>OX336389.2:813798317-814507489 GCA_946902985.2 Meconema thalassinum | reverse complement strand
GAATGCCCCTAATTACAAAATCAGCAAAGAGTTACTAAAAATCTTAAAATGCCGTCTTTCCAACGACAAAAACAACTCTGTAAAGAACACAACAGAACTAGTAACAGCATTGAACACCCTACAAATGAAACCTAGCTTCAGGCTAGTATCCTTCGACGTGACTAACATGTACACCAATATTCCGATTATTGAAGCAATCAACACTATCGAAAACAACTTAAAATCCAACAATTCGGTAAAAGAAATTGAAGAGATTGTGAGATTACTAAGGGTCGTTCTCACCCAAAACGTGTTTCAATTCGACAATAAAATATACACACAGAGAGAAGGCCTAGCAATGGGATCGCCACTAAGTGGGTTAATCGCTGACATCTTCATCAATGCACTAGAAAATTCGTTCTTAGAAAAGACTTCAACAAAGGGAATAGTAATATGGAAAAGATACGTAGATGATGTAATTTGCATCTACGATACTGAACTAACAAGCGAAGAAACAATTCTCCAATCCATTAATAGCCTTCACCCCTGTATAAAATTCACTAAGGAATCCGAAATAGACCGGAAAATAAATTATCTCGATATAACTATTGAACGTAAAGACAACGACCTTTCATATTCCATATTCCGGAAAGCAACACAAACCTCGCATGCAATCGACAATCAGTCTATTCACCCCAGTACGCACAAACTAGCGGGTTTCAATTCAATGGTGCACAGAGCTTTAAACATACCCATGTCAAAAGACAACTATAATAAGGAAATAAGAACTATTATGCAAATAGCAAAGGAAAACAACTTCTCGCCAAGCAAAATAAATCAAATTATAGCCAAACATAAAAATAAAGATAAAACGATTCCCAAACCGGACAGTAATGAGAAAAAATTTGCGCGTTTCAACTATGTGAATGCGAATACATATAAAATCACTAACCTATTCAAAAAACAAGGCATAAAGATAGCTTTCACGACGAAAAACACAACCGCTAGGCACCTCCTAAATAGTAATCTAAATAAACGTGACCCGTATTCAAGGTCAGGGGTATATTCTATAACGTGCCAAGACACCGATTGTCAAGCTAATTACATCGGGCAGAGTGGAAGGCGAGTAGACACACGTTATAATGAACATAGGAATGCGATAAGATACGGAACACATTCAGCCGTGTGCGAACATATGTGTGACGCAGGGCACAGCTTTACCAACATAGAGTCGGACCTTAAAATAATCCATCACGAATCGAAAGGCAGAGCTCTTGACATAAAGGAAGCAATCGAGATACACCTAGCCAAACGAAACAATCCCTACAATCTAAATGAACACACGTTCATGGAGAGCTCACCCCTCTTCACGCTACTAAAAAACACACCCTGTCGGAAACAAAACACAATTTAGCGACACAGCCAAGCTAGATAAAAAAGGGGGGAAATTAGGGGTTTTTTAATAGGTAAATGTTATCTGGATCAGGTGTACGATGTACTTTGCTTCTGCAATAAACCAAGGCCCATATTCGCGGCAGTATTAAAGATGCCGGGACGTCCTCATAAGACCGTCAACGCTTAGTTCGAATGGGTTATGCTCCACGCGTGGCGAGGGCCAATCCACGGTCTTTAATAGTTGTGGACCCACCTCATTCAATAACATACATCTTATCTAGGTTGGCAACACCTCACATAAACACATCGCTATCACTCCCCACAGCACGTAGGGACAGGGGGGAGGAGGCAGGGGAAAAACCAGTCGTTAAGATAACCACCGCAGTCGACCGCACAGCGAGTTCCAGTGAGCACGAAAACTGCGAGTAGCTGTAATACGGAAGGCAATCAGATAAGTAGTTAGCCAAAAATTTTACAGTTTAACCATAGTTTACAACCATATAATCTCTCTAAAGTACAATCTCCGGATAGCTATCACCATTTAGCATTTCACCTAACATATATACTGCATTTAGCATACACTGACAGTTGCAGTACCAATACTGCAACTAAATAATTGTACATATTGTAAATATTTTCACCTGTATTTCAAACATAGATTTTGTAGCCTAAGTGTAATGGATCTGATGATGATCGCTTGACGATCGAAACTGGTCATCCTAGTGTTTATTAATCTCATGTAATTTATTTCAGGATTAGGGCATAACCCATCTCTTTTGGGTACATTCGTGTTGACCAACTGAAAAGCACTAAACTCTTGTAACCTAAGATTAGTATTGAACAAAATAAAATTCTAAACAGATTGGAAATAATTAGTGATTATAAAATATATTTTGACCAAGAAGAGAGTATTGGTTTAGTTTTAGGTTTTAATAATCAAATTGTAGAACCAAAAACCAAAACACTTGCTCGGAACTTACCTAAAATAATTCCGTTCAAAAATATCCGCATTCATTTCAATTTAGCGGATGGAATGTTTGTAAAAGACTCTGAGCATTTTCACCGTGAAACGAATATTATTGCATCATTTAAACCAGCCCTAGAATTTAGTGCTCCAATAATTTATGAGCCGAATTATCCTGTATTTTGCCCAGTTTTCGATAAAATTCAGAATTTAAAAATTACTGTGACCAATGAGAATGACGAAGTAATAGATTTCAACGGCGCAACAGTCACTGTAATTTTAGAGATGAGTTAATTATTTCCTCTTCATTTAATTTTCTATTATTTTTCTTATAATAAATGAACAAAGTAGATAGTTACCAGTGGCAGTTTTTTCCTGTAAATGAAAAGACTAAAAACAATTTAAATTTGCCAAACAAGGACGTGGAAATAGATATTAAAGTTGGTGATGGATGGATTGATAATAATGCGCACCTGTATATTACTTTCGATGTAACTCATGCTGATGGAACTGATTACAAAATGTAAAGCTAATTGACAATTACCCCACTCAATTTTGGAGCACTGTAACCGTGAACAAACGAGGATACACTATCTATCGAATTGACCATCCAAATATATCTTCAACGGTTCTGTTTAATTTAACAGCCTCTTATAGAGATAAAATGATATATTCAGGTAATTTTCTTAATAATGGTAAATTGCAGAAAAAATCAAATGAGTTAAGGTACCCTTTAAGTCTTCTTGGTGGCTTTTTTAAGGAATTTAAAGAGATTATGTGGGAAGGAGATTTAACTGTTACATTTACATGGAGTCAAAATGCAAACGATGCTTTGTATAGATGGTGGACTAAGAATCCAGATGGGGGCAATATGGCTGGAACTCTCCCGCAGGAAGGAAAAGTTATCGTAAAATCAATGGAGATAAAAATTCCTATTGTTAAATACGAACCGAATTATGAGCTTGAACTGAGAGAAAACATACTAAAAGAACCTCGAATACCTATATCATTCTTTGATCTTCAAACTCAAGAAATTTCAGGCCTAAGTGGTAAAAAGAATTTTGAGATAGATATTACTAATTACTACAATTCAATACAGTTTGATCTGCCATATTTTATATTTGTTGTGTTTCAAACCAATAGAAAAGGTAGCCAAGATATGAATAGTTCCAAATTTGATCATGTTCAGCTTGAAAATATTTACATGAAAAACGGAAGAAACGAAATGTTTCCAGAAGAAATGTGGAATATCAATTCTCCTAATACTTATCTAAATGCCTATTATGCTTTTAGGGACTTTAAGCGTATAACTGAGCTGAAATATGATGTTGTTATTACCCCCACAGAGTTCATTACATCTTATCCTATTTATGTTATCAATATAAGTCGGCGTAGAAATGTGGTGACACCTCATAAAACCAGTATGAAATTGGCCGCAACATTTAATACCGATATACCTGAAAATACGCTTGCTTATATAATTATGTATGGTAAAAAGAAATTAACCTATGACGCTAAACATGGCATAGTTACTGAACACTTTTAAATAACTTTAAATAAGAGTACCAGTAATTAATTAACTTGTGTAATTAATTAGTAAGAGTTTAGTTTTTAAGTTCAATTGAACTTAAAAACTAAGAATAAAAAAATAGTTAGTTTAGGTAAAAGAGCAATTTAAGTTAGCAGAATTTCCTTATTTAAAGATTTAAAAAACAGTTAATAATGGAACCTGAATATAATATAATACCTTGCGGCCTGACAAATATTTTAAAAGGGGATTGTGTTTCAAATACACCCACCAAAGTAACTAAGGAGCCTGAGTGTATTAAAAAGATAGTCTTCCATTACTACCGCAAGCTGCAAAATTTGCAACTGACAATCTTAAAACGCATTAGTGATGACAGTGTTTTCATGGAAATTGGTAATGCCTTAGAGGAATTAGAAGAACAAGTGGAGAAACTAATAGTTTCGGCTGAGCACAGTGCGGAAGAAGAAGGAAGAAGTTAAAAATAAGTTATCAGTGAACTTGACCAGGAAACTCCTTTAGCCTTGATGCACTCTTAGTAGATAAGATAACCTTGCTATCACTCTCTCTCAGTACCGTCCGCTCGCTCGAATGCAAGTGATGTGCTATATTAAATATTACTTAGAACCCAGCTGTTAGTCTTGTTACACCGGAAGTACTAGTAGCAAAGCAAGAAACTACGTAGTATGTATGTGTAGCGCAATCTATTAGCAAACAATAAAAGCTCTTCCCACTGTACTTGTCGTAAGCAATTGCACCACATCAGTGCAGATTGTAGCTCATAAGGCCGCAAACGCGCTTATTATTCGCATTCCTCGTAGCTCAGGAGGTTAAAGTGTCTGGTTTGTTGAGACTTGTTCACATAGAAGCAGAGGCGCCCTGCTTCTATGGTTCGAATCCCACTCAATCCTTTCAAAAAATAACTGAGTCATTAATGGAGAGAGGAGAGAAAAGGACTAAAGAGCAAATGCTCTCCAGGCACATAAGGGAGCCTGAGAGATGCAAAGTAAAAAAGAGTGGCCACTCAAGGAGCGAGAGAAGGAGAACAAAGAACAAAGAAAAAATCCCCAGGGGTAACAACGAGGAGAAATTAAAAACCAGCGCTGGCTTCGAAACACCCCTGGGGGTTTCTCCGAAATGTCGGAGTTTTGCAAAAATTTGGTAACTGTAATTTTATCCATAATTCTTTAAAAAGTCACTGGTTCTTCTGCCCCAAGAAGAGACATGTCACTAGAATTTATAGCCTTGTTTTAACCATTATTTTTCCCTAATTTCTAAAAAGTTATTGGTAATTTTAGTCATTATTTTAACCATTATTCTATCCCTAATTTCTAAAAATGTTACTGATAATTTTAGCCTTGTTTTAACCATTATGCTATCCATAATTCTTTAAAAAGTTATTGGTAATTTTTAACATTATTCTATCCTTAATTCTTTTAAAAAGTTACTGGTAATTTTAGCCATTATTTTAGTTGTCTGTAGGATCAATTTGTGTTAAGTTTTATAGGTGAAGGTCAGCATAATTTTGTCTTTTACATTTTAGAGTCATTTTATGGTTACTTTTAACCCCATTTTATGAATCTCGTAATTTGCATTACAGCGTCATGTAGACGATGAGGATAAAACATCGTTACAAGAAATGAAAAAGGTGGGTGCAGCTGCTGCACCCAACTTTTTCATTGGTAAAAGGCATGAAAATTTAAGTTATAATGACGGGAGTGGATACGTTAACCATAACTTTTCATAGTTAATTTTTATAGATAGATTAACCATAACTTTTGATTGTGTTTCATGGTTACCTTTAACCATAATTATCTGGGTTAATTTTTTGTTAAATTTAATGGTTACTTTTAACCAGAATTTAGAAAAAATTCTGGCAATTTAAAGGTTATTTTTAACCATAATTTTTTTAATGGTTACGTTCTGCCATAAAGTAATACAAAATATTATGGTTACAAGTAACCATAATTGTTTGGAAGATTTATAATGGTTAAGATAACCATATGTTCGATCAATAATTTTTAAATGATGTTTAAGACCATTTGTCCATTATTTTTAATAGAATTTTAATGGTCACTTTATCCATTATTTTAATAGAATTTTAATGGTCACTTTATCCATTAATTTTTAATAGAATTTTAATGGTCACTTGATCCATTAATTTTTAATAGAATTTTAATGGTCATTTTATCCATTAATTTTTAATAGAATTTTAATGGTCACTTTATCCATTAATTTTTAGTAGAATTTTAATGGTCACTTTATCCATTATTTTTTAATAGAATTTTAATTGTCACTTTTAACCACACTTAATTGTCTGTCCCATATCTACGTCTATACTACTGAGATGTATTCCATAGTGAAGAACAATATTCAGTCTACTATTATGAAGATTATTAATATGTGCGCCAGGAGTATAGGCAGATAGAAGCAATATAGTCAACGATGGAGCTTCGTTAGAGGAGACTGTTCATGAATGTCTACTTAGTGAGCGATCATGAGACTTGATGTACAACTCTATTCTAGTGCATTCTTGTCAAACATGAGCTCAACATTAACATCAGCGACTACAGAACGATGTTCATATTCCATCTACATGAATGTTCGTTATGCGAGTGAGTTCCACGTCTTTCTTTTCGAATGCCTTTCGAAGTGGAAAGCAGAACATTCGACGCTACTCGCTGTTATGATGAGACTGTGCTGTGACGGAGAAAGAAGAAACATCAAGATTATGAAGAGGTCCAGGGTTATCCCGGTCACAAAGAAGATGATGATTGGAGGCCCGCAGTTCGATCCCGGTCGGAGCTTGCTGTTTTCCAGTGTGGGAATTCGTTCCTTTCCTGAGGTCACGAGTTCTTGGAGACGAGCTAGGATCCAGCCCAGATCTTTGAAAGATCTAACATCCGAGTATTTTATAATACTCTATCTTGATCTTCTAGTCTTCGAGACCAGGTAGCAGTGTTCACTAACCTTGTAGTTAGAGCTTGTAGTGACATTTTATGAGCAAATCCTTTATCCATATTTCGACACAATATTAATGTACCCCACATATAGCCTTTTTATTCTTCGAAATTTATTGTAGTGATCGTCTTGCGACGCTTTTAGCTTCGTTGTTAGGAATCCAGTTTCTGAACTGAGATTATTTGTCTTGTTCGCGGAACAAGCTTTTGTCATTTCTTTTAAGGAACAGTAATTTATTTCCGATGTTTATGAATTCATTCTGAATTCAGGTGATAGACATTTTCGTCTATGTTACCCATTAAATTAATTTTATTAGTTTAATTTGGGCATTTTATCCGTCGAGAAGAAACGTCAAGAGAAGAAGATCTTGGTAGTGATATATTCTGAAATATCATGACATCTTGTGGAAAAGAAACATTTAACGTGGAAACGATTCTTATCGTTAGAACTCATAGACATTCGTTCAGAATGGAGATAATACGAATATGACTAATTGTATGTTTTATTGAAGAAAGCTATGAACTTTCAGTCATTTAATTTATTTGAAGCTAGAATCTTCTTGGAAGATTTATTATCATCCGACGTTAGGGTAATTATTGTTTGATATCCTCGTCGTGATCGATTCTTGTTGGACACACACAGATATAATGTTGTGATTAAATATTTACGAGGAGTAATATCATGTCACGTTGTAGATATAATATTCCTGCCTCGATTAAAGTTGAACCCAGATCTATGAAGTTAGATGCTGTATTTTTTTATTAAATGTATGCACGACAGTTTATATTTATCAGAGTAACGTTTCAAGAGTAATAAGTGAGGAGGTTAAGATGTATAAATTAATGATTTAGCAATTGTTGTTATTGTTCATTGGACCAGCGATTGTTGTGACAACGCTGAGGAATTATGCCCTTTTTAAGGAATGCCAGTTGAAAGAAGTGAAGGTGATAACCCTTTGATAGTGGTTCTTATATGTATGTATTTCCGTATGTAGTTGGCATACGAGGGTTTGCGAGAATGTTTTCCGCATTTTATAGTACAGTCATTGCGTGGGCATGACTAAGTTAGGCAAGGCACAAAGGTGTGAGTAGAGAGTACTCTTTATTTTGTATACACGACTTTGGATTATAGAGGACATGAAGGGTCACGGTTGAAATTGAAACGGGAAATAGATAATGACATCTCTTTTGTTATACTCTTATCGAGATTATTAAACACAAATATGTAACGACCTACGTTTCACCTTGAGTGGTCGAATGTATTTAAACTATTTTGACACCAGATCAGAGAGGAGAGACTGATGGTGGTTATTTCTGGAGATGTAGAGGATTTTAAGGATCTCAGTTCACTGTATTTGACATAACTGTTAGATCAGAGCTCAGGCTCAAGTGTATATAGACGCTACTTATTTTTAAAGACTATAGCTGAGGCTATAAGCGTCATTGTAAATTCGTTCAATGTTAACTTTCATTATTTACCAATCGAGTGTATAATATGTTAGGCGTAGGAAGTTTATAAATTGTTTAACGTAGTGGTTAGAGTGTGAATGAGTATGTGACTGGATGTGGTGTGTTTCTCGTTCAGTGTGAATGAAAGGAACTCCATTGGGACGTCACAATGCGAGAGTATGTGGAAGTGTGTATAGAAGTTTTTGTTAATAGCAAGTAGGATGTGCGTACAGTTCACGTATTTGTCTGACGTGAATCTGTTTAATTTTAACACAGCTTTTATTGTTTTGGAGAGTGCATTTGTGGGCCAGGATGGAATAGCGAGGGGTTGATTAAAACTCGTTTCAAGCCAAGGCCACGGCTAGGCCGCACAAATGGAGAGAGTTGTTGCGAACCGCACGGCTTGCACCTTTTTAAACCAGCTAGTGCTGGGAATGTAACGGAGAATGTTATGTCATCAGACGCGTGGCGAAGGTCGCGCGCTCTTAGCGCCCAGATGATCATTGGAACGCGCCAGAGGAATGTAAATACACAGGGGTGTGTAATTGTTGTATCGCTTGATGTATTGTCACCAGCTACCCCAAATTTTATCATAGCGTTCATAGAACGCAGTTCTATCAGTGGCGTGAATGTAAAGATGAGAGAATGGGAATGTGTTTATATTTTATTGTATGAATGTTTAGCCATAGTTTACATCTTTCGTTATTAAATCGTTTAGTTTTATTAGAAGCCGTGTCGTCATGATTTATTTTAGATATAAGGAGATGCAACTGTGAAACCCATAATAGGTCCAGAGGCTGCCCTCGAGATCCCCGAGAATAAAGGTAGGTGTTCTACTGCGAGCTAAGTGCATTTTTCTTGTAATTCACAGTTGTGTCGTAATTTCCGCCACGTATATTCGCGAGAGTCTAGTTGGAAGTAGATCCTTGACTAGTATTTTGCGCCGGAGCTGTCAGGGTCTACGAATCCAGCTGTTGCTTCGGATATCCAACAGACCGCCTCTAGAATATACGGGGACAGCACCTAATATGAGAGGTGACTTACGACAACTAAAGTAGGTTCGTACCCACACCTTGTAAGGGCCGAGCTTCATTGTCAAGATGGATTCGATCACCCACAGGGGACAATCTATTCTGGATACGATTATTTAATATGGCCATTAGACTTAAGTACTAGTTAAGGTAATTTTAGCCATTAGCGCGCATAAGATTACTGTTCACAGAGTTCTATTATATGCGATACCGAGTGGATATTGCTAGTAATGCAATTATTACGTTTATGTGTATTGATGCTACTATGTCAGAGAAAATCTGCGAATACATCGAATGTCATGAGGACGGTACCATTGCCAACTATTTTTGGATCACCAGTGTTCTCATGTCATACACCATGCTCAGTCTTATAACTAGACGATTGTCATGTACACAAGCTCAATGCCACACTTTGTTTTTCCTTTCCGTTCTTCTAAAATACCATTTGTAAAAATGCCTTCCTTCCCCCAACACAATAAATACCTTTTATCTTTCCCTCATTTACACCCCAAGGCATTTGTTTCCCTTTCTCTATTCTATCACACTGTCCGATATTTTATGTTTTATGTATCACCATGTAACACTTTTATTTTGTCAACCCGAGAGCAGTTTTTCATCCCGTCATAAAATAGCAGACGGAGGGTAAGTTACAGCATTATAGATGTTTTTTTCCTCTCGTGGTATTCACACCTTAATTTTGATTTTGCCTTTGTTCCATTTACATATGAATTTGTGTTTGGAAATTTTATTACTCAGGATTTACGTTTTTACTATTGTGACATGATTTTACTTTGTACTCATTGTTATTTGCCTATGGCAACAATCTTGTGTCAGAAGACTCGCATGTGAAGGAAATATTGTTCCCCAACCCACATCCATACCCACACCATTACACGAGCTCGCTATACACGAACCCAGCAGCGCCAACTTTGATAACCGAGAGATCTATTCTACAAGCAGCCATTCACCTATCTATATATACACTCCATTCATACACCCCATCTCTAAATGGTACACATTTTCCGTCTACGACTCGCCTACCTAGAGGTTATATACACATACTACTACACATCCCCATCGACGCCACCATCCCCATGGACGATGTCATTCAAGCACAGAAGACAAGCAAAGAAGAAAGAAGAGTTAGAAGAAAGATGATGAATCCTTTCTACTAAATCGCCCCTCTGTCTTAGTCCAGTCATCGAGGATGATGACTAACTCCATCAGGGGAGTTGCTTTATCCATAGGGGATACATACCCTCACCCTACAATTTACATCCCCAAGGGTGGAAACAACCACCATCCCCTACATCATACTTCTCGTCTCCAAACACTCAGACACCTTCTAATACATTTTACACCGTCTATGAACTGCTTTAACCCCGATAACCTTAGGTGAGCTTCCGGATGAACTCCCTCGACCTCTCTAGGTGTACCGACCTAATTTGAATGCGCAATTCCGCACACACAGCAGGCCACAAGCTATAAAGCTGGCAGGTACACACGTCTTCAGATGATTCTTGTAGTGCCAAACCTTTGAAGAGTGACTCCACGTCGGGCTGCCATCTGGGTGAGTGTATTAGCGAGTATCTTCCCACACACACACTTCCACACATTCTACCCTTGATTGCTTGTACAGTGACGCATCTAGATCGGTAGCACCAAAGCTGCTCTGCGAATTATTAATACTTCTCTATAGGAGTATGTATTAAAATCATTAGTCTCTAGCTCACTGGTCTTTCAAATCATTTTGTTAGTTAATAAGATCCTACCCGTAAACCTTACCCAAGTAGGATCCACTAGCATTGAGTATTTAATTGTCTTGAGGTATCAGCTGAACAGTCATTTGGCGCACCGCCACGGAGCTCGCGTCAGTGTATTTGTTGCAGCCTTCTACAGCCTTTACGCACTGTCTGCAAGTTGAGCAGCGCCGCAGCACTCTAGATTACCATCCGTTAAACAAACCCTTTCACCGACGTCTCACCCTCGAGCTATTCCAGTAGTCTGAACACCTGGGAGCTCTCCCTAGAGCTACTTCTACGCCCCTAGACAGCTCAGTTTCATACCACCCGTTCCACACGAATCCACACATCCCCTAACACCCTAAAATCACACCCCCTCAAACACAACATTGTATAGGGCACACCCGAACCCATACAGTATTAATAGAATGCCAGTGAGATAATTTGCGCGGCCGCCATATTTGATGGCATGGCATATTACATTTGAAAAGCTCAGTCGGGTTCGCAGAAAATACTACCATAATCTTACCGAGTTTCATTGAAATCGTTCTAGCCGTTCAGATATTATTGGAAGAGGGGCGCACACACACACACATCTACGCAAACATGGGCTAGGACCGTTGTCATAATACCAATTTTTCATTTCATGAATATAGGCTAAAATAAACTTATGAGATCACCTTTCGTCCGTGTGTGTGTCCTTAATAAAATCTACACGGCTGTTGAGATTTCCATGAAACTAGTACTATTTTTTCTGACCCCGTCCGTGCTGTTGAAATTTAAATACGTTTCACCAAACCAATATGGCGGCCGCGTGAAATATTTCAACAGCATTCTATATTCCGAACCTATTAGTGATATCACCATGATATATTGTATGGCGATAGAGACTACTAAGGCAAGTTAATCAATGTGACGGTTAAAACATATAGTGTACAAAACTAACATGGCGGCCAAGCGAAGTTAGAATATTAAAATATAATTTTCGATGATTTATTCTACCGATCGAGGTCGAACCTAACATCCTACATGTCTATACATGATTTAATCTATTGGCATCTAATTCAATTCAGTTGTTTTCAAAAAACTAAGGTGGTGGCTGTGCGAAAAATTAAAATTAAGCTTTAACTTTTTGTGTTCTAAACATGCGATCGAAGTGAACGTTTCAATAATGAACCTAAGCAATACTCATTATCTAATGGTAAATAACTCATAGCCTACTTATAGAATAATCCAACGTGGCGATCATCCAACATATTTAGACGGTTCTTAATAGGTCTACCTAGGAATCAATTACAGCAATCAATCTGAAATGTTCTATGTTGATAGAGGCTATTAACGTAAGTTTACCTATGGGACTGTAAATAATCTGGTGAACACAATCAAATATGGCGGCGACGGGAAATTTAAATATTTATTATGTATTTGTCTCGTGTCTTATTTATCCAAGCACAGTGAATCTTAGAATGGTAAATCTCCGTCCGATGCTTAATAAATTGGCGTCGAATTTAACTCAATTTTTATGTGAACTTTTAATCGGCTGCTGTGCTAAATCTTTAAAATAAATTTATTATTGCTCATGACATATACACGCGATGGACAATCATGTAGGATGGTGTAATGGACCATGATTATTATATTCATATACTAGCAACCCACCCTGGCTACGCCCGGGAACAGTTATGAATGCAAGGTGATAGGCTACTTTTAACCGAGGTCTTATAAGAGTTCCTTGTTTACGACATTAGTCATTTTCCCTCCAGCAGTGAACACGAAAATATTTCAGTGTGATGTAACACGCGATGGAGCCACATAAAGCAGTGCATGAGAAAAACATTCTCCACTGAGATCAACTCCGGTCATGCTAAGTGTCTGACCCTGTGCTTTGTTCATAGTCGTGCCAAAGCAGACTCTTACTGGGAACTGTACTCGTTTGAAATGATAAAGAAAATCTGAAGGAATCATATGGATTCTGGTTACTAATACCGTTTCTCCTGTACCACAGCTAGCTAAGATAGTTGCTTCAATGAAAAAGTTTTTCAAAGTTTTCACTACCAATCGCGTTCCATTGCATAACTTTGGTGGGTGTAAATTACGTAACAATATAAAAGGCACTCCCACTTTTAAAATAAGGTTGTGTGGTGGCAAGCCTGAAGGAAGTAATACTTTAGGAATTCTGTAGGGTTATGGACAGCTTCTTCACTATCGACTACTGCGTCTACTGAGTAACATACTTAAGCCTGGGCAGTGAATTTGGAGAACACCAAGTCATTAATTTTCACAACTTGTTCGTTTGTCTGCGATAATATTGCTCTTTCTTTGGACCATGAATGAGACTTGTGAGATAGGTAATGGATTTGCGGATAAACGCTATAAATCAATTCTTGAATGCTGCTTACTAAAACACAGAAATCGTGACTAAGGGTAATATTCCCGTCAATGACAGGTACATCTCTGTTTCCGAATCTAAATAACAAATACGTTTATTTTTGAGTGGCAATTTTGTTATATCCGGCCAGATGTAAGATCTGTTTAATGAAGCGTTCACTTCGTCGGCTCTTGTTCCTCTGGTAACAACCGGTAAGGTTTGACGAAAATCTCCGGCGAAAAAAAACTGTGCTTCCACCCATAGGTGTGTTCCGATTGCTTAGATCACGCAAGGTCCTGACTACAGCTTCAACGGAAGTATTGTGCGACATTGTAGCCTCATCCCATACAACTAAAGAACAATTTTGGATTAAACCGGCAGTGTTACTTTGTTTTGAAATATTACATACGCTTCCATCAATACTGCTGACTTTCAAAGGAAGTTTAAATGTTGCATGTGCTGTTCTTCCCCCTTCCAAAAGAGTGGCTGCAATTCCAGATGATGTGACGGCAAGAGCAATATTACCACCAGGCATTACTTTGGCGAGCAACAAATTAATCAAGAACGTTTTGCCTGTGCCTCCAGGGGCATTGAGAAGAAATATCTTACCTTCCATCTTAGTGATGCTAGCCTAGATATGATAGTGTCAAAAGCTTGTTTCTGATCTTGATTCAGCCGGTGTTCTTCTTGAGCAACGGTTTGAAGGAGCCGAGGACGAAGTCTTTCTTTCTCTTGTGACAATCGAGAAATTATGTGTTGCTCAGTTTCATTGTTACGTGATGAGCGCTTTTTTTTTTCGATATCAATGAACTATGACCTATATCCGTTTTACATCTCGGCATGATGGCCTAAAATCACTGACTGGACTATTAATTACAGCGAATTCTTGTCAGACGTAATTTAAGAATTGCGAGGTGCATGAAACACAAATCCCCCTTCCGTCCAATCTTAACTTAATTGTGTATTTTGCGGAACGGAAATTTCACAGGCGAAATGAAGAGTTGCACTTCCAGGGAATAGCGAGGTGCATGAAAGACAAATCTCCCTTCAGTCCAATCTTAACTTGTATTTTGTGGAACGAAAAGTTCACAGGCTAAATGAAGAAAAGCCGAGTAGGACTTCCAGGGAATGGCTAGTTGCATGAAACACAAATTCCCCTTCCGTCCAATCATAACTTGACTGTGTATTTTGCTGAACGGAAAGTTCACAGGCGAAATGAAGACAATCCGAGTTGCATTTCCAGGGAATCTTCAAACACAACCACCCTTCTCTGAAGTCTTAACTCAGCAGGACTCGACGGTTTGCAGCTGGCTGTATCTGGGGTATTAGGGTTGCCCTCTAGTTAGGCTGTAACAGGGGTGATATATTCGCCCTTAGCTAGCTCGTAAACTGTCGCCTCAGTATTGGAATGGACATGGTTGGAAGAGATGAAAACATAAAAACACTTATAGTGGGCGATGCATTGAAGATAGAGATATGCTCTCGCGGACAATTTTGCAGAACGTTTCATGCTGAACAATTCTTACACCCATAGTATTTAGATATTTTTAACGGGTAGCCCAACATAAGCTTACAAAACGCTCGGACGCCGGCTTTTTTCCAGACTTTTTCACTGAAATCGTTACTGCTCGGATTCCTTTGATCATAAATAAATTATTTTCTTCAGAAATCATCCTCGAGATATCATTTACATAATGGTGAAAACCGCATCAAAATCCATCGAGAGGTTCTCGAGTTTACCCGTGACATCCAAGAATCGGGGACTAGTTTTATACTAAGTAGAGATTGGGATAATAATTCTATAGAATTATATTAAACAATCCAACATAGCGTCCATACGAAACTTTTCACCGTTTCTGGATATCTCTGACACTAACAAATGTTATATATTGTGTGTAGTCCGTATGGGATTTTATTGGGCGAATTTTCAGAGGTTGTACGCCAATCACTTGCCTAATAAACCTCTTTGTGTATTTGAACCATAGACAGTTATTATCTTTGATTCCACGAAAGGAATGAATTTCATACAAATTGTAGTGCCCTATTAGGATACAATATTTCAGGAATTTATGGAACAATCATAAATGCCAGTATTATCCTGAAGCAACACAGCCCACGAAGAGCCTAGGCCTACCAAGGGGCCGCTGCCCAGACATTTGGCCTGCAGATTGTGGTGTGCCACGTGGTCAGCGCGTCTGGTGCCATTGGCCGTTAATCTTGGTTTTCTTGACCGGGGCGCTGCTTCACTGTCAGCCTTCTACTCAATTGTTCTCATTAGGCTGAGGCGCTTTTTTTCCAGCCCTCACGACCGTTTCCAAAATGCCAGTATTGCCAACTTAATTTCGTCGTAATGTTAATAGGTCAAACTAGAACAATCATTGGTGTGAATCTTAAATTTCAAGAAAAGTGGGCTCTTGAGTTCTTCACGGAACTACTCGTTTTATCTTTGTAATACGATCGTTGGCTTATGGTTAAAAGTGACTAAAGAATAAAATGTACAGTAGGTTTTGCAGATATTCCTTCATCTTCAATTTTCTTTAAGTTATAATCTATTACCAGGTTTCAGAATACAAAGGAACAACATCCACATATCATTTTATCCCACGCCAGGCTTCGAATAATCAATAACATACATTGTTGGAAAATAGATCATAACATCAAGTATTTCACTTGTCTATCAACTGAGTGTGAGCCATTTGCTCCTAACAAAATACAAACTTGTCCATATTTCTTTGTAATAACTTATTCTTAAGCACATAAGCCAGTTGTACCAACTTTACCTTTCTTTTCGGAAAACATTAACTTAAAGCTTTCCCAGCTAGGTGTCCGCTAAGTAGGGACAATAAAAAGGCTTTTGTTGGGATATGTTAGGGAAGCACTATGGATCAAGTAGTTAATTAAATGTTAGGTGAGTTTTAGGAAAGGGCCATGAGTAGGCATCGAGAATCCATAGTCCATGCTTCAGGGTATTAAGGATTATGAATGGAGATTTCCTGTGTTTAACAGGCCGCAAGTTTGATAATATAATGGGATGCTCAACCGTATCTCTATTTTAAGTGAAACCAGATACCTTGTATAAGAATACAGTTCTCGTATTTTCTAAAGACATGAAGATAAAACTAAAATTTTATATTTTCAATTTTTCAAATTAGCAGTCTATATTTGATTTCCTTACCTTGCAGTTATTTGATCCGTAACTGTTTATGGAGAGAAGTTCGTAATTTTACGTGACCGTTAATCTTGCGATCATAAGTTACGGGACCTCAAATTTTACGTGGAATCTGTATCACAGGGCGTGATATATCACTTTGAATGCTTCAGTATTGAGTACATGTACTGTAGTTAACTAAGGAAAAATTGTATACATTTGTAGAAAAATGGAACTTAATTGTGTTCAGCTGCTTTATTTATCGGTTTGTCTGAATTTTGAATATTTAGGTTACATGATCAGAGTTTCGACCCGTATAATCAAAGTCAGTTTCTATTATTTTTATAAAACATACATGGGTACTAAGGGATCAGATATTTAAGTAATTTGATATTTTAAAAGTTATGTTATTGACCATTTTGGCAAAATGAATGCAGTGAATTATATATTCAAACGCGGGTGTATAAACCAGACATTTTCAAAGAAATAAGTGGAGGTGACGAGATGAACAAAATAATAAAATGATTAGTTTTATTTGTGTGCGTAAATTACAAATGCTCCTACGTATTTAAGACACAAATTTCTTCATTTAAATTAGCCATTGTGTTCCAGCATTTCACAGGTTAGCACTGGTATCACAGAGTATTGGTGAGAACAATGTGTTAATTGTAGTGAATAGGACCGCTGATACAATGAAGCAGTGCGCTACGTGGCCATCATGGTTGTGGGTTTATAAGACGAAGAACCAACTGCCGTGCATTAACACTATTGAAAAAATCACTTGTTGAGTCACTTACAATGTCTGTCATTGATACATAGAATGTTTTGCAAATCATTTAAACAGGAAAATTTAAATTGAAGGAAAAGAAACATTGTTAGTTAACTCCTTGCCTGGGGTGGTTCGTGCCAAATTTATAGTGTTACACAGAATATTTTGAATTTCAGGTGCCTCCTTTTCAGAGCTTTTAGTATTGGAACATATGTATCTATATTTAAAATCACAACCTATGCAAGTATTTTTTGGAATTGCAAGTCATCATTCCTGATTTCAAGCGCAACTCCATTATGAGTCACTTGGTACGAAAATAATACATGTAGTTCATTCCAGCTGCGCACAAAAGTATCCGTGCAGCCTGTTTTCAGCCAGGTGTTTAGTCGATGACTACGGTTTGGAACATGGCACGGCTATTGCTTGAGGGCTGTGCTGCTAGTCTACGTCATTTGATAATAAATAACCCATTGCAGTTGGAACGAAAATAATTAACAAACAACCAGATATATTCAGATAAGGCTTTGACACTTACGTGAGTAAGACAGGCAGTCTATTGTTTAATTGCTATCAAGTTGAACATTACGTATACGGTAAAGCTTCAATCTCCAGTTCAGTGAAGAAATGTCACAAAGTGCGAGCACCTATTGTTCTCGAAAAGGCCTTATAAGTCAGATTTCACACCCACACATAAATAAGTGGGTCTAATGACTACGATGCCGCATGTCCCTAGATCAAGCAACTATAACAGCGTACACCAAGCGATGCAATGTACCTTACTTCTGGAATCCACAATCCACATTAGAATGTGTCAAGATAATATTAAACTCCTCTCTGTCTGAACCCGTAAACTATAATGGGAATCTTGGCTAATGGGTGGAAAAACTAAGAGATTGCTTGGCGAAATTCAATGGTTCATTTTCCTCTGAATTGTTCCCCTTCATTATACATTCCTTCCAGCTCCCTGGCTGTCCAATAGGCGTTACATCACGTAGCTTAAGATTTGAAGTGTGATTCACTAATTACATCAACCGATTAGCGAGCCTCCTTTCTTCTTCATAGCCCCAGGCAGGAAGGTTAGAAATTGATTTGTCTCGACGAAATTAGTTTTCGGAATCCAATCTCCACGCATAATTCTAAACTTCGCACATCTGGCCATTCTGAGTACCCCTCCTTTAATTATTTCAATATATTTGGTCGCAATCTATGGTCGGATGGGTTGTGCCTAGGCAGCTGGGAACATAAGAATTCCCAGGTCATGAAGCAACGAATTATGGCAAAATCGTATGAGAAAATGTGCATATTTCTGAGAAAAAATACGGTTTCGTTACGGTATATTTCTAGCAGGCTAATCGTACGTACTATAAATAAACCAAAGAAATGAGGTCCGGGGTGGATCTGCATAATATAGCGAGAGGTTCTACCAAAAATCCATGTTACTCAAATATCTTTGTGGGAGAATATTGAGCATAAGCCGTCAGACAACAGCGCTACAATCTTCGCGAGTATATGCCGTACAGAGAAAGGGATAGCCATGTGGATGGACGGGGCTTCTCCCCTTCCGTTAACGATGCTTTCACTTATGAGTTGTCTGCATGAACGTCATGAAAATAACAGCTGGCAAGAACGTTAGCCACGTGTTATCTCGTTTATGTTCCTTAGATATGTTGATGCATATCTTCCTTACACACAAAACCTATTTGTCACGTCTCATGCCCTCGTAATGACTAATCCTTAAGTGGTATTTCCTGGTTCCAGTCTTACGCAAGGTAGTACAGTTGATTACATCAAGGGGTATTTTCGAATGCGAAGTACTTTTCTTCCAAAACACGCATATTTTACTATCCGGGTTTCACATCTCTCTGGGCTTCCTGATCAGAAAATCTTATACTAGTGGTAGGCCAGTCGCACCAGTAGGGGAGTGAGGAGAGTTCTAACTCACTCTAGAACCGACCTCACCTCACTACTAAGCCTCAGCCATGTAATATATGCGATATCTCGTGAATCCGTGGTCGGATGTTGACAAATGAGGTGTCGTAGGACTGGGAGTGATGTCCTCCTTGCTATGGACCACTTATTATATTTTTTTCAACATTTAGTAAAATTTTTGTTTTTGAAAATAGGTAATAGTTTAAAAACCAAACATGGTAGAACGTTGTGCAATAGCTTAAACGAAAGATCTCTATGACCTTTATGTTTTATAATAAAACTCTTTTATTTTTTTACATTTATTTGATAAAGTCTGAAGCCTCCGTGGCTTAGGCGACAGCACGCCGGCCTCTCACCGCTGGTACCGTGGTTCAAATCCCGGTCACTCCATGTGAGATCTGTGCTGGACAAAACGGAGGCAGACAGGTTTTTCTCCGGGTACTCCGGTTTTCCCTGTCAATATTTCATTCCAGCAACACTCTCCACTATCATTTCATTTCATCTGTCATTCATTTAATCATTGCCCCATAGGAGTGCGTCAGGCCTCGGCAGCCGGCACAGTTCATATCCTCGCCGCTAGATAGGGGCTTCATTCATTCCATTCCTGACCCGGTTGGAGACTGGAAGCAGGCTGTGGATTTTCATTTGATAAAGTCTAATTTTGAAATTATTATATTTTGGAAACTAGGAATTCTACAAAAAATGTTTGACATAAGTGAGATATCCCTACCCCTTCTACCCCCAAAATAAATTTCAAGTCTCTAGGATAAAAACTTGTGTAGTAGTGGGGTAAGGAGACTTCTACCCCACCCGCTACTTTCATATAAATTTTGCCGATATCTCCCGAACGCATGATCTGATTTTAACGAAAGAAGTGTTGTTGGCGTTGGGATGACGTCCTCTTTGCTAAGAATGTGTGCTGGTATTTTTTTGAAAATTTTTGGTTTTGAAATTGGCGCTATTTTGTAAATGGTGAATTTTTGTTTGACGTTAATGAAAGGTGCCTATACCCTCTAGGCAGACAGCAAGTTTCAAGTGTGTAGGACAAAACAAAATGATAGCCGACTTTCTCGCGAACATTGGCGATAATTCGCGAACGAATGGTTGGATTTTAACAAATAAGGTGTTGTTGGCGTTGGGAAGACGTCCTCTTTGCTATAAATGCGTGTTGGTATTTTTTTGAAATTGTTATTATTTTGGAAACGGTAAAGATGAGGAAAACGTTAGTTTGACATAAATGAACGGTCCCTAGCCCCTCTAGACAGAAACCAAGTTTCAAGTCTGTAGGGCAAAAGAAAATGAATTTTGAAAAAATGGTCACTATTTTGGAAAGTAGGAATTCTACAAAAATGTTTGTTTGACGTCAAAGAATGGTCTTGACCCTCTCTACAAAGAAAATAAATTTC
Source organism: Meconema thalassinum (assembly GCA_946902985.2). NCBI lineage: Eukaryota > Metazoa > Arthropoda > Insecta > Orthoptera > Tettigoniidae > Meconema > Meconema thalassinum. Next base: position 814,486,824 of record OX336389.2, on the reverse strand, counting down.
TAGTTTCTAGGAAAAAACACTATGCATTTTTTACCTTTTTTTATAAGGAGTGTTTGTAGACAGAGAGCCGGTAGCGCTAGGCGTGTGTTACAATGAGGCTATCACTGGCCATGGTCAATACAAGAAATGGCTATTTCAAGGGTGCAGCAGGACGAGGGTTCGCTTTCCGATATTTTTCCTATGACGAACGAATCAAGGCGAATATTTCGAAAATCCCTCATGGCGATCTTTAAACATGTTAGTAAACGACTCATGAGTAACCTGACAAATTTATAATGGTATGAGGCGAATGAAAGCAGGGCGTTTGATAGTTGTCAGCAACTTGAAGAACTTGCTTTGTATGTCTTGCTGAAAGCCTCAACGACAAATGTGCTCGAGGCATGGCTGGCCGGCTGGGAGCCGGCTAGCAAAATGTGTCCTCTTATCACGTTTCAAGAACGTGAGCGAGAGGTGAAAACAGGGCAATGGAAAATTACAGTGACATAGAGGTCACTTGAAGGTCAAACAATCTCATGACTACATCAGAGAGATAATGGAGTAAGCGACTACAACTCCTCCCCCTACCATTGCCACAGCCAATTGCCGGGGCAAGAGCGTTGAGGGGCCAGAGGGGGCGGGGAGAGGTGAGGTAAGAGAGCGTTGAGCTTGTCATTGCGCATTGAGCGCCATTCCTGTTTTAAACGTTACAATGTGCATATAGACTGTGTATTAACCGTGTAAAAGTGATTGGATTTGTATGCTTAACTCTAATTAGTGATCATGTTGGATACATTATATATTATAGGTAAGTGTGAGATTAACACTGTTTAGTTAATTTGAATGCTAATCAATGTTTAAATAATTATTTTTACCATTTTATTGATGTTTTAATTTGTTTGTTTTAGATAATCTGCATACCTGTTGTGGCAGACAAATAAGACGGAACCCATTCCACTCGAGTCTACAAGAGAAGGCAAAAAGTTAAAACAACCCAGGTAAGATTTAAAAAAATATATATAAAAAACCTGTTTGGTATTAATTTTGTTGGGTTGTACAAATGTGCTATTTGGAATTGATATACTTATAATGGTTTATTTTATTTCTTTTTAGAGTGTGTGCCCGACAACTGCTGTTGAAAAGACCGAGAACGTGTGTGTTTGGGACCATAGCTAGAAAATCTACCGCTGAAAACTTGGGGGAGATTTTTTTATAAAAATCATGTCTTTTACCACTGCAGATAGCTTAACTTGGGAACCCCCTGAGTCCTGTTTCAAGTCACGTGTCTGCTCTGGCCGCGTGGTCAATGTTAGTGGGAGTTTAATCCCAAAAGAATTTGTGGAATCAATTTTCGAAATTTTTAAATACCAAATTTGTACAGTGCAAAGGTTGCATACAGATTTAAAGATCAATACACAACTCGTGTGCGATTTCATATATAAAAACAAGGACGGTGAGCATAAAAAACATTTTATATTGGGAGTAATATGCAAGAGCTTTTGATAATAGCCAATAATCTGAACGAGTGGTACCAATCCAATGTCATTAATGCCTGGATATCAAAATTTCATAAACTGAAACAAGGACCCAGTGGTTTAGCGTTAGATAAAATCCATTACCTACAAATCAACATTTGTCAATTCAACCCGTTGAATGCTGGGTCTAGCTTTATTAAAAAACCACCAGCAATAGCTTCGAAATAGGCTGTGGTGAATATAAAGAACCATGACAATGATTGCTTCCTGTGGTGTGTGGCTGGATATTTGCAGCCAGCACAACGAAACTGTGGGAGACCAAGAATGTACAAGGCCAAGTTTCATGAATTAAAACAAATTTTAATTTTAACTCGAGTATCGTTTCCTATGGACTTGGTTTGAACAAGACAATCAAAACATTGCGTTCATGGTGTATGGCCTTGATGGTGATGACATTATGGCTCCTCTTTATGTCACAAAACAACCGAAACGACATCACATTCATCTCTTATATCTATCTGTAGGAAAGGTGAACCATTATTGCCTATAAAAGCCTGAATAGATTCCTAAGCAGTCAAGTGTCCAATCATAATGGAAAAAGCACATTTGTGATCGTTGCTTGCAATATTTTCAAACCCCTACGCATTTAGAGCGACATAAGGTAGATTGTGTTTCTCAGGAATCGGTGAGATTGATATTGCCTCAAGGCGACAAGGCTGTGTTGAAATTCAAGAACATTCACATGCGTGATACTGCTCCCTATGTGGTGTATGCCGATTTCGAAGCTCTTACCACACCCATGGCGGGATGCGAACCAGATCCCACAATGAGCTCAACTACACCCATTCAAAAACATGAGTCCTTTGCCATAGGATTTAACGTGGTGTGTGCCTATGACCCCACAAAATCCTATTATGACTCCCGTTGAGGAACAGATTGTGCCAAATGGTTTTTGGATGATCATATACAGGGGTTACTGGACAATCCAGTACCCATGAGTCTATCTCCAGAACAGCAGCAGCAGTATGAGCATGCCACGACATGCCGTATCTGTGAAATGCCACTGATCAGTGCTGAAGACACCGTTCGTAATCTCTCGCAATTTATGGGAGAGTTTCGTGGAGCTGCGCATAGTAAATGCTTTAAACTTTCCAGCTCCTCACTTTATCACTATCTTTTTCCACAATCTGACAAATTATGACATTCAGTTTTTGATTCGTGAATTGGGTCATGTCAACAAGGGCTCGTTTAACATTATCCCCCAAAACCATGAGTGTTTTACAGCCCTGACATGGCAGTTGGGTAACCTTAGCTTTCCTTTAAGTTTATGGCATCCTCGCTAGATAGTCTTATGAACGGCTTGGATGAGAAGGAATTAAAAAAACACCAGAAAGCAATTTGAGAAACCTGAACAATTTCAAAAGTGAATTCGGAAAGGTATATTCCCGTATGATTTCTGCAACAGCTGGGACGTGTTAGAGGAAAGAAAACTCCCACCACAAGAGAAATTTTACTCGAAACTGACACGCAGAACTGTTTCCGATGAAGACTATGCACATGCATGTCAAGTTTGGCGAATGTTTGGCATTAACACGCTAGGTGAATATGCTATGCATTACCTAAAACTGGATGTATTGCTGCTCACCGATGTGTTTCAAAAATTGCGTGAGTTGTGTCAACACATTTATGGTCTTGACCCGGCTCACTATTATACGAGTCCTGGGCTCTCGTTTGATGCCGCTTTGAAATACACTCAAGTGGAATTGGATTTACTCACCGATGTAGGCATGGTTCTATTTTTGACAAGGGCATTCGCGGCGGCTTTGTGTCGCATAACCAGCGCCATGCCGAAGCGAACAATGTCTACGTGTCTGATTATTTACCAGACAAACCAGAATCGTACTTAATGTACTATGACTTGAATAATTTGTATGGCTACGCCATGAGTCAGCCTTTCCCTATGGGAATTTCGCTTGGCTGACAGAGAAACAAGTGTTAGAATTTGATGTGATCATGGCTAGCCAAGAAACAGCCCGTGGATATGTGTTAGAAATGGATATTGAATATCCCTCATCCTTGTATGCTGAACATGCCGATTTCCCATTCTGCCTTGAGCAAATGGTCCCCCCTGACAATAAAGTGAAAATTGAAAAACTCATGGGCACACTTTACAATAAAAATCGGTATGTGTTACATATCCAAATGTTGGTGCAATGCCTAGCCCAAGGCTTGGTGTTGAAGAAAATCCATAGGGGTATTTCCTTTGCTCAAAAACCATGGCTCAAGCCATACATGCAACTCAACACAGAGCATCGACAAATGGCAACACAACAGTTTGAAATTATTTTTTTAAATTAATGAACAACTGTATCTATGGCAAGTCCATGGAAAATGTCTGCAAATACCGCGACATTAAATTGGTTAATGTCTGGGAGGGGCAGTGGGGAGCCCGGCGGTACATTGCCAAGCCAAATTTCAAATCGATCAAAATTATTGATGAGAATTTGGCTACTATTGAAATGAGTAGGACCAGTGTGACCATGGATAAACCCATTTACTTGGGCCAAGTCATTTTAGACTTTTCCAAATCGGTCATGTATCGATTCCAAAACCAGTTTGCCAAACAACATTTTAAGGACGTATCTCTTTTGTACGAGGAACGTCCAGAAAGTAAGATCCGTTTGGTAATAAAATTAAATTGTGTACAGATACAGAAAAATATTTATTGCACAACAATCTACACCTCTTAAACTACTTTTTCACATAACTGCCGAACTTTTGCAGGCGTTTGTCATAGCGTGGCACAGGTTTTTGGATACCTTCTTCATAGAAGTTTGCCGCCTGTGTCTTCAACCAGTTGGAAACATCTTCTTTAAGCTCGTCGTTATTGTTGAAGTGTTGACCGCCAAGGAAAGACTTGAGATGTGTGAACAGATGAAAGTCGCTAGGAGCGAGGTCAGGGCTGTACGGAGGGTGGTCAAACACGTCCCAGCCAAATCGCTGTAGGAGGTTTTTCGTCACATTTGCAGTGCGTGTTCGTGCGTTGTCGCGAAGAAAAACAACACCTTTTGACAGCAACCCTCGGGGCTCAATCTGTATTGCGCGGCGCAATTTCCTAAGTGTCTGGCAGTAAGCATCTGCGTTGATTAATTGACCAAGCGATAAAAAATCAATGAATAAGAGGCCTTTCCAGTCCCAGAACACTGTGCACATCATTTTCCGAGGTGTCATGATTTGTTTCGGCTTAACCATTGCTGGGTATGAAGTGTGCCTCCATTCCATTGATTGCCCCTTACTTTCAGGGGTGTCGTAAGAAACCCAAGTTTCATCTCCTGTGACTATCTGTGTCAGAAATTCTTCGCCGCCTTCATTGTAACGGGTCATACACTGAAGTGCACTACCCATCCGTTTTGTTTTGTGTTGCTCCGTAAGAATCTTTGGTACCCAACGTCGGCAAAGTTTACGAAAATTCAGTTTTTCGATAACAATTTCATTAATTAGTGATCGTGAGATTGGGGGAAATTCCATAGCGAGAGCACTAATTGTAAACCTGCGGTTTTCCCGGATCTTGTCATAATTCGCGTGAACCAGTTCTTCTGTAACCAAAGATGGACGCCCACTTCGTTCTTCATCGTGCACTTCACTACGTCCTTCATTGAACTGTTGGACCCATCTTCTCAACATTGAATCACTAATCGCATTTTGTCCATACACTTCGCAAATTTGCCGATAAATTTCAATTGGTTTCACTTTCCTAGCATTCAGAAAACGAATCACAGATCTGATTTCACAAGCGACGGGATTTTCAATCAACACCGACATTGTACGAGTAAACATGTACAACAACGCGTACGTGGCTGACAGCGCTCTCCAAATGGCGCACGTTTCTTCTCCTTGATACAGAGCGTCTACCGCGCATATGCGGTACTGCGCTGCAGAGAAACGTACAACTAGTTGAAGACACAGGCGGCACACGTCTATGACGAAGGTATACAAAAACTCGTGCCACGCTACGACAAATGCCTGCCACATTTAGGCAGTCATGTGGAAAAGTAGTTTAAGGGTTGTAGAATTTTGTGCAATAAATATTTTTTCTGTATCTGTACACAATTTAATGTTATTACCAAACGGAACGTACTTTCTGGACGTTATTCGTATATGGATACGGACTCTTTTATGTACCACATACGCCACTGCAACCCCTATGACGTCATGAGGCAGCATAGTGACTGGTTCGACACCTCTTCCTATAGCGCAGACTACGTGTTTCAGCTGCCCATAAAAATAAGAAGGAAATGGGCGTTTTAAACGATGAATGCGGTGATTCCGTCATGACGGAATTCGTAGGTTTGGCCCCTAGAATGTATGTTTATCGCACACTAGACTCTTAGGAAGCCAAGTGAGCAAAGGTTGTAGGTAGGGCAGTGGTAAAACCGCTATGAGTAGACGACTACCTGGCGGTTTTACTCACTGGCCAAGCTATGTCCCATACACAGTGCAGGATACAATCCAGCAACCATCATTTGTATCTTGTGGAACAGGGAAAACACACCCTCGCCTCCATGGATAACAAACGTGTGTGGGATGATGACCTGCTTACCAGCATGCCCTGGGGTTATGACCACGAGGAGGAGGTGTGATTTTTCTGTTTAATGGTTTAGGGACATAGCTTTTTTGTAACACGTAGATTAAAAATCTTTGTATATTTTATAGCTAATTTTTTAAATAGTATTTTTGTGTGTGTGTAAATAGTGGCAACCCACTTAGGCCTTTTGCTCTTCAAAATCCCAGTGCAACCCTAGTTTATTTTAATTTTAATTTTAAATTTAACAGAGTTGGGAATTTGAAAATGGTGTATAGTTTGATTCTTTTAAAGCTGTACAAAGTTGCTCTTTTTGTAAATATGAAATGAGTAATAGTATTTTATAGTAATTTTAATGACTACTATTTAATTTTTTGTAATGTAAATGGTAAACTAAAAAAAATGGGATTAGTGTGCATGTAGAGAATGTGCTTCTGGGAATAAATAAAGTGGTTGTGTTTGTTCCTAAAGACAGGTGTGAATATATGAGTAGAGAGAAAACTGGTGTGTATGTATGACCAGAGCAAACACGGTGAGGTAGGGTGGGTTGGTGAGGAAATTGTCACTTACATATAAATGGTCAATAGTCATTTTGTTTTGTCAATAGTTTTGTTTTCTTTGAAATGTAGCGGTCAATAGACATTATTTTTGTAAAACAGTTTTACCTACAGTAGTCGTAGACCTCCACGTTTCCGCAATCCCATGAACTCAACGCAACATCATCATTATGGTCGAGCACTCGCTTCAACTTCATTGACAAAAATGAACTTTCGACATACACCAAATGGAAAATGTGTGAACAACAAAATGGAATATCTATTTTTCGATATCAGCAAAATTAAAAAAACGTAAAACTGGCATTTTAAAAACTGGAAATGGCCATGTGTAAAATATGAAAATTCAAAAAAACTTCCAACGGACATTTTTAAAAAGTGTATTCAACAAAATGGAAAATCCATAACATCAAAATCACAAAACTTGAAACGGACATTTGTTAAAATACTGTAAATTGGAAATTGGCAAATGGCAATGTGTGCAAATGTGAAAATGAAAAATCAGCTCATCAACATCATGATTTTTAAAAATTAAAAGAAACATCATGCTCTGGTAAACCTTTGTTTTTTATTTCATAACCATAGGTATTGACAAATGAAAATGGAATACAAACAAATCCCAATTCATCACTCCTCAATTCCTCAATGTTCATGTCCATGCATCATCAACTTTCCTTTCATAGCACTCATCACAATGAGAGCTGCCATCCTCTCTCCCATTGAGGCACCCCAGGATGTGAAACGTTGTTTAGTTTTTTCAATAACAATTAATCTGCCACATGTCTAAAACCAGGATGACTATTCCGATAAGAAAGATCATGTTCTTTACATGCTTGATCCAAAGTAGTAACGGGTACATCATCACGCTGCAAACGTTTTTCAAGATGAGTTCCAGGGCCACAAAAACGATACCCTGGAAGATGAATTTCGAAAGGTAAATATTAAATCACTTCGTCAATGACGCCATTGCCATTACAGGTCTGGCATATACTTTTCCATCGATGGTGAATAGGTTTGATCTTCCTCCTCCTCTGTGGACGATGTTTGTGTTTGTTGTTGTTGATTTTTCTCGCCATAACACCCGTGGAATGATTCAACAAAGTATTTACACTGGCTTTTATGACCGTGATACAGTTTCACCAGCTGGCAAGTCGCGCACTGCACATAGAGGGTATCTTTGCCCTGGCCACTTGCTTATGGTGATCGTAGTCCATACAGTGTTACAATTCACTCAACACAGGGTCTTGAGTCCATGATTATGGTATATGTTGCCAGATTTCTTTCACCGCGTTGGCGGCCACATAATAAATGAACGACTTGGGCAGCGCCAATAATTCCTCTTTGGTAAAACTGTCTAGTTTCTTTTTGCACACAAAGATCTTGCCGATGGCTTTGTCGATAGCATTCCCTTTCTCCATGGTATCACGTGCTGTAGATGTTTACACGTCGCTTGTAGAAATCTGACTGAAGTCATTCACAGGTAAATCTTGAGTTTTAATTGTATTTAACAACTCCCAGCATGCATTGGTGGTTAACCAATGAAAGAAATGCCACGCATGCGCTAGAGCTGTATGGGTAATGTGGCCACAGGGACAAGTATCCATGAGCGTTTGCAATGAGGGGCTATCCAAGTCCATGAGGTCGATACATTGTCAGTATGGCGCCAAAAATGGTTGCAACCATTCGCGTTTTTCAATACCTTTCACAAATACCACATTGGCCGAGGACAAGTTCACTTTCATGACCACATTCAAATATTTATAGGAAATGGTTCCTTGATTCCAGTCTAGTTGCCTATGATTTTCAATCCACTGGGTTTGTTTACGGTCTTTTTCACACAACAAATGAAAATCAAGTGGCGGTTTAAATACCAAATGCGTAGCTTGCGATATCCAAAAAGTGGTACAATCGATAATGGCCACTTGTTTAAATATAAATTTGTTGTCACCAATATTAAACCCTTGGCAATCCACAATGAGTGTGCGTAACATCTTGACGCTTGCCTGGACCAAGTTCAACTGACGACTGACTGACGATCGACCACTAAAGAGTGACCATGACATAGACTTACCTGCCATGCTAGTTTAAAAAAGTGAGGTTAGGGTAGCACAGGGGACATGAAAAATAATAATACGAATAACAAGAACCACGATTTTTATTACATCATTTTATTGTCATAACACGTCTTACAGGCTTTAGTCATTTTGGGATAGGGACGATACCAACTCATACAACCATACAGTCTTTTATGTTTATAACGTCCATAACACCGATGATGTCCCAATGTCTCTAAACTGGGCGTTTTAGACGGTGAGCTGCTCACCGAAGCACTATGGACACCATACAGTCCACACGCATCGTAACTTGTTTTTTCATCACTCAGAGGCAAGAGTGAGGGATATCTTGAATGACAGGGTATATTTCCCACTTCCATTCTACACAGGTAGGGGCAGGCGGGTGACCAGCGCTGATGTTCCTGCATGGGTTCATAACTCTCTTGCCATTGGCCTATGGTGATGGCACAAAAGGCACTTTTCACTTCATCTCTTGTTTTTAAATAATAGAAGCCAGCGGCTGGCAAGGCTTGAGGGTTTATGAAAGGCACCGGCCACCTCTCAAATGTCTTGAAACGTTGTTCCTCAGAGTTTAAATTCCTGGGTGTGACACCTCTTGAGGCTTTAAAGCAAGACATGACTGAGCGGCTTGACGTAGGAGACCTGTTATTTATACACTCGTCACTTGGTTGGACAGTGGATAATAGTTGACTTGTTTGTGATGAATAATCAAACAGTAGGCCGTCGTATTGGCTGGTACATTGTCATGCCTTTCAAAATCTAGTCGAATGTCAATATTGGATGGCTTGACAGACTCTTCCAGGTAATAAAAGTCAAAGACAATCAGTGGCGTCCTTGCCTTAAACGCTTGGTGTGACAGCATGGGGCTGTCCTCTTCTTGACAATACGATAATCTAAATTTAGAAACCAAGTCGTAGAGGCGGCCAAACTTATTTTTTGAAAAATCCAAATTCATTCCTTCATAGGGAAACACAGCTCCGTTGAGGAAAAGACGTGCATTTCTCAATTGCAAGCGATCAAATTGCGTGGAGCATAACCCATTCGAACTAAGTGTTGACGGTCTTATGAGGACGTCCCGGCACCTTTAATACTGCCGCGAATATGGGCCTTGGTTTATTGCAGTAGAAAAGTACATCGTACACCTGATCCAGATAACATTTACCTATTAAAAACCCCTAATTTCCCCCCGTCAACGCTTAGTTCGAATGGGTTATGCTCCACGCGTGGCGAGGGCCAATCCACGGTGTTTAATAGTTGTGGACCCACCTCATTCAATAACATACATCTTATCAAGGTTGGCAACACCTCACATAAACACATCGCTATCACTCCCCACAGCACATAGGGACAGGGGGGAGGAAGCAGGGGAAAAACCAGTCGTTAAGATAACCACCGCAGTCTACCGCACAGCGAGTTCCAGTGAGCACGAAAACTGCGAGTAGCTGTAATACGGAAGACAATCAGATAAGTAGTTAGCCAAAAATTTTATAGTTTAACCATAGTTTACAACCATATAATCTCTCTAAAGTACAATCTCCGGATAGCTATCACCATTTAGCATTTCACCTAACATATATACTGCATTTAGCATACACTGACAGTTGCAGTACCAATACTGCAACTAAATAATTGTACATATTGGAAATATTTTCACCTGTATTTCAAACATAGATTTTGTAGCCTAAGTGTAATGGATCTGATGATGATCGCCTGACGATCGAAACTGGTCATCCTAGTGTTTTATTAATCTTATGTAATTTATTTCAGGATTAGGGCATAACCCATCTCTTTTGGGTACATTCGTGTTGACCGACTGAAAAGCACTAAACTCTTGTTTACTAAGGCAACACTGAAAATATGGCTTCAAACACCACAACAAACTTTCACAAGAAAGTTTAAGTCACAACTAACATCAGGTTGTAATTTCATGGCTCTATATTCCAATTCCACATAAAGTGGGAAATCATTTATGGTTTTTCCGGCTTGCTTTTCATCCCATGTCAACATGAGATGAAAGGATAATTCGTCACCTGCATGGACCATTTCATGGTTATGGACCAACATCCTATGACCATTTATCTCCATTTGGAAATGGTTCTCATCAGGCATCGCGTATTTCATGTGAATGGTTCCATCATAGTGTAATCGATAGTGGCTTAAACCCGAAGCAAGCACATAGGTCAGGTGCTGGTCATGGACTAGCGGTAAATGGGTTCTATCATTCAATTTTTTTTTTCATTTCTCAGATACACTAAAAATACGGATGGGATAAATTTATTAAGCCTTTTCATTTCATAGGTCAAGTAACGTTTCGTGCAGACATCGTCTTCGTTTTGTGGATCTTCCACGTGAATAATGCGGTGAAATTAGCGGTATAACCATTCACTGTACGCTGAGGCACTTTGTCACTAAACTCATACACCTTGTTATCCACATACTTTTTTGTAGTAAAGTCAGTAGACACTTGAGGATGTTTCAAATGTGTTAACCGCTTTGCCTTAAAGTCATAATCTCCCTGTTTCGTGCGTGGCACTACAGACCTATCCACATAGTATTTATTAGCAGAATATGTTTCTCGTTTAGGATCAGGTATGGGATCAGACCTAGCTTTGGCCATCAACGCACGTCCAAAGACATCCATCGACAACCTGTAGTACCAGTCTACTGTTTCTATGACAAGGCTCGGTTCCATGTATATAGACAGCCTGCTAACCTCTCTAAGCCTTAGTTGATATGAAGATTATTAAGCAGCCAGATTCATTCCCCATGGGGGATATGGTTTCCCATCTCTATTCCACATCACGTGAACAACAACATGGTTCACTGTTTCCATCTTCCATTCGCTGCATCATAGTGGGACCTTCCGGCTGTGGAAAGACCAATCTATTGCTGACGCTCATCACAGCGCCCAATGGTCTGCGTTTTCAAAATATTTATATTTTTGCAAAATCTCTCTACCAACTCCTCTACGTGTTTCTGGATCAAGTCATGTCTGGATCACAAAATGAGAATATGGGTTATTCCAAATTTTCCATGCAAGAAAATGTTATTGCCCCTGATGAGGTGAAGTCTGATTCACTCATGATTTTCGATGATGTATCCACTGAACGACAAGGCATCATTCAAAGCTATTTCAGCGTGGGTCGTCACAAACATATCGATTGTTCCTATCTTGGACAAACGTATTCTAAAATGTCCAAACAGTTGATTCGTGACAATGCCAATGTCATTGTCTTATTTCGCCAGGACGAGAGGAGCAGTCGTCACATTTATAATGAACATGTGAATCCGGATTAACCTTTCAAATATTTACTGAATTGTGTGCCAAGTACTGGAGCACTCAACATCATGCCTGTTTGGTCATGACAAACAAAGTGAACTCAACCAAGGACGTTATCCTTTAGGGTTTGATCATTTTATTGCTATTTAAGGCACTGTTTCATTCCCTCTCAAGTCATTTGTCAAGACACCATGGCGTTAGCAGAGAGTCAATTGAAAAAGCATTTTATTAGAGCAAAACATACTATTCGCCAAAGGTTTCGTAAATTGAAACGATCACGTGCGGATCAAGCTTTGTTTATTCCGCTAAAAGCCATGCTTACACCCTCTTTCAAGCCATGTGAAACGCTACCCACTGTTTCACAAGCCACTCAGACGCTACACGAGGACCCTGTTGAAGAGGAAGAGGAACAGGAAGATTTGACTAGTGTTAGTGAGGTTGAGGATGGCGAGTAACAAGTGTTTACGCCTCAAGAAATATCCTCACCCCTTGCAGAGTTTTTAAGAAAAAAGAAATCCTTGGTTATGGTCGAAACAACTTGCCCTTCCAGATCGTCTCCGTTTTCACAACTCTTGGCCAGCCCTCAACATTAAGCTCAACTGAAAAGCATTTTAATAAAATATTATGGACCAACCCTGGAACCCTATTTCACCGATCTATTTATTGGAAGCACACGTAGAACGTATGGTGTTCGCTGTGAGGATGATAGTTTTAAAATTGGTGATTCATGCATTAAATTTGCTCTTACTAAAGCTGTCATAAAATACATCAATTAAAAATTAACGCCAGGACTGTTAAAGCTGCTATTCTCTCGTACTCCCTCTTCCCATGATTATATTTTAGAGGACCTTTGGCAAATATAAACCATTTTATTGGACACCCATGCCCACAAAAGACAGTATGATCCCTCGCAACAAGTAAATGCCAATATATCTCAAAATATTAGACCACCATAGCAAAAATGTTTCCACCAGTCAAAGTACTCATCGTAAAGCGTCCGCTTCGGTAGTGACATTGAAACCATTAAAACCCCTTGTGGATGTTACCTACTGGCACAATCCCAATAAGCTCGTCCAACGGCTACAGTTGTTGCATGCTTCACGTCAAGCCGGCTATTCCGGTCACGATTGGGAAATTCAAAAAATTGAACAAGAACTTCGAAATGCCAAAATTATTGTTTAAGCCCTCGCCCATTAAAATGGGTATTGCCCTCGAGTTGCATATCCCATCTAGGCGTCACTATCCGCGACTGAAGGTGATTTCACGAGGTGTGGATGAACTTTGGCAGGCTGACTTGGTTGAAATGATACCCTATGCAGGCGTTAACAACAGTGTACGCTATATGTTGACCGTCATTGATGTGTATTCCAAAAAGGCCTTTGTTGAACCTGTGCGACGCAAGTCTGGTCCACTAGTCACCGAGGCCTTTCAAGATATTATTCAGCAATCCAAACGTCAACCTCAGTTGCTACCAACCGACCAGGGGAAAGAATTTTTCAACAAGGATTTCTCCAGTTTTCTCAAATCTTTAGATATTTACCATTACATCACGTACAGCAATCTCAAAGCTAGTGTGGTCGAGTGTTTTAACCGAACATTGAAACCGCGTAAGTAAAAAGCGTTTACTGCTCAGGGCACTTATCGCTGGTTGGGCATGTTACCAGAGCTAGTGTCACGTTACAATGACACCAAACATAGAAGGATTGGGACCAAGCCACGCCTCGTGACCAAAAATATTCAACGACTGGATAAACTGTTTAACCCCATAAAAACAGCAGAACCTAAACGTCACCGACTGAAAATTGGGGATTTTTTTCGTGTGAGCAAATTTAAATCTGCCTTCTATAAGGGCTACACGCCTCAGTGGGGGACCGAACTTTTTCGAATTCGACAAGTCAACTTGGATAGTCCAGTCACCTATTTACTCGAGGACCTCAACTATCAACCCATAAAAGGCTGATTTTATATCCATGAACCCCAGAAAACAGCGTTTCCTAAACATTACCTTGTTGAAAAATTGTTGAATCAAATAGGTAATAAACTATATGTGAAATGGTTGGGTTTTAACTCTATCTTTAATTCTTGGATCAATAAATTACATGTTGTGTGAACCGGTGCACCTTTTATTTATAGAATCATGTTGTACTAGAGCTCTGTGTACAGCGCTCAGTGCTTCGTGCATGTACACATATGTTTCTCTTTCTCTCTCTCCACACCTATGTCTCACTCCTTCATTCCATGTTGACATACAACTCGTTCAGCTATTGACTGTCATGGGTTCTCCACTCCTCCCCTCACCTCTCCCCGCCACACTCTGGTCCCTCACTGCCCTTGCCTAGCAATTGGCTGTGACAATGTTAGGGGGAGGAGTTGTAGTCGCTTACTCCGTTATCTGTCTGATGTAGTTGTCAGATGTTTGACCTTCAAGTGACCTCTATATCACTGTAATTTTCCATTTGCCTGTTTTCAGCTCTCGCTTACATTCTTGAAACGTGATAAGAGGACACATTCTGCTAGCCAGCTCTCTGCCGGCCAGCCATGCCTCGAGTAGATTTGTCGTTGAGACTTTCAGCAAGACACAAAAAGCAAGTTCTTCAAGTTGCTGACAACTATCAAACGCCCTGCTTTCATTCGCCTCATACCATTATAAATTTGTCAGGTTACTCATGACCCGTTTACTAACATGTTTAAAGATCGCCATGAGGGATTTTCGAAATATTCGCCTTGATTCGTTCGTCATAGGAAAAATATCGGAAAGCGAGCCCTCGCCCTGCTCCCCCTCGAAATAGCCATTTCCTGTATTCACCATGGCCAGTGATAGCCTCGTTGAAACACACGTCTAGCGCTACCGGCTCTCTGTCTACAAACACTCTTTTATTAAAATATAAAAAACAGGTAAGAAATGCACAGTTTTGTTTGTCCTAGATACTTGAAATTTATTTTCGTGGTAGAGCGGGTCAGGACCATTCATTGACGTCAAACAATCTTTTTTGTAGAATTCCTAGTTTCCAAAATAGTGACCATTTTTTCAAAATTCGTTTTCTTTTTCCCTACAGACTTGAAACTTGGTTCTGTCTAGAGGGGATAGGGACCTTTCATTTATGTCAAACAAACTTTTTTCTCATCTTTACCGTTTCCAAAATAATGACAATTTCAAAAACAAACATTTTCTATTTTTTTAATACCAACACACATTCATAGCAAAGAGGACGTCATCCCAACGCAACGCAAAAAACACCTCATTCGTTAAAATCCGACCGTACGTTCGCGAATTATCGCCAATGTTCGCGAGAAAGTCGGCTATCATATTTTTGTCCTACACACTTGAAACTTGCTGTCCGCCTAGAGGGCATAGGCACCTTTCATTAACATCAAACAAACCTTTTTCCAAAATTCACCGTTTCCAAAACAGCGCCGATTTCAAAACCAACAATTTTCGAAAAATAAAAAATAAATACCAACACGCATTCATAGCAAAGAGGACGTCATGCCAACGTCAACAACACCTAGTTCGTTAAAATCCGACAATGCGTTCACGAATAATCGCCAATGTTCACGAGAAAGTAGGCTATCATTTTGTTTGTCCTACACACATGAAACTTGCTGTCCGCCTATAGGACATAGGCACCTTTCATTAACGTCAAACATAACTTTTTTCCAAAATTCGCCGTTCCCAAGACAGCGCCAATTTCCAAACCAACAATTTAAAAAAATACCAACACACATTCTTAGCAAAGAGGACGTCATCCCCACGCCAACAACACTTCGTTCGTTAAAATCCGATTAATGCGTTCGGCTGATATCGGCAAATTTTTGTATGAAAATAGGGGGTGGGGCAGAACTCTCCTTACCCCGCCACTACACAAGTTTCTATCCTAGAGTCTTGAAATTTATTTTGGGGGTAGAGGGGGTAGGGACCTTTCATTTATGTCAAACATACGTTTTTGTAGACTTCCTAGTTTCCAAAATATAAAAATTTCAAATTTGGACTTTCTTCAAAAAACTGTAAAAAGTAAAAGGTTTTATTTTAAAACTAAAGGTCATAGAGACCTTTTGTTTAAGCTATTGCAAAACGTTCTATCATATTCGGTTTTTAAACTATCGCCTTTTTTTTTTTCAAAACATAAATTTGCAATTTTTTTAATATAATAAGTGGTCCATAGCAAAGAGGACGTCACCCCGAGTCCTATGACACCTTACTTGTTAACATCCGACCACGGATTCGCGAGATATCGCATATAATTACATAGCTGAGGCTTAGTAGTGAGGTGAGGTCGGTTCTAGAGTGAGTTAGAACTCTCCTCACTCCCCTACTCACATCGCACCCACCTCCTCTGCATGCATGCTGTTTACAGAGATTGTGTTGCTCTTAAGGGCACATTCGTTTAGAAACATATCGGAACAAACCTGATATGGTGAAGTTCTTGTCAGAACTACTGCCAAGATAATTTTAGTATTCTATTGGGCAAATGTGTATCTGACATCAACGTACCTCTCTTTACTTATCTAAGAATATGAACTAGAATTAAATGCAGTTTTCAGCATTGAACACTTTCCCGAATTGAAGAAATACTATTGTTCAAACATTTTAAGTATTTGTTATTCGTTCGGTCACACTTGCTCTCTTGCGTGGGCATGTGCATTCGTTGCGATAGCAATAAGGACCGCGTTCCACGGCAAAGCCACATATTCAGTGAACAGATGAAATTACAGTCGTTTGTCAAGTTTTGAATATATCTGTTTCATTAAATAAGAAGCAATGCTATGGCCTACTTACAAAACAATCCGACATGACGGCCATCTGAAATATTTATCCGGGTATCGATATATCTAAATCTATTACAACAATGAAGCTGAACATTTGTATGGCGATGGGACACAATTAATTACATATATGTGACATTCAAAAAACTGATAAACACGAAAAGGAAATTATCATATATTTCAAATGGTTTTTCTGGCAATCTAATCACACAAGAACAAAGAAATTTGACACAGCAAATCTTTATTTTGAGATAAAACAAGGCTTACGGCAGGGAAAAGTACTGTCCACGCTGCGGTTCAATATAGTACTAGAGAGAGTAATGAGGTAAGTGGATATTAGCAAACCAAGAGGCACGCTGTTAAACCGTATGAGACAAAATCTAGCGTATGCTGAAGATATCGGTATGCTGTCACGAAGACTAAAGAATCACGAAGAATGTCTGTGACGGTCAGAAAAAGAATCAGAAGAAGTAGAATTACGAGTGAACTACAACAAATCTCAACATTTATTATTATCTCGGAGAAATACTGTTGCGAAATATAAAAACTACCTATAAATTTATATATAAACCTAAATGCAGTGATGTATTGTACCTGTCTATAGACGGAGAATGTTTGGTCATACCCTGGCTGAGCTCACGGCTTCAGGGGTGTTACGTCCAACCCACCATATGACCTCAAATTCAGATATGGAAGCACTGTTAGGTCATCAAGACTACATAAAATTACTCACATATTACATTTAATATGAATTTATTTCTCTTATGGAAACGCCCTAAAACAAGAATACAATCAGCAATTAGACAAAAATAGACTTGGAATCATTCCAATCAAGTAAAATCAATACAAATCAACATAAAAATCACTCAAAATTCACTTCAAAGGAATTATCTCGCTTAGATTCTCTGATATAATCATTACCATCTCCTTCATTAATGGTTAATACTCATTTAGACACAAAACATGCCTATCACAATTTCACAAGTCATCTAAGGCTTGCGGACATTTATCATATATTATTTCCCTTCAGGGTTTAACTTTATTTATACTTTCACTTATTATAATTTCATTTAGTTTCTTTAAACTGAACAACTTCCTTCCGCTCAAGCCTTAGGTATTCTTCCATTATAACACAATACATAAATTTTCAATATGTCATGAATCGAACTCAACACCCTTCACTCCTTCTCTCATGGTATAAGGTGGTTTATTTATGTTGTATCATGCACTATTATTCATTACTTCTCAGTGGATTTATTTCCAACTGGATCAAAAATCAATTATTCATTTACCCAATTCGTTTCCATTTTCTTTGAGGCGGAAATCGACTTTTCTTCAACAATATTTGCTTTGACTATTATCGTCAAACGTTATAGAATCAATTCAAATTTTACCTGGGGCCACTTGTCTAAATCCCAGCAATACAAATATCTACTTTATATTCCTGTAGCACCTTTTAATCAAAAATATTACTTAGCACTCGTTGATTGCTAATACGCGTTCTGACCGTTTAAAACGCTATTCACAAAGCATCCATTATGTGGCATCCCTAGCCATCTTGCAACAAGCAGGACAAGGTCGGCTGCTAACCTCCCCCTCCTCTTCAAGCTATTAGTCTAAAATTTATGACTCCGTCAAGACCATTCATCGCACACTCGCGGTTTCCAATGTTTATCTTTCTTCTCCTTTCCACTATATGGACATCCAAGCTTTTCAAATTATTTCAATCGCTGCAATTACTGCTTCTTCACTTTATCATAATATAATTTTGTGATTCCATACAACCAAGCATTAGATTCGGAGATCTCAACGACGCATAAGCTTACTCGGTGAGATCACTGCCTCCCGATGGGTGCTACCCGCATACAACAACTCAATTACTTGTCGGGTATAAGCAATGCTGGTACTTGGGATCGGTCATACATAGCTCGCCTCAGACGTAAGACCACTATCTCCCCTGTTGCTTGTATCTCGTAGAAACAGCTGTTTTCCCCCAGACTTACATGTCAAACAACTGTGGCAATGCCGCACTGGAAATCTTATTCCTTCCCAGTTGGTCTTACATTGCAATTACCATAATATACCATACCATAAGTTGAATTTAATCTACTGGCTTCTAATTTAATCCGCCCCCCAAGGGCTCACATCTAGTGGGACGTGGGTTGGCGACCAGCTGAGTACGGCATTGCTTCCACTTACTTGTGCCGGGCTCCTCTCCGTCTTCTTTACTGTCGACCTCACTTGGTCAACTCTTGTTCTCTTCCGACCCTGACGGTATTAGGGTATCCGAGGCCTAGGGAGTCTCTTCCTTTCCCGCTTTAATTGGCCCTTGTCTCATTTTTCTGATACCCTCGTTCTTCGAGGGGTCAGCCTTCTTTTTCTTTTCCTATTATCTGCTGCCTTCTGCTCAAGGCGCTCAAGGAGTCAGGGTGTATGTAGCCCCATCAGTTCTGGTGCATCCTAGATATTGCTACACCCTCAGGGGCTCACGGCTGGTGAGTTCGGGAGTTGGCGATCCCGAGGGATTCCTCAGCTGGCTCCGGTTTTCCCCCTTTTGTTCATTACCTGTGGGACGGACCCTCTCCTCTTTCCTTTTCCTATCTGCCTGATATGGCTCTCCTTCCTTCCAAGTCCCGCCATCCACATTCTTCGAGGGTTGAGGGCATTTCTTTTCCTCCTATCCCTTTTTTGCCTTATTCTCCTTTTGTTTGCCATTTCTTCTTCCAGTATATAAGTTAGTAGTTTGTTTTAGTTATAGTTTCCATTTCATTATCATCTTCACGATCACCCAAACCATTAGGGGCCGATAACCTAGATGTTAGGCCCCTTAAAACAACAATTATCATCATGATCATCATCTAATTTAATCAATTGTTTTTATAACCTCAAGATGGCGGCCACGCAAATATTTTTTTTTGTGTGTCCTAATCATACGATCGAAGTGAACGTTTGCATAATGAGCCTAAGTAATAATCTATATCTAATGGTACATAACGCTATGACAAAAATATATAACAATCCAACATGGCGAACATCCGAAGTATTTAGTCAGTTCTCAATATCTACGAATCTATTACACCAATATAACTGAAATTTTGTACGTTGATAGGGGCTATTAGCATGCGTTCACCTATGGGACTTTTAATTACTGTAATTACCTGCTGAGCACCAAACTAACATAGCAACCAAGCCAATTTCTCATTATCTCAAGATTTATTCATCGGAGCGCACTGAAATTTGGTACGCTAAGTGTTCATGAAAGCCTTAATATACTGACGTCCAATTTAATGGAATTTTATGAAACATTAAAAATGGCGGCTGTGCATTATTTTTCGAATCTCGTTTTTATTTCTCGTGTCGTAATCAAGCAAACGAAATGTAGGTTGGTATACTGAACTATCATTAGATTATTCCTTTGGCGACATATAATTCTATAAACTTTATATGAAACAATCTAACATGGCGTCCATACAGTATTTTCCACCGGTTCACAATATCTCTGAAACTATTTAAGCAATCAAACTGAATTGTTGTATGGCGATAGAGGACTGTTAACTAAGTACATATACGAGACATTCTAAATTCTGAGACATACAAAAACAACATGGTGGCAAAGTGATTTTCAATTATTTCAAATGATTTTTTTAGTGATTTAATCACCTGAGTGCAGTGGTGCTAAGAGCAGCGAATCTTTATTAAGAGCTTTGTACTGAGACATCTCATGTTTATTAATTTTAAAAAAATTCAAGATGGCATCAGTTCGAAATTTTAAACCCTTATTTTTCAGATTTCACGTACCCATTTGAAGTGATTGAAAAGAGGATTAGTATGTTAGGTTATTAAAATAATCACAATCTAACTGCATAAAAATCTGTAGCTTTTCTTTCGTAAATCATAGAAGCCGTGCATTTGACTTTTCTTAAATTAAACTCTCGTAATGCGTTACAGAAAGATTCAATCTCGCGGGAGGAGTCTTAACCGATACTGAATGCTAAAATAGTCTAGCACATACATTCCTAATGCAATGGTGTTTGTGGAGACATAGGTCGTGTATCAAAAGCTATTTAGTATGCAACACATGGAATATCATTTTAAATATCGGGGGAGTTTTTAATGGCAGGGACCAGCAGTATATATAAAAATAGTCTGTTTAATTATTTACGGATCTAGTTACTAAGTTATATAGCTTAGGTAGAAACTTGAATTTTGAAATTTCTCATGGATATAGATAATTGTGTGATGCTTTCTATGGCTTTCTATAACAGCAGTATATTAAAATTAGTCTGTTTAATTATTTACGGATCTAGTTACTGAGTTATATAGTTGAGGTAGAAACTTGAATTTTGAAATTTCTCATGGATATAGATAATTGTGAGATGCTTTCTATGGCTGAATGAATTCCTGGAGTTGAGGTTTAGTCAAATTATTGGATTCGGTGTAGCACATCTTGGAGACCTTCCACGATAATATTTGAAGATAAATTTCCAGAACCCTCAGATGTGTCTGACTGTATGTTTAGTCCGTTTTATAGAAAAGGTATTAGGACTCTCAAGTGAGAGAACAATTCAAAATGAATTTCAATAGAAGTTAAAACTCAGCAATTTTTCAAGGTTTGTGCCGTGTCATGTGTGGGGTTTCGCCTCTGACACCAAGCTTGCTCATCAGCGGACCCTTGGTGTCCCCGCCCGGACCCCCAGACGAATAGTGAACTGCGCGCTACCTCCCATTTTATGAAGCGCACCTGCGCCTCATTATTACGAGACCTATGAGCTCAATGAGCCTTAACGTCCCTATGAAGGCTTCCGAAAAGATCGTATATTGGCGTTTACGGCCAGTGAATTAAAACTCAGCAAATTTTCTAGGTTTATGCCGTGTCTTGTGTGTGGCTTCACCTAGGACCACAAGCTGGCTCATCAGCGGGCTCTTGGTGTCCACGGCCGTAACCCCACAGGAGTAGCGAACTGGACGACACCTCGTTTTCTACGAAGCATACCTGCGCCTCTTAACTGCGAGAACTGAACGCCCAAGCAACCATAACCTACCTAAGAAGGCTTCAAAAAAGATGGTATATTGGCTTTCACGGCCGGAGAATAAAAACTCAGCATTTTTTCTAGGTTTGTGCCAAGCCTTGTGTGGGGTTTCGCCTAGGACAGAAAAATGGCTCATCAGCGGGATCTTGGTGTCCCCGCCCAGAGCCCCACAGAAGTAACGAACTGTGCGCTACCTCCTTTTTATGAAGCGCCCCAGCTCTTATTTAAGTGAGAACTTGATGCTCAAGCAGCCATAACCTCCCTATGAAGGCTTCAAAAAAGATGGTATATTGGCTTTCACGGCCGGTGAATTAGAACTCAGCACTTTTTCTAAGTTTGTGCCGTGTCTTGTGTGGGGGAGGGGGTGCCCGCGGGTACACCGAGAGCGCGCTCATGAGCCAGTTTTGTGTCCTACGTGAAACCCCACACAAGACGCGGCACAAACATAATATATTCCTGAGTTTTAATTCACCGGCCTTGAAAGCCGATATACCATTTTTTGTGAGCCTTCATAGGGAGGTTATAGCTGTTTGAGCTATAAGTTCTCGCGGAAAAGAGGCACAGGTGCGCCGCAAAAAAAAGGGACGTAGCACGCACATCGCTACTCCTGTGGGGGTCCGGGCGGGGACACCAAGAGCCCCATGATGAGCCAGCTTTTTGTCCTAGGCGAAACCCCACACAAGACACGACACAAACCTAGAAAAATTGTTGAGCTGTAATTCAACAGGCGTGAAGGACAGTATACCATCTTTTTTGGAAGCCTTCATAGGGAGGATATGGCTGCTTGAGCTTTTAGTTCTCGCAGTAAAGAGGCGCAGGTGCGCTTCATAATATGGGAGGAAGTGCGCAGTTCGCTACTCCTGTGGGGGTCCTGTCGGGACACCAAGAGCCCACTGATGAGCCAGCTTGGTGATCTAGGCGAAACCCTACACAAGACACGGCAAATATCTAGGAACATTTTTGAGTTGTAATTCAATAGCCGTGAAGTCCAATATACCATCTTTCGGAAGCCTTCATAGGGAGGTTATGCCTACTTGAGCTTTTAGTTCTCGCTGTAAAGAGGCGAAGGTGCGCTTCGTAAAAAGGGAGGTAGAGTGCAGTTCGCTACTCCTGGGGGAATCCAGATGGGGTCACCAAACTCCCGCTGATGAGTCAGGTAGGTGTCCTAGGCGGAAACCCACACAAGACACGGCATAAACCTAGATAAATTGCTGAGTTTTAATTCACCGGCCGAGAAAGTCAATATACCACTTTTCTTGAAGCCTTCATAGACAGGCTATGGCTGCTTGAGTTTTTAATTCTTGTAGAAAAGAGGATGCATTCATAGGGAGGTTATAGCTGCTTGAGCTTTTAGTTCTCGGAGTACAGAAGCGCAGGTGCACTCAATAAAAAGGACGGTAGCGCGCAGTTCGCTACTCCAGTTGGGTTCCTTGCGGGGACAAGCTGATGAGTCAACTTTGTGTCCTATGCGAATGCCCACACAAGGCACGGCATACAACTAGAACAATTGCTCAGGTTTAATTAAACGGCCGAGAAAGCAAATTTACCATCTCTTTGGAAGCCTGTTTAGGGAGGTCATGGCTGCTTAAGCTTTAAATTCTCGCAGTTAAGAGGAGCAGGTGCGCTTCATATAAAGTGAGGTAGCCCGCAGTTTGCTACTCCTGTGGGGGGCCAGACAAGGACGCGAAGAGCCCGCTGATTGGTCAGCTTGTTGTCCTAGGTGAAACCCCACACAAGACATGGCACAAACCTAGAAAAATTGCTGAGTTGTAAATCATCGGCCGTGAATGTCAATATACCATATTTCTTGATGCCTTCATAGGCAGGTTACGACTGCTTGAGCTTTTTGTTCTCGAAGATAAAAGGAGCAGGAGCGCTTCTTAAGAAGGGTGGTAGCGTTCAGTCCGGTACTCCTGTGAGGGTGCGCGCGGTGACAGCAAGAGCCCGCTGATGAGCCAGCTTGTTCCTATAGGCGAAACCTCTCACAAGACATGGCGCAAACCTAGGAAAACATCTGAGTTGTAATTCAACAGCCGTGAAAGCCAATATACCATTTTTTGGATGCAATCATAGGGAGCTTATGGCTGCTTGAGCTTTCAGTTCTCAGAGTATAGAGGCGCAGGTGCATTCAATACAAAGGGAGGTAGCGTGCAGTTCGCTACTCCAGTAGGGTTCTTGGTGGGGACACCAAGAGCCCGCTGATGAGTCGGGTTTTTGTCCTATGCGAATCCCGACACAAGGCACGGCATAAACCTAGTACAATTGCTGATGTTTAATTCACCGGCTGAGAAAGCAAATATACCCTCGTTTTGGAAGCCTTCGTAAGGTGGTTATGGCTGCTTGAGCTTTTAGTTCTCGCAGTAAAGAGGAGCAGTTGCGCTTCATAAAAAGGGAAGTAGCCCGCAGTTCGCTACTCGTGTGGGGGTCCAGACGGGGACACCAAGAGCCCACTGATGAACCAGCTTGTTGTCCTAGGCGTAACCCCACACAAAACTAGAACAATTGCTGAGTTGTAATTCAACAGCCGTGATGGACAGTAAACCAGCTTTTCGGAACCCTTCATAGGAAGGTTATGGCTGCTTGAGCTCTTAGTTCTCGCAGTAAAGAGGCGCAGGTGCGCTTCATAAAATTGGAAGTAGTGCGCAGTTCACTACTTCTGTGGGGGTCCGGTCGGGGACACCAGGAGCCCACTGATGAGCCAGCTTGTTGATCCAGGCGAAAACCTACACAAGACACGGCAAAAATCTAGGAAAATGGCTGAGTTGTAATTCAACAGCCGTGGAAGCCAGTATACCATTTTTTGGAAGCCATCATAGGGAGGTCTTGGCTGCTTGAGATTGTAGTTCTCGCAGTAAAGGGACTCCGGTGCGCTTCATAAAATGGGAGGTAGTGCGCAGTTCGCTACTCCTGTAGGAGTCTGGGCGGAGACACCAAGAGCCCGCTGATGAGTCAGCTTGGTGTCCTAAGCGGAACCCCACACAAGACACGGCACAACCCAGAAAAATTGCTGAGTTTCAATTCAACGGCCGTGAAAGTCATTATACCATCTCTCTTGAAGCCTTCATAGTCTGGTTATGGCTGCTTGAGGAAAGCCATTATACCACCTTTTTGGATGCATTCATAGAGAGCTTATAGCTGCTTGAGCTTTTAGTTCTCGGAGTATAGGGGCGCAGGTGCACTCAATAAAAAGAGATGTAGCACGCAGTTCGCCTCTCCAGTGGGTTTCTTGTCGGGGACACCGAGAGCCCGCTGATGAGTCGGCTTTGTGTCCTATGCGAATCCCGACACAAGGCACGGCATAAACCTACAATAATTGCTGAGGTTTAATTCACCGGCCGTGAAAGCTAATATACCATCGTTTTGGAAGCCTTCGTAGGGAGGTTATGGCTGCTTGAGCTTTTATTTCTAGCAGTAAAGAGGCTCAGGTGCGCTTCATAAAATGGGAGGTAGCGCGCCGTTCGCTACCCCCTTGGGGGTCCGGCGGGGATATAAAGATCCCTCTGATGAGCCCGGTTGGTGTCCTAGTCAAATCCCCACACAAGACACGCCACAAATCTAGAAATATTGCTGAGTTTTAATTCACCGGCCGTGAAAGCCAATATACCATCTTTTTTGAAGCCTTCATAAGGAGGTTATGGCTGATTGAGCTTTTAGCTCTCGCAGCAAAGAGGAGCAGGCGCCCTTCTTTTAATGGGAGGTAGCCCGTAGTTCGCTACTGCTGTGGGGGTCCTGACGGGGACACCAAGTGCCCGCTGATGAGCCAGCTTGTTGTCCAAGGCGAAACCCCACACAAGACACAGCACTAACCTAGAAATATTGCTGAGCTTTAGTCCAACAGCCGAGAAGGCCAGTATACCATATTTTGGAAGCCTTCATAGGGCGGTTATGGTTGCTTGAGCTTTTAGTTCTCGCAGTAAAGAGGCGCAGGTTCGCTTCATAAGAGAGAGGTACGCGCAGTTCGCTTTCCCTGTGGGGATCCAGACGGGGACACCAAGAGGCCGCTGATAAGCCAGCTTGGTGTTCTAGGCGAATCCCCACACAAGACAAGGCAAAAGCCTACAAAAATTGCTGAGTTTTGATTCACCGCCCGTGAAAGCCAATTTACCATCTTCAATAAAATTCTCTTGAAAATTATTAGTATCTGATTCTGAATTAATATTCAAATTTTGCAAGAAAGCCGATGGACGTGTTTTTGCCGTTCTCATTAACTTTTTTGATGTGAGCCAACATTTTCCATAATGGCATCCATCACGAAGGATCATTGGTCTCGACTGGCTTGGGAAGGGATCGGTGGGTTTCTGCTTCATGGGTAAAACCAAGACTGGCGCTGGATTTCTTTCAAATTCAAACTAAAACCATCACCCAAAATCAGAATGAGAAATAAAATGTTATAACTGTGTACTTTTTTATTCCCCTGTATTTGGTTCTTTCTTTGATATTTTTACACGTATGATGAATTGTGTGAAGAGTTTAAACACTTCCATTTCTCATATGAACGTTCAATATTGCATCTATATTGCGATAGTATAGTTATTCATATACCTCGATATTGCCATTATCAAAAATCCTAAGTGAACTAATAGCAGCATTGATGCAAACACCTAAATAACTTATTAGTTATGGGCAGATGCGCTTGCTGATCCACTTTTAATACGTCAATAATCATCATCACCATCTTCACCTTGAACTTAATACTAAAAGAAAATATTAAGAAACATACAAATTTGTTCAATTCTTTTAACAGCACATGCAGCCATTGCTATTAAATATTATATATGAATTGAAGCCAATGGCCATAGCTGGGTATTTTTGACTGAACACCCGAGGGCTCCAAACGAGTTCAATTTCAAGTAGTTCCAACTTTGGCTACCAGATGCTTCTGTCACTAACACCTAGCGCGAACTTTGGAACTTGATAGAGCGTTTCTAACTAGCCAAATATAACCTACAAATTTTGCTACACACTACCAATTGACCAATTGCAGTGGTAGGTTCTTTTACATGTCATAATTAATGACATGGGACCGCCGGCTTTACTTCCCTTCCGAAGGAAGGCATACTGAAGAATTTCAACGCTCTAAAATATCCGATGACTTCGGCCGAGTTTGAACCCACGATCTTCGGCATAACAGTTCAGCATACTACCGACTACACCATAGAAGGCGCTAGCCATTGCTATTTTCAAACCCTTGGAATGCCACAGGTGTACGGTATTTTGTTTTACAAAAAGTGGATGTATTCTGAATGGATTTTATGTAGTTATTTGGAATTTACCATTAATATAATAATAATAATAATATTAACAATAATTAAGTGGTAGTTGCAGATGACTAATCGGAAAGATCCAAATATGTCATAAGACGTTTTTTTTACAAGTATGAGAAGTGTTAAAAAATCAATTAAGGGATGCTGGATATTTTGCTCTTCAGAAGGATGGCGCAAACATAGAAAATTCAGAACCCCTGATTTCAGGTACAAAATGTCAGGGAAAATAAACGTTGGCCCATTGGGTGCAACGTTCTGGCATTTCTTAATCGTTGAAGTTGTAAATTCATAGGATTAGGAATGTTTCTGTATATTATGACCGTGTGTGATATCTATCAAGGATCAAACTGCGGACTATGACGCACCATGAGCTGATGATATCGATGAGTGGAATAACTGAGCAACCTATTGACTTTGACTCGCGGAGCATGTCCTGTTTGGCAAGTTAATCTCGAATAAATGACAACCTACTACTGTGGCGCACGACGCAGCAGAAGTAGTTAAAAATCTACACAGATTATAATACAAAGTAACTCCCTTCTCATAAAATATTTAATAATCTTCTAGAAATTTTGAGAACAATATATATAAGTAACGGGAGTGAACCTAGATTACTCAATTATTATTGGTTCAAGAATCGGCTCAAAGAAAAAATAACAGGATTTTCCTCATCACCTCTCCTGTTGGCCATTGAGTCGGCCAGACCTATAATTTATTCCGTCCAAAACAACTAAACGTGGGCAAATAATGTACAATCTTGTCATGATTTAGTGCATTGACATCTGAGTAATTGTGTGAACGAATAATTGGCTGAGTGAAATATAGATCAAATTGTGATTGCCGCCATTTGAATTCGAGTGTAGTTATGAAAGTATACGTCCTATTGTGAGCGATCATGAGGGCTACCGGAGAAAAATTCCTATACACGTGTGAGCTATCTGCATATACTTGAACAGTGATAAGGTTATGTTTTTGTATGAGCATTGTGAGCTATTGAAGAGTGAAAATCTGCATATTTAAAATATTATAGTACGAGTGTGGTGTGTACTATTACTTTTTGTAACTCTGAATATGTGCTACCACGAGGAATTTTAGAAACATCTAGGAATGAAAATCAACACCATGGTGATGTGCTAATTCGATGTGGTGGGAAATGAAGGCTGTATCCCAAGGTTAATTACTGCAGGGAGGATGGTGATTGTATGAAGACCTAACCACATCAGGATTTGGATGAATGCAGTAGACTGAAGTTAGAGGTTGAACAAATTTTATTTCATAATGCTGTAAAGGTCGGAATTTTATATCTCAAACTTTAATTATCTTGAGTAGTAGTCACTTTCGTGGAGCAATGATGATTCTTCCTCGTCAATTAGTAATTTTCAAGTGAATAGTAGGAATTCTAACGTGATCTATTGTGCCCGTTTAGACCGGAGTCCGCACGACCACATATGCATTATACCAATAATCAGTCAGCACGAGAGTCAAAATATCCCGGGGCGCCAGATGGGTTAAAGCTAATCGCAAAAACGACATCAAGTGAAAAAAATGCTTTACTGATTTTTGGCTTAATGCAACAATAAAGATAGAAGGAGATTCAACTGGGCATAATACATCATGTAAAATTATCTCATTTTATTTTGAAGTTAAAATTGACTGCAAAAATGCTCAAAGCAGCATCATTCACGTGTGGCGACCCACATTCCTATTTACACAAATGTACAGAAGTTTTCCAACACATTGGACAATTATTTTTTGGAAACACAAGTCTGATTATTAGTCCTGTATACTGTGTTCCAAAATTATATTGATTAAAACCAGTTCAAATTTAATTGTCTTTACTGGAAATATCGTAGTTCACTGTTTGAATTTTTTTACATAATATTAACACTCGTAGAATAAAAGTTCATAGAATTTTTAACTTTCACTTATTTTTCCAGTTTCAAAAAATATATTGTCAAAAAATATTATTATTTCTGAATCAACACGAATTATGTACACATATTAATAACAACATTTGAAAAGTATTTGACCTTGAGCATAGCATCGAAGAACTGTGCGAAGCACAACAAAAATTAATTGTTCTTCTGACATTAAACGTTTCGAGAAGTGACTCGATTATGAACTTCAAGTTCCTAACAAAATATATGATTTCTGAATCATCAACTTGATCAATAAATTGTTGAACCATTCAACTATTTGATTTTCCACTTGGGAACATTATTATGAAAAATATTTATATTCATGGCCATTTTAGTAATTTTCACAACTTGCAATTCTTCGACAGAATGCGGAAATAAGAATTGTAGCTTCATAATAAATTAATTTAGTTCATGGCACTAGGATTGAAAACATCCTTCAAATTATTCGTGGTTATAGAATTATTTTTAATTGGCAGTGGCCCATTCTATTATTATCATAAGAACACAATATTCCAACAACAATGGCAAAGGTCTTCCTCTGAAGAAGAATAAAATACTACCATGACAAATCCGGGTTCTAGCAAAATCAAAGTCTAAATGGAATCCGTAAACAAGGTTGAAATAAGAACTGATGGTTTTTAAGAAATAACCTTCGGGTCATTCATACGACGAAATGTGTAGTTCCAATACTCCTACTATAAACCTGAGCCATCGAACCTGCTATTTGATTGATGCTCGAAAAAACTCTCCTCATTCCTGCGACTTAAACATGCGCACCTGGGAATGGCATTTCAACTACTCCTCACATAAATTTTCTTCCCAAAATGTATACAATAAATCAAGCCTCTGCTTGTTATCAACACTGGAAGATTTATAAACTTACAAGTTTATTTTATTTTACCATTCAGTTCAACCCGTGAAGTTACCATACTTATGAAAATCTTTATTTCACATTCGAGTGAGTATTTACGTCATGATTTTATATAAATACAAAAATATCCTATTTGATACAATTATCAATTGCTTTCCGTTTCGTGCCTCTCCGTGTTATCTGAAAAATATACTTTGCTCATTGCAAATATTAACTGTTCAACCAGAACTGAAATGTTGGTTGAATGCGGGCTTGCGCTAACCACTCTCCTTCGGAAAATCTCCTGTTCCAAACTAGAAATGATTAAACTAATTCATAAGCTCTCTCTCAATACATATGATTATTAGAAAATATAATATCCAAGAATTATTTAGAAAAGTTATAAAAATCATTATTATTATTATTAGTGGATTATTATTATTATTAGTGGATTATTATTATTATTATTAGTTATATTATTTTAAATATATTTAATTATTATCTCATTATGTGAGAATCCACATGTTCGAATCTTCGAATATGGATAAAATATCCATTCCTGAACAAAAATAATTATTAACTTTTACAGTTAAATCGACGGTTTTCCGTGACCTCCCAAAAATATGAAATATTCAAATAAATGCTCGATATGCTCGGTCATCGATCCTAAACTGTTCTAATTCTGAAAATATTCAGAATAACTAATATGTCTTGCATAAATCATTGCAAGATTTAAATACGAAGAAAAATAAATGTGTTGGTCATCTGCAGAAAAAATAGTTTGTTCCAATTAGCTAGGCATAATATAAAGTCAAAATGTGGCTTACATTTCTTGATGGTCTTGAAGCGTAGCGAACCTGGTTTGTACCAGATTTATCCATAAACATGCCCTATCGGACAAGCACGTATAATCCTTGTATCGGCCGCCATTATATACCCACAATCTGTCTAACAAAACATAGTGGTAATATCTCTTGACGTTTGAAGTAACTGTTGATCCATTTTAATATTGGCTTCTGTTAAAGCCATAACAGTTTGCTTAAATGGGGTCAGATCTAAATGATCTATTCTTAAATATGTCAGTTGTAACATAACTCACGGTAATCTTTTCAGTACAAGAAAACACTGACAGTCTAACCAATCAACGGCTGTTCTGAAGATCGTTCCCTGGGCATGGCTTCACACCATCTACCATGCACGAAGCAACATGTAGTTTCCCTGCGTTGGCTAATGAACAACACCGTGATAGACTGGCCTTAAATATACTGAAAGATCGAAGTGGTTATCAGGTTACAAATATGAAACTGACTGAATTGGACTAAAATATCCAAGTATTAGGTTATTACTGGTCTGTGACAAAGTATCATTCTAGACAAAGTCTAGCATATGTCCATGTAGAAATAAAAATATTTCACCAGTGTCTGTCGAAAAATAACTATCTCCTTAGTGATTCTCCCTGCCGGAAATTTACTAAGTTCCACTCGTAGCGCAGCACGTTTGTGACTATCACAATTTTGAAAATAACTTCTGCGTAGATCCGGCAACCATGTGCCTTGGCTCAGCGTAGCGGCACCTTGCTAGGCAAGTGCTTGTTTCGAAGTGAGCTGAAGATGCTTGAGCCGGCCGGCTTTTATTCAAAACGGTCAGGGTCACGCCACATCAGCTGAAATCTGGAAATCCTCATATCTCTGGTATCCCTGGTCCGATTTACTTGATACTAATTGCATTCTCTTTCATTTGGCCGTGCCAGTAATCTGATCCAAGTCTCAAGTCTCTACTCCATGGCTAACTATTTAATCAATAAATAGCCTCGACCTCTGCTATTAATCGCTACGTCACTTGACATGCTCTTAGCGGTATATTCTTTCCAATTGCTTCTAGAAGCAATGGAGCGCGATATTCAAATATCTCAACTTTCAAAAGCGGCTGTAGCCTTTCCCTTGATATCTAGGTGTCTGAATCTTGGAATAACCA
This sequence comes from Meconema thalassinum, assembly GCA_946902985.2. Classification (NCBI taxonomy): domain Eukaryota; kingdom Metazoa; phylum Arthropoda; class Insecta; order Orthoptera; family Tettigoniidae; genus Meconema; species Meconema thalassinum. The sequence continues at coordinate 814,455,081 of OX336389.2, read as the reverse complement.
TTCCTAGAGTTGGGCACACTATAGCCTTTGATGTGTTGAATATTTAACCAATATAAAATCAGTTGAGGCGAATCTGATGTGAAATTCATATTGGAAGTGCAGCATAATTTGTATACGAAATGATTGAACATAAGAAGCCACTATACTGTATGTATTGTAGAAGGGTGATACGACGTCTGACGAACGAATGTAACCTTTTAGACGAATGTATGGTAATTAAGACCATTCTTTAGTTTCAAATTGTGAATATGTTGAAAAATTACTTGAATATTGGATTATGAACGATATTGTTATTATTATGTTGTATGGAATTTCATGAAGTAATGTGACAGTTGGAACACTCATATCTGATGTTCACACTTATTTAGGAAGGAATAGTACATGATTATATAGCAAGCAGCTGAATATGGTAGGAAGGGAATTTAGCCATGTTTTGTATCACTTTTGTTTTGTCCGTATGGTCATGTCATGAGGGGTTCATGCCAAGATAATTTAAGAAGATGATAATGACTGAAGTTGAATATGAGATTAGGTGATATATTGAAACCAAGATGAAGTGGTTGTGAGGAAAAATCTGTAGTCAATCATTGGAACGACGGCAGGGTCATTAGATTGTGATCTACTCTACTGTGTAAATAACTTGTTACTTATTTGATGTTGTAAATTGAGCGTGACATTTTGTCGCCGTAATTGTGATAGTGTGATTGGATTGGTTAGAGTAGGATTTAGTTCGATTTAACGATAAATGTTGTTAGTGGCGCACTTCGTGAATGTATTAGTGTTATTTTGCTAGTATTATATTTTATTGGTTCCCGTTGTGTTAAACCAACAATTGTGGATCAGGCTCAACCAACGAAGGGTAAGATGTCTCTATTAATGACCGTGTTATTGTTGCATATCAGATAGGAATTTGTTTCTCTCGCCACCACCCTAGTATTGAATATGTTATTTGATACAGATTCTCTGAGGGATTTTTGAAGACTTACAAGCAGGATGTTTCTTTTTCAGAAGTTCTGAAATTAGCTAGAATTTGTGTATGATTAAATTTCGTTGCCCATCATGAGAGTAACATAGGAATATATTTGATAGAATAGGGATTCTAAATAGTGGACTTTCATAGTTAGTCCAGTAATTGTTGGATTTTTGCTTGTTGGTAGTGCATTAAGTACAGGAGTTTCCTATAAGAGACCTCGCTAGCATTGGCTATAGGACTATAAAACGCATCCGCCATCTTGAAGATATAGGACATAGATATCGATAATCCATTTTCACACAAGAGACCTTCTCTACAAAAGGCAAAATATCATGGATTCGTAACATCGAAGAAGGTGGATGGACGTATATTTCTAAGGTTACAACCAATTCCTCTGGTTTTAACCCAAAAAGATTCAATTTTCCTGCTTGATTAGGACAAAAAGTTTTAAACATACCAATACATTTAAGAGAAATAGACTATATTTTCCTTACAGAAAATCTTGTATGATTGTGTACCGCAGTTATTTTTATTCCACTCATTTTAATTAGGCATACTAACGCAATGACTGACTGAAGAGGAATTCTCTATAGACCTCTGTATGTATGTATGTTGTTAAAAGACAAAAAGGGGCAAAGCAAATCGTGATGTTTATCGTTTAGTTCCCAAGAGATGCATGACCTCATTCTGCGTTACTCTCACCTTTAATTGTAGGTGACTGTCGCTACTTTTTTTCCTTTTAACTAAATCCATGCTGCCGTTCCCCATTCACGATTCCCCTTTCCTGTCAACTCGCTTTGCCTCGCTCCACCTACGGCAAGAGCTACAATCGCATTACTGAGCTGAAAGGTGGAAGACTTCCGAGAGAGGAGGGGCACACAGCTTTCTACAAAATGTCTGTCTTACCTAATATTTCATTTTACGCCACTTTAAATAGTTCCCAGCATAGTCAAGTCAGATAGCGATGAAATCAGACAACGCCCTGATTCTATTACAATTGATGTAAAGTAATCGAGAACATACCTCAATTATCTGTATGTTCCATTTCAAGTATATTTATTTACCTACTCTATGTTATTATACGGGGAGTTTGAAAAAGAAATTCTTCGTTTTAATGTGTCCTAGAATCTGTACAAAATGACACACTATTCTAGTTTGTGGTGTGTGATTTATCAAATCTCCAAATTTGGCTCCCCTGCAGATGGCAGATCTGCTTGACCTTGAGATGGCCCCAGTGCTATTAGTATCCTCTGCTCCCTCAGTTCGGTAAGGCGTGCATGCAGTGCAGTGCAGAACAAATCAGTAGCAATGTGTACTCCGCAACGGAAAGCGCAGTGTGTTATACGGCTTGTCAGTTATAACAGTGCAACGTAATTTTAGTTGTCAGTTTAGACGTCTCTTCACGGATCTGTTCAACAACAGCTTCAGAAGTTCTCGGTCTACCTGGTGATTTTGCTTTTAAAACTCTACCGGTTTCCTTGAATGACGGATAGTTTTTGCTGTAGGTAGTTCACTGCCATACTGGCGTCTAAAATATCGTTGTACTGTTTTAACTGACTCAGTTTGCACAAGCCGAATAACACACTGCGCTTTCTCTTGAGGAGTACACATTGCTACTGAGTTGCACTGCATTGTATGCACGCTTGGACTGAACTGAGGGAGCAGAGGAAACAAACAGCACTGGGGCCGTCTCAAGGTCAAGCAGACCTACCAACTGCAGGGGAGCCAAACTTGGAGAGTTGATGAATCACACACCAGAAAATAAAATAGTATAAGTCACTTTGTACCGATTCTAGGACAGATTAAAACTAGGGAGTTCTTTTTCAAGCACCCCGTATATTCAAACATATATATTCAGGATAACCTAATTGAAGTAATGCAATTAAATACGCAACTACAAAATGTCACCAAGTTGGAACATCAACCAGTGTGGCAAAAATTTCCCGGCCTTCATGTAGAGGTAGGTTCGAATTACCAGCGACACTGGGGATGACATAGAATCAATAGGAAGGTTTTAATCTCACCGTTTAACCAGACATGAAGTGGAAAACTATCATGATATGATTTTAAAAGTGGGGATATTTGTCAGTACCGTACCTTAACGTCTGAAATCTAAGTAGTGTATTCCTGTGGTTTCCAATTTAATGTTTAGTTAACTAGGTCTGTAGAGCTATTAAGTATATGTCCAGTTCCTTCACAACTCTAGATCCAATTAATAGAAGTATATTTTTTACAGAATATCACTACGGTATTTAATTTGATACACTTTCTTTGTATTGTCACAAATTTGTCCTGTTTTGTATCAGAATATAACTACAAGAACAATGCCTGTGAACAAAGTGTTTAGGGATCCATCTTCCATGGAATCATTTTTGACTCAAAGCAGCATGACATAAAGTAGCCCAAATATTAATATCAATTATACTGTATATGAGTGCCATATCTACAAAAGGAAATTGGCGAGAAGATCAACGCCATTGGTTATGACACGGAATCACTATCCATGCATCGTGAGGCGTTAGAGTGACCAGTTCCATTCCTCTTCTCCTCCTGCTACAGCATCTGTAAGGTCTTCATTTGGTATCATGAGACTAGGAGACACTTTACCATATCAAGCCTAAATTTAAGATCTTGACAGAGCCAGGGATCGACCTAGAGTAGATCCTCGTGAGTGTGAGCTAAGAATGATATTTACTACCCCACAAGGTGGCTTTTCTGTGACAGGTACGTCTGAACACCGCAGCGACAACATGGAAACAAGAAGTTCCATGAAACACTGAACAGGACAATTCCGTACACTTTAATAGCATTTTCCATTTGAAAACTCTTCCGCCACGTGATTGACTTCATAGCATTTAGAACATTACCTGCATTGTGATAAAGTCTTTTTCAGTGCTTGCTCTGGCTTAAATTGAAGCTTTCATCATTGCTCAAAATAAGTTACATTCAGCACTGAAAAATATGTGTCCAGAGGCACACGATGAGATATACAATATGATAAATTCAGCACTAAAAAAAATTGTATCAGATTATTTATGTAATGGTACTCGTTCATCAACTTCCTCACAGGCTGGTTGAGTAGAACATCTCTAAAAGGTGTTCCATTTGAGAAATTAGCATGCATGTAATATATAATTTATGATAACTACAGGAGAAAATTGGGGCAAATGACCTTGATGTTTCACCATTTTAAACACTCATCATCAACACCATTACTAGAACAACAAGTTTGCAAGCTAGAACACATAATTTAATTTATTGGTTAATTATGAATCCTCCCGTAGAAATGGCATCTTTCTGTACGGAGTAAGAGGAGTTAAGTTTCAGAAAAGTGAAATGCACGGCTTCTAAAATTTAAGAAAATTTACCTAGAGAATCAAGTACCAGTATATAAAGAGTATTATGGTGGTTCATTATCATCACCTCGAACTCTTGAGTAGTTAACGAGAAATAAAATCATTCCTTAAAAAAAATCGCACTGCCGCTACCTTTACATTTGAAAATAATTGAACAAATTCGATCCCTGCATGCATAACATAAAATTAATATTTGTTACACCATGTTACACACCACTGGGATGATCAGATCGCCAGAAAACTTATTTTAATTATTTGAATTTTGCACGGCTACCATTTTGCTTTTATAGTTATCAGGTTTTCGTAAGTCATATGTGTGCACTTACGGAAGAGCCCTCTTTCTGCACCATACAAAATGTCAGTTTGATTGCTGCTATAGTTTCTGAAACATAGAGTACTGGTACAATATTTAATTTAGTTAAAATCTAAGCCATGGAGTTAAGTGATAGTAAATATATATTATTGAGCAGGTCCAAAGAATCGAATTCCGTATAATTCAGAAAGAAATATAATATTCTTTTAAGACTTCCTTTAGAAGCTGGGGAGGAGCATACATGTTGACTCGAAGCACACAATCTTGGAGCATGGAGCATGAGGTTGAATCATAGATGACGAGATTCACACACGTGTGAGGTGATTCACCCACCATAAGTCAGATAACGCAGCTGCAAGGAGAAATCATACATTGACTAATAACCAGCGAGTGAAGAAGGGAGATCCCCGTTCTATGATCACGTAAGCAGTATTTCGTCAACATTAGCAGTGGGAGGACCCTCCAATGTGGTGAAAAATACATGATTTTCAGAAATACGAAAAATTATTAATATTGAAGTACGCCATATGGCTGATAATTGGAAATAGAATTTTTGAGAATATAAAATTGTCTAATTATTGAATAGGAAAGAAGTGCAAGGTAAGCACTACGGAATTTGGCCTTCGCGGAAGAATCTGATGGAAGAAAATCAGTAATGCGACCTGCCCACATGTAATCAAATTACTTGTGGAGTTTTAGAGGAGAACTGTACGATCTATTTTCTAAACCAGAGATATTTTTCGAACCTAGTGACTCTGGGGAGTACAGGGATAATTTTTCCAACCCGATACGAGCAGTATTACAGAAGCTAGTTTTGAGAAAGACAAGTATGGATTATCTTCGGGTCATATTGAATAAATAGCCCGTCTACCGGAGCAGAGGCATTTAGTCTTCAGAGAACCTCTGTGGAGGTGTTGCTGCGTCACCAAGTATTCAGAACTCAGTCTTCGTAGACGCCGAGAGGGCGTTATATTGTTCGACAGTACCAAGTATTCGTGAACACCAAGGGTTTTATACTTTTTTAACCAGCGCTTTCAAAGACCAAGTTGGGTCATAGCGTAAATTTCGACAGTCTAAACTTGCCCGTACATGGGAAGTTTAAGATACGAGTGACAGTCCGCGTGACATTAGTACGGAATAGTTCAAGTCAACAGTAGCAGTAACGGTTCGAAACGAGTTATGCCTTCAGAACACTTTAAAGTGATAGAATCCTAGTAAGGAGTTCTAACGAAGAACTTTGTAAACGTGGAAATAGAGTGGAAACCACATAAAGCGGAGTGCCAGTTCGAAACTAAACTGCGACTCTAAAGAACGTTTATTAATGGAGAAACACAGCAGAGTACATGAGTGTAGCCGTACCGAGTAATATCGCGCCCGGCAAGATGTCAGTTCCGATAGGATAACCAGATATAGACAGTGCCGAGGTGAACAGGGAAACACAGGTAGTATTCAGAGACTTTCAATCATTCAAGCAGATGTTAGGATCAGCTGTGATAGTACACCGATACCTACATTCCTTGGATAGGACGATTGGAGAAAGCGTAACACGAGTGGATTAGGGAATATAATCACATTGTGTGTGGAAGGCATTATTTCAAGCCAAAAGTGAACATTTGTGTATATAAATATTTTTCAAGTGTTTTATAAATATTTTCCAGTGTTATAAGTGTTAAATTTGCAATCGTATAAGTTTAAATACCCTCAGAATGGGAAATTAAGTGAAATGTGTGTACGATTTGTAAATTGTGGAATGAAAACGTGTATAGAAAGCGTCACCATGATGAAAATGATGGGTTAAGAATATCACCTTGGTGGACGAAATGATCTATCTTCATTGGAAGGATCCACCAGATGCGTCATTACTCATTTTACTTTAAAGTGTATATATTTTGAGGGTCGTACATCCTTAAAAACAAAATGTCACTGGTTTAGGGGAAAAGGAATTAATATGTGACTGAATTTCTTGTGTTGGAGAAAGGATTTGGATCGATATTAGCAGGACAAGTGAAAATTGTGAATTGTATTATAATAAATATTAATTGATTGTTGTAAGAGTAAGGATCCCTTAAGATAATAAGTTGTGAAAGAGATATGAGTTATAGAAATTGACTGTTTATAACAGATGAGTTATTCATTGCAATTGTTAGTAAAATCAGCCGTGGGAAAGTTAAGAATGGCGTGGAAAGAGATAATTATTCATAGAAAGCATTAAAGGAAAACATGAATTGATATCGCTAAAATAAGCGAAAGTAAATTAGTAGAATCAAGTGATTTGCTAGTAGTAAAGGCAAGAATATTCAGTTATGAGCGTAGTTGCCGTGATGGGTATATGACGGGTCTATCTATATTCGTCGCTGTAAAGGGAGCAATAATGTTGTATTCGCACTAGAGGTCTGCCTAAGTACCGCTCTAGTTGAATGAATTATAGAGGTCAGTGGATAATCCCGCTCAAATTGTTAGAAGGACTGGTATGAGTTTCACTTCTAAAGTATCTTCGAATCATCCGGCAGAAGAGGTAGTACCCTCGGATTGGATTCCATTTCAAGCCGTGGAAGGCTTTTGAAAGTCGTGTAGCCCCTTAACTAAAAGACCGCATATCGCCTCACGCAATGTTGATTCCCATAAATTGATTCAATTACCTGTATGAGCTAAGTGTAGCTAAATAGAACTGTGAAAATAATGGCAGTCAGGAACAAACGTTAAAGCTTCCCATATGTCAAATGAATGGAATGTGAGACTCGGCCAGCCGTGTTCTTAGAGAGCGCACCCCAGCATGACACTTGAGAGGAGGGCCATAAATCTTGTTGAAGTGCCTGACCCAGTGAGGAAAAAGGTCGCTGGCCTACTAATTGCTCTAGCAAACCAACTGTAACACATAAGTGTTAAAGTATTGTATGATAATGTGAGTGAAGGCTTGGAGGTTCGACTCCGGAATCCCAAGGCATGCTAATATATCGGTTCAAATGACGTTTATGAATAATTACAAACCCCGTGAGTGACATATGAAATAAAAGGTATTCTTTTAATAAACAAATATAGATGGGTCAGGGAAGCACATCTACTTGATTATATCAGTAATTTGTAAATTAATGGATGATACATCGGCCCATGAAATGAGTGCTTAGCATATAGAATGAGTGAGAGACAGAAAATGGGAAAAGCGTAAACCAAAGTTCAGATTATTATTATTATCATTAACGATAAGATAAATATTGGTTACACATGTTAAGAACCCAATGCTAAATCATTTGAAATGATTAATCAAGATTTTCAAGCATTATAATTTCTGTTCGAACTCAGTAAAATAGGAATTGGTGATGATGCCATATGGAAATGAAATCTGACGTTATAGCCTGGGAAAGCCGGATCAACTTGAGTCAGATAGTGGTATTTTATGAAGATTCCTAGTGTTATGGAATATTTTTGCTTGTAAATGGATTTTGAGTTTATTTTATGCCATTTAATTTTGTATTGATTTAATTTGTTTGTAGCGCTTATTAGGAAATATTAAATATTATTTATGTGAGATGTTTGATTTTATTTGATTGTTGACCTGTGTGCTCATGATCCTAGAAATATTTGTAACATATCGGGGGAAATGAACGTACTGTACCCTTATATCTGGATGATCCATCACGATTCAAGGCTGGAAAAATAATGGATTGTAGAATCTTGAAGTCCCGGCTAAAAACAACACGGTGTAACTTGGCGAAAACACTCAGAATAAGGAACAGGGATTTATCATACAGAATGTGCTATAATATAAAACTACAGAACAATAGGGCTCTCTAACTACTCAGGAAAGACGAGAATCCATGAAAATCTCGGGCGTAAGTAGGCAGAAAATGTCCCTCGGGAACTTCCACCCTACAGCACATTCCACAACCATTTAACTACAAAGACAATGCCAAATTCCTATAAAAAGATCAGGGAATCGTAAAAAGGTGCCTGTCATATTTATTGGCATTAACAAATACGCGTTTCCTATCACTAGCATTCATAATATGCATTATTAACGTTCAATTAAATCATATGACGGACTGTCATTACTCTGTTACATTAAACACTTATTTGTTTCTTCTAGAAACCGACAAAATTGTTTAGGGAATCTTTCATAAGCTCAAATAAAATAAGAAATTAAATCGTAGCAAACAACTGCTGTGCCCTAGGTAACGGGAGTTTCACAACAAGATAAAATGTTATAAAGTTTAAAAAAATCCCCAAAATAAATTGAGTTTACCCCTGACGTAGATCTCCGTCATTACAAGAACTATTCATTACTCTATACAATTTATCTCCCGTCTCCTTTTCCTTAAATCCTTCTCATAGAAGCGATAAAAAATCTCCACTCATATTTAAATTACAAATTAAAAATTACAATACCCATAAATATAACGATAAGCCTTTCTTTGAATTCTAAATATTATTTTTATAAAACATAAATATCGGCGCTGTAGTTCAACAACTACTCAATTTAAAATGAAATATATACAACGGGCAAACTGCCTTCTTTATAGACCATATAGACATAAATTTTCTTCCTAATTCTTCACTGACATTTCAACGGACTTGAGAAAATGTTCATTCACCATACTATGTCTTATTAGGGAAACTATTACAATTCGGGATTCTCTACTCTATACAATTAAGTAAAGACGTAGTTCATGGACGTCCTACAACTGGTCTGTCATGAAAATAAAAATACTTAATAAAAATACAATCTTCCAATTCGTTGAATAATTAGCGTAAATTCAATATCTGATTAAGAATCATTTAAATAGAGTTCAGTTTACTCTCAGTTTCAACAATGATCCATTGATCCTATAATTTCTTTCAGATAAAATTTCATCTAGGATTCGCTGTCCTAATGCTTTCAAAGAGTTTCAAATCTATGAGACTATTGCAATAATTTCAAATATTAATACACACCAACAATACTGCTTCTTCATAAGACATCCTATTTCCAACATATGCGCAAGTCTGTCACTACAGACATTCCTTCAGCAATTGACCAATGGCTTCACAATGCTCATTGTCATACAACAAATACCTCCATCATCACGGGAATAAATAAATCTCTCTCCCTCTTAGAGATACTTCGCAGTTTCTTCCAATAACATATTATTCTTAACTAACTTCTCGTTAACAAATTCTTTTCGTAGTTTCAACATCCTTAATAAAGAAATATGTAATAAAAATACTGGTTCTATCGATGAATTAATTTAACAGGTAATACCATAAAATACTAGTCTTCTAATAACATTACTATTTCTTTAATATCACTCACATTTCAATAAAGCTTCCTATTAACTCTGATATTATTTCAATCATTTTTCAATATCATATCATTTCAAAAATACGCTGCATTTCGTATTTACTAACTTCATATTACATTCTCTTATACATTCTTTCTTTGATACATTTCTCATAAATATTTATACTTTATGTTTGTTAATTATGTCACCTAATATTTATAACCAAATCTGTCTAATAAGTTATCAGATCGTGACTTAACATAGATCTTCCAAATAAGATCTTTATAAATTGTATTCTCTAAAATATACCTCTGTATAACATTCTTGGAACAAATTTCCATTATTATCTACGTTGTCAAAGAACGATATATTAAAATTCAAAACTGACAAAATGTGATCAAAACACATTTAAACTTGACTATACAAATATTCTGAACTAAACTGTAAAATCTCCTCATTGAAATTTCGAAAGTCGCAAAATTCCAAAAATTTCAGTAACAATTCTAAATTGTCAAAATCGACGAAAATCGAGAATAAGCATCCTCGTAACGTAGTTATGAAAATATAACATCGAGAAATTATAAGAATATTATAAAAACGTAGATAAAAGGCATTAATAAAAGTTGTCGGATATTCTCAAAAGTTTCTACAATTCTACAAAATGGGATATATCGTTGGTCATGAGACTACCTTGTGTTGCGTTATAGATGACTAGAATCCCTCAGAAACGCACTGTTCGTGATAGCTCGAAACTCAATGATGTCGTGTGGGCTTCTACGGTCTCCTACAGAAGTCTCCATGCGGTCAGGTACGGGATTCGAACTCTAACGTCTTCTTGTGGCCGTCCTTCCTGCTAGGCAATCTTCTTGTGTGAGAAGGGATAACTTTTCTTGCTTGATGGCACTGGGATCAACTCTAGCCGCCCTCATTCTTGAATATCTTCTGTCTTCATTCGCCAAAGTTCTGATATATGTATTCGTCATTTTAGTTGGTGAAATGACTTCGCAGATGTAGAATATTTTACGTAGGAGATACGAGATATTAATCTCCCCCACGATATTGATGTTATTATGTCATTTCGAATACTCTCGTTGTTGTCATAGTTCCGTTCCCATTAACATTTTAGGTCGTCATTACTTCTTCTGTAGATTCAGTCGTATTTTCCTCCCTCAACTTCAGTATTTTCGACATGGTAGAACTATGTAGAATAATTTCAATAAACTTTAAATATACTGTTCTATGTCGACTTGATATATATGCACAAGCTAAGTGCTTTCGTTCTCGTTGCTTATTGCGTTCCGTATTCGTCTTCTTCAAATATACAGTATTCTTTATTAGCTTTGTTCGATTGTCGAGTATTTGGTTGACACGTCCTCTTCTCATGAAGTCATAATTGTTAAGAGCCTCGATTCTCTTCTCTCATTCCTCCCGTCAATACTGAAGTTAGCGTCCCCTTTCAGAACATGGATCCGATAGGTTGCTTATAAGCGATGATGATAATAATCCTGATTACACATTTAATTTGCTGCAATGTTAATAAATAGTTTTTATTTATTATTTAATATCTTCCATGATATAAAGATGTGTTGAAGTCATGCTAATTACATTGTTTGCTCTTATCTATGTAAGGTCGCTTCTTATTGGATGTCCGACACGCGCCAAGCACGAGTCATCCCTCCTTCGATCCTCTAGTCTCACTTACTGCACGTGTGGCTTTAGGCTCGACTCGGGAGTCCTCGATTATCTCCGTGCAATAAAGTTCCATCAATCTTTTAGCACTGTGCTTCCCAGTGCCAAGTCTCTCACGTGACTGCGTATATTTTCCTCATTGGTCGGCTCGGTTAACTGACTAACTTGGCGAGATGTACAAACCTGTTTCATGGCTTGATTCCAGTGTCGCTATAATTTATCATTGGAGCGTTCGAAAAATTTTGTAAAGATGAATATTTCGAAGCTCATTTACATATACGAGTACAGTACCATCCCCGATTCGACGGAGCTAGGCGAAGTATGACCATATATTTATTCTTTGATGGGTACAGGGGGCGTATAAATATGTACCAGGATCTTAGTAACTAGCTACTCGAAAGACGGTCTAAACTAAGTTAGATAAATATAATAAGGCAGGCTAGATTAAAAGACATATATAATTGACCGCAATTGGGTTTCCATAAATGCTCCAAACCACACCCCCCTACTCTTTCTTTAAATGGCGCCAAAGCTTTAGGGGAGAGTTTTATGGGAAAACCACAGGGAAATCCATGGTTTTCTTTCAAAAAAATCACGGCTTTTCGAAATTTTGAATTTTAATAGGAAATCACTTCCATATTATTTTTTTGTTAAAGAATTTGATTTGTCAGCCTCCGTGGCTTAGGCGGCAGCACGCCGGCCTCTCACCGCTGGGTCCGTGGTTCAAATCCCAGTCACTCCATGTGTGATCTGTGCTGGACAAAACGGAAGCAGACAGGTTTTTCTCCGGGTACTCCGGTTTTCCCTGTCAAAATTTCATTCCAGCAACACTCTCCACTATCATTTCATTTCATTTGTCATACATTTAATCATTGCCCGAGAGGAGTGCGTCAGCCCTCGGCAGCCGGCACAGTTCATATCCTCGCCGCTAGATGGGGGCTTCATTCATTCCATTCCTGACCCGGTCGGAGAGAGGAAGCAGGCTGTGGATTTTCATTTGCCAGACGGGTACGGTCAAAGCTTAACCCATAATTGATAAATAAGCAAAGCTTGGGAAGTAAATAATGAATTCCAATATTCTCTCTCAAAATATGCATGATACAATGGTGGGGATTAAGTAGTCCATCTTATTCTCATAAGTCCATTATTGTTTAGATGGGGTTGAGTGAAGAGCTTCAAAGTCTCTAGGAGGCTATAAAAGCCAATAGTAAAGAAAAGTTCGACCATATGGATGATAAGTTCGAATCTATGGATTGTAGGTTTGAACTTAAGTTTGATAATATGGACAGCAAGTTTGAGGCTATAAAGGCAGACATTCCAAAGCTACTATTCAGGCTCCTCAGGACAGAGCAATTAGTAATTCTCTGAAGATGCAGAACACTATAGATAGTAAATTTGAGGAAAGTAAAAAGAATGAAGAAGCCTCCCAAGCCGAATGCAGGCAAAAAAACTGGAGGGTAAATTTATAGTCAAGGAAAATACATTTGAGGCCATGGATACTAAATTTGAGACCATGGATGGGAAATTGAGTGCTATGCAAATAGAATGTACGACAAGTGTGGAAGAATGTAGGAAAAACCTTGTAAGTCAAATTCTAGGAATGCAGGTACAGTTAGAAACTAACAAAAAGGAATTAAACGAACAATTAGCGGTTAATAGGAATGAATGTAAGGATTCCCGACAGGAAATAAAGGATAGTTTCAAGAAAATAGAAAGTAACTTGGAAGAGAAAGCAGGAAAACAAGAGGAAGGTTTTGAGAAAGTAAAAGATGCAATTCAGGATATAAAACGCCAGAATCAGGTTGATGCGGAAAGGGGAGAGGAACAGTGTTCGGAGTTCACCTCACATGTCGATCAGAGATTAGAATTAAGCGACGCAAGTTTGGTAGATACGGAAAGATTAGATGAAGTGCGTAAACAGCGAAATATTGATAGTGATGAGCAAGCAAAGGAGATAGGATATATTAAGTCAGGCATCGAGGATATGCAAGAAAAGATGACTATTATGAAGGTGCAAGTCGGAGAAACTAAGCAGGAAATAGATCAAGTTCGAAGTGACTTGGTGGTATTGAATAAATACCAGGAACAGACTCAAGGGGAGCTCAAGATAATGAGAAAGGATATATTCGAGATTCATGAGACCATGAATAAAGATATGAAGAAGCTCCGAGAAGAACTTGATGTAAGGGATGAAAACAAGAAAAAAAAACTTTGGAGAAACAGGTTTTGGAAATAAAGAAAGAAGTTGAGGGTAAATTTTCGGAAATTCAGGAGAGTCTACGGAAAGATAAACTTCAAATAAAGCAAGAAGCTGAAGCAAATAATACCACACTAGAAAAAATTGAATATGAATTCTGTTCACATTTAGAGAGAACTGAACAGAAAATAGTCAAATGGAGATCTAGATGATGACTCAAGAAGAATCTGCACTTCTGAAACAAAAGATAAATTTTGAAAGTCAGGAAGACCTAAGAAAAAGTCAATGGATAAATTCCGAGACTCAGTGTACAGAGAAAGATATAGGATTAGGAGGCGAGAGCCCATATAAGGTACCAGGGATAGCGATGGCTGCATCAACCCCGCATGCAAATCAAACGACAGGGCAAGTGATAGACATAATCAGATCCAGTGAGGATCGCCCCGTCAAATTCACAGGAAACAATATATCAATTACTCCTACATATTGGCTAAAGGAGGTAGCGCAGTACTTCATCGAAATGAAGATACCACCAGATAGGAGGTTAAGAGCTATTGAGAAATGAGTAGCTGGAGATTGTTCAATATGGTATCGGAACTTCCGGTACACATTCGATACAGTCGAGGATTTTAGGGAAGCCTTCTTAAAACGCTATTGGGCAGCCGACGTCCAGGAGAACTTACGGCTGGACTTGTACTCAAACAAATATAGTACTAATGCTCCAACGAAATATTCCGAATTCAAAGGCTGTTGATCTCGTCAAAAGCTAAAAGTGCAGTAGAGGTAGAGGGCGTGTTGCGTCAGTTAGACTTGACTACAGCACATATCCCACCTAGACAAAATAGACATGTAGAACAAGTACACATGGCAAGTAGACAAGATGATAGGGATAAACCACCTATGGTAAATACATCTATTAGTACGGATACTTGTGTACTTGATCATGAAAATAGACACAACGATCCAAGAGGAATACAACCGTGTTACAGAGGTGGTTATAAAGGAAGCTATCCTAGGAAGTCAGGATATCAAAGGCCCGATATGAAGCAACAAAATAATCAAAGGCCAGATGCAAGGAGGAATTGGGGAAACAACCCAATGAGAAATGAACGGCCTGAGGATAGGAGCCAAGAATACCGATAAGAGATAGAAGAGAGGTATCAGGAATCACATCGATACATGGATGAAAGGAACCATGAAACTGATAACCAGAAAACACGTTGGAGTGAGGGCTTAAACAATCGCCAATCACCCGAAAGACATGGAGGAGCACAAAGCTTAGAGTTGCAAGCTCAACAAAGGGACGAGAGGAACATCGACCCTAAGAATAAAAAACTTCAATTTTAGAATGGCCATAATGGAAAGATAACAAGGGTTGGGAGAATGTTCAGACCGTAAACTGGATTGCCAGACCAGACGAACTAATTATGGAGGAGGCCCAAGGAATACCACCAATAAAAAGTGAATTGCCAATAATCATGATACGTATCGAAGGGCTGTTAGTTCGAGCCCTCATTGATACAGGATCCACTGTGAGTTTAATAACACAGATTCTAGTAAACGAAATTGATACAAAGGGACGAGTGTTGAAGATTCCCACATCTACTGTGAAAATTAAAGGAATCATTCCGGAGAAAACACTGACGTGTAAATTCCAAGTATTCATGGACTTGCTCATTGGAAATACCATATTTTCACATTGTTATTTGCTGATGCGTCAATTAGCATACCGCATAATTTTAGGTATCGATTTCATCCGAGAAACAAGGTAGTTATAGACCTTGCGTGAAATTGCATGAGATTCGAGGAAGTTCATGTGAATGTACAGAATATATGGTTACATAATCAAGGATCAAGTACAGATGAACAGGTGTGGCAAGTAGGAGATGTAACCGAGGAAGGTAATAAAGCCAAAGAAGAGGCATTCGAAACATTAACTGCAGATTTGGAAGAAAGCCTGGAACCTGGGTTCGATGCCTACCTTATGGACTAGATTGAAGAAGTTAAGGTGGCACCAGAAGATAAAGAATCGCTGAAAACTTTATTACTACAGTACACAGCCGTATTTGATTCCAAACCTGGAAAAATTGAGTATTTCAAATACGCATTTCAGGTGAATGATTGGGCCCCATTTCGACAAAACCCGTATCCGGTTGCCGATAAGCATTACGCACAGACAAAGAAGACACTGCAGGAAATGATAAATGCAGTGTCATTGAGAAATTGGCTACGCCATATGTAAAACCATTGGTAATTGTCAGTAAACCAGATGGCTCAGTAAGGGTGTGTCTTTATGTCAGGAATTTGAATGCCAAGATCATCCCTGAAAATAATTCAGCACCACCTATTAAAGAAATTTTAAGGAAATTCAAAGGGAAAACTATTTTTACAAATATTAACATGACTTCATCATATCATCACCTCGAACTGGAAGAGAAAACCAGCCTGTTAACTGGATATCAGTTCGACTAGCAAACATACTGTTTCAGAAGATGTTCATTCGGACAGAAGACAGCCGGATAAGCACTAACAAGGCCATTAGATCGGAACTTGTCAGAAGAAGTCAAAACGTGTACTATTCGTTATGTGGATGATATTTTATTAACATCCGAGAATGTAGAAGAACATCCAGGGAATTTGAACAAATTACTTGAAGATTTGAAGAAAGCAAACTTCAAGATATATTTGAAGTAGTCAAATTTTTGTCAAAGGCTAGTCACGTTTTTCGGACTAGTGATTGACCAACATGGTGTAAAACCAAATCCATGTAAGCTTGAGCCGATAAAGAATTTTCCGAGGCCTATGAGAGTGAAAAATATCCGGCAATGTTTGGGATTAATTGGATTGTTCTCTGGACATAGTCCGTCCTATATATGTACATTTGCACCGTTGCAAGACCTTCTGAAGAAGGGTGGAAAATGGAAATGGACGGAGGAAGCCGAAAGGCATTTGTAGAAGCCAAGGTAATGTTGCTAAATTATGTGAAGTTTGGATACCCTGATTTTAATCAGAGATTTGTAATTCAGACTGATGCATCCCAGATTGGTATTGGTGCAATGTTATTTCAGGAGGACCCAGAAAAACCTAAAGTAAAGAATTACCTAGCTTTTTTGAGTAGGCGACTAAAGCCACATGATGAAAACTACACAATCAGAGAGATTGAGCTATTAGCGATAATGCATGCCATGCAGTGTTGGTGGAAAATTGTGTATGGATTTCCAGTAACGTTAAGGACAGACCACAAAGCTTTAACCTTCCTCATGAAAACGGACTTATCCAGTCAAAGGTTAATGCGATAGGCCTTATATATTCAGCAATTTTATGTAAACATAGAATATTGCCCAGGATAGGAAAATATGGGCCCAGACTACTTAATTAAACAGCCAGAGTCCACAAAAGATGAAGTAATGGCTGAAGAGTAGGAGAATAAGGGATGAACGCACATTTGAAGAATTACGAAGCATAGGTCAACGAAAACGCGAGGACCCATGGATGAATATGCTCATTTCATATTTTGAAGAAAAACTTACTAGAAGGTCACCTGCGCATATTGAAGCAGAAAAGATAGCTACTGAGTATAATTTTTGCAATGGATTGTTTCACAAGTTTGAGGAATCCGACCATACACAATTAAGAATTGTTGTACCTGCTATATTGCAGAGAAAGACGGTATGGTTAGCCCATAGATCATTCGGACATATGGGAGTCGACAAAACAGTCTCGATGCTCAAGGAAGTTTTTGCGTGGCCTAGACTGAGAGAAACTGTAAGGGACACGCTGAAAACATGTGATACATATCAGAGAATCAAACCGAATTTTTTTATGAGACAGAACCCAATATCACTCTTACCAGGGAGGCCAGGTCAAATTATCTCAATAGATAATTTGGTCCTTTACCTAAGGTAAGAATAGGAAATAGACACATTATGGTGGCTATGGATGTCTTCACAAAAATGGTTGTTCTCTCTCCCATACAGAAGAGGTGTACGAAATATGTGTTGAAGCGACTAAAAGAATAAGTGATACCCATCTGGGAAAACCAGAGAATTTATTATCCGATCTTGTAAGTTTTTTCACAAGCGTCGAATTTAGAAGAGAATTAGATAATTTGGGGATACGCTACATATTGTCAAGTATTCGCCATCCTGAGGTGAATCCTGTGGAATGAGTGATGAGGGAAACGGCTAAATATTGCAGGATATACTGTGCAGACGAAAATTGGAAGTGGATAGACACCCTCGAAATTTTTGAATTTTGTATCAATAATACAGTACATGAGGCTACTGGGGAGGTACCCATAAGTTTGCACCGTAACCAGCAGCCTGAGAGACCATGGAGTCAGGTTATACGCGTACAAATAGATGCCCAACCCGGAAGAGAAGTCCGAATCGGAAGGACCTTCGAACATCTGCAAGCACAGGCTGATAGAAGGCAAAGAAGAAATAGCCATAAGAGTTATCATCGACCCTTAATTGTTGGAGAAATTGTACTAGTTAAAATACCAGCCATTTCAGATCCAGCGAACTGGCTGTAGAAGAAGTTCCAGAAAATATACCATAGTCCATACAGGATAATAAGGGATCCAAGGAATAATGCATACAGGATCCAACATTGTGAGACGAATCATGAGCTCACCATGAATTAGGCTCCTTTGAAATTATATTACCCTCCAGAGAATTTTGACGAAGAAAATGAACAAGCCCTGGTTACAGTAATAGGAAATACGAAGGAGGAAGATCGAGAGAAGAGATGGCAACAACTCAAATGCGAGTGTGAGCCAAAAGAAACCTATTATGAATTGAAGGAAATTATTGGGCTAATTGAACAAGAGAATAGCAACCTAAGGAAGAAACGAGATGAAATGAAGGAACGGGTAGGGATGGAACGCACCCGAAGAAAATAGAAGATTTAGGATAAATCAAGAAGGAGTAATGGACGAAGAGAAATGAGGAGAAGGAACGGGTAAGGACAAGACGTCCCCGTTAAGAAGAAATACCGGATGTGACAATGAAATACTAGGATACCAGATGAGTCCAGACTTCGAGTCTGAAAGAAATGGTAAAGCCTAGAGGATGGACAAGAAAGCTTGATAATTGTAACTACTACATGGACCCAAGAAGAACGTGAATAAGAGACACGGATTCGAGATTGAAACAAATAGGATTGTTTGGAAGTAAAATAGACAAATAAATTTTCTCAACAATTCGAAAATTTATTTGATAAAGGAGGGGAGAATTGTGCCTTTTTGAACAGGCCCAAGGATTCGAATTCCGTATAATTCAGAAAGAAATATAATATTCTTTTAAGACTTCTCTTAGTAGCTGGATAGAAGCATACACGTTGACTCAAAGAACGCAATCTTGGAGCATGGAGCAAGAGGTTGAATCAAGGATGACCAGATTCACACACGTGCGAGGTGATTCACCCACCATAAGTCAGATAACGCAGCTGCAAGAAGAAATCATACAGCGACTAATAACCAGCGAGGGAAGAAGGGAGATCCCAGTTCTATGATCACGTAAGAAGTATTTCGACAACATTACCAGTGGTAGGACCCTGCAATGTGGTGAAATAACCATGATTTTCAGAAATACGCCAAATTAATATTAATATTAAATTACGCCATAATGACAGATAATTGGAAATAGAATTTTCGAGAATATAAAATTGTCTAATTATTGAATAGGACAGAAATGCAATGTAAGCACTACGGCATTTGGCCTTCGCGGAAGAATCTGATGGAAGAAAATCAGTAACGAGACCCGCCCACATGTAATCAAATTACTTGTGGAGTTTTTAGAGAAGACCTGTACGATCGAGTTTCTAAGCTAAAGATTTTTTCGAACCTAGAGACTCTGGGGAGTACAGGGATAATTTTTCCAACCCGATACGAGCAGTATTACAGAAGTTAGTTTTGAGAAAGACAAGAACGGACTATATTCGTGTCATATTGAATAAATAGCTCGTCTACCGGAGCAGAAGCATGCAATCTTCAGAGAATCTCTGTGGAGGTGTTCCTGCGTCGCCAAGTATTCAGAACTCAGTCTTCGTATACGCCGAGAGGGCGTTATACTGTTCGACAGTACCAAGTATTCGTGAACACCAAGGGTGTTATACTGTTCTAACCAGTGCGTTCAAAGACCAAGTTGGGTCATAACGTAAATTTCGACAATCTAAACTTGCCCGTGCATGGGAAGTTTAAGATACGAGTGACAGTCCGCGGGAAATTAGTTCGAAATAGTTCATGTCAACAGTAGCAGTAACGGTTTGAATCGAGTTAAGTCTTCAGAACACTTTAAAGTGATATAATCCTAGTAAGGAGTTCTAGCGAAGAACATTGTAAACGTGGAAGTAGAGTGGAAACCACATACAGCGGAGTGCCAGTTCGAAACTAAACTTCGACTCTAAAGAATCGTTATTTAACCCGCCATCGGTATCGTTGTCAGGTTGCCCCTAACAAAAACAATCCTTATTAAGAAAAGCTTTTTGTTTTAAATGAGTATTGGAGTCACATGTTTTGCTTGGTTATGTGATGATTCACGCACACGAGTCACGTGTGGGAAGGGGGTAAGTGCATACGGTCGCGTCACAGGTAGTGTTAGGTGGCTTCTAGCCTCGATACCTTTGGCGTTACAATTTTTGCGCGTTCCGTGCTGGTGTAATATTTTAGTGAGAAGTGTCAAAGTGAAGTTTTAAAGGCCAATAGGCCTAGTGAATCTGTTCTTTTGAGCTGGATTTAAGAAGAGGAAGACGTATTTACAGATGTTGACCACCAATGCTGTGCTTCTGACGGTCTATGTGATGCTCCTAGTGAACATTCTAGGCATCAAACTGATACTGAGCAATCCAACGATTCAGATAGGTTTTTTTTAGCATTGCTGGGAGTGTCCGAGGACATGTTCGGCTCGCCAGAGTTAGTAGCTGCTTCAAAAGGACACCCATGGGGTGAGCTATAATTGCCGTAACGTGTGGAGTGATATCTGGGGAAGGAAAGTGTGAATGTAAGGACTAGGAATTTGAAGGTATCGGCTGTGGCCTAGAGTTAGGGGCCAACCCCGTTATTTGCCTGGAAGGAAGATGGGAAAACACAGAAAAACATCTTCAAGCTTGCCGGCGGGGGGATTCGAACCTCCTCGCTTCCCGGATGTGAGCGACTGCCTGCAGCCACGCCGTAACAACCGCGGCTAACTCCCCAGGTATTCAGATAGTGAAATCAGTGAACAGGACAATGATAGAAAATAATGTGGTTTACCAATCATGATCAAATTTGATGTTTAGCAATGTAACCCAAGATTTTTTGTTCCTTTTTATAATATTGAGTAATGTTTATGTAGATTTATGTGTATATAAAGAGGTAACATAAAATGAGTCTAATAAAACAAAATTATAATTACCGGTACCTTATAAGAGAACGAAAATAATGTAGGAGTCAAAATTGTAGTAGTTAATTTTTAGTAATAAACTTTTGTGGATATTATACAAATATGTAAGTATATACTTACCTATATATATATTAATAAATAACCAAAGACTAGTATAATTTATTCTAAATGCCAAGTAGAGCCCGTATAAGCTATAAATAATATACCAAGCAGATGTTAGGGAGCGCCTATACACGCTACCTCTCGCGTAAGTTAGGACAACGCTACCGATGGTGGGTTAATCGAGAAACACCGTGGAGTACATTGTTGTAGCCGCACCGGGAAATATCGCGCCCAGACAAGAAGTCAGTGCCAATAGGATAACCAGCTATAGACAGTGCGGATAGGACTTGCCGAGGTGAACAGGGAACCACGAGTAGCAGTCAGAGACTTTCAATCATTCAAGCAGATGTTAGGATCAGCTTTAATAGTACACCGATACCTATATTTCTTGGATAGGACGATCGGAGTAAGCGTTACACGAGTGGATTAGGAAATATAATCACATTGTGTGTGAAAAGCATTATTTCATGCTAAAAGTGAAAATGTCTGTAAATAAATATTTTTCAAGCGTTTTTAAAAATAATTCCCAGTGTTATAAGAGTTAAATTTGTAATCGTATATGTTTAAACACTCTCAGAACGGGAAATGTAAAAGTAAAATGTGTGTAAGATTTGTGAATGGAGGTATGAAAACGTATATAGGAAGCGTCACCATGATGAATATCCCCATGGTGGACGATATGATCTATCACAATTGGAAGGATCCACCTGATGCGTATGTACTCATTTTATTTAAAGAGTATATATTTTGAGGGTCGTAAATCCTAAAAAACAACATGTCACCGGTTTAGGGGAAAAGGAATTAATATGTGAAGAATGTGTTGTGTAGGAGAACGGATTTGGATCGATATTAGCAGGACAAGTGAAAATTGTGAATTGTATTATGATAAATATTAATTGATTGTGGTAAGTGTAAGAATCCCTTAAGATAATAAGTTGTGAAATTGATATGTTCAAGAAAATAAGTTGTGAAATTGATATCTTCCAGAGGTATAAGTTATAGAAATTCATTGTTTATAACAGATGAGTTATTCATTGTAATTCTTAGTAAAATCAGCCGTGGGAAAGTTACGAATGGCGTGGAAAGAGATAATTATTCATGGAAAGCTTTAAATGAAAACATCAATTGATATCGCTAAAATAAGTGAAAGTAAATTAGTAGAATCAAGTGATTTGCTAGTAGTAAAGTCAGGAATATTCAATTATGAGCGTAGTTGCCGTGATGGGTATATGACGGGTCTATATTCGTCGCTGTAATGGGAGCAATATTGTTGTATTCGCACTAGAGGTCTGCCTATGTACCGCTCTAGTTGAATGAATTATAGAGGTCAGTGGATAATCCCGCTCAAATTGTTAGAAGGACTGTTATGAGTTTCACTTCTAAAGTATCTTCGAATCATCCAGCAGAAGAGGTTGTACCCTCGGATTGGATTCCATTTCAAGCCGTGGAAGGCTTTTGAAAGTTGTGTAGCCCCTTAAATAAAAGACCGCATATCTCCTCACGCAATGTACATTGATTCAATTACCTGTATGAGCTATGTGTAGCTAAATAGAACTGTAAAAATAATGGCAGTCAGGAACAAATGTTAAAGCTTTCCATACGTCTAATGAATGGAGTGTGAAACTCGGCCAGCCGTGTTCTTAGAGAGCGCATCCCAGCATGACACTTGAGAGGAGGGCCATAAAACTTGTTGAAGTGCCTGACTCAGTGAGGAAAAAGGTCGCTGGCCTACTAATTGCTCTAGCAAACCAACTGTAATCTAAACACATAAGTGTTAAAGTATTGTATGATTATGTGAGTGAAGGCTTGGAGGTTCGACTCCGGAATCGGTTCAAATGTCGTTTATGAATAATTACATACCCCGTGAGTGACATATGAAATAACAGGTATTCTTTTAATAAACAAATATACGTAGATGGGTCAGGGAGGCACATCTATTTGATTATATCAGTAATTTGTAAATTAAGGGATGAAACAACGGCCCATGAAATGAGTGCTTAGCATATAGAATGATTGAGAGCCAGAAAATGGGAGAAGTGTGAACCAAAGTTCAGATTATTATTATCATTAACGATAAGGTAAATCTTGGTTACATATGTTAAAAACCCAATGCTAAGTTATTTGAAATGATTAATACAGATTGTCAAGCATTATAATTTCTGTCAGAACTCAGTAAAATAGGCATTGGTGATGAATCCATATGGAAGTGAAATCTGACGTTATTGGCTGGTAAAGCCGTATCAACTGGAGTCAGATAGTGGTATTTTTGAAGATTCCTAGTGTTATGGAATATGTTTGATTGTAAATGGATTTTGAGTTGATTTTATGCCATTGAATTTTGTATAGATTTAATATGTTTGTAGCGCCTATTATGTTATAATAAATATTGTTTTTGTGTGATTTTTTATTTTATTTGATTGTTGACCTGTGTGCTCATGTTCCTAAAAATATATGTGTCATTTCGGGGGAAATGGACGTACCATCCCCGATTCGACTGAGCTAGGCGAAGTATGACATTATATTAATTCTTTGATGTGTACGGTATATGATTCATTATACAATCTTACAATTCGATCGGTTGTGGAGGATACGAGAAATATGAAAAAAGCTTTTTTAAATTTTGAACTGCCAAAATCTTGAATTTTTGAAAGTATTTGCACGACATTAGATATCAGCATACTAAGCTTTACATAAATATTCGCTGGCCGAGTTTCACTGCGCTGGGTTGATTAGATCATCACCAAGTCAGTTTGAAGGGATCGAACCGTCACTTTTGGGACATAAAATGTATTATTATTATTATTATGTTTATGTTTTAATGTGATGTCTTTTTTTGCTGTTTAATTATATATCTGAGCATATATTCTAGCATCGTTTATTAACATTTAATTATAGTGGGACCTACACCTTCGACAGAAAAAAAATAGTGAATTTTCAACATTTATTTTCTTTGCACTGATAAAATGTTTGGAGTTGTCACTTATCACAGTCTACATACAATACAATTTTAACACAGACCAACTATTAAATATTTAGAAAATTGCATTATCATCGATATATATGCACACAAAATGGCGGCTGTATATTATACACAAGAATGGGGTTTCCGTCGTAACTCCCGGAAATATTGTTACATTTTAATTATTGTTTTCTTAATGTGGTCCTAGATGTCATGGCAACAAAATGTACTAGAATGATTGAAATATCGCAAGAAAAAATATTATTTTGAGATTTTTAAATAATGGGTCTAGAAATCTATAAAATTTTCATAATAAATAATTTATTATTAATAAATTATAATGGTTAGGGCAACCATTCTAGTACATTTTGTTGATAACTGTCATAGAAATGTGACTACAAAACTTCACTAAAATATCTTTGTAAGTTCATTAGTTATTAGGGAAACGGAATGAAAAATATGAACTTAAGGGAAATGAGCGTCGAAAGTTTCACATGGTTGGAATGTTCTAAAATTCCCCTGCCGCCTAAACTGGTCCTTCCTCACCGGATTTCTCAGTGTTTTCCTCCAATCATCGTCTCTTATTTATTTTATAACTAGTTACTTTGCTAATGCTAACGAAGAGAAGAGATAGGTTGGTAGGACACACAGGAACTGCAAAGTTCGTTTTGGAAGGAAGGGTCGAGGATAAGAACTGTAGGGGTAAACCAGGTTAGAATATATTAAACTGATTGCCTCGGATGTAGGGTGTGGCAGCTATATACAGATGAAACGATTAGCTCAGGACAGGGAAGCATGGAGGGCTGCATCAAACCAGTCAAAAGACTGAAGACTCAAACAACAACAACGACAACAACTACTACTATTAGACCAAAATATTCCAGCTATATTTTTGCAAATTGTACAATGCCAGTGCTATCAACATAATTCGATAGATAAAGTGAACATTCTAAAAGTATCAATTTTGAGGAAAGGAGTTTGCTCATTAAAATGGGCGTTGACAGGAAATTTAATCTTCACTGGGAGATGTCAGTCATATCGTACTTTTACTATAACTTCCGTTCTATTCGAGATATTAAACCAATTCTTTCACTGAATGAAAGAGAAATTGATGTTCTACTAGAATATGGTATTTTTGAGAAATGTCATTTATTGGAGCTTAAATGTGTTGGTCCCCCCTTAAGTTAGTTGTAAGATAAATAATTTGTTGCAAGATCTATTGTCTAGGTTAGATGTCGAAATATTGTGTACTGTAAAATATATATTTAGTTGGGTGTGACAGGAAGTCAGTGACTCATCTGCAGGTGGGTCTTGTCGTAAACACATTTCACAATTTTCTAGAAAGTTAAGCTTTTCTGAGTGGCAGGGATTTCTTCCTGGGCCACGAGTCACGAGGCAAGCTAGTTGCTGAGATGTTGCATCGCTGTATAGGACAAGGAGTCGGACTTGAATTATTATTATTGTATTATTATAATCGGTTACTTTGATTTTGTGAGTGTGAATTCTGGTTACTGTAATAGATTTGGAGAGGGGATGGGGATACTACCACTTGGGTTGGTGAGCTCTGGAGCATTCACTAATTGATTTTCTTGACTTAGAGATCTTCTTAACTGATAGATTTCCGTTGAATCTAGAACCTGTTACATGTTTGGACTTGGGAGACATGTACTGTGGTCACTTGTGTTTCTGGGAACTTCGTTATTTCAGGACATGTACAATATCGTACAGGGGTTTGAGGTGGAGTGCCGCTAAAGTGATACTTCTCATATCAGAGAATCTCACGCCTGGTCTTAAAGAAACAACACTTGTCTCTTTATGTCGAACATCTAAAGCAGTACTGCAAAGTCAGGTCTGATTCCGATGTCTGAAGGACATAGTCAAATATTTAGCTGACGGGTACTAGAAAATTATGCCTATAGTACAAATAGTTAAGGTGCGAATTGGACTCTGAATATTCAATCTGGTTCAGAGGTCTAATAAATCAAATTGACAATAATACTATGTATTAATTGAGCGATGCATAAATATGGCGAGAGACAGCCATGCATTAAACAATCAAATTAGGAAACAAGTGAAAAAAGTTAGCTATTTCAGAGCAAAGTTATAAGGCCAGATTCTTTGGGAGCATTACCCCAGAATCAGTAGTAAAAGACTACAACTCTAGAAATCATCGACTATAAGCACTAAATCTACATCATCACCCAGGGTTCTACAGTGTGTCATATATGTTGTGCCATGCAAATATGATAGGGGGTGTGTTAGGATATCATGTACGTGAGAAAGATCTTGCCTGTGCTGTACATAATGTTTCAGAATACACATGTTTATACCAGATTTGCCATTTCATTATTTCATGTAGTTCAGTAACGTAGTTAAGAGTGAATATGTATCGTTGTTATTGAATCCGTCACGGTGTATGACCCCTACCATCCCGAACCAAATATAAAATGTATTAAGATTGAGGAAGGTACTAAATGTTATATTAATTTATTGGAGTCCATAGGGCCTGACCAGTTCCAATTATCACCGAACTGCGGGAAGAGCTTTATTATGTGGAGTTGGTAAGGTTACAAAATTCACATGGTCATGATGGTGTATCTGTTTTATGAAGTTTTGAAAGTCGCATGTATGCACAGTTCTTACTAAATAGTCCTGTATCGCTGCGAATAATGTCAGTTTAATTGCTGTTATGGTTTCCGAGATATTTAAAACTGGTTAAATATGTCGTTTGGTCACCATGGTGGATTGCTTTATATGGAAGCCATAGAGTAAAATACCAGTACATGAAGATCATTTCTGTTGTTCATTATCCTAATTTTCAATTCAATCGGTGGTAGAGGACACGTGAAATGAAAATATGATTTAAAAATTTCAAACAGTCAGCATCTTGCATTTCTCATAACAAATTAACTCAATTAGACATCAGAATTATATTAAACCCTGTTTGCTAATTTGTCTTACCAAGTGTCAGTGCACTCAGATGATTAAGTCGCCATAAATGGCCATTAAATGTTCGACATTTGCGTGGCCACCACGTTGTTTTTGGGCTTATCAGGTTATTGAAAGTAAAATAAGTGAATTTATTTAAGTAGCTTCTATCACTATACACATTTTGGGTTGATTATTGCTTTAATTTCAGAGATATTGAAAGCCAGTGAAATATTTCGCAAAACTGCCGTGATGAATTGATGATACTTATCAAAATCTGAAGAGCACGATCGGTGTTGGACGAGTTATTAGTAATTTCCTGTCAAGTTTCTTTGAAGTCGCACGAGCCATTCAAATTGTATTAGGAACACAAACACACATGGCCAAAAGCTGATATCATATGCCTATATTCCACAACATAAAAATAGGCTAAAACTAAGTGGGCCGCATATGTCATCAGGTTAACGTCTATTAAACCGATTCCAATCTAGCTGCACTTTAATTATCAACAAGATTAGTTTCTTTAATTTTATTTAATTCTTCTACGATTCTGAAACACTCGTTTCGCTCTGACCTTCACATACAAATATATACACCATACCAAAAATTATTAACAATGAATAACGTAGTTTTCTTCAGGATCAGGTGAAAGCTAATTACGCACTGTTTGACAAAACAAGCTCTACCTACTCCAGTAATAATCTTCGAAACATGGCGTATCTAATAAGGTAATCTGCGAGGATAGATAACTTGGTACTGAATGCGTATGTTGTGAGCTTATGTGCATGTCACAAGGCAGCAGTCGAACCGTCAATTACGTGATCATATACAGGATGTCGCAAAATTACGTCGACAAACTGAAACCAGAGGTTCCGACCCTTACCTGAAACAACCTGAGATAGGATACTTATGCCCGGGAACGAACCGTTAAAAATCTGTGCGACGTTAAACTTTGAACGATGAAAATCGGCAACACCGCACCAAAAATGTGAGACTTTTTCTAATATTTTCGTTCCGTACCAGCTGCGGAGAAATGCCGCAACTACTTACCTGTCTGGCGAACTAGATCAGTGGTATTGTGCACGGCACGGCGTGATCCTTAAAACGAGTCATTTGGTAGCGGTTCGAATCAGAGCCAGCGCAAGTTTTCTCATCATAATTTTTCCATTCTTTGCCGTGCACGAAACCACTCAGCTAGTTCGCCAGATCGAAAGTGGCGGCATTCCTCCACGGCTGGTATGGAACGGAAACATTAGGAAAAGTCGCACTTTCTCAACAGTTTTATTTCGACAGAATTTAAAGAAAAAGCTTTATTTGGCCAGGAAGTGTATTAGAATGGACGCAGGAGTTCTGACCCCCGAAATTTAGGAAAAGACGCCAGAATAGTACCAAAGAGGAGGATCGGAGAGCTACCCTCGGGGCGGTATTTCAAAAGACTTCCAACCATCCAAGCATAGAATTCGACCAGTATTATTATACGGGAGTTACTCAAAAATTATTTCTAAGAATATTCATCGAAAACTATACCAGTAATAACTTCTCAATATCTACGAGTATTGCAACATTGTCGACCACGAATTATAAAACAGAGTCAACAAAAATGCTAATTATGAAATCTACGAAGAAGATTGAGAAGAGTTCCTAAATACATGCAAGGGAAACAAATCCGACGATAATATGTGGATTACTGGAGTGACATAGTAATGTACGAGTCACCTAGAAAGATGTGGAACCATTCAACTACACTATGGACCACATAATTGGAATCTCACACAGAAATTAATTGATTTCCTACACCAACTTGGAAATTCAATTATTCCTTATACCAAAAATTAATATAACGATTTCCAATCTACGAGAGCTCCTAGAGAGCAACGTTCGAGGAATGATATCGAGCGTTCTATCTAGAACAGAAGTGAGACAAGTTTTGAACGAGTTATATCTAGTATTGAGGAGATGCAGATCCAGAAACCCATAGGCCAACCGACTACATGACTCCGAATCAAGGAAGGTGAGTACGAGGCTATCCTAACCTCAAGAAGACGATGCCAGTACCAGCAGACCAAAATTCCATCAGGTTTGGAAATGCGGATTTTCAACACAGAAGAAGGTAGAGGAACGACTTGTATTATTTCAGTAGTTAGTTGATATTTGTGGATGTTCCTTTGACCATGACCATATTCTAGGAATGATCTATTTATCTTAGATTTCCATTTCAATTGAGCTTATTTGGATTTCAGATTAGATTTGATGTTTCTTTTTATCGACGATTTTATATTTTAGGTTCTTCTAGCGTGGCGTTGTAAATTTTAATAACTGGATATTTTATTCAATATTTGGGAAATTTTATGGACAATGTTTAGATATTTAACAACTCGAATATATTCGATTGCGAATTTAGATCTATTTAGATAGGTTTATTATAGTCGATATTAGGATTTGTAAAGATATTTAAGACTTGAATATGATTTGGCTATGAACCAAACATTCAATTTGAAACACTTTATTGAGCATTGACGAAGTATTATCCGTTTATAAGGAATATTTTGGTGAGAATACAGAGTATTGACAATTTTAGATGTTACGACAAGATTAGCCATGGGTTAATGGTAAGTTATGTGATATAACGAGAGAGAAGTAATTGAAACTACTATTTATGAATGATCAGAAAGGTGAGACAAGAATGTATTTTATTTATTTATAACTTTATTAGACTGAGTTTCAAGAACAACAATTATTTAGTTAATATGAGGGCATGTGCTTCCTTAAAGGGGAAATAAATTATGTCATTAACATAATATCATTATGGTATTTTAACGGTAAAACTGACTGCAGAGAACAGCTGATATTGAAGTTAGATGAGTTGTTGTGAGCACAGGTTTAAGTAGACAGGATTGTTAGTTTGGTCTGACTGTATGTGATGGAATGTAAAGGTTAAATCTCTTATTGATCACGGCGACAGTAAGATGAAATATGTAAAGGTTTATGGAAGTTGATGCGGAAATATTAAACATTTAGGAGTCGATGAGGATATCATTTGTTGGAGTAAGTATGTGCTTTGTAAAGACAGTCGATTAAGAATTGTGACAGGAAGGATTTGATATTGCTATGGATTGATCAGGTTAAAAGATGATTTATGGAAGTAACAGCTAATCAGAAGTGGCATTTTATTGTAATGCCATCATGATAGTTAACATGGGTAGATCGAGGAAGGATATTCTATGACACATCATTCTTATTAATATTTTGACACGATTTTGACTACTCTTCTTCTTCTTCTTCGGCTTTTTCCCAATTAATTGGGGTCGCCGGAGCCAACCAGGCTCATTTTGGTTTTGGCCGGGGATTTAAGGCCGGATGCCCTTCCTGACGCCACGTGATTTTTCAGGTGAAAATTCCACCCCGCTGTCACCGGGATTCGAACCCCGGCCGTCCGGGTGAAAGACGAGCAGCTAAGCCACTGCGCCATCACGATCAAATAGTTGATTTATTTTCAATTATTATTATTAATTTGTATTGATTTTATTTTCAGATTAGGTTTTAGGAGAGATATCTTAGTGTATCTGTTTTCATTAATAAATATAGCTGGTGCTGTTTAGTTTGATTGGTCCGTTTCATTGAATCCACGAAGCTACTCTAACTAGAGTTAACTTAGTTCCTCGTTCCAATGTTAATTGCAAAAGAAGAGAAGTACCAGAAGTGAACGTGAGTGATATATCATGTGGCAAATAAATATTAAAGACTATATTGAGTGATGGCTGATAAGGGCATTGGCGAATGTTTCATAGCTTCGGAGATTGTAAAAAGAGTAAATAGAGTGATAAATATTTTATTATGTTTAGCGATAGTTACTATTATTAAAATACTGGATAGGATTAAGGAGTCAGTAATGTATAGATTAAAAGGAGTATTTTTAAAGTGAGGACGTTATTATTTTCAGCGTAGAGAAGTTAGCGGTTTGTTCATTTGTTGGATAATTTTTCGATTGGAGGTAGTTATTGGAAGAGAATTTTAATTTATTTAACACTCCTTAAGTAGTATGAATTTAGGAATTCATAAACAGAATTCACGATCAAATAGTTGATTTATTTTCAATTATTATTATTAATTTGTATTGATTTTATTTTCAGATTAGGTTTTAGGAGAGATATCTTAGTGTATCTGTTTTCATTAATAAATATAGCTGGTGCTGTTTAGTTTGATTGGTCCGTTTCATTGAATCCACGAAGCTATCATTTCATAGCGAGAGTAACGAGTGTACAATGAATGTTTTATAGGGGCCCAATCCTTTTCCCACACCCGTCACACCCTGATATACCAAGAATCTCACTCTCCCTATGTAGATAGACGTAAACCCATTGTAGATTGAACATAGTGCGTTCGTATGTCAGTGAACATACGTACGACGAGCTCAGTGATCGCCGGCCAGCAGGTAACAGTTGGTTTATCTAGCTGGGGATCAACGTCCTTTGTGAACCTCTCCATAATCGGATAATGTTTGGTAATTACATGAAGTCGGGTACGGTACTAAGAATTGACACCTCATCATCTGACCGCCATGTTCCTCCACAGACTTGCAATAAATCTTCCATATAAAGGAGAGCTGACGTGCTATAGGTCATAATCCTAGGAGATGGACGTGATAGTTCCAACCAGAATAGGCATGGCAGTTTGTTAATATATCAGGTGGAGAGGACTGGGTCTTCGACGGTCAACGTTGATACAATAGAAGGTGAAAGTTCTACTGAGCCATGAGGCCGGTAATTTGGAAGGTCACACAGACTCTATGAAAACTCTCATCCCAAAGCCAGAATGTATCTGAAATGCGGAAGACTGAGCCCCTTACCAGTGTTTGAACACATTTCTCTCCAACACATCTGCCCTCTGGCCAGCTCAGCTGAACTGTGTCTGAGTGAGATAGCTGTCCTGTACGGGGGATATAACTCGTACATTGTGCTGGAGAGTGAGTTCACCTCCCAAACCAAGGAAGGCAAGCAGTGGGGAAACTCAGAGCCGAGCAATGAAGCATCAGAGAAGCATTAAGGAACTGGCATCATATCACACGTAAGAAATTGAGGGCTTACTGTACGTTTGAAGATTCTTTCATTTTTTGTAGCACTTAATCATTAAGCTTTTGTACATCAATTCCCCAGGTCATCATCTACTCAAACATCCCCTTCGTTGAAATGTGCGTCCTTTTGTGGTCAAAGTGGGTACTTCAGTGCCAAAGGTCAAAGTTCGATTTCCTTCTCTGTCATGTAATGTAATTCTGGTTTGGAAGATGGAATAGGGTACACTCAGAAAACTAACCCAGCCATCTTAGAAGATATTGCCAGGACAGTGCTTCCGTAGGATCTCGGCCATTCACTTCTCAATTCTAGCTCAAATTGATTGAATCAACGATATCGCTTGCGCCGCATGTTTTGATTGTGTCTTATAAGAGCAACTCTAGTACACAAGACTGATGGCCAATGGTGACTCGAATTGCATATCATCACCAATAAATTCCAAGATTCAATCACTCGTTGTCTCTCGAAGACGAATGAATATCCAGAAAACGTGAATGCATTTTAAACACAATAGCCTAAGTTAAACTATCCAAAATAATATCCACACCCTGGAGACAATGTTCAAATACCATGTAACACCACATTTGAGCTTAGAACAGACTTGATTCTGCGAAGAATGGGCTCCACAACTTTCGACACAAGTGTCTGCTCAAGGCATGCCATATCTTTAAGCCACTTACAGATGATGAGTTGCCGTAGGGCCCCCAAATTGCGGCGATTCTAATTTCAACAATTTTCCCGCTGTTCCTAACACTTCATCGCATTTTCTATAGGATTAAGATCGGGTGATAATGTGGGCAAGTCGAGGTGTGACAGTGTGAGTGTGTAATCGTTAAGCCAGTCACGTATGTGCGCAGCCCTATGAACACTCATCATGAAGATGTTGAATAGAAGGCAACACTTTGTCACCAAGAAATAATCAACCTTGTTCATCATTATGGTGACCTAAACTACACACTCCACATACTGTGAGCTAAACGCCTCATTGGGCCATCGCATTGGTGCATTTGAATCATTTGAAAACAAAACAGGCAAAATCGCAACACGTTGGACCACCCTATACGCCTCCAGTGGGCCAACTACAGCCCACTTCTGGTACGGTGTTGTTCGGCCCATTTAAGATGTGCAGCATGAAGACTGGCACACACACAGTACCTCACTGGCTTGGTTATATGTCAGCATTGAAGGGACCCATGACCACGTGGTACCAGTGCAGCACCATCTATAGCGCTCCAAAGTGACTAGTTTGCTCTTTCAAGGGGGTTACTATTTTTTGGCCCGGTTGGTTTAAGATGGTATGAGGGATTGATTCAGCGTAAAAAGTAGCAAATTACTAGCCATCAGAATCATAGGAAATACTGAATATCTCTTGTTGTGTATAAAGTAAAAGGCCCCAAGGAAACTATTATTATTTAATTCAACACATCCTTATCATTAAGCGTCTTTTACAAAGGAAATGACCCTGATGTTATAAGCCTACTTTCATTTATGAAAAAATAAGGTTATGAGATCACCAATTGTCCGTATGCGTGTATGTGAGAGTGTGTATGCGTATGTGTGTGTCCAAACAAAATCTAAATGGCCAGAGTGATCTCAATGACACACGGTAAGTGCATACTACTACCTCGTCCGAACTCAAACGTGCCTTTCAGATTTTAATTCGTTTCTCCAATCCAACATGACGACCGCGTGAAAAATTTCACTGGCATTCTATATTTTCATGACAGTAACAGACATCGCCATGAAATTTTGTACGCTAATGAAAGGACCAACTAGAAGTTTATCTAAGGGACTTTCATAAACCTGTAAAGTACAAAACGAGCATGACGGCCAAGCGAATTTGAAATATTTAAATAGCCTTTTCTCGCGATTTAACCATCCGAGCACAGTAAAACATGCTACAGCAAATGTTCATACACATTTTAATGCACCGATATCTACTTTATTTCAATTGTTCACATAACCTCAAGATGGCGGCTGTGCGAAATTTTACAATTACATTTCTATTTCGTGTGTCCTAATCATGCGTTGGAAGTGAAAGTCCGAATAATAAACCTATGCAATAATCTTCATCTGATGGTACATAACTCAGTGGCCAACACATACAGTATAACAATCTAACATGGCAGCCATCCGAAATATTTCGACGGCTCTCAATATCTACGAAACTAGGACAGCCATCAAACTGATTTCTTTTATTGTTGATAGAGGTTATTAACATAAGTTCACTAATAACCTTGTAATCACAAAACCAATATGGCGGCCAAACGAAGTTTGTACATTAAAACGAAATGTACTCATGATTTAATCATCCGAGTGCAGTGAAACTTGGTACGCTAAATGTCGTGCTCGTAGACAAGATTGAATCTAATGACATACAATCAAAGTCAATTGTTATCAGTAGGGGGGCAAGGAGAGTACTAACGAGTGACACTAGCTGCTCGGCTACGCTGACCTTTTATGTATATTTCGCGAAACCATGGGCATGCGACATGTCTTTGGACTCAGACTGACGTCCTCTTTCCTATGGACGACTCGTTATATTTTTCAAACATAAAAAAAAAACATGATAGAACGTTGTGCAATAGCTTAAACGAAACGTCTCTATGACCTTTATTTTTATAATAAAAATTTGTATTTTTTATGGTTTTTTTTTGAAAATTGTCCAATTTTGCAATTCCTATATTTTGGAAACTAACAAGTTAAAAAAAGGTTGTTTGACATAAATGAAAGGTCCCTACCCACTCTACCCCTAAAATAAATTTCAAGTCTCTAGGGTAAAAAATTGGTTGGAGTAGTGCTGTAAGGGGGTTCTGAGCCGTCGCCTACTTTCATAAAATCTCTGCCGATATCTCCCGAACGCATGATCGTATTTTAACAAACGAAGTGTTGTTTGCGTTGTGGTGACGCCCTCTTTGCGAATAATGTGTGTTTTTAATGTTTCTTTTTAAAATGGCCATTATTTTGGAAACGGTGAAGTTGAGAAAAAGTTTGTTTGACATTAATGAAAGGTCCCTATGCCCTCTAGGCAGAAACCAAGTTTCAAGTCTGTAGGACAAAAGAAAATGAATTTTGAAAATAATGGTCACCATTTTGGAAACTAGGAATTCTACAAAAAAATTGTTTGACATAAATGAAAGGTCCCTATGCTCTGTACCATGCACATAAATGTCAAGTTTCTAGGGCAAAACACTGTGAATTTTAAAACTTGTTTTAAATTTTTTATTTTTTTTTATAATGATACGTGCTTGTAGACAGGGACACAGTGCCGCTGGTAATGTGTTTCAACGAGGTTATCAGCGGCCATGGTGGTGGTATTCCAATAGAGCAAATGGCTATTTCGACGGGGCGATCTAAGGCAGAACGACAGAACGACGGGTCGCAATTCGATATTTTCCTATGACAAACGAATGAAGGCGAATATTCCAAAATCCATCATGGCAATCTTTAAACATTTAGTAAACGGGTGATCAGTAACATGCTAAAATGATAATAATTGTATGAGGTGAATGAAAGCGGGACCATTGATAGTTGTCAACAACTTGAAGAATTTGCTTTGTATGTCTTGCTGGCAGCCTGAACGACGAACAGAAAATCTGCTCGGGGCCTGGCTGGGAGCTGGCTGGAGACATGTCATGTATTGAGGATGGCCGCTTGTGATTATTATTATTATTATTATTATTATTATTATTATAACAGTAAAATATTTAAGACCCCCACACGTTTCCATTGCTAGCACACAGTCCTGCTCGCTGGAGACTGAATATTGTACCTAGTCAGAGGCCTTGTCAGAGCTGCTGATAAGAAAGGAATGTCTACGTGGGCAGGAAGTACAGTGTCAGGTTACTTGGCTGGTAAAGACTAGCAGGACTGGCGTCTAAACAGAGACCACCATTTTGGTTCCTAGACAGTCGTACTTTTTTATATATAAGAGGCAGCCATTTTGGTTCCTTATTAAAATCATTAAACTAGTATAAGGTACGCGAATTTTATCGCGCTTGAGGAATGTGGGGAGGCGTGGGAAACATGTGAGAGACAGAGGTGAGTTGAAGGTCAAAACGCTGAGAAAATGCATCTGTCTCTGTTGCTAAGCAGACTGATAAGGATTGCATTAGTGATACACTTGCCATTTTAGCAAACGCACGTATACAGTAGAGCTGTGGAAGAAAAATCCTTTTATTTTTGGTAAGTACCTATTAATGATTATTTTAATAATGTAATGGTAATGAACCTTAAATTTGTAGTTATTGATCAGGTAAATAATGATTTTTTTTAAATTTATTTGTTTGCAGATAACCGGTATACCTCACATGTCTGAGAGAGAAGAAACCATTGCATTTTTGAGCTCACTAGAAGGAAAAGCAAGAAGCCAGTACAAGTCAAGGTGAGTTTTTTTTAAACTAACTTGTTTCATTTTTAATGATATTTTTAATTTTATTTTATGAAATGCATGTATTAACCTGAATTTAGGTATTATTGACGGTTTATTTTATTTATTTTTAGAAACTTGGAAAGAAAAGCTTTACCGCTGTAGCAGTCGCTGATTACCCGAGACGCACTAGAGTGCAACCATTGTTCCCAAGCAGTGAACTATTGAAAAATCAGGTAAGCCTAACTTAAAATGCTATCCCATTTTATCACTACTGAAAACCCCTAGACAAAAAAATCATTACCTGTTCATGACTGGGACGATGATTGCTTTCTTGATTAATGGCTATGTATTGGCAACCGGTAGAAGACCATATTGGTTGTTGACCGGGAAATGTAAAACACCAAATTGGAATTTTTGAAAACAAAAACACCCTATGGACTTCAACTAATATCCACAGGTTTGGACAAGATAATCTGGACAAAATGACAAGACTGTTTTGTATATATATATCCATTAAAGGGGGATGTGAATTACTGCAGCTTTATAAAAAATTAAGTAGATGGGTTACTGTTCATGACAACATACAGTTTATTTTTTTAATGGTGTTTTGATCCATTTAATGCTAATTAACCTTAAAGTTTTATTTACAAGTATTGATTGATTGATTGATGATTGATTGATGGGTTATTTTGTTTGTTTTTAGGTGTGGTCATGAGCCATTAACGTAGTGAACAGACAGTGAACAAGCATACATTATGCTTTAAAAGTACTCATTGCTCTTATGCAACGTTAATAACTTACAATAAAAAAGGTTTTATCATAACACATGGCTTTAGTACCAAATACAACAAGTGAGCAAGTCGGTTTACCATGTGGGTTGAATTTAAAATCAGATAACGATCGTTGGTTAACATTTGAATCC
Source organism: Meconema thalassinum (assembly GCA_946902985.2). NCBI lineage: Eukaryota > Metazoa > Arthropoda > Insecta > Orthoptera > Tettigoniidae > Meconema > Meconema thalassinum. Next base: position 814,417,564 of record OX336389.2, on the reverse strand, counting down.
AGGCCTTTAGGCTTTTCGTCAGCACATAAACTTGCTGGAGCTGGTTTTAATTACTTGAACCGGGAAGATGTTGTGCGTTGTGTTTTTTGTCATGTTGAACTTTCACACTGGGAAGAAGGGGATGATCCCATTAGAAACCATTTGCGATGGTCTACTCATATTCCTTTCTTGCTTGGAAAACAAGTGGGTAACATACCAGTGTATCCATTTTACCGAACCACAAGGCCATTCGCTACTACTTACGTTGCTGAATCACAAATAAATAATACTAATGATGTATTAACAGCCAACGTTAGTGTCGATATTTGTGGTCCATATGCAATAGAGAGTGTTGATTTGGCATGTGCTTTTGAAAAATTGGGAGCTTGCAAGACTAAAGCACTAGCACACCCAGAGTACAGCTCTGTTGTAAAACGTTTAGAATCTTATAAAAATGTTTCACTTTGAAATATTTGGCGTCCCTCGTGGACATGCGATTCTGATAGCCTCGTGGTTAACATGTGGTGTTCCACGGCCTAAAAATTTCACATATTTTCACTGATACAATAATCACGTTATTTATACGCACACATGCGTTAATTATCACTCGATGGCACACAATAAAGTGCTTAATATTATACGATGCACACTGATAAATTTCCTCGCCTGATGGCGGACTATTCCTCGTCTAATGAGACCGACTATGAAACACGTCCAACATGGACGATCAACCATACTCGAGTGCGTAGTGCGGTGTTCTTCCCTGCGGGATCTAGTGAATTTGTGAGTCGTTTAGCGACTATCTCCTTCCGTTTCGCCTATCTGCGATGTGAAATACCATTCCAAAATAATAGAATCACATTCACCAGAATGTTCTGAATATGCAGAATTTCAAAATGAGATGATCTGAGCCTTGTGAAATTAGAGACATGTTAATAAGGACTCAGATAAAAAAAATCGTGGATTTCTTCAAAGTCAAAAGTACAATCATAATCCTCCCCAGCCATGCGCCGGTCTTCGGGTGCGTTCAAAGACGTAGCATAACGTTAGCAAATGTGTTGCAAGGAAAAATATCTCAGAGCATGAGCTCAGCGGGCTCAGTATATCCTTTAGAGTAGACACATGGCTTAACATGGCTGGTTGTCGAGACTTCCATATTAACTAATAAACATGAATTGTATTTTAGTAAAGTCACTTTAGTAATAATAACAGTAAAAGTAAATAAAGTGGATTGATATTTTTGAAAGATTTTTTTAAAGTACCGGCACTGTGAAGAATATTTTTTAGACTACAAGTTGGCGCACGCTGTACAACGCGAGTAAACGTGCTCCGCAATTCACCTGCCATATCAGCAAGATAAGTTGCATTTGAATATTCGTGGGCGTGCTAGTGTTCTTCTTAATCGTTTACTCGAATAAAAGTGAAGTGCTATGACGCTGAAGGCCGTAAATGAACGAATAACTAAGTTCGAAGAGCGAATGGCTGAATTCCAAGCAAGCTTGGAACAAGCCATGGCTGATAGTGCGACCAGTGCTGCCAACCCCTGCGACACACTCACCGGCCTCGCTTCAGACTTTAAGGACTTTCGTGAAGCTATATCAAGTGAATTAGGCGAGATGAAGAAGGAAGTAAACAATCTGCAGGAACGCATCGACCAGCATGACATTCAGATTGACGAGGCAGAGCAGTATAGCAGAAGGAACTGCCTCCTCCTTCATGGAGTAAGTGAGACCCCTGGCGAGGACACCTACGCTGTGGCATTGGGAACTTTAAAAACCAGACTGAACATCGAATTTCCTATGGACAGTATAGATAGATGTCATAGACTGGGCCGTATGAAGAGCACGACTGCTGAGGTGGTATCCGCAGGAAACAGGCCTATCATCATTAAATTTCTCAGGTACCATGAGAGAGACCGCATCTGGCGTGCCAAGCGAGCTCTTAAAGGTACCAAACTACTCGTTACCGAATCTCTGACGTCCACAAGGAAGGAAGTGTTGCGTAAAGCACGAGACTTCTGGGGTATGCGGCGGGTTTCAACGCAGGATGGCCGCATTATCGTCCATTTAGAAGACGGGAAGAAGCTAAACATTAGCACACCTAGGGAATTGAACTTTCACATGGGGCGGTTAGGTGGATTATCCGAGCGATAAGATCATTGTGATGTGCCCACTAAATATTATTATTATTATTATTGTTATTATTATTATTATTATTAATATTATTATTGTTATTTTTATTATTATCATTATTACTAGGTTTACGTGTGTGATTGTGTGTGTGTGTGGTATATTAACCGGCAAGCGGTCCAGTTCTCCAGGAAATTCAGGTAAGATTTTTTTTTGGTCTCAGTTGAAGTATGTCCGTTAGTCAGGTAGCTACGGTGTTTTCCAATGACAACGACCTTAGCTCTTAGAATAGAGCTCTCCTCACCCCTCTCCCTACCATAGACGCCAGCAGCTTATTGAAACACGAACTTTCACCATATCCTCACACCCTCCAGTGTTGTCACTTAAACAGCTTAAGTTTGCCCGCACACTTTGACGAAATTCAGGCTATATTTAGCAAAACTAGTGTCCATTTGATAGGAATGAGTGAAAGCTGGTTATCGCCTTCAATTTCAAACAGCATGGTTCAACTTGATGGTTATAATGTCCATCGTCATGACCGCACTAATAAGAGGGGAGGAGGTATCATTCTCTACTGTAGAGATGACCTGAAGAGCCGTGTCATTTGTACCTCATCGACCGGCGATTTGCCGAGGACGGAGTTCATGTTCGTTGAAGTAGTTGCTAGTGGACAGAAAATACTTATTGGAGTGGTTTACCGACCACCTAAAGTATCTTATATGGCCGAGTTTGAAACGTATCTACTTAACTTGCTACCAACGTACGAACATATCATTATATTAGGGTATTTCAACACTAATCTACTTACGAAGAATTACGATACTAAGAAATTAGAAGACATGATTTCCTCATGTGACTTGACTATCCTTCCTTCAAATCCTACTAACCATGTACATACTACCAACAACATTTCCCACACCTTAATAGATCTCAAAGTGACTAACAACCCTCAGAAAGTGGTAACTCACGGACAGATTTCAGTACCGGCCGTGTCCACCCACGATCTTATATTTCTCGCTTACTCACTACGCGTTCCAAAATATAAACCTAGGTATATAACGTGCAGGAATATGAAAGATATCGATATGTATGAACTAAGGTACGAAGCCTACCTACATTCTTCCGTGGAATGACATTTTAAATCTGAAAGACATTGATGCAAAAATAAATAAATTTAATTCGTTAATACACAGTCTATACAACAAACATGCACCCAAAAGACAGATAAGAATATCACGCAAACCTAATCCATGGTTAACCTCTGATGTTACACATATGATGTCTCAACGTGATACACTCTACCGACATTACAAACGTACCCAAGACCCAAGTGACTATGAAAATTATAGAATAATGAGGAATATAACTAAACAAATCATCCGTAATCTTAAGTTTAAATATGTTCGTGAATCAACAAGGAATCTAAATACGGCTAGTGCTTGGAGGCAACTCCGAGCCATGGGCATAGGCAAAACACGGGAACAGCTTCAGGTACTGTCCCCGATAATCCGGATAGTAGGCTGTCAGATATCCGCCCCCTCAATCGGATTGCCAATAATCAATCGCACCGGCACAGCTACATCAATGAAAATGGCACTGACAGATACTACCGAGATTAGAGCACAGTAGTTAACAAGAAATTATTGTGGAACACACCAAAATATACGGGGGTTCATACTTACCTTTTACTTACCTATTCAATTTAATCTCGGGTCTGGGTTTTCAACTGGATCACTTAATAGTATGCCCTCACAATAACCTCCACCTCGATATTTAAAATGAACCAAGTCGAAAACAAGAAAATTTAAACTGCACAATAATTTATTTCACATAAAGAGAAAAATAATTTAACAAAATTTAACAACAAAATATACGTGGCAATCAGAAGCCATTGTCAATACAACCATGTCCTCCTGTAGGACTTGTAGACTTCACATAAAAAATTTCAGCTTTCTCTAGCTCAAAGGAACGTAATAATAACAATGCACTTTGGAATGGATAAGGGAGCTGGGACGAGACATATAGCATTTGTTTCCTTGTTCATGAATTTCACATTTTATTTATAACCGCAAGGCTGCTATGTAGAAGACCTTGGCCTCTATCATACAGTTATCTGGCCACCTGCGATACACCCTGCACCGTGTCGCATGCTTGCTTCGTCAAATGGACACACCTGTCCAGCCAATGTTAGCATATGCTAGTTACCTCAGAGCCTAGCTCCTTTTCAAAACACTTTAAATGTTCACATCTCAACTCAAATATTATCACGCAAATCTTTTAAATGCTCCGTTCAAATATCAATGGATTACTCTAATAATCCCAAATCTTGTTTAATTGTATAATCCAATTGTTTAACTAGCGTTGTTTAGAGTATAATAACGAAAACGCTTAATGTTTATAACAAAATGTTCATTAATTATTTATAACATTTTAAATTGTTTATAACATTGACAAACGACAATTGAAAAATTTATACACGCCTCTATTAATCCCGTTCGTTTCAAATTATTATTAAAGATATTTACAAAGTTATTTACATTATTTATATTATTTATATTATTTATATTATTTATATTATTAATACATTAAACCACACGTTTATCCGGTTGATAATTACTTAAATCGTGGTGATATAATCGACCAATGAAGGTTAGTTATATTTAAATTTTAGATTCAGGTTTAATAAGATTTAATAATTACTATTATTTGTGACGGTAACCTCCATTCAAAATCGTTATCTCAAATTATTTAAACACTCTTGTTAATTTTAACAGTAACTTCACATGAATAATTTTCAATGGACCTGAACAATACACTCAGCGGAAAAATACCTCGCTCAAAAAGCACAAAATTGCACCAAAATTGGCCCATAATTCATCATATATCTCATTATATATGGCATCAAAATCTTCCACAATACACACAAAAAACCTCCACTTATAAACTTATCATCTTCATCAATATTACTGTGGTAACCTCCTTCACTTATTAAAGGGCATTATTCATCAGCGACTTTTACACGTCCACTGAACTAACGATTATACATCCATAGTTCCACTTTAAAAATTCTTATATTCATCAATTGTATCGAAAACTTTTATTATATTTAACCTTCGTGGGTTTCATTCATGAATCGATATGAAGTAAAAATTTGCCAATCACAAATAAATTTAATAGCAAATACGATTAGACACGCCTCCCTGGTCTATCAAAATTGAGATCAATATCATCAAAGTATCGCAGTATAAAAATACTATCTTCAATCAAAGTTCATCTAAACTGCATAAATAGTCGAATAGAATACAATTAGACTGTGGACTGCAAACATTATTGTTCCAATCTAGAATTGAGAAAAACTCCTATCAAATGTTCATTACTATAGTGTATTCAATAAATCGTACTCAAAGTTCATATTTCATAAAATTGTCTATAATGCAATGGTATTTCAGAATTGACGATAAATGTCCATGTTGCAATCATGTTCATAAAACGACTAGTATTTCTAAGATCGTCGATAAAGTAGTAGATTTTAACGCTCTAAAATCTTTTAATCATTCTTCTTTCTTGAGGATGACAGAAAATTGGTCAAAGTAATTTACTGAAAAGAATTACTTTAATAAAATGACACGCTGTCTGAATTCAAAATTTGCCATAGAAAATCGTTAACTTTACAGTCAAATCGTGACTACAAAAAATATGCAAATTACTGAAAGAATATATATTATCAGTCTCAACTGATCCAAAATTATATAAATATGCCAATGACATAATAATGTCTCAATAAGTCTTAAAAAAAGCATAAATCAGCAAAGTGTACAGAGTACAGAAATATCAAGCAAGAATATGGGGCAAAATATATGGGACAGAAAATATGGGAAAAATGGTTGCTCAGATATCGCTAAATGGCTCAAATAAAACAAGAAACGTTCACGACTACCTTATCTGTTGATTGAAGTTCTAGAGGAAAATTTCCAAAGAAGACTGCTGTTGGTTCCATTTCACCACCGTAAAGATGTACTCCGACCTCGAACCTGGAACCTGCGCCCTCGGAGAATAGAATAGTTTCCTCCTCCGGAAAACGCACTGCTCCGTGTAGACGATAGACATCCTTCTGGCAAAACTCTTCTGTGTGAGCCGGGTCCACCCTGGCCTCTCTTGAAAGTTCCCTGAAGTTCTGGTAGAAATTCGCCATGAAGTTTATTGCAATTATTTCCGCAGAAATGTTCATAATTGTGGAGTATGAAGATATTTCCACTGCCATTTGATGTAATTTAGCGATGGATTACGATGCATGAGTGTAGTTGGAAGTTCACTACATGCTCGCTTTTGTAGAATGACGATTAACGAAGCTCCATGCTGCTATTTCACTCCATTGATATATGTCCCAATTGCATTAAAGTTTTAGTCTTCCATCTCCACTTCCGTTATAATAATAGTCGAAAGTACTGTCAGATTATATAGTTCCATTGTAGAATGTAGCGTTGTATCACCAAATGTAATCTTCAGTATCACGGTTGCAATACACGTGTCAGCCGTAGCGTAGAATGTGGTATAATAAAAGTGCTTCTCAGGTATCGAGAAAATCACTTTTGTCTGCAGTCTTAAAATGCGAATATCTTCCAAAGTATAATAGTGAAAATGTTCAACTTTCGTACACGCTTCAGTATTGTCATGCACAATTGAATTAGCATAAATGCAGTAGCTAACTCTTGATAGATAATCTTGTAGACCCGTTTATGTGTGCGCTCCAACTTCGCCTAGTTTTAGTAACCGTAAAATTGTACTGCTGCACGCTCAGTGCTTGTTCGATGCTGTGGGCTCTACCACACGTGCTAATGACGACTTGCTTCACTTAAGAACTCGAAGTCTGACAATATGAGAATCAGAAAAATGAGCCATCAGCTTCCTCTCTGCTGTGCAAGGCCTTTTATCAACTTCTTAAGGGGCGTATCCATCCCTTCCATAGCTTGTTCCTCCGTCATTGCTAGAAGTTCTAACTTTGGCTATACTTGACGGATTTTCAAATTTCAAAAACTCATAATTAATTTCTTCAAAATTCCAAATCAATGCCATAACTGAAAATAGATTTCCACAATTCTGCAAGCCAAAAGTAATTAAATATGGTAGTTTCAGTAATCTCCGTCTCCCTCCAAACTATCATTCATTGGTTCGAGCCTCTCCTCCAATAGCGTAACTTCTTCCTCAGCACAATTCCTTGTTTCCCTGCGACTGCGACGTAAATCTCAGATACTTCTCGAGCAAAATCATGACGTCACCAAGAATCTCAGCTCATCCAGCCTACTTGCATGAAGTCTGCGTCATCCGTGCCTACGTCATGAATATACACGTCACAACTATGACGGCCATAACTTTATTCACATATGCCAATACAGCCACTGTGGTCTCAGTATAATTCAATTTACGGGGGCAGTACCTGACGTTCCACTTGACGATTTAAATGCGTATTTCACGGAAGAGAGAGTTCAGTCTAATCCGCTTAACATACCTCATGTAAATAATGACCCATCATTTGTCCCACAAAGTCGGCCATGCTTTGCTTTTCATACTGTCAGCACTAATGAAGTAAAGGAAGTCTTGTATTCTATTAAATCGAAAGCTAGTGGTGTCGACGATATTCCTATAACTTTCATACATAATATCATTGGCGCTATTCTACCCATTCTCACCCATATTTTTAATCACTGTCTCAAAAACGGCACATTACCTGCAATTTGGAAGTACGCTAATGTAATTCCACTTCCCAAGAACCCAGGCTCTAAACTTCTATCCGATTACCGCCAAATTTCTATTCTCCCCGCTCTTTCCAAAGCGTTAGAACGGTTGGTACAAACTCAAATACTGGAATACCTGCACGCTCACTCTCTTCTGGATCCACTTCAATCTGGCTTCAAGAAGGGCCATAGCACAGCAACTGCTTTACTAAAAGTGACTGATGATATCAGACAAGCAATGGACGAAAGACAAGTGACAATACTCACACTCCTTGACTTCAGTAGGGCTTTTGATACGATACATATCCAGACATTGTTGAAGAAACTTGCATGCCTTTTCGGTAATGAGGCTTTAAAATTTTTCACCGCATATCTTACAGATCGCATGCAACGTGTAATAACACAAGATACTGCTTCACAGTGGCGACTCAGGAAGGCAGGAACCCCTCAGGGTTCCGTTCTTGGTCCTCTTTTGTTTGTCCTTTATATTAATGACATCTCCTCAGTAATAAAATATAATAGATATCATCTTTATGCGGATGACCTCCAAATTTACTGTCACGTTGGTATCAAAGATATAGCGAACGCGATACGAGATGTAAACACCGACCTGCAACAACTCAGTGTGTATGCTAGCGATAACGCTCTCCTTCTCAACCCCAAAAAGACCCAAGTTATTATAATCGGCTCGCAGGGATTATTGAATTCCATGTATAAAAACTACACTATCCCTCCTGTGACTTTAAATGCAACCGTAATCCCGTTTAGTAAAACAGTGAAAAACCTCGGTATGACTCTGACTGAAACTCTTGACTGGTCTGCACATGTAAATAATACTTGCAGGAAAATGTACGCGACGCTACACACACTCAAACGGCATAAGGACATTTTACCACAAGACGTGAGGATAAAACTTATTGAGACTTTGATACTACCAATACTTGACTATTGCGACGTGGTCCTTGTTGATGCAACTAGCGAACAAACTAAAAAACTGCAACGAGCATTGAACTCTAGTCTTCGGTTTGCTTTCAACATGAATTACGATTCTCACGTAACCCCTAGCTACAAAGCTCTTTCTTGGCTGAAACCTGAAGGGCGTCGAAATTTTCATTTTTTGACGTCGGTATATCGAACCCTAGACGAAAATCTCCCACTGTTTATGTCTTCGAAATTTCATTTCCTGTCCTCATTTCATAATATTAATACTAGATCTGGCTCTTCCCTCGCTATTCCCGTTAACCACTCTTCAAAGTACAATAAATCCTTCGTTGTGACTGGGTCGCGACTTTGGAATACACTCCCAGCTGACGTAAGGAAATGCAAGACCTACTCAAAATTTAAGACTGCTTGCAGAGATTTCCTTTTGAACACCGCTGACTGTTTCGTGTGACTGGTGATGGATGATAGACAGCATGATTGAGCCATTATGGTATATAAATAAAAATTAAAATACCCAGTTATTTACTAGATCACACTATCACATATTATTATTATTATTATTATTAGTATTAGTATTATTATTGTTTCAGGTAACAATTTTATATATTTCTTTGTTTGATGTGCATTGCTATCTTTATTTTTTATGTCCTGTTTTATTATAACTTTATTTCTAGTTTACGTATCTTATTCAATGGTAGTATTTGTGTATTTTATTATAACTATGTGGTTAAGTGTAAGAGAGGGCCACGAGCCCTAACTTCACCACTGCAAAATACATAAATAAATAAATAAATACATTTACGCACCCTCCTCAATGTCAAGATTTATACTGAACACAAATTTATAGTGATTGTCATTTTTATTGACTGTGATTCGTAGTAGCCTCGGTTAGTAGGAGCAATTTATACTGGGTGCGTTTTATAGCATGTTCAATTTATAGTAGGTACTGCCCCCGTAAATCGAATTATATTGAGACCACGTTGGCTATATTGGCAAAATATGAATAAAGTTATGGCTGTCATAGTTGTGACGTGGATATTCATGACGTAGGCACGGATGACGCAGACTTCATGCAAGTAGGCTGCTTGAGCTGAGATTCTTGGTGACGTCATGATTTTGTTCGAGAAAGATCTGAGATTTACGACGCAGTCGCAGGGAAACATGGAAATGTGCTAAGGAAGAAGTTACGGTATTGGAGGAGAGACTCGAACCAATGAATGATAGTTTGGAGGGAGACGGAGATTACTGAAACTACAATATTTAATTACTTTTTGAATGCAGAATTGTGGAAATCTATTTTCAGTTATGGCATTGATTTGGAATTTTGGAGAAATTAATTTTGAGTTTTTGAAATATGAAAATCCGTCAAGTATAGCCAAAGTTAGAACTTCTAGTAATGACGGAGGAACAAGCTATGGAAGGGATGGATACGCCCCTTAAGAAGTTGATAAAAGGTTTTGCACAGCAGAGGACATAAAGTCGTTTTTCTGAGTTGGTCAGACTTCGAGTGATTCAGTGAATCAAGTCGTTATTAGCGCGTGGTATAGCCCACCGCATTGAACGAGCACGGAGCAGTGCAGCAGTTCCATTTTACGGTGATCGAAACTAGGCGAAGTTGAAACGCACACATAAACGAGTCTGCAAGATTAACTATCAAGAGTTAGCGACTGCCTTTAAGCTAATTCTATTGTGCAGTACAGTATTAAGGTGTATAGTAAAGTTGAACATTTTTACGATTATAATTTGGAAGATATTGGCATTTTAAGACGGCAGACAAAAGTGATTTTCTCACCACCAGAGAAACACTTTTATAATATCACATTCTACGCTACGGCTGGCACGTGTATTGCAACCGTGATACTGCATATTGCATTTGGCCATACAACGCTACGTTCTACAATGCAACTATATAATCAGGCAGTACTTTCAACTATGATTACAACAGAAGTGGAGATGGAAGGCTAAACCTTTAATGCAATTGGGACATATATCAATGGAGTGAAATAGCAGCATGGAACTTCGTTAATCGCCATTCAACAAAAGCGAGCATGTAGTGAACATCCAACTACACTCATGCATCGTGGTCCAACGCTGAATTATATCAAATGGCAGTGGGAATATTTTCATACTCCACAACTATGAATATTTCTACGGAAATAACTGCAAATAAACTTCATGGCAAATTTCTACCAGAACTTCAGGGAACTATCAAGAGAGGCCAGTGTGGACCCGTCTCACAAAGAAGAGTTTTGCCAGAACTTCAGGGAACTATCAAGAGAGGCCAGGGTGGACCCGGCTCACAAAGAAGAGTTTTGCCAGAAGGATGTCTATCGTCTACATGGAGCAGTGCAATTTCCGGAGGAGGAAGCAGTTCTATTTTCCGAGGGCGCTGGTTCCAGGTTTGAGGTCGGAGCACTTCTTTACGTTGGTGAAATGGAACCATCAGCAGTTTTCTTTGGAAATTTTCCTCTGGAACTTCAATCAACAGATAAGGTAGTCGTGAACGTTTCTTGTTTTATCTGAGCCATTTAGCGATATCTGAGCAACCATTTTTCCCATATTTTCTGTCCCACATATTTGCCCCATATTCTTGCTTGATATTTCTGTACTCAGTACACTTTGATGAGTTATGCCTTTTTCTTCGTTTTATTAAGACATTGTTATGTCATTGGCATATTTAAATAATTTTGGATCCGTTGAGACTGATAATCTATTCTTTCAGTAATTTGCATATTTTTTGTAGTCACGATTTGACTTTAAAGTTAACGATTTTCTATGGCAGATTTGAATTCAGACAGCGTGTCATTTTATTAAAGTAATTCTTTTCAGTAAATTACTTTGACCAATTTTCTGTCATCCGCAAGAAAGAAGAATTATTAAAAGATTTTAGAGCGTTAAATCTATTACTGTATCGACGATCTTGGAAATACTAGTCGTTTTATGAACATGATTGCAACATAGACATTTATCGTCAGTTATGAAATACCATTGCATTATAGACAATTTTATGAAACTTGAACTTTGATTACGATTTATTGAATACACTATAGTAATGAACATTTGATAGGAGTTTTTATCAATTCTAGATTGGAACAATAATGTATGCATTCCACAGTCTAATTGGATTCTATTCGACTATTATGCAGTTTAGATGAACCTTGATTGAAGATAGTATTTTTATACTACGTTACTTTGAAGATATTAATCTCAATTTTGATAGACCAGGGAGGCGTGTCTAATCGTATTTGCTATTAAATTTATTTGTGATTGGCAATTTTTTACTTCATATCAATTCATGAATGAAACCCACGAAGGTTAAATATAATAACAGTTTGACACAATTAATGAATATAAGAATTTTTAAAGTGGAACTATGGATGTATAATCGTTAGTTCAGTGGACGTGTAAAAGTCGCTGATGAATAATGCCCTTGAATAAGTGAAGCAGGTTCCCACAGTAATAAGAATGAAGTTAATGAGTTTATATGTGGAGGTTTTTTGTATGTATTGTGGACGATTTTGATGCCATATATATTGAGATATATGATGAATTCTGGGCCTATTTTTGTGCAGTTTTGTGCGTTTGAGCGAAGTATTTTTCCGCTGAGTGTATTGTCCAGGTCCTTTGAAAATTAATCATGTGAAGTTACTGTTAATAATTAACAAGAGTGCTTAATTAATTTGAGATAACGATTTTGAATGGAGGTTACCGTCACAAATAATAATAATAATTATTAAACCTTATTAAACCTGATATAACATTTAAATATAACTAACCTTCATTGGTCGATTATATTAACCCGATTTATGTAATTATCAACCGGATTAACGTGTGGTTTAATGTATTCTAATATTAATAATATTAATATTGTAAATAATTATGTAAATATCTTTAATAATAATTTGGAACGAAAGGAATTAATAGAGGCGTGTATAAAATTTCCAATTGTCATTTGACAATATTATAAACAATTTGTATTGTTATAAACTATTAATGAGCATTTGTTATAAACATTAAGCGTTTTGTTATAATACTCTAAACAACGCTAATTAAACATGTGGATTATATAATTAAACAAGTTTTGGGATTATTAGAGTAATCCAGTGATATTTGGATGGAGCATTTAAAAGATTTACGTGATAATATTTGAGTTGAGTTGAGGACATTTAAAGTGTTCTGAGAGGGAGCTAGGCTCTGATGTAACTAGCAGATGCTAACGTTGGCTGGACAGTTGAGTCCATTTGACGAGGTTGGCATGCGACATGATGCAGGGTGGATCGCAGCTGGCCAGACAACTGTTTGTTAGAGGCCAAGGTCGACTACATAGCAGCCTTGCAGTTATAAATAAAAGTGTGATGTTTATTAAAAGAAAAACAATTGCTATATGTCTCGTCCCAACTCCCTTATCCATTCCAAGTGTATTATGATTATTACGTTCTTATAAGCTAGTGAGAGCTAAAATTTTGTATGTAATGTTTACAAGTCCTACAGGAGGACATGATTACGTTGACAATGGCTTCTGATTGCCACGTTTATTTTGTTGAAATTTTGTTAGAATCATTCCCTTTATGTGAAATAAATTATTGTACAGTTTAAAGTTTCTTGTCTTCGTCTTGGTTCATTTTAAATATCATGGTGGAGGTTATTGTGAGGGCATACTTTAAGTGATCCAGTTGACAACCCAGACCCGAGACTAATTTGAAGAGGTAAGTAAAGGTAAGTATGAACCCCCGTATATTTTGGTGTGTTCCACAATAATTTCTTGTTAACTGCTGTGCTCTAATCTCGGTAGTATCTGTCAGTGCCATTTTCATTGATGTAGCTGTGCCGGTGCGATTGATTATTGGCAATCCGATTGAGGGGGCGGATATCTGACAGCCTACTATCCGGATTATCGGGGACAGTAGGATTGGCGCCGCAATTCGGTGGGGCTCGATTGACAACACTGGATTACCAGGTTGAACGCCAGTAGAATTGACACGATCGACTGAATAACATTGGATTACCAAGTTATTGCAGTAGAATTGGCACCGCAATTTTGTGGAGTGCTCGAATAACATTGGATTACCAAGTTATCGATGTCAATGGGATTGTGAAGACTCAAATAAAGAGGTTGATTCTTTGTTAGATGTCTTGGCCAATTGTAGAATTTGAAAGTGTAATTATATAGGGATTAAATGTTGTGTTGTATTAGGAAAATTACACTCAGAAAAGATCAGATCTTATACAACTTGAGAGAGGTTAAATAGGCTGGAAACTTAGAAAAATCACCTATGATCTGGAATCTTATTTTATTTGACCGGCTTATGACATGTTTAGTCATATTAAAGATAAAATTAAATTATTTGGATTGTAAATGTAAATTATTTGTGTTAGGATATTTTAAAATGAACCAAAGAAATTTGAACATGTGCTTGAGTTTATTTCAACATGAAGTGTCTACGAAGGTTAATTATAAGGTAATTATAAGTTAGATTTAAGACAGAAAATTGCTCAAACTTATATATGGTGAAAGATGTTGCTCAGATGTTGTTATTTTGCTCTGTGTGATGTATGTCCCTACAGCAGTTTATTATTGAATATTATTGAAATGGCAGATGAGAGTATGAGGATGATGTTGGAGGAGATGTCTGCTAATTTGAAAGCTAGCATGAATAGCAGTATGAATCAGATGATGGAGGAGAATTCTAGTAATATGTCTGCTAATTTGAAAGTTAGCATGGATGAAAGCATGAAGGAGATGGAAGCTAGGAATGCTATCCGAACGAAGCAGATGCTGGATGAAAATTTGAAAGTTCTTAAGACCAGTTCTGCAAACTTAGAAAATGATATGTCGCGTTTACAGATCAGTACCCAGGGAATTGAGAATGCTGTAAGTGACATTCATAAAGATGTTTCAGATGTTAAGACTGATGTTTCTAAGGTACAGAAAGATCTTACTATGTTGAATCTTGATGTTGCTAATGTCCGGGGTGATATTTCATGTGCTAGAGCTGAAGTAATTGTTGTTAGGAACGATGTTGCTACTGTACAAGATAAGGTTGAAGAGGTTCAAAGGGAGATTAAAAATGTTCGAACCGATGTATCAAATGTGCAAGTAGACATAAATAACATTCATTCTGATGTAAATGAGATGCAAAGCGATATCACTAAGATACAAGTAGAAGTTAACACTATTTTTGTAGACATTGCTAAAGTTCAAACTGATGTTAATAAAGTTAGAGAAGAAATTGAATCTTCAAAAACACTTTGTACTCGTAACATTAGTGCTTTAACAACTAGGTTGGTTGACGAGTCTGTTAGGACAACAGCTTCTTTAGCAGGTTTAAAATATGATGTAGAGGTCATGAGAACCCAAGTTTTAGACCATAATCGTTTACTTAAGGAAGACATTGAAGTAGATATTGCGGAAATGTTAACTGCAAATGTAACGGTGTGGAAAGATGAATGGAACAGGTCAAGTGGGGAACATGTTACTCAGATTCAGGAACGAATTGAAAGAAAACTTGCCAGTACACAAGTAGACATTAATAATGAAGTAGTTCAGATTAGAAAAGACTTGAGTATAAGGATGGATTCGCTATCCGAAAAGCAGGTAGAGGATAGAACTCAAATAGGTCAGGACGTGCAAGCATTAAAAACCGCGTTAGAGGAACAGATACATAAGGTTGTCTCTGATGTCAATGAAACCACGAGCGAACTTCAGAATTTGAAACTAGGAGAAGCTAGCATGATGGAAACCTATAAAGAAGAGTTAATTAGGAATGTCATTACGGAAATCACAGACAAGGATCCAGAAGGATTGACTGGTGAAGATGATAGGAATTACGTCAGAAGATGTAACCTCGCTACAGAAGAGAGAGATATTAGTCCTGAGGAACGTATATGCAGATTCCGGGAAGAAGAAGAGGATAGGAATATTGAACCTGAATGGAAATATCGTGATAGTGGGAAGAATTACATGGATTCATATCCGAGAAATGTGACAGTCATCCGAAACTTCGAGGACAAACCTCAAAAATTCAGTAATACTGATAGTCTAACACCGATAGAATATATCAGGAACCTGAAAGACTATTTCATTGAAGCTCACATTCCCAGAGAAAGAGAGATGAGGATAGTAGAAAGATTTCTCGCTGGAGGACCCCTTGAATAGTTCAGGGCATTTCGCTACACTTTCGGTAATTTCGACGAATTTGCAGAGGCACTGATAAAACGATTCTGGTCCATAGAAGCACAGAATTCATTAAGAGCTGAGGTATACTCAAGGAAGTATTCAGGTACTCTTCCAACACGGTACGCTGATTTCTTCACGAGCCAGTTATCACGCTTGAGATTTTTGCAACCCCCATTGTCGACAGAGCAGTTGATAGATGCGATTTCTCGTATGCTGCCTGTGGAAGTAAGAAGACTCATCATATCGTCAAATATCAGAGATTTGACCAGTATGGACGAACTGTTGAGAAGGCTTGACTACACGAGTCCAATGCCAAATGTGGTACAAAAAGGTCAGAGGCACGAATTCAAAGACATTAATACAGTCTATATGGATCAAGTTCAGCAAACTGACAAGCCGGATGAAGAGAAAACTGAAAATGTAGGACCTCATAGGAACAATCATTTTCGCAACAGATCGCAAGGTTACCGTCCATATCAGCAAAGACGAGGCTGGAACAATAATAGAGGCAATTATAATAACGGAAGAGGTAGATACTACAATAACCAGGGATACAATAGGAACTACAATAGAAATAACCAGAATCGGAATCAGAATTCTCAAGGTCAGGTTATGACACCCGACAAATATCAAGAAAGAGAGAAAGAAAGTCAGCAGTATCTTAAGGAATTACGAGAGAAGAAAGCTGAAAACCAAAAGAAAAGACAGTATGTAGTGATCGATCCTGGTCCTTCTACAAGCCAGCAGAACTTTGAGATGGGTAACACAAAAAAAACGCCGATTTCTCAACGACAGTGAGAAACTATGAATACATTGCCACACCACACCTAATTACCATTAATGAAATTTATGAAGTAACTGATGAGGATTTATTAGAAGAGAGGGGAATCATCAAAGAGGAAAGACCATGTGCCTTACCTATTATTTCTGTACTGATAGATGGCCAACAGTACAAAGCTCTTATGGATACCGGCGCATTTATTTCTATCATTTCTGATGAATGCTATCAAAGTCTGTTAAAAGGAGAAAACATGACAGTTTTACCTGTTTCTACCGTCAAAGTGAGAGGAATTTTCCAAGACAAGGCAGTGAAATGCAAGATCCAAGTATTGTTGAACTTTGAGATTAATGGAAGGAATTATGAACAGATCTTTATTGTGGTGAGCAAGATCCATTTCGACATTGTGCTAGGAATCGATTTTATATCGAAAGTTGGAGCCATTATTGACATGAAGAATAGGATTATTAGCTTTAATGATGGGTACATGATCACAGAAGAGATCGAAGAACAGGACGAGAAAAACAGTCTGGAGATAGACCTTAGGGAAGAGATTTTAAATACCATTATCAAGGAAGTGGAGAATCTAACAGAAATACCCAGTAGAAAAACTGAAGGATTTGAAGAAATTCAGGGGGAATTTGAGGATTTGATAAAGGAATTCCAAGATGTTTTTGATGAAAAGCCTGGATTGATTAAAGACTATAAGTATAAGATAAGGCTGACCGATGAAACCCCTTACCAAAAGAGAATATACCCCATACCTGAGAAATACTATCAAGAAGTACGAGGGTTGATCAGAAAAATGGAGGTAGACGGGATTATTAAAAAACAGGCGTCGTCTTACATAAACCCCATCACTGTAGTCAAGAAAAGTAATGGTCAGATACGTCTTTGTCTCGATGCTCGGACCATCAACTTGAAGATTCTTCCAGAAAATGACCGACCACCCAAGATTAGAGATCTGCTTAGAAAATTCAAAGGGAGAGCATGTTTCAGTGTTCTGGACTTGACATCTTCGTTTTACCAAGTTCAACTAGAAGAAGAAAGTATGCAGTACACTGGATTCTTATTTGACCAGACGTCATGGGTCTTTGTGAGAATGCCTTTTGGAATGGTCAACAGTGGACTAGCACTCATTCGAGCACTTGATAGCAAGCTCACTGACGAAGTAAAGGAAAATGTAATCTGCTACATTGACGATTTAATTGTATCTTCACCCAACGCCGCAGAACATTTAGAGCATTTGAGAAAGTTGTTTGAAAATTTAAGGGAGGCCAATATCAAGGTCAATTTTGGAAAATGTCAATTCTTGAAAAAGGAGATCAACTATTTGGGGCATACCATTGATAAAGATGGATATCATCCAAACATGCAGAAAGTAGATGCGATCACAAGATTCCCAAAGCCAACTAAGGTGAAACAAGTCAGAGAATTTGTAGGCGCATGCCAATTCATCAGCAGCCACTGTCCGAGATACTCTGAAATTATGGCTCCTCTGTATGACTTAGTCAAGAAGAATAATAGATGGAAATGGAGTACCGCAGCAGACGAGGCTTTTGAGAAAGCAAAGGAGATGTTCAGAAACAACGTTAAACTGGAGTACCCAGACTTTGAGAAGGTGTTCTATATTGAGTCTGATGCATCAAGAATAGGCATTAGTGCAGTCTTATACCAAAAAGACGAGGCAGGCAACAAGCACTACATTGCGTTCACTAGTCGGAAGTTAATGAAACACGAGGAAAACTACTTTACGACAGAACTTGAAGCGTTAGCTTTTGTAACAGCTTTGCAAGCGTGGAAGAAAATGCTGCTGGGACACAAGGTTATCATTATTACAGATCACAAAGCACTTCAGTTTATGCTGCAAACTGACATGTCGAGTGATAGATTGACACGTTGGGCTTTGTTCACCCAACAGTTTAACGCCACTATCGACCATCAGCCTGGGAAAGGTAACTTACTGGCTGACGCTTTATCACGTAACCCTATCAAAAATGTGCAGATACACCATGTACAATTGGAGCAGCAAGATGAAGAGACCGTTAGGAGGTTAGCCCGAATCGGTGTGTCACAGAAGAGACACGCTCCAATCAGGAAAATGTACAGGTTCCTTAAGGGTTACATGGACAATACTGATGTTGACTATGCAGCTACACAGAGAGATTCACGACACTTTGTCTTGAGTGGAGACATCGTATGTAAGTATGCTGACTCTGCGCATACAAAGCTCCGAATAGTCGTGCCACCTAAACTTGTTGTCAATTTAGTGTGGGTAGCTCATCACGCAACTGGACATGCCGGTTTAGATAAGACTCTTGATACTCTTAAAGAGAGGTTTATTTGGACTAACATGCGTTCCAGCATTGCTAATGTCATTCGTTCATGTGATAAATGTCAAAGAGCAAAGTATGCTTCCGCTCTATTAAAAGGAAAACCTAAGGCTATGATTCCTTCTAAACCAAATGAACTCATGGCGACGGACATATTTGGCCCCTGTCCGAAGGGATATCAGGGTAATCAGTTTCTGTTGGTTACCGTGGATGTCTTCTCAAAATTTGTAACAATGAGTCCCATGCAAAAAGCTAACACGAGGAACGTTGTAAGCAGACTGGAACATGCTGTATTTCCAAAAGCTGTTAAACCAGAATATCTACTATCGGATCATGGAGCTCAGTTTACATCCTTAGAATTTACTGCAGATATGGAAAGGTTTGGTATTAAGCACATATTTTCAAGCGTGTGCTATCCTGAATCGAATTCTTCAGAAAGATATATGGCTGAATTTTCGAAATTCTGTCGAATTTTCTGTCCGAATGATCATTCTGGTTGGGTGAGATTTGTACCCCTTATTGAGGAATGTCTGAATTATACAGTGCAGGAGAGCACAGGAGAAGTGCCAATGAGACTTCATCTAGGAAGAAACCCTGAAAGGCCGTGGGACAATCTTTTTAACCACGTTCCTAGAGATCCCGACCTAGGAAGGCAGCAGAGAATTGACAGAGCGAAGGAACAACTCCAGAAAGCAGCAGAAAAACGACTGAAAAGAGTAGCTGGAAAACGTTTTGGTGCTCCCTTAGAAATTGGAAATCTTGTATTAATACGCAGACCTGTCAAGGCTGATGTGAGTAAGAAAATCTATCCCAAGTTTGGAAATGTGTTTATGGGTCCGTTCAGAATTACGAATGCTTATGGAAACAACTGTTATGAACTCTACGATGATGAGAATAATGTCGTATATGGCAAGTTCAATGCTGGAAACTTGAAGAAATATTATCCGAGAGTAAGCCAATAATTCAATTTCGTGTTCAAGTGAATTCAGATACTTATAACACAGAGTTTAAAAACAATTTGCAACTGTTTTTAAAACGTGGTGAAGGGAGAATGCCCCCGTAAATTGAATTATATTGAGACCACGTTGGCTATATTGGCAAAATATGAATAAAGTTATGGCTGTCATAGTTGTGACGTGGATATTCATGACGTAGGCACGGATGACGCAGACTCCATGCAAGTAGGCTGCTTGAGCTGAGATTCTTGGTGACGTCATGATTTTGTTTGAGAAAGATCTGAGATTTACGACGCAGTCGCAGGGAAACATGGAAATGTGCTAAGGAAGAAGTTACGCTATTGGAGGAGAGACTCGAACCAATGAATGATAGTTTGGAGGGAGACGGAGATTACTGAAACTACAATATTTAATTACTTTTTGAATGCAGAATTGTGGAAATCTATTTTCAGTTATGGCATTGATTTGGAATTTTGGAGAAATTAATTTTGAGATTTTGAAATTTGAAAATCCGTCAAGTATAGCCAAAGTTAGAACTTCTAGTAATGACGGAGGAACAAGCTATGGAAGGGATGGATACGCCCCTTAAGAAGTTGATAAAAGGTCTTGCACAGCAGAGAGAAGCTCTCATGTGTCTCATATTTCTGAGGACATAAAGTCGTTTTTCTGAGTTGGTCAGACTTCGAGTGATTCAGTGAAGCAAGTCGTTATTAGCGCGTGGTATAGCCCACCGCATTGAACGAGCACGGAGCAGTGCAGCAGTTCCATTTTACGGTGATCGAAACTAGGCGAAGTTGAAACGCACACATAAACGAGTCTGCAAGATTAACTATCAAGAGTTAGCGACTGCCTTTAAGCTAATTCTATTGTGCAGTACAGTATTAAGGTGTATAGTAAAGTTGAACATTTTTACGATTATAATTTGGAAGATATTGGCATTTTAAGATGGCAGACAAAAGTGATTTTCTCACCACCAGAGAAACACTTTTATAATATCACATTCTACGCTACGGCTGGCACGTGTATTTCAACCGTGATACTGCATATTGCATTTGGCCATACAACGCTACGTTCTACAATGCAACTATATAATCAGGCAGTACTTTCAACTATGATTACAACAGAAGTGGAGATGGAAGGCTAAACCTTTAATGCAATTGGGACATATATCAATGGAGTGAAATAGCAGCATGGAACTTCGTTAATCGCCATTCAACAAAAGCGAGCATGTAGTGAACATCCAACTACACTCATGCATCGTGGTCCAACGCTGAATTATATCAAATGGCAGTGGGAATATTTTCATACTCCACAACTATGAATATTTCTACGGAAATAACTGCAAATAAACTTCATGGCAAATTTCTACCAGAACTTCAGGGAACTATCAAGAGAGGCCAGGGTGGACCCGTCTCACAAAGAAGAGTTTTGCCAGAACTTCAGGGAACTATCAAGAGAGGCCAGGGTGGACCCGGCTCACAAAGAAGAGTTTTGCCAGAAGGATGTCTATCGTCTACATGGAGCAGTGCAATTTCCGGAGGAGGAAGCAGTTCTATTCTCCGAGGGCGCTGGTTCCAGTTTCGAGGTCGGAGCACATATTTACGTTGGTGAAATGGAACCATCAGCAGTCTTCTTTGGAAATTTTCCTCTGGAATTTCAATCAACAGATAAGGTAGTCGTGAACGTTTCTTGTTTTATTTGAGCCATTTAGCGATATCTGAGCAACCATTTTTCCCATATTTTCTGTCCCACATATTTGCTCCATATTCTTGCTTGATATTTCTGTACTCAGTACACTTTGATGAGTTATGCCTTTTTCTTCGTTTTATTAAGACATTGTTATGTCATTGGCATATTTAAATAATTTTGGATCAGTTGAGACTGATAATCTATTCTTTCAGTAAGTTGCATATTTTTTGTAGTCACAATTTGACGTTAAAGTTAACGATTTTCTATGGCAGATTTGAATTCAGACAGCGTGTCATTTTATTAAAGTAACACTTTTCAGTAAATTACTTTGACCAATTTTCTGTCATCCGCAAGAAAGAAGAATTATTAAAAGATTTTAGAGCGTTAAATCTATTACTGTATCGACGATCTTGGAAATACTAGTCGTTTTATGAACATGATTGCAACATAGACATTTATCGTCAGTTATGAAATACCATTGCATTATAGACAATTTTATGAAACTTGAACTTTGATTACGATTTATTGAATACACTATAGTAATGAACATTTGATAGGAGTTTTTCTCAATTCTAGATTGGAACAATAATGTATGCATTCCACAGTCTAATTGGATTCTATTCGACTATTATGCAGTTTAGATGAACCTTGATTGAAGATAGTATTTTTATACTACGTTACTTTGAAGATATTAATCTGAATTTTGATAGACCAGGGAGGCGTGTCTAATCGTATTTGCTATTAAATTTATTTGTGATTGGCAATTTTTTACTTCATATCGATTCATGAATGAAACCCACGATGGTTAAATATAATAACAGTTTGACACAATTAATGAATATAAGAATTTTTAAAGTGGAACTATGGATGTATAATCGTTAGTTCAGTGGACGTGTAAAAGTCGCTGATGAATAATGCCCTTGAATAAGTGAAGCAGGTTCCCACAGTAATAGGAATGAAGTTAAGGGTTTATATGTGGAGGTTTTTTGTATGTATTGTGGAAGATTTTGATGCCATATATATTGAGATATATGATGAATTCTGGGCCTATTTTTGTGCAGTTTTGTGCGTTTGAGCGAAGTATTTTTCCGCTGAGTGTATTGTCCAGGTCCTTTGAAAATTAATCATGTGAAGTTACTGTTAATAATTAACAAGAGTGCTTAATTAATTTGAGATAACGATTTTGAATGGAGGTTACCGTCACAAATAATAATAATAATTATTAAACCTTATTAAACCTGATTATAACATTTAAATATAACTAACCTTCATTGGTCGATTATATTAACCCGATTTATGTAATTATCAACCGGATAAACGTGTGGTTTAATGTATTCTAATATTAATAATATTAATATTGTAAATAATTATGTAAATATCTTTAATAATAATTTGGAACGAAAGGAATTAATAGAGGCGTGTATAAAATTTCCAATTGTCATTTGACAATATTATAAACAATTTATATTGTTATAAACTATTAATGAGCATTTGTTATAAACATTAAGCGTTTTGTTATAATACTCTAAACAACGCTAATTAAACATGTGGATTATATAATTAAACAAGTTTTGGGATTATTAGAGTAATCCAGTGATATTTGGATGGAGCATTTAAAAGATTTACGTGATAATATTTGAGTTGAGTTGAGGACATTTAAGGTGTTTTGAGACGGAGCTAGGCTCTGATGTAACTAGCAGATGCTAACGTTGGCTGGACAGGTGAGTCCATTTGACGAGGTTGGCATGCGACATGATGCAGGGTGGATCGCAGCTGGCCAGACAACTGGTTGTTAGAGGCCAAGGTCGACTACATAGCAGCCTTGCAGTTATAAATAAAAGTGTGATGTTTATTAAAAGAAAAACAATTGCTATATGTCTCGTCCCAACTCCCTTATCCATTCCAAGTGTATTATGATTATTACGTTCTTATAAGCTAGTGAGAGCTAAGATTTTGTATGTAATGTTTACAAGTCCTACAGGAGGACATGATTACGTTGACAATGGCTTCTGATTGCCATGTTTATTTTGTTGAAATTTTGTTAGAATCATTCCCTTTATGTGAAATAAATTATTGTACAGTTTAAAGTTTCTTGTCTTCGTCTTGGTTCATTTTAAATATCATGGTGGAGGTTATTGTGAGGGCATACTTTAAGTGATCCAGTTGACAACCCAGACCCGAGACTAATTTGAAGTGGTAAGTAAAGGTAAGTATGAACCCCCGTATATTTTGGTGTGTTCCACAATAATTTCTTGTTAACTGCTGTGCTCTAATCTCGGTAGTATCTGTCAGTGCCATTTTCATTGATGTAGCTGTGCCGGTGCGATTGATTATTGGCAATCCGATTGAGGGGGCGGATATCTGACAGCCTACTATCCGGATTATCGGGGACAGTACGATTAGTAGACGCGTTTGATGCTGGGGTGTGTTTTATACTGATTATAATTTATACTCAGCGCTATTTTTACTGAAAGCGATTTCACAGAGTGTATTTGATAAAAGAAGCCATTTATACACAATGCGATTGGTAGTAGGCGCGATTGATAGTAGGCGCGATTGGTAGTAGGCGCGATTGGCAGTAGGCGCGATTGGTACAAGGCGCGATTGCCAGTAGGCGCGATTGGTAGTAGGAGCGATTGCTAGTAAGCGCGATTGGTAGTAGGCACGATTTATACTGTGAGGGATTTATTAACATATATATATATATAAATATTGAGCCTGTCAGACGAGCCGTCAGGGTCGTCAGTAACCGAAATGACTTCCCGGACAACTCAGCGTCCGGACACATAAGCCGAAGACGGTCGGATGTACTTCCTATAGGTCAGTGCGCACGAGACGCAAGTTCAAGGGGCGATCTGGGCAGATATGGTATGTGTCAATAATAACCCAAGACGTACACCGCAGAAACACTTTAACTACAAAGTAATAACATTCAGATTTAAGTAAACTTGTGTAAAATTTATTAAAAGAATAACAAACACCTATCCTAGTTCGGAGGGTTTGTTTCGGGCTATTCCCTCAAGCTAATAAAAAAGGGTCAAGAATCCTACACTGATTGATGTTTAAAAGCGTCGCGAAAGATCTATTACACACAGAAAACAACTACAACAGAGGTAGGGTAGTGGCACGAAAAGTAGACCCTACACAGATGACATGTGTTACTATGAAAACAGAAGCTAAGTTAACAAATAATAAACAAATGAGATTTATGATGGTACCACTCCCGAATTTTCAGTTACGATTTACTGAATCTAGCTAAGCCCTAACATTACAACAAGCATTTACGGCGAATGACTACCGTAAGAACAAACATTACATAAAGAGCTACATGATAACCAGCAACAAAAATGATTAAGTTCACTCCTTAAAACTAAGGGTACAATGGGTTTAACATGTAGTATTAACACAACAATAAATAAATAAAACACAGCATTCTCATGATCTCTTATTAAACCCCGCCTGCACGTTTGAATACTCCTTGTATCCAAAGGTCATCTAATTGTGTCATTTATGGTGGCAACTGCGTGATAAAAATCACGACTTAGGTCGCATGAGCGTCGTGCGCCACCAGGTATGAACTACTGGCTCGTACGCTGCTCCGTCATCTCAAAGTAGTGTACAATGTTTTTAAGTCATTTCCCGACGGAAATGGAAAACATCCAAATGGAATCAAGCAGCTGGCACAACGTTGAGTAATCAAGTTTAAGTTCACAGTCATAGTTATTTAGCATTTGTTTATAATAATTATTTATTTATTATTATTAGGAGCGTAGTTTAGATTTGTCGTTGGTTTATGACGATTGGCTGATGATTCCAGGACACCTAGGCTAAACAAAGTGAAGTCTTCTGAAAGATCAATCACTTGCAAAAACATCGACTCAATAGTCGGCACGATGACACGAGTTGACAAGACTCGGTTGCAAAATATAACTGACAGGGGTGCACAGCTCTCTTGATACAGTGTCGGGCTAGTCCTGGAAGGAATGGTCGCAGAATGAACTCTGTACGACAGTGCATTCCATGCACTCAAAATATAACACCAATAGCCTCAAACAGGGTGTCTTCATCACTAATAAATAATAGACAACATCAAGCTTCCTATAAAAATTACACACTCTCAACTGGTGTCAGTATAAAGTCGCTCTCCAATAGCGATCAAAACAGGTAGCGCGCTCGTCTACATGACGTCAGCAAAAACATCTGATTCCTACAACATGGTCGCTGGCCTTGACCCAAATAATGAATCAATTCTTCAAACGGTAAATACGATGCACTAGCATCTGTCTAAAAGTAACAAAGTCGTCTCACAAATAGAGCGTAGTGTACTCTGGGTAATTGAACGCCGCTCTCACTGGTGCTTGACAAAGCACGTTAGCTTCACAGTTGCGTCCGGCAACTGATTACACATTCTCCAGGCTGGAATTCACTCAATAAAGTTCCTATAGTAGCTTGCCACGGTGGGTGAGTGGATAGCGTGTCGGTCTACTAACCCCAAGATTGCAGGTTAGCTCCTGACCGTGGTAAGTGATTTTTGAAAGGCGGCAAAAATACAATTGGCCTGTCATACGATGTTGGCAAGTCAAAGAACCCATATGAATTAAGTAGGCCGAGTTCATAATGGCAAAATTAATCTCGGGAGTTTCCGCCAACACAAAGTTCTTTATTTCTCTACTAGAAAGCGCTATAATGTTCAAGGAGCTTAGATATCTAACATCTAACCTCCTTGACTTTCATAGTCAAGGAACAACGAAATTCGACATGCAAGCTACCCTCTGGGTGTCAAATAACAAAGCTTGCACCCGGCATCTGAGGCCATACGATATTATTATTATTAGTTCCTAAAGTGAATCATGCTGGCTCAAACATAACAATTTATAACAAATAAACACTCGAAGAAAATGTACCACGTAAAAATACGGTGTACAATGATAAGTCATGTCTTAAAATTCCAAGTAACACTTTCACAAAGATATCCCACTCTCTCTCTGGAGTGCTCTGAGTTGACAAAGAAATGTCACTCGACTAATATTTACATTTCTTAAATACAAAACTTTTCGTGTTCTAGACTTCACACAAATAAAATATAACAATGATGACAATCTTACAACTGCTAAGATGTCTAAAATGATACGGAGAGTATCAGGGTTCGATGTTCTTCAGGCATATTTAAATATAATCCCTGTACGTTCTTTCTAGAACTGAATGTGGCTTCAAATATTAACTGTAAATATCATAAATTCTTATAAATGTGATGACCACAGTCGGTCATCAAACGATACGGCCTTCTTAAACAAGCAGTGGCGTACCTTGGAAATAACTTTGAAGGGGTTATAGCAAAACAAAGAACGAAAGAAAACCTGTCCATCCATCCTAAAAATCTAACCCACCCTAAAGTTTGACCAAGACAGATCAAAATGATATGTGGTTGTGTCTAGCAAGCAAGCCATTAGGACGTTACGTCCTACTGACATATAACAGAATGCACCAAACGGTGACTAACTCACAATGAAAAAGAAATAGCAAAGTGGTAACTAGAAATCCTACCTAAGCTGGTTATCACAAGTTTGGTTAACTATTCTACATTCTATCTACCACAGAAAAAAAACGCACAAATGAGAAGAAGCAGACTCACAGTACTATTCGCCTCATCTCAATTTCATCATAATTGAGGGGTAACAAAAACATGGACAGTTCCAATGTTGTTTCCAAACCAGGCTTCTTGGATCAAGCCTCCTCCGTTCCAGTCTCCTACTGCGTTCACGTGTCTGGTTCACGTATAACATCTCCTCTCTGCGGTCATCTTTAAGGTTGATGGGCGTCCTAGCTCCATGTCCCTCGTGGTTGTAAGGTCCTCCTCCTGCCATTACGAAGTTCCGCTTCTTCAGATATTCCCCTCAAATTGTAGAAGTCTACTCCATGTCACCCACGGACAGTACTTGTAGAAAGATGCACATGTGGCTCATGTAGTGATAACACATCTTATCAGAGATTGCACACGTGATTTCACAGAGTTTAAAATTATCGCGTCGTGGCAATTGAAAAGAATTCTCACTGATTTTTCGCAATAATATTGCAGACATATTATCAAATGGCCTTCACTGTCTGCGTTCACAGATGATATATAACACATGCGGTGTTATGCTCACAGATTTTACGATAGAAAATATCGCCCTGGTTCGTGATAATCCTGTGTCAAAATTGATTACACTTTGAGCTGTAATACACTTTAGAACTGTGATGTGCCTTTTTTCACACGATGATCGTTGATTGCTAATAATTTCACAATATTCACGTCCCTCGTGGACTACAATTTTACATTGGCCCTCGTGTCGAAATGTGGTGTTCCACGAGACCAAAAGTAATGCCGGGAATATATTTCAATTTTCCACAATTTTCACAATGGACTTACAAATTGCCAATAATGTTGGTTTCACATTCACTTCACAAATATCGTGACAAATAATACTCGATGGTTGTAGATTTTCATCACCACATGGGTGGACTTGTAAGTTCTTCGTCCCACGGGCGATTTACTCAGCACGTCTTACTTGGACGGCTACAAAATTGGTTGTCAGCGAGCATGGGCTCGCTCTGCTGTGTCCAAGTGGATACTTGAGTCGTTGACAGTCTATTGACTTCCTTCCGCCTATCTGCGGCGTAAATTACATTTACCAAAAATAAATTTAGAAACATAATAATGTTTATCTGATGCCTCGTTATAACACACGCCTAGCGCAACCGGCTCTCTGTCTACAAACAGTCTTTAATTAAAATATAAAAAAGGTAAAAAATGCACAGTTTTGTTTGTCCTAGAAACTTGAAATTTATTTTCGTGGTAGAGAGGGTCAGGACCATTCAATGAAGTCAAACAAACTTTATGGTAGAATTCCAAGTTTCCAAAATAGTGACCATTTATTCAAAAGTCATTTTCCTTTGCCCTACTGACTTGAATCTTGGTTTCTGTCTAGAGGGGCTAGGGATCTTTCATTTATGTCAAACAAACAATTTTCTCATCATCACCGTTTCCAAAATAATGTCAATTTCAAAAACAAACATTTTCTTTTTTTTAATACCAACACGCATTCATAGCAACGAGGACGTCATCCCAACGCCAACAACACCTCATTCGTTAAAATACGATCATGCGTTCGTGAATTATCACCAATGTTCGCGAGAAAGTAGGCTATCATTGTTTTAGGTCCTACACACTTAAAACTTGCTGTCTGTCTAGAGGGCATAGGGACCTTTCATTACCGTCAAACAAACTTTTTTCTAAAATTGACCGTTTCCAAAATAGCGCCAAATTCAAAACCAACAATTTTCAATTTTTTTTAAATACCAACACACATTCTTAGGAAAGAGGATGTCATACCAACGCCAGGAACACTTCGTTCGTTAAAATCTGATATGCGTTCGGGAGATATCGGCAAAGTTTATATGAAAGTAGGCGGCGGCTCAGAACGCCCCTTACAGTACTACTCCACACACGTTTTTATCCTAGAGACTTGAAATTTATTTTGGTGGTAGAGGAGGTAGGATTCTTTCATTTATGTCAAACAAACTTTTTGGTAAACATGTTAGTTTCCAAAATATAAGAATTTCAAAATTGGACTTTCTTCAAAAAAACATAAAAAATACAAAAGTTTTATTATAAAAATTAAAGGTCATAGAGTCCTTTCGTTTAAGCTATTGCACAACGTTCTTTCATGTTTGTTTTTAAACTATCGCCTACTTTCAAAACAAACATTTTGAAAAAAATATTAAAAACATAACGAGCCGTCCATAGGAAAGAGGACGTCAGCCCGAGTCCAATGACATGTCGCATGCCCAAGATTTCGCAAAATATACATAAAAGGTCAGCGTAGCAGAGCAGCTAGTGTCACTCGTTAGAACTCTCCTTGCCCCCTACTGCTATCATTACGCAAAGATTGCGGCTGTGCGAAATGTAACAATTAAGTTTTTATTTCTTGTGTCCTAATCATGCGATCAAAGTGAACGTTTGAATAATAAACCTGCTCAATACTCTTCATCTAATGGTACATAACTATACGGATTACACATATAACTATCCAACATGGCGACCATCCAAAATATTTAGATGGTTCTTAATACTGTATCTACGAATCTATGACAGCAATCAAACTTAAATGTTGTATGTTGATAGACGCTATTAGCGAAAGTTGACCTATGGATCATTCAATAACATGGTGAGCACAAAACCATGACGCGAAATTTAAATATTTAAATGCATTTTTCTCGGGACTTTTCGTTCAAGCGCTGTGAAACTTGGCACGTTATATCTTCATACAAGCCTCTATACTGTCGTCTAATTTAATGGACATTTATGAGAACTTAAAAATAACAGCTGTGCAATTTTTTAAAATCTCGTTTTAATTTTTTGTGTCATAAGTAAGACCAGTAGGATATATGAAAATAGGATATTGAACTATTCACGGAATTACTGGTTTTTATCTTATGATCTCGTTTATTTCATGACTTGAGTATAGAGCTTGTCCCTTCAGTTAGGGATAAAGCATAATTTGACATACTGTTCTTATAAATGACCGAGTATCATTTAAGCCAACATTCCACTCACCATTGCGTAGTTAAAGACTTCCCTCCTTTGCCTGTCTTACATCATATTTCATTGACAAAAGGCACGTTGATTGCACAGATCCTCTGTTCTGAAAATACGATTAGCACCACTGAAATATTCAACGGTAGGGAGAGGGGAGCTCTCTAATTGCTTGCAATTCCCTTGGTTCCCCGGAGCGCTCCACAGACGAGGAAACAGGACCCTCTTCGATTCGGTTAATGTTGCTCTAATGGTTCCCATGGGATAGCTTTAGGATAATGTTGGGGAGGGATCCCAACTTAATTCTCACGTTAACAATAGTCAGTTTTCAATGAGTATTTGCCACAGATGTATCGTAATATTGCTTTTATAATAAGTGAATCTTAGCAAAGGCAGTACTTGGGCGTTAGAATAGATCATCAAACGTGTTGAAATCCAGAATATTATCACGCAGATGTATGAAAACCATTTAGAAAGTGATCATACGACCGGTGGTGACCTATGGATGAGATACATGGATGATGACACAGCGAAGTGAAGATCTACTCAACAGATGGGAAAGGAAGATACTGAGGAAAATCTGTGGGCTTACCCAAGTTAATGCGGAATAGCAAGTGCACACAACTAAGATATTTATAATCAAACAAATTACTAACTGTCCAATATAAGAAATATCAGTGCTCTCATCAACTGAAGCGAAAAGTTTTCCCACGATATAATTGAGGTTGTAAATTGTTAGAAGTCGTTTCAACTCGTCTAGCAACAGTTTGGTGAGACATTTGAAGCCATATTTTAAGTGCAGATTTATATTTGTGACAATTGAACAGAAATTCTGCGGCACTGATTGTTGATCCTTTAACTACTCCCCCGTAACTGAAAGGTATTTTCCTGTTGTTGTTTGAGTCTTCAGTGTTTTGACTGGTTTGATGCAGCACTCCACGCCTCCCTGTCCTGAGCTAATCGTTTCATCTCTACATAGCTACAACACCCTACAACTGAGGCCATCTGTTTAACTTATTCTAACCTTGGTCTATCCCTACAGTTCTTGCCCTCGACAATTCCATCCGTAACTAAGCTTGCTATTCCTGGGTGTCTTAGTATATGTCCTACAAACCTCTCTCTTCTCTTCAATAGCAGTCGCCAGAAACATCTCTCCTCTCCCACTAGTCTTAATACCTCTTCGTTTGTATTCCTATCTATCCATCTGACCTTCATCATTCTCCTGTAACACCACATTTCAAATGCTTCAATTCTCCTCTTTTCTGCTGCATCAATAGTCCAAGTTTCACTTCCATAGAGTGCCACGCTCCAGACAAAGACCTTCAAAAATTACTTCCTAATACCTAAATCTCTATTCGATGTCAACAGATTCCTTTTCTGTAGAAATGCTTTCCTTCCCTGAGCTAACCTACTTTTTATATCCTCTTTGCTTCGTCCATCACCGGTTATTTTGCTCCCTAAGTAACAGAAGTCTTCTACTTCCTTTAGTTTTTCACCTGCCAATTTGATGTCCATAGAGGTTTCTGATTTATTTCCGCAGCATTCCAGTATTTTTGTTTTACATTTATTAATTATCATCATGAATTCTTTCCTCAAGACGTAGTCCATACCATTCAAAAACTCATTCCAATCCTCAGGCATGTCGGCCAAGATGACTATGTCATCGGCAAATCTCAGAGTGAAATTATTTCTCCTTGAATCTTCACTCCCACTTTAAACTTTTCTCCAATTTCCTTCATTTCTTGTTCAATGTAAACATTGAAAAGTATGGGTGATAAGTTGCAGTCCTGCATTACACCCTTCTGAATACCAGCCTCTCTCTCATGTCCTTCAGCTCGAATGACTGCTGTCTGGTTTCTGTATAGATTGTAGATCACCCTCCTATCCCTGTACTTTATTCCAATCGTTTTCAAAATGCCAAACATTTAGTCCAATCAACGTTATCAAAAGCCTTTTCTAAGTCTACAAATGCCATGAACGTTCTCTTATCTTTCCTTATTCTACCTTCCAAAATCAGCCTGAGACTTAATACAGCTTCGCTTGTTCCTACATTTTTCCTGAAACCAAACTGTTCTTCAGCCAACTCCGGATCTATCTGGCTTTCCGTCCTCTTGTAAATTATTCTAGACAGGATCTTTGAAGCATGAGTAATTAAGCTGATTGTACGGTAATCTTCACATCTGTCAGCTCCTACTTTCTTCGGTATAGGGATGATAACATTCTCTTTGAAATCAGAGGGTACCTCACCTGTCTCATAAATCCTACACACCAAGTGATATAACCTGATCAGACCTTCATCTCCTATGCAGCGTAGCAACTCAATCGGTATATCATATATGCCTGGTGCTTTGTTCCTGCTTAAGTCTTCCAATGCTCTGTCAAATTCTGATCTCAATATTAAATCGCCTTATTTATCCTCATCAATGTCCTCCTCCCTTTCCATTACATGATTCTCAATGTCATTTTCCTTATACGAACACACTATGTAAGCTTTCCATCTCTCAGCCTTTTCTTCCCTATATGTTAGAGGCTTTCCATTTGTGTCCTTAATATTACAGCACTTAGTCTTCTTTTCCCCAAAAGTATTCTTAATCTTTCTATAAGCTGTGTCTACTTTTACTAATTTCAGACAATTTTCTATGCCTGCACATTTCTCTTTCAACCATTCTTCTTTCGCTTCCTTGCACTTCTTGTTAACCTCATTTCTCAGACATCTGTATTCTGGTTTACCCTTTTCCTCTCTTACATTCTTGTATTTCCGCCTTTCGTCCATCAATTCTAGTATATCCTGAGTGATCCACGGTCTTTTACCTATTCTTTCTTCCATACCAATGTTATCTTCTGCGGATTTTGTTATTTCATTCTTCCAAAGAGCCCATTCATCTGCAATTGAAGTTTGTTTAGGGTTTTTCATTAGTCCTTCCTTTATACTCTCCTTGAATCTTTTGTATACATCCTTTTCTTTCAGTCTGTCTACTGCCCACCTTTTTGGCTTTTGATTTTTCTTCAGTTTCTTCAACTTCAATCTGCATTTCATAACAACCAGATCGTGGTCAGAGTTTATGTCAGCACCGGGATATGTTTTACAATCCAAAATCTGGTTTAGAAACCTCTGCTTGACCATAATGAAGTCTATATGGTAGATTTTCCTTGTAGATAAAATATCACAGACTTTGTAAATGGCTATTGCCACGTTACTATTTTCTAAACTACTATATACAAACATACCTGTATTGCTAATTTTGTTTTAAGTCTCTATCTTCGTGTTTTAGTAATTCGGAATTATCAGGAAATGAAGTTTTGAAGTCCAAAAATGACGGTTTACATTACTTATTTTAGGCGCAGACACACTACGTTTACACAATAAACAGACGGGTTTTCCTCTGTAGTCAACAAAACAATACTGGTCATCCCAATCACTATTAATCCAGTACGTTGCTTTTGTAAATTAGCCATATTGTATTGAGAATAATTCATCCCAACATAAAACTCGTAACTAAAACCTACACTCACAAGCTCTTACACTATACTGAATGTTTGGTTTAAAACCTGACTCCCATTTCCTGGCTATCGGTACAAATTACAATGTTTAAAACTGTTAACTTATTGTTTGTTGCGTAGTTGTTACGTTTAAAGTGTATTTGTCTCAAATTCCCGACCAATTGAGGTTTGAATTAAGTGCAACTTGCGGTAATTTGCACCTTACCTTTGAATCTGTCTGTCTTGTCTGCGGTAGAAAGTTTTATGATACCACAGTGGCACAACTGCTTGAAGGGATAAAAACACCTTCAAGGGAAGTACACTCCTTTTAGAGGATATAGGAGAGGACTGGTACTGTCGGGTAAGGGATATAATAGACACAGCTGTGAGTTTATATAAACATGCTTGTTGAGTGTGTACTGGGAAGTTGTTTGGAAGGAAATAGTTTTGTCCTGAAATTTGAATTATTATTGGAAATCGTCAGAACAAACATTTTCTTATGATAGGCACCAGGAATATAGAACATGGGTACCGCGTTGGACAGCACTGAAGTAGCGGGTATGACATTCTTTTAGAGAAACAAGACAAGTCCTATGTTGTGACAGTTATCACCACCATGATTGAGGTTATGTGCTAGGCAGCTGCTCTCTGGGAATAAACTTGGACGATGCTTGTCCTTCGTTTGAGCGAAATCGTCCCTTTGAGACCCATCTCATGGCTATGTTGTCCGCTGAGTTGAGACGGAGACAGTGAATGGAAACACAGTAAAAGAACTGCAAACAAGAGGATAGAATCCAACCTTCGACTTGTATTAGCGATAAGGAGAATTATAGATAACAACCCTGTATGCTTACGGCATGTGTCAAATCTGCCTTCTGACCTGTGTTCCAAAGGTTTTTCTGTAAATTCTTGTGACTGCGAAGAGAACGATACCCCAGGATTTGAAGAAATAAGGTTTCGAGTGTCCTTTCCTGGAATGAGGGTTCACAATCCAGCGAAATTCACACTTATGATGGTCGCGTTCAGGGTCGTGGTCTGGGACTGATTCAGTGGATAGAAACATCACAGATATCCATCCCCTTAGCAAGGGAAATGTACCATCCTATTTATATTATTGACGCTGGGGTGGTAGGTAATTGCTACATGAAGGGTTGGAGCATCGAGGTCATAAACTCCTATTGAATATGATGTTGTTGTTGATTCTAAAGGGGCTTTGTGATATTTTGGTCAAGTAGCCCCGTGAACCTGGGTGTGTGCAGAATTTGTATGATAACCTGTGTCACTGTGATGTCTGTACTAGTGTGTGTACTTGTAATTGAGGTAAGATTTGGGTAGGTACTGTACCCGGAATTCACGTAACCCCCACCTATTATCCGAAGGATGGAAAGGATCGCAAGGGACGCTAGTAAAACCAACAATTCCCTGTTAGATGGCACGTTAGGAATATCTCGATACATAGCTATTTAAAAATACGATAGTACTACTAACTAGTTACATACAAATACTACAACAAGGTATTGGAGGACGAGATTCTCGGAATCTCGAGGGTGAACGGTTTAAAAGTGGGCGCCATTATCCAACTACGAAGGTGGATCAAAAGGTTAGTTGCACATACGCGTTGCCGCAGCGCGCTGTGTGTCGTAAACGTGGGCACAGCGGAGAAAGGGGCAGACACTGCCCGCACGGCTGTTAGCCAGGTCCCTGTGGTGTCTCGTCTCGTATGGTGTGAATAGCGGCCAAATGCAATGGCCCGTCGACCGGACGATCACTCCAAATATGAGGTGCGTGGAAAAGTGACGTTACATTGTACGTCGTTATAGGCGTGTTGCTGTTGTATAGGTGGTGTAATAAATGGCCATAACTAGGAAGTGCAACTTATTTTTTGATCTGCCTCGTAGTAGTAACACCGTAGCTGATTATTAAATGAAGAGATCGCAATTTTTTATTAAAGGAATAGGCAAACTAAACAGTGCCTGTAAACGTTTATTCAATAGGACAACAAATATAAAACATGTCCAACAAACGATTTAATCAATTCATTCATTTCGAAAATAAATCTAGTAGCTTCAAATAAAAATAATAGTAAAAGCTTCGCCTAGATGCAGAATATACCGTGAATTTCGGCATTGGGACCTCACTGTGTCCTCATTAAGGAGTAAAATAAAATTGTTCTAATAGACACCTCTCTATTAATATTCTTGAACTTATCGACCACTTGTTGATCATACTGTACTCATTCATGTTAATAAAATTCGTAAAACGACGCTCTCTACTTATATTTTATTCCCTAGTTTATACACAGGTCTCCTTATTTCGACGTTCTAAAATTTCTAAACCTTAATAAAAAATATTTAAATCCATAAATTATTATTATTATTATTTAATATCAAATATTACAATGTTGTTTAACTTAATCGATACCAGCACGATATTCCATCACTTCTACGATCATTTTCTAGATCACATTCATACACATTCACTCCACGATCATTTTATAGATCACATTATCTTTCACATTATCGCATTTAGTTTGTCAAATCCAAATGACGTATTATGTAACAAACAATTAAGCTAATTACTATTCCGAAAGTCTAAATCTTAATAAAAATCGATAACCGATGATATTATAACAGAGTATCGTCGTGATTTTCCATTATTTGAAATATAGTGGGTTTCAGTATTCAATTACTCATTCATATTTATCACTTATTTATATATTGCTTTTATCAAAAACACTATCGTTAATACCATGTTATAGATCGCAATTATTCATTGCACATCGCTGAAACATTTTCATTGCCCATAAACAAGTCTTACATGGCGTTACATTACACGCATGAATTCTTCCATTAACATTTCTCTACACTTCAACTCAATAATGCGCGGAATTCAAATATCTCTACGTATCACACACGTTTAGGTAACTTACACGAAAATACAATAATCCTTCTACCGATTATACAACACTCTATAGTTCCTCGTGCTCGCATTACTTTTGACTTGTTATATCACCACACTCATAATGCTTGTTAAATATTTCACCTTCAATACAATTCTATAGCGATTCATTACGACATTACCATTTCATTATTTACTACACTGTTGAACAATTACTTTTTAAGATAATCGTCTGTATATCAAAATCATATTAATAATAATACGTTCCATTTCCTATCCATTAATTTTTACAATTCATGAATATTAATTCATTTCATCCTCATCTTACTCCCATTACAAATATAGGTCAATGCATTCCAATTACATTCCTGCATTCCTTTCCATAACTCGCTAGTTTAGCGTTGTCAAGATCTCTGCTCTTCAAATGAACTATAAATCCTTTCAAATTTACTTTAATGTCAACAATACGTTGCTTCAATCAAGTTAAACATATATTGACTTTCAATAATGAACCAAGTCAATATTTATATTAAATCCGAAGATTTAAATCAGTGCAATTATGACAAGAATCATACACATATAACTCCTAATTTAACATTAGGAAAATAATTAAGAAGTAATTATAAAAGTATCCTGAAATATTCTGAAATATTCCACTAATTATAAACATGGATTCCCATAAAAATTCTAAAGACTAATCAATATCAAAAATGCGAAGAAGAATATAATTACGCTACGTCAAAATCGAAGAGCGATGACGTTTGTAAATATTAAAATGAAATTTCTAAAATAAATTAACTAAACTGAACTATCAAATATTAAACATTAGAAATGGTCAAATGGCTACTTAAGAAATGGTCAGGTCTATATCTACACTACTGCAAACAAAACTACGAAATATAATCAGAACGATTTATCTACCGTCAGCTCGAACCATCTTATTCATAACCTGGATCATTGTTGAGCCCTGGAATGCTGCATTGCTCAGTCTACTGATCTGGGCGGGCTCGGATGAGTGCTACCCACAGTTGATTTCGTTCTCCCCACAGGGGCTGCCTCCGTCCGCTTGAAGTCGAAACATATCGGCTCCGCGATCTCTCCTGGATATGAACCTGGCATCTCTCGTTCTCTTCTTGAGCCAGATGGCTCTGATGTTCATGCTTCATTTGACCCCTCTCTGGAAGTTCACTGGCAGATTGTAGATAAACATTGTTATATTAAAGAGGTTTCCGAGATGATATTGGAAATTCATTCTTTCGTTGTTTCTGTAGTGACATTAGTGGATTGTAGTTGTTGCTATACCACTCTTTCATTTTATGTGTTCCGCAGCGCGTCAAGTTACTCCGGGAATCCACATATTGAAGTACGCTAGTTCCCCTTAAATGCTTAGTGTGCCATCAATACTGCCGTCGAGAATTTCATATTAAATATCCTCGTCAACTCAGACTAAATAACCATTTGAAAATATTTCTTAGATACAATAGAAATATTTCAATGTTCGAAGATTCTTTCGTGGAAATATTGTCGTTAATTTTCGGATAACTCTCGTTGATATAAAATTTTGGATATTCTTCTTTTTAGATGTCGTATATAAGCGTAGACTTCCTTTCACTTATTTAAAATGACGAATTCACTTCGTTGCAATAATTATTTATTTGTTCTCAGCTTCAAATAATCTAAGTCTTTTTCTATCGTTGTATTCAAACAGCGAGGCCTCTACTCAGCTTGACCGAAGGTGACGACGGCTCCCTCGTCAACCTATCTCTGCATTCCTCGCACTATATTTGCTCTCAGACAGCACGTCTGTACTCAATCACTGCTCAAAATGGAATAATCTGACTGAGGACACGTCCCTTCTCTCCCTATCAAAATAAAATGGCGTCATTGGCGGCGAACATTGAAGGTTTACTTTATAACCAAATATCTCCGATAACTGCTTCAACTTAAAATTCCATTCATTTCGATATGTTTTAATTTTAATTCTATTTATTTTTCTGTCGTCTAATTAATTTTAAATGTACTCCAAAGTATATATTTGCACGCCATCAAATATTAATATTCCCATTGGTTGTAATCTTGTCACGTGATCTCTTTGTCAAAAAGCTCTGCCACGCGTCGTGTGCAATGCCACGTGCCGACCCGAGATAGCCACGCTTACACACGTGACTGGTACCAAACCCGTTCCTCCCTACCAGTCTTCACTGTCAAACTTGATATTGTCAATTTCCAGGTCAATCCAAGTCTCATTTATTACCATGGTAAAAATATTCATAAAAAACACTTCCTTTCTCTAGATATAAATGAGCCGATAAGTCTTACAACGTTACTGCGTAGCTCGTTTGCGTTGCGGAATGCTCGTATGTGAAGCGGGCAGTCTAACCAGTCCCTTTAATTCAAAACATAGAATTGTTACGCGCGGCCAGTTCGATGCTCGCGTCGTGACTTTCACTGGACTTTATAAATACGGATTCAGTACCATCCCGACATTTGCGTGGAGTAGGAGTGGGAAACCACCGAAAATGGCTGAGGTAAGAATCGAACCCCCCACTTCTTTGTTTTACCTCATGATGCTGAGTGTACTCCTCTACAGCCCCCAGACCAGAATTAAATTTCTTTTCAGAGCCGGGATTCCAACCTGGACCTCCGCGGTGGCTACCAAGAATACTAGCCACTACACAACGAGGCTGACAATATTGAAGATTTGGTCAAGGAGTGGTGAGGAGGCATTTGAATGTACCGTCACGGTAATTGTTGGTCTTGAATATAGGGAGCTACGGAAAACCATTCCAAGGACGGCCAACGGTCGGAGTTGGACCCAAATGTTCGAAGTAACCTGAATTGATAACTTAATACATCACAAAATCACATTCACTTCACTCTTGGTGACTGTAATTTATGTCAAACATCGATATTTTATAATAAGTGTTAAGTTATACATTGTCATCTCCTGCAATTCTATGCATTTCTGTTGCCTAACGTAATTAGCCATTTCTCACAAACATTTTTAATCTCTATTTAGCTACTGTTTTTCGAATGTCTTTGTTTCATCAAACTCACTGAATAATCATTAAAAAACTGAAATTGCCAAATTGCAATCAGTGACCCAAACCCTGTGAAAACGATATTATTTCTGTATCACAATTTTCCTATAATAATTATCTCATTTAATTCTCTTGAACATTCCTCTATAACAATTTTCTAGAATATATTTTTTATCTCTCAATAAAATACGAAAATCATCGTAACCAAAATAATTCCATCCTGTTATTCTATTATTCCAATGTCCAGTTACTGTCTTATCATTTTAAGGATTCACTCTAGATCTCTTTATCATGAAGCACAACTATAATTTATATCATCTACTAGAGGATTTGTTAACCTTCATTATAATTAGCAAATGTCACTGATGACTATACTGTAGCATCTTACCAAATAGCAGGGGCGGCTCCTGAGGTGGTGCCCGTGTGCCATGGCACCACCAGTGTAATGAAGAGAGAATATGTGACTTTTTCCTCTCAAGAACAGTTTATATTACATTTACATTTTGAGGAAATTGTATACATATTCTGCACTATTTGAACGAGCGCGCAAACTGACATGCGTTCTGGTGGCGCTTTATTGAATTACTGAGCCAGAGCCAACCGGCACTACCTACGAACATCAGACACTGTACTGCAATAAGGACTAGTTTGGCTTGAGTTTGTTTGTGTTGTGTTGAGACGCATATTACCCTGAGGTAGAGCCAACGGCCCCGTGACGCGGAGCTTCAATTCTATCCACGAGATAGCAGCACGTCACAGGTAGGCTACAAGCACAAATTACATACACGTTAGAACTGCTGAACTGCTTTATCTTTCCACCACTAGAGTGCAGCATATGGCAGCACAGCTCCAGTGGTACCAGCTTGACGATATATCACTGTGTCTGACTATTAAATAAATTCAAACTACAAAATAGTATTAGTTCTTTATTGTTTGACATTTAGCAACTTTTTAGGCGCATATTGATGACGGGGATTATTTGTTCTCTCTTTGTAATGTAAAAATTCGGAATTTTTCAACGAGTTTTACTGTGTTTCGTTAATTTAATTTGGCGGCACAGTTTCACGTCCCAAGCGTAAACACAAATTCTCAAGTTTGACTGCAAATGTGTATGAATAGTGTCCGTCGTTAAAAAGCTTTTGTGTTCATTTATATTAGATGCAGGGGATATCCTTTCCAATCAATCCGTATGTACGATAAGTAAGGTTGTCTTAGAGGTAGGTCATCGTGTTCATTTCATCTCACCTATTTATTTTGAGACAGCAACTGAAATTGCGACAAAGAGGCTGTGGTCACGTGTGTGTTAGCAATAGCCATGCTTATTTTTTTCCTATATAGACATGTTACATAAACCTTGCATAGCATAATGCGGCATTGACCATATAAACACCGTTTTAATCTAATAAGTGTGCTTTTGGAATCGATACATGCAAGCTAGGTTCCTTAATAAAATTTGATTTGTTTCATGTTTGAAGATCGCATAGCTCGAGCGCAACGTACGAAGCCGTAGGAATCTCAATGAGCTCTGTGTCACCTTTCGGAAGTGTAACAATGAATAAAATAAGTGAGTTGTTACAATATCCATTTAGCGATAGGACCGCTCTTATTAATTCAAATGAAGGTGTCGATCGAGGTTTTGGAACAAATATTTTTGATGAGTAGGCCTAGCATATGTTGTTTTCTTCAAATTATTTTTCTGAGAGGTTTTGTTCAATTATAATTCTTAAAAGTGGTTTTTATTTAAAATGCATATGGATCAAAATATGTGTATGATATAATATCGTATGGCCTCGGTGCCAGGTGAAAGCGTTGTTGTTTGACACCCAAAGGGCAGCTTGCTTGTCGAATTTTTGTTGTTCCTTGGAGCTTAGATATCTAACCTCCTTGACACTTTAGCGCTTTCTAGTAGAGAAAGGAAGAACTTTTGTTTTGGCGAAAAATCCCGAGACTAAAATATTTGTAGTAGTTATGCAATTTCTCAATTCACTTCAGCTGACACTTCAATTAAAAACGTCGGCTCTCCTGTAGTATACGTTGCCCGTTTCGAAAGTGCGTTATTTTACTTAGTAGCGCTCTGAAAATGGTTTGTATTTACTCTGCCACGTTATTAAAGCCATTTGCCATTAACAAACACCGCGTAAACACTTCCAAAAAAGGAAATTGTCAACCTTAACTTTCAAGTAATAAACTTATCAAAAAGCACGTCGCCATGTTTGATTACGTAATGCTGCCAACTTACTGATTGTACTACTAGGCAAAATCATTGGCCTGGTTAAAGATTATTGATGCGTGACTACCCCACTGTGCGTGACAAAAACCAGGGGTGTTATCCATTAGCCTAACGCGGCCCGCAGGGACGGGCTACCTAACCTTTATTGGCCTAGACGAAAACCATTGGGCTGGATGAAAATATTGGTCTGGAAACAATAATGTTGGCACTCTGAAAAAATACCGTAACACTCTCTAGCGATGAAATATTCAACTGCTGTATATTAGTAACATTGGCCATATCTATAGAAAATTTTTCGGATTTTAATGGCGCCGGGCAACGTATACTACACGAGTTCCAAAACGTCTTCTACAATAGCACAGTTAAATAATGTTAAACATATAACTTATTGCATAAAATATGCACTATCCGTACCTGCAACTTTGAATGATTTTATTGCAAATTTTTAATATGCTGGCACCACCAAGTGAAAAATCACCAGCCGCCACTGCCAAATAGCACAACATCGATGCAGTTCATATAATATCATTACTCGTCGAATATACATCATAATTCACTGAAATATCATTTGGATTGCGGAACCTCCTCCAAACATTCCCATTACTCTCAATCATCAATTCTTACGTCCACTTTGCAACGTAGAAAAAAAAAATATCATGCTTCTAATATTAGGCCTACCTTAAAACGTGCCACATCGTCCTGAATAGAATGTGATAATTGTATCATCAATAATACACTATAACATTTAAATCTAACAGTATATCATTCCATCTCCATTTACAGATTCTATCCAATTTCATTACATCTTCGACAGATTTTAGAAATGATTATGCATTTTATTCC
Source organism: Meconema thalassinum (assembly GCA_946902985.2). Classification (NCBI taxonomy): domain Eukaryota; kingdom Metazoa; phylum Arthropoda; class Insecta; order Orthoptera; family Tettigoniidae; genus Meconema; species Meconema thalassinum. The sequence continues at coordinate 814,374,782 of OX336389.2, read as the reverse complement.
GACACTCCTCATATTCCTCGATGAAATGTTACCTGTAGTATTTGCTGGACATCCTTAATTAATTCGTCTCTCTAGAATAGTTAAGTAACGTCTTTTTAAATTCATCATACGACTTCTCTATAAAATTCAATTCAATATCCTGATTCATAATCGACAAAATATTATCAAATCATCTATGTCACAGGCTTATTGTTATGCTCAATTATGTTAATATAAAGCTTCAATCATGAACACTATGCTTTAGGGTATTCACTTGCAATGGATTAAATGTCTATTTCATTGCTCCTAATAAATGTGTGGGATAATCGCGAAATGATCTAAATATCATTAAGTTATTAATTATTATAAACGCGTATGCTCATTGAATACAAATGGATGTACATGGCAAAAACTTTTAAATGTCATCTATCTTTCGTTGTCTTTAATTAGGTGATCCAGTGAATAGCTCCCTAGTGTAGTTTGTTCTTGCTTCCAGCCCCGATTTCGCGAAGCCCTCTTTTACAGAAATCGATGGTCATGGATCTTGAAGTTCTGGTCCTAGTAGATTCTTATTCCCAATTCTATTTTTGTGGCGTAATCGGTAAACTTAAGCTGGGTCAATGCGCCATTGCACCATATTCGTCCCCGTAGTTTTTTTTTCAATATAGCATAATGGCGGTATTAAACATCTTCAGTGACATCATTTTCCCCAGGCTCGAACTATCATTTATCATCTCGCATGAAAATCTTGCCCTGATTTTATAATTTGTAGCACGCAACTGTTGGATCGAGGCTGCATCAATGAAAATATGAAAGTCTCAATGTTCATTCGTTGCAAAGTTCTTTTCACTCCTCGTACGCAAAAATCTCAATATTGCAGCTGAATAAAATTTCCACTATGGCTTCAGACTAGTTCTATTATGTCGAACGACCTTGCCGCCTGCACCACATTATGATAATAGGTGTTCGCAGTGTGACTAAATGTTCCGTCCCAATTGTATGCTGGTGACTATCCCTCACATGAATACGTAAGGTTTCTGCCTGCTACAAACGCCAACGTTGGCTCTGCACACCACAGTCCCATTCTAAGTAGTTTCAAATAAAAATGTTCACGCAATGTTCATCATATTATATAACTAACATGGATTCTTGTACCTCACGGGTGATTCACGTTCAATTTCCGGCGTGTAGACCGCTAATAGCGTTCATCTTTGTCGTACTGCGTATTTCACTTTCCAATTTCCGAACACGTCTTGCTCCGAACTCATCTTACGGACACGAACAAGTTAGAGCACAATCTAGGTGGATTAAAACTCAGAATAAGAATCTATATGAGAATGAATTTCTCTGCTTCAAGCACCTCCATCTAGCATCGCTCCCTTTCAGCCTTACTCGTTGCACTCTACGCCTGGGAGAAATAAACATATGATAGTGACGTCAGCGCTCTTTACTCACATGATCAAATTGCGGTAGCAAACTGCCATTAGTCAGATCGGGCACACTATGTATAGGTGATTATGTTATAATACTATGGTTAAGTCTTTATGAATGTTCAAAAAGATGGATAAATGAGTTCTTCAATTAGTAGGAGAATTTTTCACCCTCCCTGTACGGTCTTAAACTAACGCGCACTGGTGTATTCCTTGGAATACACGTTCAGTTAGAGTTAGCTCTTGCTGCTCTCTTTTTTTTTCAATTAGCCTCATTTATTTAATTTTCCTCCTTGCAGACACCTTCGGCGACCCTCTGTATTCTATTTGCTCCGTACAAGCGCTTATGTTGTTTTTAAGTCTGATCTAGATGTGTATCTTCTATGGAATCTACCTAGCAGCATCTTGCGGCTACCCGCTGAAGTTCTTCAAACTCCTCGAGTCAAGAGGATTTACACACCAATCCACCAGGCACCGTCTTCGTCGTCAGCAAACATCTCCTTGAAGACACTGCTCCATGAAGAATAACATTTTTTCTACAGAGTTTTTTATTGTTCTTATGTTTCCCATTCTGCTATATTCTCTTTTGTTACCTTCCCCTTTCTCTCTGCCCTCCCAGCTACCTCGTGCGCTCGCCCGTTCGCTCTCACTTCTTATCGAGTCGTCAACGTGTGAGTTCGGCCTTTCTCAGAGGCTACCTCCTCTCAACCGAGGTACAATGTTAAATCGCCGCCATGTTGTGGTATTGGATGTAGGCTAACGGCTACCAGGAGCCATCAACCTTCAGCGGCTATGAAAAAGCTAAGTACAAATCTTCAATGATTTTAAACACATTTTAATGGTTTTAATCTAAGCTGAATTCTTTTATTCGAAATTTATAGACAGTGTGGGGAATTACGCACTATTGTGCAATAACTGGCTTCGTGGGATTTTCTTTGTCATGTTTTAGCTAACCAAGCTTGCTTGAAAACCTGAAATTTAGTACTTCTTGTAAGAAATAAAGGGGATAACTTCCTCACACAGTGGGATTATTTCTGCTAATACTCATAGCTGACTATAAACTTAGCTTCTTCCACCGTGGGATTCTTACCGCTCCATTTAACTGTCTACAGTTCGGGAAATTTCCATTTAAATAAATTTCAAACCACAAAGAACTATGCTCAATACTGTCAAATTGCTGGAACATCAAGTTAAATAGAACCAATAACTGCAACCCACAAACTTTCCAAAGCAATAAACTTATTCAAGTTCAAATTAAACTAAGTGTTCTTAATAAACTGCAATAACTTTTAGCTTTTTCCATGAACTTTCTGTGCTGCAATAGTGAAATTTTCCAATCTATCAACAGACTTTAGTGCAAAACAGTGTCCGTTTAACTATCTACCACGCAGCATTTGACTGAGAGCAATAAAACTGGCCAGAACTTTGAATTCCTATCTCCCTTTCCCCAAATACCTTTTACTAACAAAATTAATTTTAAATTTAAATTTAAGTCAAAACTCTACGAGGCTTCGCTTAGAATTAAGCGACCTTCCAACTTTGGTCCATTTCCCATATATTCACTCTGCGTCAAGATATGTGGCTATAGCCCACATTTTAATATGTATTGTTTTTCCCTTCTGAAACTAGGGAGTTCTACTTTTTTCCAATTATAAAAGAGTTATCTAATTTTTTAATCCAGGCTTCACAAAAGGTGACCTGCCCTATTAGAGTTTAAAATCTCTTAAATTCTGCACAAATAGAAGTGGTTGTAAGAACCACTTATTCATCCCTTCTCTTTTCTTATCCTGCTGAGTTCAGGAATTCCTAAATTTTGCCTTTACTAAGATATCCAAGTGCCTTAATTTTGAAAAATTAATATACCACTTAATGAATTTATAGAAATATTAAATAATTTTTTAATTACTTTATTATTATCCTTTGAAGCTTGAAGCTTTCTAATTGTAACTACTTTTCAAACCCTTGTATGGGTTTAGCGCTTGTAACAGGTTTCAAACCTTGAAATTGTCAATTGTACTCCTTTATAATTAACCTAAAGGGTTCGTAACTTTTTAATTATACGCTTGTCAAATAACTTGTGTAAGCGTTTTGTACAAATAGGGGTCTCAGACTTCCAAGTTGTTAAAACCACAATCTATTACTTTAGCTAAAAATAACTAAATTGTTCTTAACATAAAATAAGATTCTAATAATTGTTAAATACATTATTGTTTTCCGCATTATCTCTCCTGGTAGAATCACGGTTAGGCAGGATCTTCTCTTCCCTGAATCTTCTCCCAACATTATTGCTTATTTCAAAATAGAAAAGGCAATCTCTAAATAAATAAAAACTTTACCACTTGTTGCGTTTAAAACAAGCTTCAAATAACAACATTTGCAATGTTTCTCATAGCTGTTACAGCTAATTCTAGTAAACCATTGAGGCAAATACAGCTCGCTCCGCTAGCTTCCTATTTGTAGAGGCTTCTTCTCTAAACTTGTGTTTTACTCTTCAAAATTTCAGTTTTGTTTAAGTTAGGTTTGAGGGTTTCCTCCGTTCTAAGCGTTTAGTCCGCTGGGTAAAAGCTTAGCCTGCTTTGAGTGCAACAATTGGTATTCTCAAAATATTTACACTAATAACAGTAAAATGTATTGTCAAAAGCAATAGAGTTGCTTTATCTCTTCCCACTCTGGGGACATTCGGTTGTCCTGACGGAGATCCAACAGCACCCAGAAATAAAAATTATCACAAAAAATTCAAATCCTTCTAGCATTTTAAAGCGTAGTAAAGCCTAACTCTTTTGAAGGGAAACTACAAAAATCCACTTCCTTTCCGATAGCTTTGCCTTCTAGCGTACTACCTATCCCCATAATACCGGAATACTGGCTTGGGAGGGAACGAGCATTTTCTGGTTGCTTGCGGGTGACCTCAGCTCACGCTGCATTTCCCGTTGGCATAGTTCAGGTCCCCAAACCTTTTAGGTACTTAAAAGGCTTTGTGCAGGGGAACCTTTCGCTAAATCCTTTTTTGTTTTTTTGTTTGTTTTGTGTTGGATTCTCTTAATTTCTACCTAAAATTGTTTCCACTACTAAACACACCTCTTTTTTCTCTCATCATCTTCCCTTAGGTAGTGTTAATATTCAGTAGTAACCTACCACGCACCGCTGTTGTATTCCCTCACTAAGGCCGGTATTAGACTATCAAAGAAATTTGTCAAAGCAATTTTATAAAATATTTTATAAAACGGAACTTTTATAAAAGTTACACAAAGCAATAATCACACCATTGCACTACATCAAATATTTTCTCATAGTTCAGCAAAATGGATGAAGGACAGTTCCTTGTTCACTTAACTGTATTACGGTAGTTGAAATTCTGTAGTGGCAATACTGGTATATAAAAGAAACGGAAAGATAAACTAAACGCCTATGGGTTAAACCATGGATCGCCATGTGACAGGAAAGATACGAGTAAAATCTTGATGAACGTGCTGCAGTACGAAGACTTGAAAAATTACATTATTATTTCATTATTAGTCGCCTCCGTAGCGTAGAGGTCAGCATGGTTAGCTGCCGCCCCGGAGGTCCTGGGTTCGATTCCCGGCTCTGCCACGAAATTTGAAAAAGTGGTACGAGGACTGGAACGGGGTCTACTCAGCCTCGGGTGGCCCAAATGAGTAGAGGGGGTTCGATTCCCACTCAGCCATCCTCGAAGTGGTTTTCCGTGGTTTCCCACTTCGTCTTCGGGCAAATGCCGGGATGGTACCTTCTTCAAGGCCACGGCCGCCTCCTTCCCTCTTCCTTGCCTATCCATCCTCACCGTCCCTTACCTTCCCTCATGAGGCCCCTGTTCGCTTTGCAGGTGAGGCCGCCTGGGCGAGGTGCCAATCCCACCTCACCAGTTGTATCCCTTCCGATTTGATGTTCCCAGCTGTAGGACACTGCCCGTAGAGGCGGTAGTGGTGAGTTCCCTCGCTGAGTCCGTGGGTTCCACCAACCTGGAGGGTAAACGACTAAAAAAAAATCATTATTAATAATTATAGTCGCCTCCGTAGTGTAGCGGTCAGCTTGGTTAGCTGCCATCCCGGAGGTCCTGGGTTCGATTCCCGGCTCTGCCACGAAATTTGAAAAGTGGTACGAGGACTGGAACGGGGTCTACTCAGCCTCGGGTGGTCCAAATGAGTAGAGGGGGTTCGATTCCCACTCAGCCATCCTCGAAGTGGTTTTCCGTGGTTTCCCACTTCGTCTTCGGGCAAATGCCGGGATGGTACCTTCTTCAAGGCCACGGCCGCCTCCTTCCCTCTTCCTTGCCTATCCATCCTCACCGTCCCTTACCTTCCCTCATGAGGCCCCTGTTCGCTTTGCAGGTGAGGCCGCCTGGGCGAGGTGCCAATCCCACCTCACCAGTTGTATCCCTTCCGATTTGATGTTCCCAGCTGTAGGACACTGCCCGTAGAGGCGGTAGTGGTGAGTTCCCTCGCTGAGTCCGTGGGTTCCACCAACCTGGAGGGTAAACGACTAAAAAAAATAATTCATTATTAATAATTATAGTCGCCTCCGTAGTGTAGCGGTCAGCATGGTTAGCTGCCGTCCCGGAGGTCCTGGGTTCGATTCCCGGCTCTGCCACGAAATTTGAAAAGTGGTACGAGGACTGGAACGGGGTCTACTCAGCCTCGGGTGGCCCAAATGAGTAGAGGGGGTTCGATTCCCCCTCAGCCATCCTCGAAATGGTTTTCCGTGGTTTCCCACTTCGTCTGCGGGCAAATGCCGGGATGGTACCTTCTTCAAGGCCACGGCCGCCTCCATCCCTCTTCTTTGTCTATCCATCCTAACCATCCCTTACCTTCCCTCATGAGGCCCCTGTTCGCTTTGCAGGTGAGGCCGCCTGGGCGAGGTGCCAATCCCTCCTCACCAGTTGTATCCCTTCCGATTCGATGTTCCAATCTCTAGGGGTGAGTTCCCTCGCTGATTCCGTGGGAGCCACCATCCTGGAGGGTAAACTCGATTAAAAAATATATATATACCATTCATTATGTAACATATTGTGTAACATTTAATGCATTTCACACTCTAATATGAGCATCTTTGTTGTGGTAATATCCCACCTGTTATGATCCGCCATTTTCGTTTGAATCTTTTATCAAAGATAGCATGATGCTCATACATTTTATAAGAGAAATTTTATAAAGATTAAAGATTAAATATTTCCCCATTACACTGTCATATCTTTAAAAAAAGATCTTTTATCAAAAATCTTTGACAAATTTCTTTGATAGTGTAATACCGGCCTAAGACAAGTATTAATCAAAACTATCGCTCCACCACGGGACGTGGTTTTTTTTTTCGCCAGTACACGCGAATAAATAGGAGCTACACACACACTGTGAACTCTAGATACCCAGAGTTGCTATCAATCAACGAACGTGGAATTCTCAGAATATGTTTTAACTTAAGAAATCGTATTATTATAATTGTATCAGTATTTAGCCGTTAATATAGAATTATCTTACATCAGTTACCCTGCGAATTCCCTACTAGATATATTGCAAGAAGTACGCCGTGGACCAGTCTTCAAAATAAAACGTTCTGCTTCTCACCAGCAGTATATTTTAACTGCTCTACAACCCGTTGGATATTTATAATCCACAGCGCAACAAGGAGATGGTAGAGATACGATTAGAACCTTGGAGACGCTACATATTCACATGGGGTGGAAGCTATTCATTGTGAGTTATTGAACTTCTCGGTCAACGCATCACATCTAGCTTATCTCTATGCTTTGTACTTATTGTTATTTATTAGTAAGATACGCTGATATTTACTATTCCTTATCACTGTTCCGATACTTCAGGGAAGTTTTAGAACATTCCAAGTGTTATTCCCTGCAATCATTCATATACAGACTATTAGACTCCACCCTGATAGAATATGACAGAAATTGTCCTGTAAAAATTTACGACTTTCGTTCAGAAGATAAAAAAAATCCGTTGAAACCTTCGCGTGGATTGATATTTGCGTTCACAAACTGCACAATATCTCATAAACAACACTCCCTGATTTATGTGCTTTATCGGTCCAGAGAAAGAGAATCAAACGTCGCCATGAAAACACGGAGAATGCGACAGGACTAGGTTGGACGAGGAAGGCATGGAGGGGCGCAAAGGGTGGGGGCAGTATCCATTTGTTTGTTCTCTGGCAGAGAGACAAACTCTCACATGTGTTCTCTTGCGTTCCTACCACAAGAAGGCAAGTAAAGGAAAGCTCCGACTGCCATACCAGTGGAAGTTGACAAAGAACACCACTCCGTTTTGAAATACTGTGCTCATAATACCAAACATGAACAGCTATGATTGGTGGACTTCCCACAGTTACAAAATATAGCGTTTGATTTCACTTAGTCTTTAAATTATGAATATATTTCAAGTGCGTATATTAATAATGAGGAATGAGGAATTTAACTTAATTTTAGAGAAACTTCGCATCCATCAATAAAAACAATAATCATCGTATATATTATTTCAGTTGTATAGATCCCTCCTGCGGCGCTCACAAGCGACCAATCGTGACAAATGAGCCTTCAAATGAAAGGGAATATACATTATCCGTGACGAATTGCACCCTAATTCCATAAATATCTATAATTTCTTAAAAAAATGTATGAAGTGTGCGATTTGCAGTTCCCGTGATGTAGAAAAATACACTACATAATTGCTGTAAACTTCGCATTTTGGCCGCTGTGACACCTGTTTCATGTCATTTTAACATTCTGAGATATTTCCTTTATCATTTTGCAGGGATTTCAGAAAAAGTAAATCAAAGGAATGAGCACTCAAATCGTATAATTTCATAAATATCGAATAACCGGTCAGTGTTATGATGATCCAATTTTCAGTGATTGCCTTCTTATGTTAGGAAACGTAGAACTTGGAATTCTAACTGAAATGTAAATAGTATTCTATAATAATTTGGTTGAAATAAAAACAAAACAACCTTTCTCCTTAAGTCTCTCATCATAAACCTATTGGGGAAAGTGTGGTTTATGAACATACGAGATTTCTATCACGGGTTTGCTTGTAATAATAATAATACATTTAATAATAACAATAAAATTTCTAGTTGAGTCTGTGAGAACCTTGTGTAACTTCATGAGACCCATACAATTGTGGAGTGGTAGCAGCTCCAATGTTATAACTTATTTTATGGACCTACTAATGGGTTAATGCCTTAAAAATACAGTATACATGCGACGTAAAGTATGTGTAGGACTGAGTGAACCATAAATACTGTATGCTTACAACTGAAGTGTCATCTAATATTACGTATCAAGGTCTTCAAATAGCCTTGTTGATAGGTAAAATTGTGAAATTATTTTTCTTTTTCGTTTATATTTCTTTTTTCTTTTCCCTTTTATTTTTTGAATTCTTTTCCCCCGTCAGTTTTTGAAATCTTTTCCATTTTATTTTTTGAATTATTTTCCAGCGACTTGTTATTATTACAATTTTCGTTAAAGAAGTTTCAATAAAAGCGTCAAACATCAGTTGGCAAAATTTTCATCTACATACCAAAATCAGTTCTGTACCACCTTGGTGTTTGCGCAAAAAATGATCCGTATAACATGTTCGTGATAGGAGCATTTGAGTGCAAACACTCTAGAGCAATGGAGCATAATTTAATACCAGAAAATATAAACATACAGAACCTTTGTCCTCCGACAGCCATTCCCTATCCCAGCTCTCCGAATCACATTTTACTGAGTCACACCATCTCTGGCATTAACGCAGGCCCTCACCCTTTTAGGCAAACAATTCACGACGTGGTCTAGATGCTCCTGTTACAGTCAGGTGACAGAACTCCAGGGGTCGTGTTGGGTTCCTACAGACTTGAAGAGTCTTTTTCAATTAGAGTCAAGCGTCCTCAATGGGATTTGTATCCCGGAAATATTCAGGGCACCCAGTTCGAGTGATCCCGGCTTTGTGGATGTAATCACTTACCCAGACACGTACGGTGCATCCTGGTGTTGTTATCCTTTAGGACTAACCAATCCCCTATGCACTCATGGGCAGGCACCACAAGCGGTGCGAGGATGGTGTCCCGTTATTCCCCTGGCCTTAGGTTGTCCCAACAGTGGTAATCAGCATTTGGGGTCCCCAAACTTTCACGGAACCTCCGCTCAACTGATCCCGTGAGCCAGGAAGTCTCAGCAGTTCGGCTTTCCAGGTCTCCTGCATACACGACCCCGAAGTCTGTCAGGTGTGAAGGTGATCATAACTGATTCGTGAATTGGGCAAGTCGCCGTTCATTCAGGATCCATCCTTCGTGTTTAGTCGCACACCAGTATTGGGCACCACGGCAATGTGTAGGAAACAGGCTACCAATACTGTTGTGAAGACGAATGAGGATGGTTTTTACTCGAAATACGAATTTGCATAACTCATTCCCTATATTTCTGTTTAAGGTGTAACGTATTGGCTTGTGAGATTTTGACGGAGTCTGTCATTTAAACCAGGTCATCAGAATATGCCAGACTGCTTACCTGATTTACAATGAATTAAAATCCACCTAGATTGTTTATGCCCTTCAGTAAATGGTTAATATATAAAATAAACAGTAGGAGTGAATGATTACAGCCTTTCCTCACTCCTGTAACAATTCCCTTCAAAGAACTCATCATATCATCAACACTCACTGAAGCCTGATTATCGACATAAATAAATTTGATTGGTTTTAGCAGCCTTCCCCCCATACCTTAATCCCTCAGAATTTGCAGCCCATGGTACTCTATCGTACGCCTTCCCTATATCTATAAAACACAACCACAAATGTCTATTCCTCTCTCAGCATTTCTCAATAACAAGACGCATATTAAAAATCTGATCCTGAATTCCTTGTGGTGGTCTAAACTCACACTGTTATTCATCCAACTTACTCTCAGCCAGAGATCGTACATTCCTTTCTACAATGCTGAGTATACCCTGCCCGGTTCTCTTGTCAAAGAAATACCTCTATAATTGTTGCAATTTTTCCTGTTACCTACCTTGTAAATTAGGCTGATCACTGCTTTTGTACAGCCACAGGGTATTATATCCAAACCCCTTGAAAATTCCAATATCCTTTGCATCCAATTCATCTTTGCTTCCCCACTATACTATACCAATTCTGGCCGAATTTTATCTATCTCTCCCGCTTTGTAACACTATAGTTTATTTAACAACCTCTCTACTTCCTAACCGTTATCCTGTTCCTGTAGGGAAGAGACACAAGAAAATAGAATGCCAGATAGGAGGAGCTAAATTAGAGCAGGTGTACCATTTAAAGTACTTAGGCTGTGTATTCTCAGGATGGTAGGATTAGGAACTAGGGGGAGAAAAGCAAATGTAGCGAATTCTTAGTAGCAAACTGCATTATTCTGCAAAAAAGAAGTTAGTGTAGCGAAGAAACTTTCTCTACACCGCTGAGTATTTCGACCGTAATGAAGAGATACAATAGAAACTAAGTTAGAAATGATAACACCAGATAAAACTGTTGGTATTAGGGCCGATTCAGATTGTGGTGTCATTTGAGGAGAATGAAAATATATAATTCGGTAATGAGCTCGGCTGTCACCTATCTTTAAATTGAAAATTAATCATAAAAAATTCAAGGTTTTTTGGTTTTTCAGAAACCCTTCAAGCAGAAGAAGTGGCAGTCTGGGGGAAACGAGGTGGGGCGAGGTGGGACTACGCGCGGAGGGGAAGATTTTACGTAATAGGAGCATTGACTTTACCGGTTGAGGGGTGGTATCAGCTGTTATGAGGTTGGCGATACCCGTCTCGTAAGATAATTTGTATTGTTTTGTTCTTGTTGTTGTTGTTGTTGGTGTTGAAATTGCACGCAATGGCTTGGGACGTTAGGACCAGTAGTATTGTGTAGCCAACTTTGTAATTGTGGAACTCATGGATTAATGTTCATGTAAAGTATAAAATAATTTCGATAATCAGCCCTGGTGTGTCATTGGCGTCCGGCACGTTAATGCAATACCGTGGGGAAAAATTCCGACATCCAGTAGTCTGTTCAGAACTAGCATTCAAAACGGAAGTAAAATACTTGAAGTTTTGTTTGAGAGGCTTAGCGATTTTGGTCATTTATCCCCAAGTAGTTGGGTGTGGGTAGAATGTGTCTGGTAACCTGTGTTTTTGTAGTTTTTGTAGTAATGTGGGTATTTGTAATTCTTGTGAGGATTTGGAAGATGGCGGCTGTGGCCTGAAGTTAGGAACCATCCCGGCATTTGCCTGGGGAAGAAGTAGGAAGCCATGGAAAACTACTTCCAAGATGTAATACAAGTACGGTACCACATGTACTGTCACCGATATCGCATGGCTCTCAGAGCTCTGGCAACATTGCATGACTGGGAGGAAAAAGGTGAGGAGGCTATGAAATGCAACAAGCGCCGAAAATCCATGAGGAAGGAACCCATATGAGGCAAGAAATGGGAATTTTATTTTTTGAAGTATTCTGCATGCTGCATCTTTTGTTTATGGATATAATGGACGTGAACGGAAGTAACCTGAGGTTGTCACGAGCACGTCATGAAAATAATCGACAGCTCAACTCCAGGAATGTTCCAGAAGCGAAGAGGGCGCTGATGAACCCCCGGGCGAAGTCTACTTGGGAAGCCTGAGAAGGAGTTCACTTCTGTATCGTCGTGCTCCGGGCAGTAACACTTGCCTTCTATATCGTCGTGCACCAAGGGAGTTACTATACAATCCTGTGCGAAGTGACAGTGCATATCGTGAGTAAACTGCGCGAGATTGACGGGCCGGATCAGGGTGTAACCCGTGTGGGGTATTCATACGAAGTTTGAGAAATGCGGCGCATAGCCGTAAAAAACGGTAACATATTGTACGTGAGCAGACGCACATTTAATAGACATTGAAACCAAGTGTGATAGAACAACATTACTACGTCTTCTGTACGGTGACACGGGGCGATTGTCAAATAAATTTAACACGAAATAAGCAACGGCACGTTGGAATTAAAAGGCCTTTACGGAGTACGAGAATGTTGGAGACTGGCCGCGATGTTTTTCACGCACGAAACAAGAGAGTGTAGCGCCAGGCATTGGTTTGAATAGTTGACAAGTGAAAGTAGCAGGGTCGGCGAACTCTCAGTAAATGTGGATGTAGGCCAATGACCATATATGGTGCGGCGAAGTTCAAGGGCGAAGACTGGTTATTACGAGACAAGCTAGCGTGAGATTATATAAGCCAACTTGCGTTGTCAGTGAAATATCAGCACGGCTACGATCCAACAGTTCTTGGCACTTTAAGAATGAACATTGGAGCGAATCGCAGAATGGACAATTTGGAAATCAGTGTGCGTCAGTGCGAGTTCCGCGTTATGAGCTGTCGTGACGGAAAGATGGCCGGCTAGACGATGTACGTGGGGGCTGTTACGATGACGTGATGATGAAGGCGAGCCACGGACGACGGAGATCCAGGTGTCGCGAGCTGGATCCAGGTGGGTAGGTTTTGGCTAGGGATTAACACTACCCCCAAGGGAAGATGAAGAGAAAAGGACAGGGAAGTGGGTTACGGAATGAAGAACAAGTGTGGGTAATAGGACGAGAGTCCAATACTAAGCAAACAAAATGAATTTGAATGAGTATTTAGTGACGAGTGTCACCGCAAAGCCCGTGAAGCACCTAAAGTGGGTATGGACTTGGACGCAGCTAACGGGAAATGCGGCTGGAGCTTGAGCTATTTGCAAGCAAGCGGCGTTCGTGCTTTCCCTTTCCAGCCAAAAATTGGATAATATGGGGAAGGGTGGTAGTCTGGCAAGACAAAGAATGACAAATTTACTGCATATCCTTTCAAAGGAGTTAAGTTTAAACGAATGTTTCTAAAGGCGCAAATAATTTGAATTTGCCGTGATAATTTTAGTTCTTGGAACTGTAGGATCTCCGACGACTGATCGAGTACTTCCAGGAAAGGTATTGGTGAAGCAGTTATAGTGATTTTGGGAACAATTTTGTTGATTTCTTAGAAAATTTTGGTAAGAAAGACAATAGTTGCATTTAAGAATAGCTAAGCCTTTACCCAGCAAAGTGCCGACTAAAAGTTTAGACTGGAAGAAAAACTTAAATTTTGAAAACGAACCACAAGTTTTAGAGAAAATCTCAACAAGCAGGAAGCTTGCGGAGCTAGCTTTACTTGCCTTACTGGATCATTAGAATTAGCTATAGCAGCTAAAAGATGCTTTGAAAAAGATGATACTAGAAGTTTTCTTTCAAATGCAACAAGAAGCAAAACTTTTTAAATTTTAGTGCCGGTATGTGATTTGCTTAATGAGAGCATAAACCGATGGGAAGAGTCAGGGAAACTAAGGTCCTGCCTAATCGTTATTCTAAGACAAGAAAGAGAAAATATAATCTGATTTATTTAACAATAAATAGAAAGAGTTGACGTAGCAAACAATATAAAGTTGATTTAGATTCAAATTAATAACAATAAACAATTTTAACATACACAAGTCTGAGACATAATGCTAACAAATTGTATTTTTTTTGACAATGATAAATAGGACGCAAGTTTAAAACTTGCTTCGAGCACAAAATCTGAATAAGATTTGAATAGTTGTGCTAAAAATTGAAAACTTTGAAGTTTATAACGAGGATTACAAATAATTAAAGCTTTAACAAGGAATCAGGTACAATATAGGCACTTTAAGAATTCCTATTAGAGATCTTAAGGGCTATGAAAAAGCATTTAATATAAGCTTATAACAAGAAAAGAGGAAAATGAAGAAGTTTCTGTAACTCCTTATATTTAAACAGGGATCACGAGAAAAAATGGGGCCAGTTGCCCTTTCGTGAAAACTGGAAAAGGAAAGTTAGAAAACTCACTTGTGAGTAGAAATAAGTGAATTCCCTAGTGAACGAGGAAAACAATAGTTTAAAGAGTGTGCTAGGCACAGATTATACAGAAATTACGATGGTAAACAGCACAAAGATGGGAGGGCACTGCTATTGAGTGACACCTCTTTGAAGGAAATCTAAATTTTATAATTTAATTATAATATGTTAGTAAGGTATTTGAGAGGAGGAAAATAGGAGGTTTAGGAAAATGTCTTGGCCATATTTATTGCTCTCTTTCGAACGCGACACTAATGGTGGTTGAACGGGCACTGTTATACACGGTAGTCTGTTGAAAAGTTCACTATTGCAACACGGAAAGGCTCATAAGAAGAAGAGTTATTGCAGTTATGTAAATCACTAGTTGAATTTTAACTTGAGAAGGTTTATTGCGTTGTAGCTTTTATAGGTTGTAGTTGAATGCAGTGAAAAGTTTCCCACGAAGGAAGACAAATTAGACGTAGACTAACGAATGCTGTTAAGAAAAATCTTTAGCTAAGAAAAGTATTCCCATATTTAGGTGGAAAATACTTGACGGCTTTACTTGCAGAAAGATAACTTGATGTAGAAAGTTCTAGAGCATTGATATCTGTTGAATTGGGCAAAACAAGTCCCCCGGCGGAAAGCTGAATTCTATAGACAGTGGGTAATTTAAATTATCCCTCGGTGTGAGATAGTATCTCAGATAATCAGTACAAGAAGTACTTTTTCATTTTGAAAAGTTAGCTGAAGTAGCTACAACTAGATCAGGAAGATCTTTTGAAGGCAGATATTGCATCACATTCATCAATTTTACACTGTCTATAAAATCAGATAAAATGCTATAAGCAATTTAAAACATTTAAAACTTGGTGAAAACCATTGAAGTTGTACTTAGCTCATTTTGAAGAAAGACGATGGTCTGGATGACGGTTGAACTTGAAATTCAGACATGGCGTCCTATTTAAAAATGTCTCTCGAGGAGAGGAGACAAGCTCGGGAAGAGCTTCAACTGTATGTGTAGACGTCTGACACTGAAGTGAACACCCCACGACGAAGCGCAGAGGTAGCAAGGAAAGAGAGGGGGGTGGGGAAAAGGACAAAGGAACATACATAAAGATTACCAACATAACAATGATAAATTGCTTTCCTAGATATTAATTTTCTTGGTGGAGTGATCTTGAAGGAGAAGCTAACAGGCGATGATGACGACGTCTGGAGGATTGGAATAATGAAGAAGTCCTCTTGAGCATGGAGATGTTAGCTGGAGATAGCGACGACATCTTGTGGCTGGATTGGGAAGGAAGTCCTCTTGAGAGTTGAGATATAGAGAAACTGCAGTAGTTAGCTGCTAGATGCCGCTAAGTTGATCATGGAATATATATATCTATAACAGACTTACAAAGGAAGTAAGCAAGGTGCACAAATAAATCAAAAAGTAAGAAATCACTGTTGGTGTTTGCTAAAAAGGAAGGAATGAATTAAAGCAAAGAGCAGCAAAAGCTACCTCTGTCTTACCGTGTATTCCAAAGAATACACCACCAGGACGAGAGGAGAGTAGGTTCCTTGGGAGAACGTGCAACCAACACCCATAGGAAATGTATCGACAAGACCAAGATCAAGGCGGCAAGGAAGGCACAGAAACCACCTGTTAATTTTTAAGTAAATCTGTCTGGGTAGTGGTTACTGAAATTTGTGCAGATGGGCGTAATATCGAAATTAACTGCTGTAAAATGATAAAGTTATTAGGGACAGGAGATTAAGTTTTTTCTTTTGAGCGATTATTATAATTATTATTAGGGTTTAAACGAGATAAATGGATGTCTTAAAATATAGTATAGGTAAATGGATTAGTCGTCGTGTTACGTAGCAGCGTTCTTTTGAGATGATTCAACTATGATGCCGATCAATTGTTTGAGCATTAAAGCTTACAGGGAGTAATTATAATTTCATAATCACTTACATTCACACGGAACACACTCACACCACATGAGGCTTTTTGCATGTTAAAATGAGCAGATGAATTTTGTAGCAAAGTTATTCAAGGTTGTATGGAAATGAAACAGTGTTTGTGAAACAGAATGGCTGTTTAATGGAAAGATATAATGAAGCCAAATGTTCTCGCTATGACGACGTTATTAAAGTAAATGATTATAATTAATGTTAAATAGTTAATAAAGGAGTATGTTAATCTGCGGCCACTGATAGTTAAGAAGAATACAATAAGGTTAAAGGCCATCTATACAAATGTTTATGGAGTAATTGTGATTGTGTAAAGATCATGCGGTGATCAATTATTGAAAATCTGAAATTAATCAAAATCAGAGATGTGAACGTAAATTCATAGAAGTGAAAAGTAAGAGTGTTATATTATATTATCGTAATGTTTCATAAAGGTTTTATAATGCAATGTGATAAATGTAACAACCATTGTTTTTCAAATGAGGCATAATTGAATGGAAACCAGTTAATGAGATAATGAAAACATTTAATCCGTTAGTTAAATTTGTAAATAAGTTGTATGACGCTAGAGACATCCATATTTCTAGACAGTAGCAATTATTAAAAGGAGATCAAATGGGACATTTTTTTCTTTGGATATTTTCTTTTTCATAATTATACACCTGCTCGCATATGGACTTTACAAAGCAGAGGTGATTTGATGATTGAAGTAACTATCGTAATAGTAATGTGATTTAACGCAGATCTCCGTAGGTTGTATTATATCGAAAGTTAGGACGCCCGGAGATTTTTGTCCCTGGCAATTTCAATTTTGCTTTGGCGTTCGTGTTTTTATTTGCACATCAAGATAAATTTCGAAGAATCTCCGAGTGAAGGCAGATTTCTGTGTTTTATTTTTTTGTATTTCTTGGTGTGGTTTTATAATAAATTGGTGGATGAATTTTATCTTAACAGCAGAGTTCTATGTCATCTTGTTTTGTTGCTATACTTGGGTGATCATAGGATCAAGTGTTAGCAGTAATTGGGAGGCGGCGGAGAGGGAAAGGAGGAAGGAGAAAGATTAACATACAGGCCACATAACGAAAGTAAAATGATTATAGTGAAGCAAATTTCTTCTTTCAGAAGGTTGATCTTGAAGACAGGAAGTTCACGCCAGAGACGTCTTTGGTGGTAACAGAGAACGTTCAGCTACAGTATAGCTTGCTGGGTGAATAGTTCAACACTTTGAGCGCTGGCAAACGTACTGATGTGGAGGTGTGGCGCTAGATAGCGTGGCATGTGGATATTCGGCGCACATAAGCTGCAGACACGAAATAAGTAATTTTCTGGAATCAGACTGAAGACATAATAAGGAAATGCATAGAGAGAAAACAGAAATACAAATTAAGTTTTTGTTGGTGTTAACAAACAAGGGAAGTGAGAAAAAAACGCGAACAAAGGAGGAAATCCAAACAGTAGTGACGACTATTAAAAATCAACATAAGCTGTATATTCAGGAGAATATACCTGCCTTGCAGAAGGTCTTAGCCACAATACCTATTCATTCCTCCCTCGTAACTCCCACCCCTCCAGTACTCAGGCAAAACTATAAAAAAGCCAATTGGCCTGCTTTTAGTGAACACATCACTGACTCCTTAAAACAGCCACTTCCAAACCTCACATCCACGGCCACAGTGGACGTCTATGCTCAAACACTCGAAACCGCCCTTACCAACGCTGCCTCAGCACACATCCCCCTGACCCCGTACTCCCCCTCTCGACCCCCTTTACCCCCGAAAGCACTTCCTCTTCTCCGCCAATCTCACAGGTATCTGGAGCTTTACAAACGCTCCTGCGACCGCCATTTCCTCACACTACATAGACGGCTATTACGTCAGGTACAATCGTACCTCCGTGCCTTTCACCGTCGAAACTGGGTAACTGTTTGCAACTCCCTGCAGCAGAAAAGATCCAGCCTGGCCTCCTACTGGAAGAAGCTTAACGCACTAACCGGTCGCTCCCCTACCCCCTCCTATCCCATCATCCATCGTGGCACTGCCCCACCAGATCTGCCTGCCAAGCTAGAAATTTTCGCCCGGCGATTCGAGAAAGTTTTCGACCCAGCCCGAAACTTCAATCTTCACCACATAGACGATGACGAGATCGACTCAATTCCACAACGTCCATATCTCCAACCTCAACCTATGCATCCCCCTATTCAACACCCAATCAACGAAACGATTACGCCCATTGACATCCAGATCGCCCTCTCACAAACGAAAAACACTGCTCCGGGCCCCGACCAAATTCGATACGTCCACATAAAGGAAGCACCCCCAGTCTTCCTACAGCTCCTAGCCACCCTCTATAACTACCTCCTCCAAACCGGCTTCTACCCTGCAACTTGGCGCGCAGCAACAATGTTACTCTTCCCCAAGCCTCACAAACCACCTTCCGACATCTCATCCTACAGTTCCATCTGCCTAACAGCCGTTCTCTCGAAACTCTTCGAGAAAATCCTCGTCCGCCGCACCCACCGCCACCTTTCCAACCACAACCTCCTCTCTCTTTCCCAATGCGGTTTTCGACCAGTTCTCTCCACCCACGATCAGCTCCTCCGTCTCACCACCCTCACTGCCGATAACCTAAAGCGACTCCGCCCAACCCTCCTCCTTACCTTCGATTTTCAAAGCGCTTTTGACACCGTCTGGCACGCTGCCCTCCTCCTGAAGCTTCACTACTACCACCTCCCTCTTAACTTCATCCGTCTCATCTGTAATTTCCTCAGTCCCCGCACCGCTCGCATCTCCATCCAACACACACTCTCTCGTTCCTTCCCCCTGAACCAAGGTGTCCCCCAAGGTTCAGTCCTCTCACCCCTTCTCTACATCCTGTTTGTCGGAGATATCCCCCAGCCTCCGGCTCCTCTTCACCTCCTACAATTTGCAGACGACACCGCAATCCTCGCCCACTGCCCCTCCGTCACCGCCATAAACCGCCTCGTTCAGCCGTATCTAGACACC
Organism: Meconema thalassinum; assembly: GCA_946902985.2. Classification (NCBI taxonomy): domain Eukaryota; kingdom Metazoa; phylum Arthropoda; class Insecta; order Orthoptera; family Tettigoniidae; genus Meconema; species Meconema thalassinum. Next base: position 814,355,562 of record OX336389.2, on the reverse strand, counting down.
TTCACGGCCTGGTGTGACCGTTGGCATCTAACTCTGAACACGGACAAAACACACGCCGTACTTTTTCGTCCTCGCCGTCATGCCAACGGACCATCACGAAATCCCGCTCTACTGAACCTCCACATCCATGACCATCGTCTTAGCACTAGTCCGTCTCTTCGCTATCTTGGAGTGGAGTTTGACCAACACTTCACCTTCAGGTCTCATCTCCGAGCACTCACGACCTCAGCACAGAAACGCTCTCGGCTACTCACCCGCCTACTTGGCACCTCCTGGGGTCTCCATCCACCTACCGTCTTCTACACCTATATAAGGCATTAATACGGTCTTTCATCACCTACGGTCACGTGGTATGGGCCGGCTGCGCTGCCAGCCATTTCCGCCCACTCATTACGATGGAACGCCGCATTTCACGTATCGCACTCCGACTTTCACCGATACATCCAAGCGAAGACCTATACCGGCTAATGCCGTTGCCACCAATCACCAATTACATTCACCTTCTCCAACTTCGGTATCTTCAACGTGCTCGTCGAACCCAAAACCCCATACTGCAGCAGATTGAGGCTCTCCCAGCTCGAGCCCCCGTCTACACCAAACTCGGCCTCACGCACCTCAAATCCCTCATCACAGCCCCCGACTAACCGTCCCACCCCCTCTCACAAAAAACGTGAAACCCCAACGCCACTCCAGGCACTAAAAAAAAACAAAAAACAAACAAACAAACTAACAACTCACAAATCTCTTTCTTTCCTCTCCTTATTTAAATTTTTTAATCATATATCTATTTAATTCATTATTTCCATCTTTATATTTTTCTTACACCACACAGCTCTTTTCACAACTATACGACCATCTTCCACATCACACATCATCCCCATCTCCAACGAAATCCTCCACCCCATATAAAAAAAATCATCTCTTTTCACATAGCTTTCTTTTCTTAACTTACATTCTATCTCTTCTACATCACTGCTCTCTTATTCATCTCTACGCACATCCTTCATGTCACCCATTACCTCCACCTCCAACGAAATTATCCATAATTAAAAAAAAACAAAAAAAACACACAATCACTCTCCCTCGTCTCATCCCCTCACCCCATCCACACCAACACTCAAATAACCTCTTACCTCTCCCCTTTCTCACACATATTTCTCCCCTCTCCACCTCTCTCAGCACCCTTTCCCATCTCTGCAAAAATCACCAACAATCCCTTCTCAAAATACATCATCACCCTTTTCAAAAAAAAAAAACGAAATTCAAAACTACCTTACTTTCACAAATGTCTACAATATAAAGTTCAAACTTCCTCCAACTCTCTTACTTACAAAGCAATCAATTCATAAACCACAAAACTTCAAACCTACCAACTCAAAAATTACAATAGTACAATGCACAAAAGAGCAATTTTTCTCCAACTTACCAACTTTAAAACTTAAATCTTAGCCAAGAGGTCAAAACATTTCTCCTTCTCCAATTTATCCACTACACCACCACCCTTCTCCTATAACTCTATCACTCCCAATATCAGGGGCCGATAACCTAGATGTTAGGCCCCTTAAAACAACAATTATCATCATCATCATCACTCCCAATACAGTCCCCTCCTCTGGCCCAAGAGATGGTGCGGCCATCTATAGGGGCCCGCCCACCCTTTTCCTGGGTGGGAATGAAATGACCCCATATATATATATATATGCCTTGAAGAACTGGATCTGGATACTCAACTGTAAAAACTAATGCAGAAGGCAGAATTTCTCTCAACAACCCGAATCCTCTGGACGTTCATGGGTAGCGATTTCGACTTTCCAGCTTAGAAGTGGTCGTTTCAGTAACTATACTTTGGTTCCCTGAAGCCTATAGTTATGTTGTGATGTACCAACACTGTATTAAATGTACTGTATAAAACAATAATAATAATAATTAAATGATAGCGAGGCTGTGTAGCTCAGGTAGCAGAGTGCTATACTTCTCGAGGGTTCGATCTAGGCTCAGTCATGTAAAAAATGAAGGTGAACAAATACGACAGCCTTATACCGATGAATGTAATGGCACATACATAACATTCTGTGAACTCAACATTACGGAATCTAGACATCCCCGAAAAAAGGAAAATAATGTGTCTAACTAAATATCAATATGATGATGATTATTATTATTAGACTATTAAACAAATTATAAGAGATTATATATTTACTGAATGTCATTTATTTTAAGTTGGGTTCCAATTGTTTAGGACGTTCAGTAAATACATATACTATCCCGGCATGTGCTTGGAAAGCACGTGAAAGAATCCGGGGAAATCAAAACTCAGGATAGCCACTGTCGGTGCTGAGTTCGGACCTCCAATCACCGAACTTGCTGCGATCGTGGTTCACGATTAAACGCGCATGCCTACACCGCGGGTGTAGGAAAGAAAGCAGCCGTGGTCTTATGAAGGGACATCCCAAATTTGGCCTCGTGGGATGCAACGGGAAATCATCTTGTGGCTGCAGATGGTGGGAAGTAAGAAAGCTTGTGGTTTTATATGATCGTAAACATCGTGATCAAGAGCTACTGGACCTCCTTTTTATGTGGAATCCGAACCACAGGACATGACATTTCACTTTGAAAATCCCACATGCATTGACTGGGAATCAAACCCAATCCGCCGTGGTGAGAGTCCAAAAGCTGGACCGCTGCGCCATCACGCCCCGACTTGCATATCAGCCGGTAATGGTGAGCTGTCTCAACATATCACCACATGTAGATAATGATTAAAAAACAAATAATAATAAGAGTTATTATAATAAAAATAATATAATAATAATAAGAAGAAGAAGAGTCAGCATGTATAGATCTGGTGGTAGAGTGCAAACCTTCCCGAGGGTATGATCTATGTTCAGTCATGTAGTAATGAATGTGATCTAATACGATCATGCCCATGGATTTCGTGACACATACAAGAAATCCTGCGTACGTAAAAGTCTGGCTACTTGACATGCAAAAATAAAATTAAAAAATTAAAAGGGTTTGGTGTGTCTAAAAGCTTATTATTACTATTATTATTAGTAGTAGACTACTATAATAATAATATTATTAATATTTTATTACAGTTGTCGCACTGTCTTCTCACAAAGATGGACCAACAGTTCCTTAAATTGATTTACCAAATCTTTAGAATTTCCATTTTCTATGCATAAGCAATGGGGCTTGCAATATCCTAAACAGATCCACCATCACTAGTCATGTAGCCAATCCCCATGAAGGTGTGAATCACCTGTTCTTAGGCTCGGTTTGGAGAAGTGAGCTGTGCTGCTGAGGGGATCGCAGTCTGAGCCCTTTTCCAAGACATTGACCGACGATTTTTGAGATTTAATTCAACCTACACTAATTAGGACACGACTAAATTTCATGAAGATATTTGCTTAGAATACCATCTTCTACCACCAGTGTAAGAGACGTCATTTATATCAATTACAGCCGGTATATATATATATATATATATATATATATATATACAGGGTGTATTTGATATGATGAAAGTCCGTTACACTGGTGATAGAAGATGGTATTCTAAGCAAATATCTTCATGAAATTCAGTCGTATCTTAATTAGTGTAGGTGGAATTAAATCACAAAAATCGTCGGTCAATGTCTTGGAAACGGGCTTACACTTCGTTCCCCTCAGCAGCACAGCTGACTTCTTCCCATCACCCTCCCCTCCAGCGCTAAGGCATGTTGACAAGAGTCTGAAGTTGAGTGACCTCCTCGTCTTGTCTGCCAATGGAATTGAAATACACGAACCGAGCCTATGAACAGCTGTTTCACACCTTCATGCGGTGTGGCTACATGACTAGTGATGGTGGATCTGTCTAAGACTTTGCCAGCCTCATGGACTATGCATAGAAAATAGAAATCCTAAAGATTTCGTAAATTAATTTAAGGAACTGTTGGTCTACCTTTGTGTGAAGATAGTGCAACAACTGTAATAAAATATTAATAATACTAATAATAGTAATAATAGGCTTTTAGATACACTAACTTATTTTATGTGTCTTTTTGGTATGTCGAGTTGTCAGACTTTAATGTACGTAGGATTTCTTGTATGTGCCATGAAATCCATGGATATGATCGTATAAGATCCCATTCATTTACTACATGACTGAACGTAGATCGCACCCTCGGGAAGGTTAGCACTCTACCACCAGAACTACACATGCTGACTCTTTTTTTTAAATTATTATTAGACTATTATTATTATTATTAGCTTATTATTATTGTTATTATTATTATTATATTTATTATTATAACAATGTACTTGTATTTTATTTTCATTTTCGTGTATTTTCATATGTATGTACATTGTTGATTGCCCAATAAATCAACCCTTCCCCCTCCCCCTCACCAGTTTATGGCCACCCCAGGGCTAGAGATGGGATGGGACAATTCACAATATGTAGGCTACATGTGGTACCGTACTAGTATTAAATCTTGGAAGTAGTTTTCCATGGGTTCCCACTTCTACCCCAGGCAAATGCCGGGATTGTTCCTAACTTAAGGCCACGGCCACCTTCTTCTCAATAACCATAACCACTGGCAATGCAGCCCATGAAGGGCCTAGGCCTACCAAGCGACCGCTGTCCAGCCATTTGACCTGTAGATATTAGGGTGACGCGTGGTCAGTGCATCGGATCCCCTCGGCCACTAATCTTGATTTTCCTGACTGGGGCACTGCCTCACTGTCAGACAGCTACTCAATTTCCCTCACGAGGCTTAGTGCACCGCGTTCCAGCCCTCACATCAGTTTCTAATATCCCTGATGGAGCCGGGAATCGAACCCAGGGCCTCCGGGTGAGAGGCAGTTGCACTGACCCAACACCAAAGGGCCGGCGCCTTCTTCCGAATCCTCACCTGAATTACAAATACCCACATTACTACAGGAACCACAAAAACACAGGTTATCACACAAATTCTACCCACACCCAGTTACATGGGGCTAAATGACCAAAATCGCCAAGCCTCTCAAACAAAACATCAAGTATTTTACTTCCGTCTTAAATGCCTAGTTCTGTACAGACTACGGGATGTCGGAATTTTGTCACACTGTATTTCATTAAGTGAATGTTTTTAGTATTTTCAGAAACTAGTCAACAGAAGGTCCGACACGGACGCGAATGATACACCAGGGCTGAGTATCGAAATTATTTTATACATGAACATCAATCAATGAATTCCACACTTACAAAGTAGGCTACAAAATACTACCGGTCGTAACGTACAAAGCCATTTCGTGCGTTGTCAACAACAACAACAACAAGAACAACGGCAATGCACATTTTCTTACGAGACGGTAGCGCTTTTCCTCATAACAGCTGATAGCCTACCACCCCTCAAGTCAACCGGTAAGGTCAATGCTCCGATTACGTAACAACTTCCCCTTCGCGTGTCGTCACACCTGGCACCGCCTGGTTTCCCCCAGCCTGCCGCGCCACTTTCTGCCTGATTAGTCTCTGAAAAACTAAAAACATTGACTTTTTAATGATTAATTATCAATTTCAAGATAGGTGACAATTTTTTTACCTAGGAAGCTTAGAATAGTCTCTTCTATCACCAGTGTAACGGACTTCCATCATATCAAATACACCCTGTATATATATATATATATATATATGTATGTATGTTTGTATTGTACCCTTATAGGATAGGTCTGTTTCTATGGGGAGTCGCGTTCAGTCCACTAGCTTAATATTAAAGCTGCAAAAAACAGTTTATTAAACTAAGACGATGCACAATAATAAAACATTAAATGACATACCCTTAATTGGGATGGGACCAATGTAAAAATCCCACAAGTTACGTTAAAAGTACGGTCTCAAAATATCTTAAACAACAATAAACGTGACAGGATGTCGCGCACACAAAGTTAACATGTAAATGTCCAATCAACAAAAACAATGAACGAATTTACTTCCAATACATGACAGCTGATCAGTCGTCAGTGTCTATTATCGTTCACCAACTGTAATAATTCTATAAATGACTCATTTCGGAGTGGCTGGATTGGAATAGGTAACCACTACCCCATTTCAAGTTCATTTGCAGGCTAACATAGTATTCTAGAAGCTGGACATGGGTTAGGTTGTGGTTAATTCAGGGGCTAGACAAAACACTAAATAAACATTTACTACGTGCCCTTAACCTAAATATCATAAAAAACAATGATACATTTTAATGATTCCATGCATACGTGAATATACACAATACCTCCTTACTTTCTGCTCACGCTGCTGCATCACTACAAAATCACTGCCCAAAACGTCTTCAGTTGACAAAATATAGCTGGTCGACCTAACCTGATTAGGCCACCTCAAAACAGCCCGATGACTGCAGTCTCCTCCCTGGCTGACTAGTTTTCGTATCACTGGTCTTAGCATAAATTTACCGATCCGAGCAGCTATTTACTGTCGGTCCTCGACACAATACCTCCCGGTTCGTAGCAGTCATTAAAATAATTTATAGGGGTCACACACCCCTTGCATGGTAGCAGGTGACATTACACATAAATACACAAAGTGAAGGGTAACACCACGAGTGCAACTAACTAGGTGATAACGCATCATATTTATATTTAAGTCACGTCCTAACATAAATAAATCTAACTCAAAATTGCAAACTCAAAAATAGAGTAAGACACTAACTCAAAATAAATCAAAATATCAAAATACATACAATGCATGCCCCTTACCAACCAACAACTAACTAGGATTTATAATGAATGGTTGTACTCATCTCTTAGACCTCCTTGAGGTTCCACCGCGCTCTGGCAGCGATATGGATTTACTTAATGTCATTTACGGGCTTCACTGTGGCCCTAAATACCTTGTTTCTCAGCTGTACTGCCATATCTCCGTAGAATATCAGTCTTGACGTGATGCTAGAAGGGATGTAAAATCATACAAATTTTTACTAATTATTAACCGGCAACACACAATAATTCTTTTATGCACTTTCTATCCGCGAACACCTGCCCCGATTGTTTCTTCATCGGTGTCTGCCTGCGCATAGCACTGGATATTAATAACACGCGCTTTATGGCACTGATACTATTGGTGGAGAATATTCTCCTCACCATCTGTAAATTTATGATATTAATATTGTCACTCGTAGTGTTAATTAAGGCACAGTCCTAATTTCTAACTAGATCAGACACTAAGGATCTCAATCCCTGTCAGTCTCTACTTCAACAGTTCTCTTACCTTCTGCTCACGCTGCTGCATCACTGCATATTCACTGCTGGCACGTGAATTCGTTTACAATGTTAATTATTATAGTCAGTTTAGTTCTACTGTCACACAATGCTCCTTGACAATTTAAAAGACTTATATTTCGGTACACGGTACCTCACCCAACCATGTTAATGTTGGACTGTTTCAAAAATAACTAAGTGCATGCTAAAACACACTTAAGCTTTTATGGCTTATGCCTACATCGTATTAGCAAAGTTTGTAACTGTTTATAATTAAGCAAGACTCAGCCCTAGTCTGTGATTGACTTTAGCACGCTAGCTGTAACTATTTGTCCTGCAGGCACTCACATACTCGCTGTTCAACTACTGTAGTATTCAAATCGACCTTGTCGACACTTATAAGAATTCAATCACCTCGGGGATCTGAACAGCACTAGCTCCTACGACCCAACTATGACAGAACCTATGTGGAATGGGCGCACTTACTTCACTTAATTCCTGTCGCTCCTTCCGGAGCATAGGGCCTTGGCGAAATTTCTCCACGCAGGACGGTTTCTGGCCATTCTCTTCACTTGACTCCAGTTCTTGTCCACCTCTGCAATTTCATTTTCGATCGTCCTATTCCAGGTCTTCTTAGGTCGACCTCGCTTCCTGGCACCTTGAAGATTCCAATCTAGCGCCTCCCTCCCAACAGCACCGTCCGGCTTCCTTAGTGTGTGACCAATCCAGCGCCATTTCCTCTCAATGATCTGTATGCTAATCAGTTGTTGATTGGTGATGGTCTAAAGATCTTCATTTGAGATTATGTCCGGCCATCTCACATTCATGATGCGACGCAGACATCTGTTAATGAACACCTGTAGCCGGTTGTTGATCGGTTTTGTGACATTCCATGTTTTACAGCCGTAGAGAAGAATCGACTTTATGTTGCTATAGAAAAGGTGGAGATTGGTCTTCCTGGAAATATTTATATTTCTCCAGATGGGGTAGAGCTGGACAAATGCACCATTTGCCTTCCTGATACGGCTTCGAACATCTTCCTCTGCTTCCCCATCATTTGTGACTATACTTCCAAGATAGAGGAAGGACTCAACTCGCTCAATTTCCTTTCCGTTGACTGTCAAGCTAGTTGTGACGTCAGAATTTAACCTCATCTCTTTGGTCTTGTTGGTGTTGATCATCAGTCCTGCACGTTCTGCTTCTCTCTGCAACCTCCCCAGCTTATCTTCTATGTTTCGGTACCGTTGTGCCATAAGACAAATGTCGTCTGCGAAATCCAGATCTTCAAGCCTGTCATTAATACCCCATTGAATACCCCTCTTCCGTCCTCCCATTACCTTCTTCATCTCACTATCCAGCACCAACAGGAACAGAGTGGGGGAAAGGATACACCCCTGTCTCACTCCGGAACTGACTGGGCGCAGGCGTACGAATATATTCATTTCCAGCAGCCTGTGTACCTGCGTACTCAGATTATAGGTGAATTCTGGTGATTTCTTACACACGAAGGCAATGTATCGCTCAAACCGTTAATAACCATTCACAGAGCTCATATTAATGTTTTAATCCCGGATCCGATCGTGGGGTTAATCAGTATCTTCTACGCGTTACAATAGACCACACGCACCAAGGGGACACCCCTTAACCACGTGATTCTTCAGCCCTCGACGGTTGGTTTCACTGCGGAAGGATCTTGTCTGGCTGATAAAATCATCATTATTCTTCCTTTGTAAAATTCAGATTGTGGTTCAATAAACATCTGTGATTGTTTTGTAGCCGATGATCTGTTCGCCGTATTTCTGAGATGTTGGATCGTGGATTATTAAAATGATGACGTCACGTTGAGGCCGGGCCTTATCTCCATCTCAGCTCTGACAGTTGTCTTTCTTGTCTCACGACGACCACTTGCAGGGTGCGGGGACTCGCATTCTACCTTGGGATGTTTGCACGTGATTCCCCGTGACCTATTGTCTGCCAATCTGCACCTTCCTCAACCGCTGCTGTGTTACGGCTTATATCCGTGACTTCTTGTCTCCATAGCGTGTCGCAAGACAACCTTATTCTAGCAGTTGAAACCTCAAACTTGTCTCAATTTGGTGTATTGGCTTTCACGGCCGGTGAATTAAAACTCAGCAATTCTTCTGGTTTGTGCCACTTGTTCAGGCTGCTTGAGCTATTAGTTCACGCAGTCAAGGAGTGCAGTTGCACTCTATATAAAGGGAGGTAGCACGGAGTTCGTTACTCCTGTGGGGGTCCGGGCGGGGACACCAAAAGCCCGCCGATGAGCCAGCTTGGTGTCCTAGGCGAAACCCCATACAAGACACGGCACAGACCTAGAAGAATTGCTGAGTTTTAATTCACCGGCCGTGAAAGCCAATACACCATCTTTTTGGAAGCCTTCATCGGGAGGTTCAGGCTGCTTGAGCTTTTAGTTCTCGCAGTCAAGGAGTGCAGTTGCACTCTATATAAAGGGAGGTAGCGCGCAGTTCGTTACTCCTGTGGGGGTCCGGGCGGGGACACCAAGAGCCCGCCGATGAGCCAGCTTTGTGTCCTAGGCGAAACCCCACACAAGAGACGGCACAAACCTAGAAGAATTGCTGAGTTTTAATTCACCGGCCGTGAAAGCCAATACACCATCTTTTTGGAAGCCTTCATAGGGAGGTTCAGGCTGTTTGAGCTTTTAGTTCTCGCAGTCAAGGAGTGCAGTTGCACTCTATATAAAGTGAGGTAGCGCGCAGTTCGTTACTCCTGTGGGCATCCGGGCGGGGACACCAAGAGCCCGCTGATGAGCCAGCTTGGTGTCCTAGGCGAAACCCCACACAAGACACGGCAAAAACTTAGAAGAATTGCTGAGTTGTCTCAATTTACTGTGGAAAGTGTTCAAAATTTTTTCTTACGAATAATTCCAGACTTCAGGATCAACTTTAATAAATTAGTCCACCAAATGCTCATTTGGCCTAATTAGCCTCATGGACAGTAGGGCACAGTATGTGTGTATGTACTGTATGTATGTATGTATGTATGTATGTATGTATGTATGTATGTATGCATGATGTTAAATTGTTGAACAGATAAAATGGTGGCAGTGCAAATTATAAAATGATATCTTTAATTCTCGTGTCTTACTCAAGTGATCGAAAAGTGTAGCATTTATGTGTTATAAATAACGCCTCTTCGACATCTGTGGACACATATTTTCCAGTACTGGAGGTGTGCTGGTGTGAGGTATCATGACCAACTATGAAACCTTTGGTTTAAGGCAGGGAAAGCAGTAGAAGTATAGTGAGATCATTTCACTATCTCAAAATATTATTTTAATATTAACATTGTTCGTATTACTAGAATATTTGGCTATTGAATTTTTCATTTGAAATTGTTTCCCTGTTCTTTATCGCAATATAAGTCATGTTTTTAAAGATAATTAGTTTCCTCACCTCTATTTGAATGACGGCACAATTCTGAATAGGAAAAGACCAGTAGAATATATGGGAATGGGCTTAGGGCTTGGTTAAATTGTACCGTGCCTTCATTGTACCTCTGCTGTACTGATTATTATAATGTAATGTGGTTATGTGAGCTGCACGTTGACTGAAAGCTGGCATGACATCAGTTTCCTGTACAGAAGAAGGAAGGCTTTAAGGAACAGGTCTATTCTTGAGCGTATATTTTGTGTTATACGGGTTGCTTCAGTTATTAATTGGCCAAGAAATTGTTCATAGTAAACGATATGGATGTCATTAGTGATTGGATCATTAGCAGTGGGAGGAGAGTCTTTTCAGTCTATTTCTAAATGTAAATCACCGGTTATGCATTTATGAATGGCTTTATGCTTGTGCTGGATGTATTGCAAACGACAGAGGGCCTTTAAACTTTCATAGATATGTTGAGTTAAGTTTAGTATATACATCATGTAAGGAATTTGCTGTTGACAAATGTAAATCCCACCCACACAGCTTCAGTATTAAAGACCATACACAGCTGTTTCGGCCCTGGATTCCTCTCCAAGTTTCTACTGATATCCATCAGTAGCACTATGAGATGTGGAAATGTAGTGGGTGGTGTGGCAATTCCACACACCTCTAGGCATTTTCTGCTCCCTGCCTCCGTTATCATTGACTGCCTCACTTCCATGACATGTCAGAGATAATATTTTACATTCTCAAACTACCGTTAAAGGTTTCTTCAGGTAGAATGTTTGGAGACCCATTTCATGAACACACTGAAATTCCTACTAGAAAAAATAGGAGAAAATGTAGGAGCACTGTCACCGCTATAATTATACTGGTTGCTATCTTGATCCATTAATGAAGCTGTGCCAAACAGAGTTTCCAGTCTCTCAGCATGGGGAATCAACGCTAGCAGATTAAAATCACAAGAATCGAGCCCAAGGCCATTGAGTCAATGCCTAGTATAGGGCCCATGGTTTATAACAAATTAAATAACGAACAAATTTTCCTGGATTAGTAGGGGAAGAATCTGGGAAAACTACTTCTACGGTGGCAGTTTTGCCTCAGGAAGATGAATGCATGACTTTCCAACCATCAACCACAGAATTTATATCTTTGCAGAGCGGGGAATCGAACCAGAACATTGGGACCTGATGTCTCAATACGTATCTCAAAACCAGAGAAGGTGGCTACTATTGGACCACCCTGCAACGACACCACAGTCTGGTCGGCATAGGTGAACATAACTGACATGATTTTCCAAGAGCAGAAGCAACTCCAAATTCCCCCACGGAGCATTGAGATTCCCTGATCTTGCAAATCATGCTGACCCAGAATCCCGCCTTCCTACTCGTGTAGCTTCTGTAGACTATGTATAAATTGGTGATGACAAACGGTACGTACAGTGCATTCGGTGTAATTACATTGTGAACAACATTTCTGACCAATTACTCACGCCCTTGATTACAATAACACACACCGTATTTCACTCTCACTTTGATAAAGTCAATTTTGAGTGCCAGATAATTGCTCTGTTTCATATGTGGACTTAATAACTTACTGGAAGCTTGGTTTGCTCATTACACTATGGGTTAATGATCATGAAACCACTATGCATATTGCGTCATTTTGATGGCCAGAGTGGTCTCCCGGTGGTTACATATAAACTTTCAGAGTATTATGTACAATGTTTATGCCCAGCCTGCCTCCCACAGGAATTAGATAGCCAGAGAATGGGTGTAAAAAAATGCAGACATCACTGCCGTTTCAGTTGTTATAAAATATGATATTCTTCACCATCTTCTTTACAGAGTTTTGTCAGGGTGAGATAGGTCCCCAGTTTTAGGCCAATCAGCCTATCAGCATTCCTTGGTGTTTTATTTGATTTCCAGCTCTCGCTTTGGTCCATACGCTCTGCATTTCCTGTTGAGAATTTTCCGGATATTTATATTCTTGGCCTAAATAAGTTTAAATATGAAAGAACAATAGTTTAACTTATTAAGTCCTTAGAGGTTTCATTCCATATGGATAAGGCCGAATATCACAGTTCTGAAGGAAAACCCTCTGCAGTTAAAAACTTCGAATTAAAGAAAAGTGCCTAGATACGGTACTTATTAGTTGCATGTTTCGCGATATTGTCAATGTATGTTCAACTGTGTAGCTTCCGATTATCTGCTTTCGCGCGCTTGAGATACGAATGCCAGCAGTTAAGTTGGAGACGATTCTTTGTTTACATGTCAGCTCAACAAACGCTGAAGCAACCAAGATCAGTGGCACATGTTTCACAAACACTTTTTAATACATAATTGTTATACTTATTTTTAATCGCGTGATGAATCTGTCCGTTCTTTTTAGATTTCGGAACCACATGTGGTAAAAAAAATGATAATAAAATACTATTGAATGCTATTAGAACGAAATACAAAGGAATAAATCTGTTGCTATTTCTGCAAATGCACTTGACAAAAATATCACATTATTAAATTTCAACACACCTAAATGCTATCCAGAATGTCAGAATACCACGCCAGACTATACAGAGAAGCCATTAAACTTTAAAAACACCCGAAGAATTAAAATTAAAATATATGCATGTGAACCGCAATGAACAATGCACACTTGGAAAACCTCTACCACGAGCACACCAGGTGGAACCTGAATTTTGATAAACCAATCAAGTGGAATAACACAATAACTTTACAGCATGAAAACCTGGCCACGCGACATTCATTTAGAAACTCCTATATCATGGACCATGTTTCATATTTCTTCCATAATACATTACCATCAGATATGTAACTCAAACAAACGTCACTTCGAACCATTTAAAACAAAGTTCTCAAAAAGTCAGCCACACTCTTGTTTGAGAAACTCAGAACACGACCTAACAAGATGAAAAGTCTGTTTTAAGATATGAGGTTATAAACACGTGAGAACCTGTGGGATAATTCATAGTGTTCACGACGAATGTTTAGCAGACAACATTAGCTCCTTCTAGGTTGTTCGAAATGTCATTTTGTATGTACTACCATAAGGTAACAAATTCAGAACGTCTGTTGTTTCAAACTTGCATCAATCGAGTCAGTTTCTCGCTGCGATTGATCTAACTAAATATAGGTTTTGCTTCCAGACGACCAGAGAGAGAATAGTATACAGCAAACATTTTCATGTATAATATTTTCTGATGTAATAGCTGTGAAAATGGCAAGGCTGTAAGAGCTTAGAATGGAAAACGCTTAATTCCCTGGATGATGAAGGTGGCACGCTCTGTCTGGTGGAGGGTTGGAAGTAAGCAAAACAAAACTTAATCTATGAACTTTTCAATATTCAATGTTGTCGCACCACACAAATTGAAAGGCGATGGCAGAGCAAAGTGGAGTACTCTGTGGCGAGGATCATACTGACAGTATGCGATTAACTACCACCATCAGTTAGTTAAACAAATTGTATACCCAATTGTGTGACTTTTATAAGTTTATTATTCTTCAGTTGATAATAAACAAGCAATATGTAAATCTTCACAACTACGTTTCCATGCAGTGTGTCCTTCACTATCAATTATGAATTCACTGTAAGAGGGTTACGTTAGATCTGCTTAGAATATTAGGACACAATAAACAGCAGGCTAGGAATCTTTGACAAATAAATGTCGGATGGCCTTCTGGCCGTATACTGGAAAATTTTGTTATTATTGTCGAAGGATGATTTTAATCTTGAGGAATTCTGAAAACCGAATTTATGAGAACAAATGTTAGAAGGTAACACACAGTTTGTGTGCCTATGCTGTGATATGCACGCACTATACTAAAAGGTGGGGATCGCATCCCTACAAAAACGGTATCAAAAAGTGATAAATTACGATAGACCGATCTTAGATGATTTATTGGCACAGTATATAATTACTCCTGCCAAAACTCATAAACCCCGGGATTTCTGAAAACACTCAGCGGTGGAAAGCAAGGTACTTTGTACGACATACTCATCATGTAACTATTTTATCCATTATATTAGGTTATGGTCAAGTCAGTACTGTGCCCATTTGGCCCGAGATACACCGGGGCTGGAGACTGAAGTCAACCACCGTGAAATGCCATCACAAACAAACCACTTGTATTTGAACTAGTTCCAGCACAACACTATTAACTCAGGGCGTATCGGGTTTTGGGCAAGGCGGAGTTGTGAAACTAGCTCAAAATACATATCAAAGAAATGGAAGCTTTCTAATTTACTAACAAATAACCCAAGGTTAAGATAGGTCATCCGACATTTATTTGTCAAAGATTCTTAGCCTGCTGTTTATTGCGTCATAATATGCTAAGCAGATCTAACTTAACGCTCCTGAAAAAATAATATCCTACATTATAGTCCTAACAACTCCTCAATATGGCCTATCATACAAAAAACGCTAGAAAATAAAGCTAGGAAAATGGTACACATAAAATCCCTTACGCCACTACAAATGTAACTTAAAATAATTCATAATTTCACGTATCCTAATGTTGGTAACTGATGCCTGTCTGTTGATGTTCCACAAATAAATAGATATCCTTAAAACAACGTTACGATGGTACCACTTTCAAATGTTTACCTTTACTTTTTCAAGCTAGCTTAATCCTAGTCAAATTCCAATAATCTACTAATGATAAGGATGTAATCTACGCTAACTGCACAAGATTATTATATTAAATCATACCATAACGTACACATTTACATTCAATATCCTCATATTCGGCCATAGGCTAATACTATTCAATTATACTCATATCATTCCTTATAATACCAAAATGGTCTCACATCCGGTTAGTTGCTAATATATAATTTTCAGTAATCTTATTTAAGTAATTATTATTCATACTGGATCATTTAATTTGTTTAAATTTATTTCATGGTGTTTAATTTAACAGAGATGCTCGCTCTATTTAATTTCCAATTTTATAGAAATCCAACAACCATATGTTATTTATACATTTCTTTAGGTTAATTTACTTTCTAAGATAATACTTTCAATTGCTTGTCTTTAAAACACATCGCCAACTCTCTTCATTAATATAATGTTGTCACAGTTCAAATCAACCTTCACATGTCTCCATTACGCACATACATTCTTAACATTTCAATCCCGGTTGTCTGAATGACCACTCCATGACACCTAATACAATTGCTTATTAATTTCACTATATTTTGAAGTATCTAGTGACCATTCACTGTAACTTTTCATTTATAATCATGGCGACATCTGCCTGCTACTCACGAACAATTTTACGTGCATACTGGAACCATCACGACGTTCCTGTAATATCAAGCACAATTTCAATTTATATAGTATACCAACAAAACGTGACTCCGTAGTTACATTTATAACATTCCCAATGAAGCATATTTCATAAAATTTCCTATCGACAATTTATTTACGAGTTCATTTGATCAACTTACCTATGATTACATTCTAAAATATTGCAACAGTCCTTGTCTCGCTCCCCTTTCGTCCACACTTTGCTATATCATGAACTAGTTTCTGCCAACAACATGGTTCGCTAGTAGCCTGCTCCATTGACCTTCAAACAGTAAGCAAATTAAAGTCTTTCTCTCATCTGATTCCAGCTAAAATCTCATACATTTTTGCGAGGAAATCTGAACTTCAGATATTTAACTCGGCTTCCTACAATTTTGAATGCTATTTCAATTTACTATTTCTTAATTGTAATTCTACCTCTATCAAATTTGTACATTTACTCTATTACACGTTCATCATACTAAACAATATAGAGATTTTGACAACAACTACTGCCTGCCTGTTTTAACTGCTCTCTACCTTGCCATGAGGATTCATCTGTCTGAGAGTCTCCCATTCGACTTTCATCCTCCTCGACTCCCTCCAGGATCATGGATCGGTTTCATGATGATGTTCTGCATCATCACTCCTCCACGATGTGAATTAAAACTTGCATCATCCTTCCTTGTACAATTAATACGTAATAGAAATCTTCCATCCTGTAGTCACAAATTTTATAAGTCTGACTTTATTCTCAGCAGTTCTTTCAAAATAGTGATCTTTCACTATTGGTTTTCACTGATTGCACTTATTCACTTTCTCATGAGCTGTGATACACTTTACTGTACAGAACAAAGATTTTTCTACCATCTCGTGGAACCCACCACACTCCGTTCGGTTCTTTTACCCTCTTCCGCTATCTGTTAATATCGTGATTTAAGTCAATGTTATAACATTTGTGACAAGATGGAGGATTTCGAATTTATTGTACAAGGAACAATGATGCCAGTTTAAAATAACATCGTGGTGAAGAAGGGATGCAGATCATCATTATGAGATGAATAAATGATCCTGGAGGGAATCCAGGAGGACAAATGTCGAACGAGAGACTCAGAATGCAACTCACTATCTCACAATTCTGTATGCTGTTTTTGCTTATTCAAATTGTCACACACAAACACCATAATTGTAATTCTACATCTGTGAATCCTGTACAGTTACTAAAATACACTTTCAGTCTACTAAAGAATACTCATTTTGACAACAACTGCAAAGGATGTTTTAACTTGTCTCTACCTTCCCTTGTTGCTTCATCTGTTTGGGCAATGTTTCTTGTTATTCTCACTTGGATCATGACTTATTGATTTTGAGGTTTTAATTGTACGTTCAACCACCATCTTGAATATATGGAGATGTTGTTCTTTTGCCTTGGGAATATAAACGCCATATGTGGTTCTACTTTAATAGTAATTATGGATATTATATATCTAAAATATATAAAACAAGAAACAAAAAACCCGTGGCACTACAGCCCATGAAGGAGCTAGGCCTACCAAGCGACCGCTGCCCAGCCATTCGGCCCTCATATTATGGGGTGACTTGTGGTCAGCGCATGTGTTCCCCTTGGCCGTTAATCTTGATTTTCGTGACCGGGGCGCTGCCTCACTGTCAGACAGCTACTCAATTGTTCTCACGAGGCTGAGTGCAGCCCGTTCCAGCCCTTATGTCAATTGCTAAAACCCCTGATGGAGCCAGGAATTGAACCCGAAGCCTCCGAGTGAGAGGCAGGCGTGCTACCCCAACACCACGGGGCCGGTATCTCTGAAATATATAGAGCTATTTATTCTTATATTCCATGGATTATAAATTGCCTCTGTGCGTCATATTCAGTGTTATGTTCTTAACATTGATGCTAACGAAGCCCTGTATATGGCACTTCTCTCTTGGCAAATTTTGCGTGAATATTGCTTCTATGTTGTGACCTAATGGTATTCTAGTTTAAAAATAACCCCACCGCCGTTGTTGTTCTTTTGATTTAAAGTAGTTAAAGGAGGGCGCTTACAATGTACTACCTTAATATTAGCGTTCATTATAGTATCATGAAGCTATTTTCAGTTGTCCCTTATCCTGTTCTATATTCTCGAAATAGCCGCCGCGCGTTGTATTCAGTGTGATATTCTTATTTTATTGCAATTTTATTTTATCTGAGGATGGTTACAAGTTAACCGAAACTAGTACTACATAATGTTATTCAGTTTCAATACAGGCTGATAACCCAGATGTTAGGCCCCGTAAAAGGAATCTAGCCATTGTTTTATTTTCTAGTAAATGTGCCTCTATCCCTTTGTATTTGTCATTTGAAGGCAGTATGGGCTACATTCATACACAAAGCATCGACCAATGACCATACTCAGCACATGTTATGTCCAAAGGGTGATGGCACATGGTGCAAGTATCATAGAAATCAGCTAGCTGGATCTAAGTACTACATCTGTATTTGAAACTATTAAGCCCATATACAGAGATTTGGCTAAGGTGGACCTTCTAAAGAAATGTTTACAAGTACAAACCAAAAATGTGTATGAGGCCTTGAACTGAATGATTTAGGATAGGTGTCTAAATACTTCATTTTTGGGTAAGAAGACTCTACATATTGCTGTTTATGATACCGTATCATGCTTCAATGATGGAAACACCACTAGGAGACAAATTCTTCTGAAGATGGGTATTGTTTCTAGAGTGCGGTGTGACAGTGTGCTGAAGAAACTGGATAACCTTCGTATGCGACAAGCTGATATCAGGACTAAAATCAGTGTGAAACAACACAGGACAAGGAAGAGAGGAGCAATAAGTACAAGACAAAGAAAGGGAGGAAGATGAAGATTATGGTGCTGGAGAACATTGAAGCTGGTAGAAATGAATATAAAGATATAAAACGCAGTGTTTTGGTAATTTCCAGTTTCCCATAATTCATAATTCTGATTATATTGTAACTGCTAAGCCCTACTCGGGCAACTAATTGTAATAAACCAGGGTGCGTGGGGGTTAAACACCTGTACGGTATGAGCAACAGCAATGGACATTCACTCTTAACTACACTGGTTACCTCATAAATAAAAGCA
Source organism: Meconema thalassinum (assembly GCA_946902985.2). NCBI lineage: Eukaryota > Metazoa > Arthropoda > Insecta > Orthoptera > Tettigoniidae > Meconema > Meconema thalassinum. The sequence goes on along the minus strand of OX336389.2, from coordinate 814,336,492 downwards.
CTAGAGATATGGTAAAATTTGCAATATATTCTGATACCAGACATGAAATACACTTCGCAGGATCCTCGTCGTGCAGACTATTTAACACTCCCTATCATATTTACACAGGCACCCTTATGCCATAATATAGATGACCCTCAGGAATAATGATAACTTGTACTTAAAGGCGTTGATTTCAGCTGTGACGACTTAACTCTACTGATTCTGGGGTTAGTTTCTCCCAGAGAATCAGTCCTACTTACTCGCAGCACCATTACTATATGTTTAACACGCAAGCCTCTCAACTAGGAACATTACATACATTATTACTTTGATGGTCAGCCTCCAACCAGTGATATTGTTTCGTGGATCTGATTACAAAAAGATGCCTTAAATCCGTGTGTTGGATTAACGCAACTAGTTCGCTCCTGAGTTTACTAATACGTAGCATATCTTATTCGTATTTGTCGTATAACAATTTACCGCTATGGTCTCAGAATTTCGGTACACATACTGTGCCCAACTCTAGGAATTGGTATTCCAAGTTTCAGACACCTAGATTTCAAGGGAAAGGCTGTAGCCGCTTTTGAAAGTTCAGATATTTGAATATCGTGCTACATTGCTTCGAGAAGCATTTAGAAGAATTTTACCGATAGTTGGATGTCAAGTGACGTAGCGAGTAATAGCAGAGGTGGAGGCTATTTATTGATTAAATAGTTAACTATGGAGTTGAGACTTGAGACTGGGATCAGATTACTGGCACGGCCAAATGAAAGAGAACGCAATTAGTATCAAGTAAATCGGACCAGGGATTCAAGAGATATGAGGATTTCTAGATATCAGGTGATGTCGCGTGACCCTGACCGTTTTGAATAAAAGCCAGCTGGAGCAGGCATGGTCAGCTCATTCTAACACAAGCACTTGGTAAGCAAGTTGCGTCTACGCTGAGCCAAGGCACATGGTTGCCGTATCTACGCAGAAGTTCTTTTCAAGTCGTGATAGTCATGAAAAGTGCTGCGCTTCGAGTTGAAACTTAGTAAGTTTCTGGTGAGGAGAATCACTGAGGTGATTGATTTCTACAGACATTGGTGGAAATATTTATATTTCTGCAAGGTCATATGCTAGACTTTGTCTAGAAAATAGTGTTTTGTCACAGTCCAGTAGTAACTTAATACTTGGATGTTTAAATCCATTTCAAGTCAGTTTTCATTTTTGTAACTAGTTAACCACTTCGATCTGTCAGTACACTGAAGACTAGTCTATAACGGTGGCGTTCATTAGTCTACGCAAGGGAAACTGCAGGTTGTCTAGCGCATGGCAGATGGTGATATACAAACCATGCCCAGGGAACGATCTTCAGAACAGCCGTTAATTGCTTAGACTGTCAATGTTTTTCTTGTACTGATGAGATTACAGTGAGTTACGTTACAACTGACATATCTAAGAAGAGATCACTTAGATCTGACCCTATTTCAACAAACTGTTATGGCTTTGATAGAAGTCCATATTAAAATGGAACAACAGTTTATTCAAACGTCGAAAGATACTACCACTATGTCTGACTAGACGAATTGTGGGTCTACAATGGCGGCCGATACAAGGATTATACGTGCTTGTCCGATAGGGCATGTCTATGGATAAATCTGGTACAGACCAGGTTTACTACGCTTCAAGACCATCAAGAAATGTAAGCCACATTTGAATTATATTATGCCTAGCTAATTGGAACAAACTATTTTTCTGCAGATGACCAACACATTTTTTTTCGTCGTATTTAAAGCTTGTAATGATTTACGCAAGACTTATTAGAGTTATTCTGAGCATTTTCAGCACTCAGAACAGTTTAGGATCGATGACCGAGCATTTCGAAGATTTATTTGAATTTTTCATATTTTAAGGAAACCACGGAAAACCCCGATGTAACTGTAAAAGTTAAATTTATTTTTGTTGAGGAATGGATATTTTTTTCCATATTCGAAGGTTCGAACATGTGGATTCTCACATAATGAGATGATAATTGAACACATTTAAAATGATATAAATAATAATAATAATAATAATCCACTAATAATAATAATAATAATTTTCATAATTTTTCTAAATAATTCTTGGATATTATATTTTATAATAATCATATGTATTGAGAAAGAGCCTATGAAGTAGTTTAATCATTTCTAGTTTGGAACAGGAGATTTTCCGAAGGAGAGTGGTTAGCGCAAGCCCGCATTCAACCAACATTTCAGTTCTGGTTGAACAGTTGATATTTGCTATGAGCAAAGTATATTTTTCAGATAACACGGAGAGGCATGAAACGGGAAGCAATTGATATTTGTATCAAATAGGATATTTTTGTATTTATATAAAATCATGAAGTAAATACACTCGAAAGTGAAATGAAGATTTTCATAAGTATGGTAAATTCACGGGTTGAACTGAATGGTAAAATAAAATAAACTTGTAAGTTTATTAATCTTCCAGTGTTGATAACAAGCAGAGGCTTGATTTATTGTATAAAATTTGGGAAGAAAATTTATGTGTGGAGTAGTTGAAATGCCATTCCCAGGTGCGCATGTTAAGTCGCAGGAATGAAGGTTTTTTCGAGCATCAATCAAATAGCAGGTTCGATGGCTCAGGTTTATAGTAGGAGTATTGGAGCCACACATTTCGTCGTATGAATGACCCGAAGGTTATTTCTTTAAAACCATCAGTTCTTATTTCAACCTTGTTTACGAATTCCATTTAGACTTTGATTTTGCTAGAACCCGGATTTGTCATGATAGTAGTTTATTCTTCTTCAGAGGAAGACCTTTGCCGTTGTTGTTGTAATATTGTGTTCTTACACAAATAATAGAATGGGCCACTGCCAATTAAAAATAATTCTTTAACCACGAATAATTTGAAGGATATTTTCAATCCTAGTGCCATGAACTAAATGAATTCATTATAAAACTACAATTCTAATTTCCGCATTCTGTCGAAGAATTGCAAGTTGTGAAAGTTGCTAAAAATGGCCATGAATATAAATATTTTTATAATATTGTTCCCAAGTGGAAAATTGAATAGTTGAATGGTTCAACCATTTATTGATCAAGTTGATGATTCAGAAATCATATATTTTGTTTGGAACTTGAAGTTCATAATCGAGTCACTTCTCGAATGTTTAATGTCAGAAGAACGATTAATTGTTGTTGTGCTTCGCACAGTTCTTCGATGCTATGCTCAAGGTCAAATACTTTTCAGATGTTATTAATGTGTGTTAATAATTTGTGTTGCTTCGATGATGATAATATTTTTTCGACGATATATTTTTGAAACTGGAAAAACAAGTGAAAGTTTAAGAATTCTATAAACATTTATTCTACGAGTGTTAATATCATGTAATTTTGAACTGGAATTAAATATTAATAATTTTGGAACACAGTCCACAGGACTATTAATCGGACTTGTGTTTCCAAAAAGATTGTCAAATGTGTTTGGAAAAATTCTGTATATTGTGTGTAAATAAGAGTGTGGATCGCCACACGTGGAGTGATGCTGCTTTGAGCATCTTTGCAGTCAGATTTTAACTTTAAAATAAACTGAGATAATTTTACCAGATGTGTTTCTCCCAATTAAATCTCCTTCTATCCTTATTGTTGCATTGAGCCAAAAATCAGCAAAGCATTTTTTTTAATTTGATGTCGTTTTTGCGATTTGCTTTAACCCATCTGGCGCTCCGGGATATTTTGATTCTCGTGCTGACTGATTATTGGTAAAATGCATATGTGGTCGTGCGCACTCCGGTCTAAACGGGCACATAAAATAAGATAGAGAGAGAAATGGCTTCGAACGTGGGTCCCGATTTAGACATGGTCAATCGCATGCCGATTTGAAATTGTGATAATTTTTTTTGAAATATTTTCGGAGTTGAGAGATGTCTGGTTTGGATGAATAAATTAGTAGGAAACCCAATTAGTGGGGAAACTTAAAAATTTAACCTGGTTAATAATTAGAATGGGTTTGCTTATTTTGATAATGGCTTAACCATTAGGGCGTCAAGTAAATTCAGTAGTAAACGTTCGATGACTGGACATACACATTATTAGAATCCAGGTGGAGGATATTTGAGAACTTGCATATTTTTCTTGTGATATTGTGGTAAATGTAATTCGTAAAAGTAGAGAATTTTGTTTTTCCATCACGTCGACATTAGGACAAATCTCATTTTATTATAGTGTTCCAATTAGCTATTCATATTTCTTGTTCTAGTTATAAGCTTGTGTTTGCCACTGTTGTATACCCCTAAGTTTTGAATAATAATTGAAATTATGGAAGAAATGATGAGGATGATGAGGAGTTTGGAGGAGAGTTCAAAAGTGGCTGGACTGCGTGTAGCAGCCATTATGAAAGAAAATACTGAGGCTTTGGAAAAGAAACTTAAAAAAAATTCTGATTCTTTAGAAAGCAGGTTAAAAGATAACTTGAAGGAAAATTCTGATTCTTTAGAAAATAAACTTAAAGAAAATTCTGATTCTTTAGAAAATAAACTTAAAGAAAATTCTGATTCTTTAGAAAATAAACTTAAAGAAAATTCTGAGTCTTTAGAAAATAAACTTAAAGAAAGTTTGAAGGATAAACTTAAAGAAAATTCTGATTGTTTAGAAAATAAACTTAAAGAAGGTTCTGATTCTTTAAAAATTAATTTGAAAGAAAATTTAAATAGTAAATTTAATTCAATGGAAAGTAAATTTAAAGAAAATTCTGAAATTTTGAAAATGACACTTGAGAGTAAAATGAATAAATTATGCGATAAAACACATGAGCTCGAAACTTCATTAGCTACTAACGCAAGTTTAATGGACGAAAAATTTCGCGATGCCGATCTTCGATCCCAAAGCTTAGCTGATAGGATAGAGCATGGTCTTAGGAAAGTTGGTGAAGACATGGTCAACCTGGAAGTCCGAGTGAAGAAGAAGAGTAATGAGATGGGAATTCTAGTTGTTCAACGTTTAACGGAACAATTCAAAGAACTTGTCATGGGAGAAATAAGAGAAGGTGTGATTAGTGAGTTGCAAACTGAAATTAAGACCACAGTTGTCAATGAAATTAAAGATACACTCAAGCTGGAGAATCAAGAGGGAATCAAGGAGATTAGGGAATCTTTGTCATCCCATATTGAAGTAATTGCCAAAGATATCCAAGCAACTCAGAAGGACATATCAGATATGACAGGGTCATTGAAAAGTCATGAGGCTGTTATGAACCAGATATCCATTGATGTTAAGGACAATTGTAAAGAAACTGAAGCAATTAAGAAGATGGCAGAAGAAAACCAGAAGGAACTTGAGGCTATGAAAGCTCAAATCAAGGATGAGAAACAGTCTGATCATCTGTTAAAAATGCCAAATGTAAGGGGAAAGGAACAGATACAGATAAATCTAGGAGCAGCTAGAGAGACTGAAAGACAGGATGAGGTCAGGACAGTATTTCAATCCAACCCCATAACTGTATTTAAGAATATAGAGGATAAGCCTTCTAAATTTTCAGGGCGAGATTCTGTGACACCCGTGGAATTTTTGAGAGAAGCAGGTGATTACCTGAAAGATTCTAAGATCCCTAAAGAAAGACAGATCCGAGTGATAGGGAAGTTCTTGGAAGGTCCTGCACTTCTTTGGTTTAGAGCATTTAGATCCACTCTAACCACTTTTGAGGAGTTTTCTCGTGGGCTATTGAAAAAGTTTTGGTCCCCGGAAACCCAACAGCAAGTCAGAGCAGAGTTATATTCGAAGAGATTCTCGACGTCACAACCTACTCGATACTCTACGTACTTTTCTGGACAGCTGTCTAAACTTCAACATTTAGATCCGCCGATGCCAGATAACGAGTTGATTACTGCATTGATACGTCAGTTTCCAGCAGACGTCCAGAGGACTTTGATCGCTGCTGATATCTATAATATGGAACAATTTGATGAAGTATTACAGAAGCTGGATCATACAAACGCTCAATTCTTCCATCAGAAGGGAGTAAAGAATAACAACGCTGTGTATGGTGTTATGGCTGACAGTTATTCTCAGACACCTCGAGAGATTCGAGAGGAGCGAGAAGAGAAAACGCCGAGGGAAGATCCAAATACGAGAGGATGGAACCAGTACAGTAACAGATACAGTTACAAGCCATATGCGAGACCAGATGGTGGTAATCGATACAACACTCGATGGAGAAGACCACGAGATAGTCAAGGAAGGTACCAGGAAAGAAGATATTATGGTAGAAATAACTACAATAATAGAGGGAATGTAGATACTCGTCAGTCCAATGAAGAGTTTAACAAGGACACAAGGAAAAATTTGGAAGCAAGACACCAAGATAACTTGCAATTTTTGGAGCAGAGGCCCAATGAACCAGGTCCATCGGGAACACAACAATCCCGGGGGAATGGTAATGAAAAAAAAAACACTTCGAATTCACAGTAGAAGATAGAATTTTGAACACTTTCACTTCCAGAATTATTAAATGGCAAGCAGAGGATAATGACTTAATTCAACAGAATGACGAACGAAAAGAAATGGGTACCAGAATTAGGATGCCAATCATATCATGCGAAGTATTCGGTATGCCTGTCGATACTTTGATCGATACTGGGGCTATGCTTTGTCTGGTGAGTGAGAAGCTTAATATTCTGTGGAAGCTCAAAGAGAATTTAGAGGAGATTCCAGTATCAGGAATTAAGATCCAAGGAATAATACCCAATAAAATATCTCTGTGTAAAACACAATTATACTTATGTATTACGATTGGAGGACATGATTTCCGACATGTGTTTGTTGTAATGAAGTCATGGCTCTTGACATGATATTGGGAGCAGATTTCATTCAGAAATATCAAGCAGTGATAGATATGAAGACAGAGACGATCAGATTCAAGAATACCGAAGAGATTAACTTCGAGGGAAAAGAAGAGGAAGACATCGAGGGAGAAGCTCAATGGTCTCTGATTTTTCATGAAGCTGAAGGAAGAGAAGTCTACACTGAGAAGGAGTCCCCAGAGCTAGGGAAGATTTTGGAAGAATATTACGATATTTTTGATATTAAACCTGGTGAAATTGAAGATTTTGAATATTGTGGAAGTAAACAATAATGGAAGCTATGAAGTAGCCAATACACGAACTGGTAACATCGTGGGAACTTATAATGCATCGAATTTGAAGATATATTATTCAAGAACCAGATGATTTAATGTGTAGATAGGAAAAATAAAAATTTTTCAATTTTTATTTCTTGCTAGGTGTGGGGTGGATGTGCCCAACTCTAGGAATTGGTATTCCAAGTTTCAGACACCTAGATATCAAGGGAAAGGCTGTAGCCGCTTTTGAAAGTTCAGATATTTGAATATCGCGCTACATTGCTTCGAGAAGCATTTAGAAGAATTTTACCGATAGTTGGATGTCAAGTGACGTAGCGAGTAATAGCAGAGGTGGAGGCTATTTATTGATTAAATAGTTAACTATGGAGTAGAGACTTGAGACTGGGATCAGATTACTGGCACGGCCAAATGAAAGAGAACGCAATTAGTATCAAGTAAATCGGACCAGGGATTCAAGAGATATGAGGATTTCTAGATATCAGGTGATGACGCGTGACCCTGACCGTTTTGAATAAAAGCCAGCTGGAGCAGGCATGGTCAGCTCATTCTAACACAAGCACTTGGCAAGCAAGTTGCGTCTACGCTGAGCCAAGGCACATGGTTGCCGTATCTACGCAGAAGTTCTTTTCAAGTCGTGATAGTCACGAAAAGTGCTGCGCTTCGAGTTGAAACTTAGTAAGTTTCTGGTGAGGAGAATCACTGAGGTGATTGATTTCTACAGACATTGGTGGAAATATTTATATTTCTGCAAGGACATATGCTAGACTTTGTCTAGAAAATAGTATTTTGTCACAGTCCAGTAGTAACTTAATACTTGGATGTTTAAATCCATTTCAAGTCAGTTTTCATTTTTGTAACTAGTTAACCACTTCGATCTGTCAGTACACTGAAGACTAGTCTATAACGGTGGCGTTCATTAGTCTACGCAAGGGAAACTGCAGGTTGTCTAGCGCATGGCAGATGGTGATATACAAACCATGCCCAGGGAACGATCTTCAGAACAGCCGTTAATTGCTTAGACTGTCAATGTTTTTCTTGTACTGATGAGATTACAGTGAGTTACGTTACAACTGACATATCTAAGAAGAGATCACTTAGATCTGACCCTATTTCAACAAACTGTTATGGCTTTGATAGAAGCCCATATTAAAATGGAACAACAGTTTATTCAAACGTCGAAAGATACTACCAATATGTCTGACTAGACGAATTGTGGGTCTACAATGGCGGCCGATACAAGGATTATACGTGCTTGTCCGATAGGGCATGTCTATGGATAAATCTGGTACAGACCAGGTTTACTACGCTTCAAGACCATCAAGAAATGTAAGCCACATTTGAATTATATTATGCCTAGCTAATTGGAACAAACTATTTTTCTGCAGATGACCAACACATTTTTTTTCGTCGTATTTAAAGCTTGTAATGATTTACGCAAGACTTATTAGAGTTATTCTGAGCATTTTCAGCACTCAGAACAGTTTAGGATCGATGACCGAGCATTTCGAAGATTTATTTGAATTTTTCATATTTTAAGGAAACCACGGAAAACCCCGATGTAACTGTAAAAGTTAAATTTATTTTTGTTGAGGAATGGATATTTTTTTCCATATTCGAAGGTTCGAACATGTGGATTCTCACATAATGAGATGATAATTGAACACATTTAAAATGATATAAATAATAATAATAATCCACTAATAATAATAATAATAATTTTCATAATTTTTCTAAATAATTCTTGGATATTATATTTTATAATAATCATATGTATTGAGAATGAGCCTATGAAGTAGTTTAATCATTTCTAGTTTGGAACAGGAGATTTTCCGAAGGAGAGTGGTTAGCGCAAGCCCGCATTTAACCAACATTTCAGTTCTGGTTGAACAGTTGATATTTGCTATGAGCAAAGTATATTTTTCAGATAACACGGAGAGGCATGAAACGGGAAGCAATTGATATTTGTATCAAATTGGATATTTTCGTATTTATATAAAATCATGAAGTAAATACACTCGAAAGTGAAATGAAGATTTTCATAAGTATGGTAAATTCACGGGTTGAACTGAATGGTAAAATAAAATAAACTTGTAAGTTTATTAATCTTCCAGTGTTGATAACAAGCAGAGGCTTGATTTATTGTATAAATTTTGGGAAGAAAATTTATGTATGGAGTAGTTGAAATGCCATTCCCAGGTGCGCATGTTAAGTCGCAGGAATGAAGGTTTTTTCGAGCATCAATCAAATAGCAGGTTCGATGGCTCAGGTTTATAGTAGGAGTATTGGAGCCACACATTTCGTCGTATGAATGACCCGAAGGTTATTTCTTTAAAACCATCAGTTCTTATTTCAACCTTGTTTACGAATTCCATTTAGACTTTGATTTTGCTAGAACCCGGATTTGTCATGATAGTAGTTTATTCTTCTTCAGAGGAAGACCTTTGCCATTGTTGTTGTAATATTGTGTTCTTACACAAATAATAGAATGGGCCACTGCCAATTAAAAATAATTCTTTAACCACGAATAATTTGAAGGATATTTTCAATCCTAGTGCCATGAACTAAATGAATTCATTATAAAACTACAATTCTAATTTCCGCATTCTGTCGAAGAATTGCAAGTTGTGAAAGTTGCTAAAAATGGCCATGAATATAAATATTTTTATAATATTGTTCCCAAGTGGAAAATTGAATAGTTGAATGGTTCAACCATTTATTGATCAAGTTGATGATTCAGAAATCATATATTTTGTTTGGAACTTGAAGTTCATAATCGAGTCACTTCTCGAATGTTTAATGTCAGAAGAACGATTAATTGTTGTTGTGCTTCGCACAGTTCTTCGATGCTATGCTCAAGGTCAAATACTTTTCAGATGTTATTAATGTGTGTTAATAATTTGTGTTGCTTCGATGATGATAATATTTTTTCGACGATATATTTTTGAAACTGGAAAAACAAGTGAAAGTTTAAGAATTCTATAAACATTTATTCTACGAGTGTTAATATCATGTAATTTTGAACTGGAATTAAATATTAATAATTTTGGAACACAGTCCACAGGACTATTAATCGGACTTGTGTTTCCAAAAAGATTGTCAAATGTGTTTGGAAAATTTCTGTATATTGTGTGTAAATAAGAGTGTGGATCGCCACACGTGGAGTGATGCTGCTTTGAGCATCTTTTCAGTCAGATTTTAACTTTAAAATAAACTGAGATAATTTTACCAGATGTGTTTCTCCCAATTAAATCTCCTTCTATCCTTATTGTTGCATTGAGCCAAAAATCAGCAAAGCATTTTTTTTAATTTGATGTCGTTTTTGCGATTTGCTTTAACCCATCTGGCGCTCCGGGATATTTTGATTCTCGTGCTGACTGATTATTGGTAAAATGCATATGTGGTCGTGCGGACTCCGGTCTAAACGGGCACAATACGTTAGTTTACAATACTTCATGCGATTCGAGACAAACACTCTAGGCGATTTGTTTGAAACTAGGCTCATAATTCCCTTGAGAATGTATAGCCAGCAACTCAGTAATTGCACCTTGAACACAAACTTGTGATCGACTGAAATACTTTCCTTCTCCACAAAATCACACAATTACAAAATACAAGTTCCACTCCCTCACGGAGTCCTATCAAGATGATTACACTTCCCTACACGCTGTCCAAAGAATGAGTACCACTCCACACGGAGTCCAAAGATTGAGTCCTCCTCACACGGAGTTCACAAACAGAGACGCCTTCACAGCTTCGACAATTCCCTAATAACATGCCCCTCCCTTCCACAAATCACTGGGTTACCTGGCTTCCCTCACGGGGTCCAGCCAATCAAAACAACACAAAACAAAACATTACCATATAATAAGCGTCTTCTCTGGTCTTCAAAATACCCTAGACACACATCTAGCAGAGGGTTGCTAAGCCTCGCCTGCATGAGTCATCATGCACTTGAGCTTCAGAGAGGAAAACCCGCGTCAACAACAAGTCTTCTTCGTGGTTCTTGCACACAATTTCAGGCTCTTGAACTGAACATTATTACAATGTTAAAATATTCGAATATACATAGACTCAGATCCTGCCAACTACAATATCTTAAGACCTAAACAAATTAATCTGAAATAAATCACATGTTATTATACACTACATTAAATAATTATAACAAATAAAAAGGCATCAAATAAAAATATATGGACGATTAAGGAAATCGTACGTCCCGAAAATAAGGGTTCGATCCCTTGTAAACTGGGAGGGTTACAATTCCCGTCCATGGAGTTACTATGAATGTACAAGAATGGGGAATCCATCTATACACAAAAAACACTGGAATACATATATAACCCTTGAAATACACAAAATAATATATTATTGAACAACATACACAAATTACCCTTCATATTTCAAAAATATTACCCTTCCATACATTTCATTTTCTTGGCGTCGTCATATTAACATTCATTCTTACAAATGTCTTTGTTAGTTTCTTAATTCTAACTCACACCGTTTTCTCAAGTGTCCTATATACTACCTCACACGGAAATTCCTCACGTGTCCTTTATTTGCCAAATGTCATACCTGACCCAATTGGCACATAGCTATGTTGCACTCGCAAAATGCATTCTAAGATGCATGTGAACTCAAATGCTCTGCTTTTCATCACTTGGTCAATGGTATCCTCTTCGTCATTTCTTCAAGCGTACCTGTGCAATATATCACAATGTCGACTAAGTCTGTCTCCGGGGATCTGCCCTACCATCACGAGCTAACATATTTCTTAATATTATATACATTATACGACCCGACATTGGTTCCTTGGTGGTCTGTTAAGCCGTACGCACACTCGCCAATACGCTTGGTCACATTTCCTTGCCAACAACGGAAGAATGACATGGCACTCTGAGTAAGACTTGATCACCATTACAAAAATCAAACTAAAGATCTGAGCTTTGGTCTCGTCTTTCTCCCACCCTGTGATCATCATCACCACAATTAAAGCTACATCAAAATAATATCTCTCTGAGCCATCATATATAATTATATATACTTACCTGAGGACATAAATACTTACCTCTCCATCCCTTGAAATACTTACCAGTACCTTTATTTGGCTCTATGACCCCTAACTCTAACATATGGCTACTTTCATCCTCAACAGCGGCCGCATACCTGAAAGGAAAGGCATATCTGGGTCCAGGAAATGGCGGACTATCAACCAGCTCGAATTGATGGGTGTATACGTGCGTTAATCCAGGTTTCTCAATAAATACTTACCTTTTACTTAATAACACTTCAAATAAATCCTCCTTACTCTCATCACACAACTTACTTCTGTCCACGGCTTCCCAAAGTGGATCACCTCGATGATGCTCTACCGAAATATGGCATACAGCCTCCAGCTATATCTCCTCGGCAGACACCTCTGTTGACATCCCCTCCAAACCCTTAGTAATACATGCACCATCCATCTCCTCAACTAATTCACACCTCATCTTAATCCCCTGACACTTAATGCTTTTCTCCAGACATAAAACTCCGTTATCAAAATCTATAACAACCTTATGGTTATTCAGTCTGTCATCACTACGTACTACTTCATAAATCAAATCTAACTTCATAGGCAATAATATCTGTTTACTCACTTTCTTTCCACATCTATAATTACTTATTTCCACCTTCTGTTCATCCGATCTACTAGAATTTCCCTGCTGATATTCACCTAACCTCGCTTTCACCTGCTGCCTCTCCTCATCTCCTCTACTCTCACCCAACGTCGCCTTCAACTGCTGCCTATTCTCATCTACGCTACTCTCACCTAACGTCATTTATGGCATGGCTGATGGCAGTCGCTCACATTCGGGAAGCGAGGAGGTTCAAATCCTCCCGCCGGCAACCTTGAAGATGGTCTTCTGTGGTTTCCCATCTTCCTTCCAGGCAAATGCCGGGCTTGGTCCCTAACTATAGGCCACAGCCGCTACCTTCCCACTCCTCGTCCTTACAGTGAAACTTTCCTCCCCAGACAACACTCCACACGCGACGGTACTTGTAGCTCACCCAATGGGTGTCCGCATAGAATCAGCTACAAACTGGCGAGCCGAACATGGCCTCGGACACTCCCGGCACTAAAAGCCATACGCTAAAAAACTAACGTCACCTTCACCTGCTGCTTCTTTTCATCTAAACTCCTTTCACCTAACGACACCTTCACCTCCTCATCTAAGCTACTTTCACCTAACGTCACCTTCAACTGCTGCCTCTCCTCCTATCCTCTACCCTCACCTAACGCCACTTTCACCTGCTGCTTCTTCTCATCTAAGCTACTTTCACCGAACGTCACATCTAACTGCTGCTTCTACACTCCGCTATCATCTAACGCCTTCTCTGACTGCTGCTTCTCCACCTCTACCATTGACTCTCCTTGCTGCCTAACTTCTCCCACTCTCCGCATTCTCTCATCTCATTACATAGAGACTCCGTTTGCTGTTTTATATCCTCATTCAGACCTCCTATTTCCTTACTTACAGACTCCAAAGACTCTCCCCATCCTCCTATCTCCTTACTTATAGACTCTCCCCATTCTCCTATCTCCTTACGTATAGTCTTCTTCATAGACTCTCCCCGTTCTCCTATTGCCTTCATTTTCATTTCGAACTGCCTATGGCTTATATGTCAACCATTACCTTTATTCTTAATACCCCCCTGTCTGGTTATCTGGAATTCCTCGGAATTGTTAGAGTTCTCCGACGGTTCCTCTATCAAGCCTTCACCTACCCTGCTCCTATCCATATCCATGTTCAAGTTCTTTCCAACATCTTAAATTTAACTATACTACTAGCTCTACTCTTCATCACCATCCTCCGATAACATCTACCCTGCATGAAAATTTGGCTAAGTCTATTGGCGTATGCGTACACGTGAATGCTATTGTTGTTGCTATATCATGCTTCGAGCTCCACAGTTGGGCGTCAATGGGAATTGCTCAGCCCCACTCGGGCAACTAATCGTAATAAACCAGGGTGCGTGGGGGTTAAACACCTGTACGGTATGAGCAATAGCAATGAACATTCACTCTTAACTACACTGGCTAGCTCATAAATAAAAGCACTAGAGAACTGGAAAAATTTACAATATATTCTGATACCAGACATGAAATACACATCACAGGATCCTCGTCGTACATACTATTTAACATTCCCTATCATATTTACACAGGCACCCTTATGATATAATAAAGATGACCCTCGGGAATAATGATGACTGGTACTTACAGGCGTTGACTTCAGTTTAACGACTTAACTCTACTGATTCTGGGGTTAGTTGCTCCCAGAAATTCAAACCTACTTACTCGCAGCAAAATTAGTATATGTTCACACGCAAGCCTCTCAATTAGGAAAATTACAATTACACATTATTACTTTGATGGTCAGCATCCAAACATTGATATTGTGCCCGATATCCCAACCGTGGATTGCGTGGCCCGACACACCGCGATACCAGGTTGAAATTCGAACCAACATTTACCAGAGAATATCACAGGAAAAAAACGTGGATGGTTAGACATACGCCGACAGGAAGATCAAACCGAAGAAAATTAAGACCTCAAATGATCTCGGGGCGAGACGATGGACTGGGGTTCATATTTTACCGTCAGACGTCGTCTCCCATCCACGCTACGTTGCGAAGCCACAGAAACAATATGAACAAACAAGATAAAACTTCCAAATTTTATTCACATTAGCACTGGTACAGTTAATAAAGAAATAAATAGCTCCTATCTCCCCGCGCGTGGAGATTATCTAAATTATGTCTTGATGTGCAAGCAAAAAAAAATATCACATTAAATTAATTGTTAATCGGGACAAAATATCCTTGTGTCCTATCTTTAGGTACAATCAAACTTATGGAGATCCCGCATATGGATTTTAATGGGTTAAATTTTTAATTACACAATTGCATTGGTCATCCGTTTCTTATAATAGAGTTCATGTTTGGATGCCTATTAAACTTATAAAAGAAAAACACAAAGATATCACTTCAATGATTCCATTGGATCTCCTTCTATCTAATTCGTGGCTGATGTATCGTGGATATTCAACTTACTTCTCTAACATATTTACAGAGTATTTACATATGTGCAGCCTCACATTTAGTTACGTCAACATCCCTCTTAACTCAAAATTAAAACTTTCTTTCTGCCTTATACTGGAGTCAAGATGAATATTCAATGAATATTCAAAATTCAAGATCTGAAGTAACACAAAACAGATTATTCCTGCTTTTATTCTTACTGAAGCGCTTGCAATTAAATTATTCTACTGGTATAAATCTCAATAATGTTAAATCATTTTACAAAGCAATAAAAAATTCATCAGGCAAAATTTTACTGGCTGTAACGTTGATATGGCAATTCTCCTAATAATTTTATACACATATTAAATGGCCCTCATGGCTCCATTGAATTATTCTCAGGCTTATCATTATTTAATTATTTGCCTCATTAAATCACCGTGACCTTTCAATTCACACTTATTATTTCTCATTCTTTACATCATTTGAAACTTTGCTCACCTTATTACGTTACCATATTTTATCTGCATTGCATTTTATCATCGTAATTGCTTTATTTCAGTATTATTATTACCTGTTATTCACATGTATTACTTAAATCATTGATGCTTGTAACATCGCGTTGTGTTTATAGATCTCATTCAGCTCTCAGTGTGTTTAAAGAACAGTTTAGCTGTATTATTTAGATTTTAAAAATGTGTGATTACTTCTGTATTAATTTAGCTTTTATTATATTCCTTTCAATTTAAATGATTATTATCCATTACCTCCAGACAAATTTATAAATGTTACAGTGTAAATGGGATTGAACTTATTAAAGTGTTTATATAACTCTTTCCTTTAACGTTACATGATCAAAATTATCCACTTCTTATTTAGCAATATACATCCACAATATCTATGAAAATCCGTCGCTTCTAAAGAATATAAAGAAAAATGTGTAATGTCACCGCTTAACTCGTGACAAAAATAAACCCCCCTTAAGTTTATCGCAATATAATTTGACATGTGCAATCCAAACCACTAAAATCTACTTCACTACCAAACTAGTTGTAGAAAAATCATGGCTGTGGAAATATGGAGTTCCAGTCGGTCTAACGGCGTCTTCCCTCGGTCTCGCCATTTAGTCTTTACCCAACTCCAAGTCTCTTGGTAGAGCCGGTGATGCTTGTGGCCCTCCATTTCACCTCCAGGAACGTCACACGTACCCGTAATCTCCCATGCCGCCTGCACTTCAGTGTGCCATGTTACGGTGTTTAAGATTCCCCGTGAAACAAATATTGATGTTGGGTCCGATGATCTTCATGTCCAAAAAATTTCAGAAATTCTGTCCGTCTAATATGATAGTTCGCAGACTCCTGGATACACTCGTGCAATCGTGCAAACCGCACTTTGATAAACTCAAAGGTTCACGAAATATCACCGTTTCAAAAAGCTTAACTTTCGTGAGAAATCTGTCCGATATCGCCGCCTCTATGTTTGGCCTTCAGACACATATGGGTCGCACGTCACAAGTAGTTGGCCTTGGCTCGCCCACAATCGGCTGGTACAATGACCTCGCCGGTCTGTAAACAGAACATATCTGCTAGCCGCTTACACATTCAGTTCTACCCTCGCGTTCAACTTCCAGGCCCAATATAACAGTTTTTTAAATGACTGTAACTGCGTGAAACCATACAGGCTTTCACTGTACACGGACTCTTCGCGTCTTCACAATTCTGAAGTATTATTGTACTCCATAAATGTTCGTTTTGTCAACTCGTTCTTACAGTATAGATCACATGGAAATATCGCCATGCTGACTTAGTGACACCACACGTCTTTCGTCACTAGACATGCGTTGGAAATATCACCTGCGCTCTCGCGGGACTGTGTGTACTGCTCCACGTGTAAGATTCAAGTGAACGATCTCCCGGTCATTTCCTCTCCTCCAAAACTCGCTCTGTGTTTCCAGTGCCCTCTACTGTGTCTCTTAGATCACGTGTACTGCTTCTTCCTTACTGGCCCTTCGGGTTGTTACGTCATAGTAGGTATTCACAAATCCTCTAATAATCTTAGTAGAATAGTGTGCGTTACATTCTTACATATTTCAAGTTCTCTTGACATTATGGAATCCATGTGGCCATGGCACTGACGTCACAGCTATCATGCACGCCATCTGTTCTTCAGTAAATAATGCGGTGCAATCCAATCTCTTGACACATGGCAAATCGGATACAAACTCCTCTCAACCAGTAAATAATAATTTATTGGAGATCCAATTATTATTTTACTCAATGCTATTGCCTGACAACCATGTTCACGTTTTGGCATGTATCTCAGTGCCTTCTGTAATAACGTTTTAGGCTACCCGCGTTGTACTTGTCGATCTCTCTGTTTGTGTCAATATCAACCACTTTGTAACTGTTGTTGCCATAGCTACGGCCGATCATGAATGGGCCAGTGAAGACTCTGGCAAATTTAATGTATATCTTCGCCGGTAATTTTGGATGTTGTAGGCTTTTAAGCAGTATTAACTGTCCTTCGGTCAGTGGCCGATCATAACGCTTGTTCCTGCCCCTTCTCGCTATCTTCTCCGCCTGAGCTAGTAGTCGCTCGTGTGCCCTCTGGATCATCACGTTGTGGCTTGGCACAGCATCCGGTGGTTTATCCAAAATCCTGTCCCATGGTCTACAAGGTTTTGTGTTGAAATGTAGGATGTGTGGTATCTGCTGAGTAGTCTCATGAATTGTTGTGTTGATGTAGGACTCGATTGCTGGTATGAAGTCCATCCATCTGTCATGTCTCTCATGGGTATAAAACCGGAAATATTTTCCCAGTTCAGACATAATTCTCTCCGCCTCGTTCGATTGCGGGTTTCTCACTGAATTCAAAATGTGCCTAATTCCAAGCCACTCCATAGCTTGTTGAATTACGCCTGCCATAAATTGAGTTCCATGATCGGAGATCGAATATTCAGGTGTTCCTGCTCTGGGTATCACCCCTTTCTCAATTCTTTTGCAACATAACATATTTAGAAAAAAACATCAAGTGTGACCGGAATATATTGATTTCCCCTGGTCGACCTTGGAAGCGGACCATACAGGTCCGTGGCATATATCTCACATGGTGTAGTTGGAATTATAGCCTCCGGCTTCTCCTTAATAGGTATGAGGTGTATTTGTTTTTCTGGCATGTATCACATGTCCTTAAGATGTTCCTTACAGAGTTTCCCATTTTCTCCCATACACATTGTTCTTGAAGTGCTGCTACAGTCTTATCCAAGCCTCCATGACCTATGGCATGATGGGTTGGCCATATCACAGCGTATATCAAGCTTGGAGGTATTGCGATCGTCAATAATGTTCGCGCTCTGTCCATAAACTTATACACAGTGTCTCCCATTATTAGGCAATTAGCTGCTTGTCTTGATGTTTCCCTATAGTCTGGATCATCTCGGTCCATCTTCCCGGTCAGAAATCTGTAGATTTTTCTGAGTGGTGCATATCGCTTCTGTGATTGTGGGATCCTTTTCAATCTGTCTAACGTTGCCTGATCCTCAAGTTCCACTTCGATCACGTTCACTTCTCACCCATCGCTTGGATTTCTGCTTAACACATCTGCAAGTGGATTGTTCCTTCCTGGTTGATGTTTTATGGATAGATTGAATCTCTGCAAGAACAGTGTCCATCTTGCCACTTTCTCATTGGCTACATCCGTCCTTAATATGAATTGCAGGGCTTTATGGTCTGTTATTACAACCACTTGATATCCTAGTAGTATTTCCTTCCAAATTTGAAGAGCAAAGATTACTGCTAGTGCCTCAATCTCAGTAACAGTGTAGATTCGTTCACGTGCCTTCAATTTCCTACTGGCAAACGCCAAATAGTGTCTTTGTTGGTCATCATCCACCTGATAAAGTACGGCACTAATTCCTACATATGATGCATCCTTCTCTAAATAAAAAGTCCTCTGGAAATCAGGGTACTCCCGGTTTACATTGTCCACCAACATTTCCTTTGCCTTTTCGAATGCTAGGTCGCACGCTTCGTCCCACTTCCATTGGTTATTCTTTTTGAGTAGCTCATGTAGTGGAGCCATCACTTCCGAATATCTTGGACAGTGTAATGCAAAAAACTGGCAAATGCCCAAAAATTCACGGACTTGCTTCACCTTACGTGGTTTTGGGAAATCTTTGATAGCCGCTATCTTTCGTGGATTCGGTCTGTAACCTTGACCGTCGATCACGTCTCCCAGAAATATTATCTCCTTATGGCAAAAATAGCACTTCTTGCGGTTGACCTTGAAGTTAGCTTCTTCGAAATTCATGAATACCATCGTAAGATGCATTAAATGTTCCTCTGGTGTCTTTGATGCGATAATCAGATCATCTATACAGCTGATCACGTGATTCTTCACCTCTTCCGTTAAATTCTGGTCTAATGCCCTTACCATCACGGGTCCACTGATTTTTAAACCAAATGGAAGCCTTCAGAATACATAGGTAATTTCCTCGAATATAAATCCTGTGTACTTCCGACACTCTTCTTTTAATTCCACAGGATAATACGAGGCCGCCAAATCCAATGTCGTGAAGATGGTTTTCCCACTAAATCTCCTCAATATCTCTCTGATTTTGGGTGGTCTGTCGTATTCTGGCAGCGTCTTACTGTTGACGGTCCTGGCGTCGAGACATATCCTAACGGATCCGTCCGGTTTCTTCACAATCGCTAGAGGGTTCAGGTATGAAGTTGCAACTTTCTCAATGATCCCATCTTCAATCATGGTAGTAATCATCTCCCTTACTTTGTCCCGTAAATTTTCCGGTACAGGGTAAATCTTTCCTTTATACGGTGCGTCATCCGTCAATTTGATCTCGTACTGGAAATTTCTGATTAATCCAGGCTTGATGTCAAAAATATTCTTGAACTCTGCTATCAAGGCGTAAAATTTATCTTGCATGCTGGGGTCTAATGGTACTTTCTCCAGAAAATTAATCCTTTCTGTATCTTCCACAGCTTCATCCACTATCAGGTCTAATTTGCTAATATCTTCCATATCTAGAGTTTCTGCATCTCCTCTGACATCTCCCTTGAACTTCCCTACTCTGCCACGTAAATCAATTATCAATCCGTGCTCGGTGATAAACTCAGCTCCCAGAATCATATTGAATTTGATGTATTCAAGCACAGTAAAGATGTGTTCATACTTTCGGTCCGCAAGGTCGAATTTAAACAGTGCTTGTTTTCTACACTTAACTGCTCTGTTTGGTATTACTCCTTGAATTCTTATGCTAGATTCAGGCATCTCGGCTACCTCTACTTTGGTTTTTACTTTCTCTAGACATTCCTCTGATATTACACTGATACTAGCACCCGTATCTAGTATTGTTTCAATTTTCATATCTCCAACTGATACATTAATCATAGGTAGTTCTGTGCATCTGGTTTTCCTATTCTCTTCTTCTTCGCATATTATATCGTCGACTGTCATTTGGTGGAGAGCATGAATGTTGATTGCATTTGAGTTAAGGCTTCGGTTGTTTATTGATCCTGGTCTGAAATTGGTGTTTTTTTTCAGGTTGAGACCACTAGTGCTCGGTCTCTGGTCATCCTTGGGTTTGGTTTGAGAGTTTCTTTCCTCTTCCCTGAGTTGGTTCAAATGACTTTGGGTATCCTGATATCTGTTCTCCAACTCCTGACGGTATTCTCTTCTATCGCTTTCTCGTTGGTTTTGCCTATTGTTTCCTCGATCCCTCTGTCTGTCATCCCTTCGGTTTTGATAGTTGTTATCGGGCCTCCTTCCTCTTGACCATGATCCTCTTCCGTAATTGTTTTCTCCTCTGGATCCTCTGGAGTCGTACTGTTCCCTCCTATTTTGATAATAGGGCCCTCGTTCATACGGTCCTCTTTAGTCTCTATACCTTTTCCAACCATGTATCGGACCTCTGTTATCCCTGATATATATTCGCTGTTGCGGTTCGGTCTGAGCCGTCCGATCCATCACGATCAAGTTGGCATCACGTGGTTCAAATCTAATGTTGCGAGGTTCTGTTAATGCGCTGATATGGTCCAGCCTCCTCAGAATGTCATCACAAATCTCGAGTGTATTGGCTCCTGATGCAATTAACACCCTCTGAACTTCAACAGGATATTGGTGAATTATTGCTTGCACTAGATCCTCCTCCCTCATTGGTGGATCCGAGAATAGAAATTTCGCGATCTGCGTGGTAAAGTAACTAGCATACTGGGTTGGTTTGGACGTAGCATATTTTCTAGAGTAGAGCTCCGCTCGAATGCTCTGCTGATCGTCTGTGTTTCAGAATCGCTTCAGGAAGGCTCTTGCAAAATCGTCATATCCTCTAAATGAGCTTCGGAATGCTCTCAGCCAATTAAGTGCTGGTCTTTCAAGTGCTCGCTCAATAATTCTTGACTCACGGTCTTCTGGTGTCCTTTGTTCATCTAAGAATTCCCTCAGATCTCGCAAATTTTCTATCGGGGTAATAACTCCCTCTCCCGAAAATGGTTTTGGTATGTGGTCCTGGCTCCTGGCAACTGTCGGAGTTGAATGATGCGTAAATGGGGTTGCATACATTCCCATTGGATTCCACATTTTGTTCTCTCTAATGGAACTAGGTTCCCTGGTTTCGTTTCTGAAAGTCGCTTCCCTAATTCCTGTTATAGGACTAATTTCCTCATTTTCAGTTACTCGAGCTGATCTTTTAATTTCAGTTGTAGGACTCGGCTCCTTAATTTCACTCAGATTGTTAGCGTTTAGAATCTTTCCTTCCAACTTCGTAATTCTCTCTAGCTGTGTCCCCTTAATTATGTTGACTTTGTCCTCTAGAGAAGAAATTAGCGATGGCTATTTGGGTTTGAATCTCCTGAATCGCATTTTGTTTCATACCCTGTAATTATTGATCTCGAATGCCTTCGACCTTCGTGTTATTTTCTATTGAGATTTATTTCATCTGTCCTGTTATATTCTCCAGTTTCTTTGACAATTCTTCCTTCCAACTGCTATTCTCCTTCTGTGTTTCGTCATGTTTCTGTTCTACTTCTTTAATGTTTTCCTTGAGTATCGTAACTTCTGCGTTCACGATTTCCTTTCTCTCTTCTACTTCCTTCCTAACGTTTTCCAATCCTAGTGTCATCCTGTCATCTAGGCGTTTCTCAGTTTCTTCCTGATTCTTCACTAATTCCATTTTTAATCCTCCCAATTTATCATCTACATGATTTTTATACATTTTATTTTCTTGTCTATTTGACTTACTAGGTCCTTTCCTAATCCTTTGAATTTATCACATAGTTGGGCTCCTATATTGTTACTTAATCGTGTGCCCATATCAAGTTCTAACTCTTTCAGTCTGTCGTTCACGTGCCCTTTTATTTGGGTTCCTAAACCTTTCATTTGTGTTTCTGAACGGTCATCCAGTTGTGTTTCTAAATCTTTCATTTGTGTTTCTAAACGATCGTTCAACTGTGTTTCCAAATCTTTTATTTGCGTTTCCAAACCTTTCGCATGTGTCTCTAAAGTTTTATTTTGGGTTTCTAGCCGTGTTTCTAAGGTTTTACTTTGGGTTTCCAAACCTTTTATATGTGTTTCTACGGTTTTATTTTGGGTTTCTATAGTTTTATTTTGGGTTTCTATCCGTGTTTCTATAGTTTTACTTTGGGCTTCTAAACCTGCAAGCTTGTCGTTTAGTTGGGTTCCCAAGTTTTTGTTATGGTGGGTCTCTAAGTTCTGAGCTTATTGTTTAATTGAGTTCCCAAGTTTACATCAAGATGGGTTTCAAAAAATTTTAATTGCCGTTTAGTTTATCGTCATTGCATGTTGTTAGATCATTACTTTGCTCATTTAATCGTGTTTTTAAACTATCATTTTGCTTTGTCAGATTGGAATTTAATTTACGTTCATGTTCACTTAATGCATCTGACGTCCTTTTCTGTGAGTCTTTGAGCTGTTGCTCCACATTCTTTTGACTACTGGCCAAATCTCCTAACTTCTTACTAAGTTCTAAAACATCTTCTTAACCTCTTCAATATTAGCCATATTTATACGAAATACAAATCACAATGGACATGGGAAATCATCGGATACACTGACTTTTCCTAGAGACTTAAAGCTACGTAGATTTTAGTGGTTGGAGTCAAATTCGATAAAGTGCACTTGTGATAAATGTGAGTTTTATCCACTGCAATACCAGTGAGATTGAATAAAGTAACTTACTCCTTTCCCTAGCCCTCGCATACGCAACTTAGATCACGGTACAACCATGTAGAACAGCTAAGTTGGGTACCAGATCTCAGTTGGTTTTGTTTCCTCAACTTCGCTCGATCCACTTGTTTGAACGCTTCTACAAACAATAACTGAAATTTTATTGACTAATGTCCCATCGGACTTGCCGTATAATTGGATCACTGTCTTGTGTCCCAGTTTTACTCGAGTCCAAACACGTTGGCCGACATTTTGCTGTTCCCGATATCCCTACCGTGGATTGCGTGGCCCGACACACCGCGATCCCAGGTTGAAATTCGAAACTACATTTACCAGAGAATATCACAGAAAAAAACCGTGGATGGTTAGACATACGCCGACATGTAGATAAAACCGAAGAAAATTGGGACCTCAAATGATCTCGGGGCGAGACGATGGACTGGGGTTCATATTTTACCGTCAGACGTCGTCTCCCATCCACGCTACGTTGCGAAGCCACAAAAACAATATGAACAAATAAGATAAAACTTCCAAATTGTATTCACATCAGCACTGGTACAGTTAATAAAGAAATAAATAGCTCCTATCTCCCTGCGCGTGGAGATTATCTAAATTATGTCTTGATGTGCAAGCAAAAAAAATATCACATTAAATTAATTGTTAATCGGGACAAAATATCCTTGTGTCCTATCTTTAGGTACAATCAAACTTACGGAGATCCCGCATATGGATTTTTATGGGTTAAATTTTTAATCACACAATTGCAATGGTCATCCGTTTCTTATAATAGAGTTCATGTTTGGATGCCTATTAAACTTATAAAAGAAAAACACAAAGATATCACTTCAATGATTCCATTGGATCTCCTTCTATCTAATTCGTGGCTGATGTATCGTGGATATTCAACTTACTTCTCTAACATATTTACAGAGTATTTACATATGTGCAGCCTCACATTTAGTTACGTCAACATCCCTCTTAACTCAAAATTAAAACTTTCTTTCTGCCTTATACTGGAGTCAAGATGAATATTCAATGAAAATTCAAAATTCAAGATCTGAAGTAACACAAAACAGATTATTCCTGCTTTTATTCTTACTGAAGCGCTTGCAATTAAATTATTCTACTGGTATAAATCTCAATAATGTTAAATCATTTTACAAAGCAATACAAAATTCATCAGGTAAAATTTTACTGGCTGTAACGTTGATATGGCAATTCTCCTATTAATTCTATACACATATTAAATGGCCCTCATGGCTCCATTGAATTATTCTCAGGCTTATCATTATTTAATTATTTGCCTCATTAAATCACCGTGACCATTCAATTCACACTTATTATTTCTCCTTCTTTACATCATTTGAAACTTTGCTCACCTTATTACGTTACCTTTTTTTTCTGCATTGCATTCTATCATCGTAATTACTTTATTTCAGTATTATTATTACCTGT
This sequence comes from Meconema thalassinum, assembly GCA_946902985.2. Lineage (NCBI taxonomy): Eukaryota > Metazoa > Arthropoda > Insecta > Orthoptera > Tettigoniidae > Meconema > Meconema thalassinum. The sequence goes on along the minus strand of OX336389.2, from coordinate 814,311,673 downwards.
TATTCACATTTATTACTTAAATCATTGATGCTTGTAACATCGCGTTGTGTTTATAGATCTCATTCAGCTCTCAGTGTGTTTAAAGAACAGTTTAGCTATATTATTTAGATGTTAAAATTGTGTGATTACTTCTGTATTAATTTAGCTTTAATTATATTCCTTTCATGTGAGATCAGTGCTGGACAAAACGGAAGCAGACAGGTTTTTCTCCGGGTTCTCCGGTTTTCCCTGTCAAAATTTCATTCCAGGAACACTCTCCACTATCATTTCATTTCATCTGTCATTCATTTAATCATTGCCCCAGAGGAGTGCGTCAGACCTAGGCAGCCGGCACAGTTCATATCCTCGCCGCTAGATGGGGGCTTCATTCATTCCATTCCTGACCCGGTCAAAGACTGGAAACAGGCTGTGGATTTTCATTTATGTTCCTTTTAATTTAAATGATTATTAACCATTACCTCCAGACAAATTTATAAATGTTACAGTGTAAAAGAATTAAACTTATTAAATTGTTTATCTAACTCTTTGCTTTAACGTTACATGTTCAAAATTATCCACTTATTATTTAGCAATATATATCCACCATATCTATGAAAATCAGTCGCTTCTAAAGAATATAAAGAAAAATGGTGTAATGTCACCGCTTAACTCGTGACAATGATAAAGCCCCGCTTAAGTTTATCGCAATATAATTTGGCATGTGCAATCCAAACCACTAAAATCTACATCACTACCACAATAGTTCTAGAAAAATCATGGTGTAGTCACTAGTACTTTGGACTTCTTGCTGTGGAAATATGGAGTTCCAGTCGGACTAACGGCGTCTTCTCTCGGTCTCGCCATTTAGTCTTTACCCTACTCCAAGTCTCTTGGTAGAGCCGGTGATGCTTGTGGCCCTCCATTTCACCTCCAGGAACGTCACACGTACCCGTAATCTCGCATGCCGCCTGTACTTTAGTGTGCCATGTTACGGTTTTTAAAGTTCCTCGTGAAAAATATAGATGTTGGCTCCGATGAACTTCATGTCCAAAAAAATCCAGAAATTCTGTCCGTCTAATATGATAGATCGCGGACTCCTGGATACACTCGTGCAAACCGCACTTTGATACACTCAACGGTTCACGAAATATCACCGATTCAAAAAGCTTAACTTTCGTGAGAAATCTGTCCGATATCGCCGCCTCTAAGTTTGGACTTCAGACACATATGGGTCGCACGTCACAAGTAGTTGGCCTTGCCTCGCCCACAGTCGGCTTGTACAATGAACTCGCCGGTCTGTAAACAGAACATATCTGCTAGCCGCTTACACATTCAGTTCTACCCTCGCTTTCAACTTCCAGCCCCAATATAACAGTTTTTTAAATGACTGTATCTGCGTGAAACCATACAGGCTTTCACTGTACACGGACTGTTCCCGTCTTCACAATTCTGAGGTATTATTGTACTCCGTAAATGTTCGTTTTGTCAACTCGTTCTGACAGTATAGATCACATGGAAATATCGCCATGCTGGCTTAGTGACACCACACGTCTTTCGTCACTAGACATGCGTTGGAAATATCACCTGCGCCCTCGCGGGACTGTGCTTACTGCTCTGCGTGTAATATTCAATTGAACGACTTCCAAGTCATTTCCTCTCCTCCAAAACTCGCTGTGTGTTTCCAGTGCCCTCTACTGTGTCTCGTAGATCACGTGTACTGCTTCTTCCTTACTTTCCCTTCGGGTTGTTACGTCATAGTAGGTATTCACAAATCCTCTAATAATCTTAGTAGAATAGTGGGCGTTACATTCTTACATATTTCAAGTTCTCTTCACATTAAGGAATCCATGTGGCCATGGCAGTGACGTCACAGCTATCATGCACGTCATCTGTTCTTCACTAAATAATGCAGTGCAATCCAATCTCTTGACACATGGCAAATCGGGTACAATATTGCTTCGTGGATCTGATTATAAAAAGATACCTTAAATCCGTGTGTTGGATTATCGCAACTAGTTCTTTCCTACGTTTACTAATACATAGCATATTTTACTAGTATTTGTCGTATAACAATTTACCGCTATGGTCTCAGAATGTTGGTACACAGACGTTAGTTTACAATACTTCATGCGATTCGAGACAAACAATCTAGGCGATTTGTTTGAAACTAGGCTCATAATTCCCTTGAGAATGTATAGCCAGCAACTCAGTAATTGCACCTTGAACACAAACTTGTGATCGTCTGAAATACTTTCCTTCTCCGCAAAATCACACAAGTCCAAAATACAAGTTCCACTCCCTCACGGAGTCCTACCAAGATGATTACACCGCCCTTCACGCGGTCCAAAGAATGAGTACCACTCCACACGGAGTCCTAAGAATGAGTCCTCCTCACACGGAGTTCACAAAAACAGACAGCTTCACAGCTTAGACATTTCCCTAATAACATGCATCTCCCCTCCAAAAATCACTGGGCTACCTGGCTTCTCTCACGGGGTCCAGCCTATCAAAAAACGCAAAACAAAACATTACCATAAGGAGCGCCTTCTCTTGTCTTCAAACTACCCTAGTCACACCTCTAGCACAGGGTTGCCAAGCCTCGCCTGCATGAGTCATCATGCACTTGAGCTTGCGAGAGGAAAACCCGCGTCAACAAAAAGTCTACTTCCTGGTTCTTGCACACAATTCCAGACCCTTGAACTGAATATTATTATAATGTTAAAATATTCGGATATTCCTAGACTCAGATCCTGCCAATTACAATATATTAAGACCTAAACAAATTAATCGGAAATAAATCACACGATATTATACACTACATTACATAATTATAAAACATAAAAAGGCATCAAATAAAAATATATGGACGATTAGGAAAATCGTACGTCCCGAAAGTAAGGGTTCGATCCCTTGTAAACTGGGAAGGTTACAATACAATGTCCCTTTTCTCTGAAACTAACTAACCAATTCAAATGATTTTTGATCACTACGTTTCTTAGTGTGTATAATTCAATCTCAATAATTCAGAATTTGAAATTTAGTTCACTTTTATTTTAAAAATAATAATAGTCATATAAATTTGTAAAATAAATAAAGTGTTTTTTATGTTTTAGTAGAGTAAAAAAACTAATCGATTTAGATATTTTGCTTATGTCCTAGGTATACACATATTAAACATTAACCGCATTCATTCACTGGTTTCTGCGAAAAGGAACATTGTAAGGCCATAAGTGTAAGAATTGTTGTTACTATTTAAATGGGAACTGTAAAAAAAAAATTGAAAATGTAAATTTTCACAGTATCATTTACATTTGCAAAGTGTATTTCACAAGTGTGTCAATTTTGGCGGCTTTTCAACTAATACTCTTGATGATACATTAATTTCAAGAATTCTCGTGTAACGCCCCCTTAGTGGAATGAAACTATTTTACCTATTCATATGTACTGTATTTTAATTATTTTCTAGGTTACTGATTTGTACATTTTAAGACTGGCTGCGTGGCTCAGCGGTACCGTTGTCGCCTGCTATGCCAAAGATTGCAAGATTGAATCCTGGTGCAATCAGTTGGCATTTGAGGGTGTGCAAATGCGAAGGAACCGTGTTATTAGATATGCTGACCCGTGTAAGATGGCCTTCGGGGCAAATTCCAGCTCCCCAACGTGTCTAAAATCTGCAGTCAATGAAAGGGATGTTAAACCGATAACATTATTATTATTATTATTATTACTATTAAAGCCCCAAGGAAGTTTGGAAGGAAGTGGAAGTGTGCTGAATACGTTGGGTTCCCATACCCACGTTCTGGCAGAAGGACAGGGAGAGAGAAGTGTTATACGAGGCGTTCAGATGCAAAAGGGACATTATCCACTTTTTAAAAAATTACAGGAAGAGGGAAAAACTTATAGTCACTCATATAGTTGTGCAATTCTTGATTTCTGTTCACTAACTCATTAACATTTGATGACAAAGGTTAAGCCGACAATCTGCAGTTACAGAAATCATTAGAAGTTAACAAAAAATGTATTATAAAATGGATAATGTCCCTTTTGATTGGGAATGATGCAAAAAGGACATTATCCACTTTTTTTTAATTACAGGAACAGAAAATAACACAAAATTACCGGTACTCGTATAGTTATGCAATCATTGATTTCTGTTCACTAACTCATTAACATTTGATGACAAAGTTTAAGTCTGCAATTTCCAGTTACAATAATCATAAGAAGTTAACAAAAAAAAATATTATAAAATGGATAATGTACCTTTTGATTGGAAATGATTAATTGGATAATATGCATTTCAAAAATAAGTTTTATTATAACAATTACAAAATTTGCATTTGAAAACTGAATGCAGCATCTAACAGAAACTTTCAAATATTTAGAAGAGTATCATCTTTCGTAACTTCGCACGTTGTGTCATCTTGGTTCAAATCTGGATCTGCATCTGCATCAATGATGAACTTGTAAAATTTTAGCCTGTCGTCATTCCGCCAATCTGCTCCATAATGCTTAGTGAGAAGACTATCAACGTTTTGCTTTTTTGATGCTGTTGCCTGTGGTGATTGGTGATTATAGGAGGTGCTAGGTCACTAAACGTTTTCATCGGCTTGCAGACAGATCGTGGAGTCTTCATTTTTATTTTATAGACATCTTCTCCTCAAACCATGATGTTTCCCATCGTATTTCTTGCCAGAAGTACTCTTTTACAACTCTTTATACTGAAGTTCCATTTCCCTACGGGATTCATGACTGTCTCTTTCGATGTTTTCCAATCATAATTAGCACAACCACTACTTCCTAGCTTGAGCACGTTAGAGTGTTTTGAAATTAAATCAATATACTGTTGAGGATCATAAATCGACTCTGACTTCTTAATGTCTTTCTCAATTAAACCAAAAATACGATCAGGTGGCAAGAAGCTGTGACCAGTGACCGGAAAGATAAGCTGTATCTCTGCAATATTCACTGGAGCTTTTGACAGAAAATGACCAACCATTGCAATAAGAATGGAATCACAACTGTATGCTTTACGCGATCTTTGTTGTTGACATCATGTGACTCCGTATTCTTGTCTCTTATTGGTGGAGAGGATAGTGTACCTTTAGCAGTACACTGCTGCATGAATAATGTCCTTTATGCAGAAAGACGCAATATTCAATGAGTAACTTAACCAGGATAATGTCCGTTTTGACGTAAAATACTACTACTAAAAGATGAATATTTAATTTCACAAGAAAGCAGTATCAATAACTCTAATTTCACAAAAAGTGGATAATGTCCCTTTTGCATCTGAACGCCTCATATGATAATTAATATTTCCAATCACTAAAGATACTTACACTAAAGACTAACTACGAAAATATCAACAATATACATTTCAAAATTAAAAAGGCCTTTATATAACATTAAGAATTTAGCATAAAATAACATTTACAAACCATAATGTAGATCTCCGTTACTGTTTCTTCATCGGATCCACACCACATCTGTACCTCTTCCATTAACGCTTACAGTAAACCTATGGGAACGAACAAAATCTCAACTATACCAGTTCCAACGTGAGAGAATCTTAAACGAAAGGAAGAAAAAGGGAAATATAATTTATTAAATGATTAAATAATATCGGGTAAGTCAAATCGATAGAAATCCATCCTCCGTCATCTTGGTTTCATTTTAACAGGTGACAATCCCCACAAACGAACGCAGAAAGTCAAAACCAAATATCAAACGCGCAAAGATGTTATAACCAATAAAATAAATTATACGGGATCCATATGGGACCAAACTGCTCTCTCTGTGCTGGGGAGAATAAAAGCTCTAAAGGGTTAGAAACAGCACGAGAGCAACAAAGGGAGGAAATACATCCGTAAAAAGGGGGTAAAATCATTAAAGATGAAAAGGACAAATTAAAAAAAAATAATGGAGAAACAAGAAAATTGTAAGTGAAATCCTACTTAGCCTTAGCAGTCACCAAAGATAAGAACGTATGAATTCTAAACCAAGAACCTAAGCAGTAGAGAACACATTTCATTAACCAGAAACACTTTACTCACATAATCATATTACCTATAAAAAGCCTCCCGGAGTTCACTACGAAGAGGTGATCAAAGGCCCTTCATACAGTTCACTATCAGTAATGATTCAATAATCGCTCAATGCTACCAGTCGACAAAACCACAAGAACATATAGCCTCCCGTCATATCCATACATTTTAATTTTATCAGAGGTCGTCGAAATGCAAAGACATAGGTAACTTGGGCGAAACCGTCTAGCAGACGACCGAATAGTCTCGCGCACCTAATTCTCGTAATCTTCTTACCAGACGAAATCAAAATGAAATTCCTTGTCAATATGCCACTACAATTTTCTATTCTTTTAACAATGGGCCTTTGTAAAAGTTCCCCAATTCCCAAAACCCACACAAGTTCTGAACAAAAACAATGATAATGGAATAATCATCGACAGTTCACACATTTCTGTCGGTAAGCGGAAATACTTCGCACACCGAGATTACTCAAGGAATAGCCGGGCAAGCGACTGGCACAATCTCCCAACCGTAAAATTGACGATGGGTCAACAACAGTAGCAAACCGTATTGCACAAGAACATAGTTCAGTATCATCCAGTAGTAAAACCATTTTATCAGATCAACAGATGGCGAAATACGGCGTTCTGGCCAAGGACAAACCTAGGGTCACAAGTAGGGTTTCCAGGTCGTCCACCATCCGCGGAGAGGTGGTACCTGAAGCACGAAGGGCGTCCTATCCAAAGTTCACGCCACCACAAGACAATTATGTCAAGGTTTATCTCTACTTGGTTATTAATCTTTTTTCTACATTCTTTCTTTCAACACGTTTAATGATTAAATCAGGAATTTCCAGAAACGAAGAATGTTTTCATGGTTTAAAATTCACCAATCAAATAGGACAGAACCATAGATAAATATCAACTCAAAATTATTTGCATGTATGACGGAGGCAGCTCCAAAACGGACGCACCAAATTGCCGGAAATCATATCTTATAAAGAATAAAATAGGAATTAACACATAAGCTTCACACCCGATAACCACTTCAAAAAAATAGAAATCTATAAAATTAAAATTAAGAAAGTTACTGGAACTAACCAGTTCTCTGGAGTTACATCACCATCCGGTTTACATCGAGATAAATGAATCTTAAGCGTTTTGCCCGACATCACACCACTTACTATTAAGGTGACCGGGGTGACGAAACACTTAATCTAAAAGGAACCACGAAATCTTACCTATAACTTGCCTGAGATCTCGCGTAAAATTATGGATGAAAAAAAGTCGCCCTCATTATCCTTACGCCAAAGATTACATCTTTTGGCGAGTTTCTTATGGGCTACTCTGACATTATCATGAGCTCTTCGCCATATTGATCTCATCCGCTCCGGGGTAAATTTGTCGGTAGGCAGATCGTGAATAGATCACAAATTAGTAAGAGGCGAATTTGCCTGGAAGGCAAACATTAGAGAAACGGGAATTGCTTGATGAGATTCGCGAATCGCAGTGTTAAACGCAAAACTTAACCTCTGTAAGCGAGTATCCCATCTCTTGTGATCAAGATGATGAAAAGCAAAAATAGCAGATTTCAAATTCATATTGACTCTTTCCGCAAGCAACGGATTTGAATTGTAAGGTGTAGTAGTTTTAAGAGTAACTTTATAGTGTCTTCCCATGACGAGTTGTAATCCATATGTGAGCACATTAGGGTATTATTTTTGCACAATCTACGTGATGATATGCGGGTAATATATTTGCACATATTCAACATGATGACATGAGGGTATTTTGATTGCACACATAATAGGCAGTGTAATGAATTATTGTTAGATTGTGCGAGTTAACAATTATTTCTTCAACGACATTTCTTGCATCATTAATTACGAAAATTATTTCTCTTGAATTAGCCTCCGTGGATTAGGCCGCAGCACGCCGGCCACCCACCGCTGGGTCCGTGGTTAAAATCCCGGTCACTTCATGTGAGATTTGTGCTAGACAATACGGAGGCAGACAGGTTTTTCTCTGGGTACTCCGGTTTTCCCTGGCACAAATTTAATTCCAGCAACACCCTCCACTGTCATTTCATTTCATCTGTCGATTCATTTATTCATTTACCCAGGGGAGTGCGACAGGCTCAATATCTAACAAACTATTAGAGCAATCAAACAGAAAGTTTGTATATTGATAGAGGCAATTAACATAAGTATGATGTATGAAAATAGGCTGTATATTTCATCACGGGACTACTTGTTAAACATTTATTTCACAGTTACAGGATTTCATATGGAAGAGGAAAGTATCAAACTGAACTCGAATTTAATAGTAGCGTGGAAATGTATGAGACGAAGATCGAACTGTCTCGCATTACAATTTTGTGTTTGGATTTGAAGGAGTAGTGTAGGCAACGTGCAATACCCATAAGCATTCTGTGATGCTAGCGGAAGCTATTGCTAAGTTGTATGAGGAAATAACATCAATTATAAGGAACGAGAATGGAAAAGTTTCTGTATGAAATATTCTAGCAAGGAGTGAATGAGATTTTAATGAAGCAGCGAATTGACAATAATACAAGTTTTACAAAGCTAGACGGTCGAGAACCGGCTTTTTCAACCGAGCGGAGAGCTAGAGAAGATAGCTTGCGACTGCAAGTTTACATTTGCTCACGGCACGCTTACGAACGAGAGAGACTATGATATTGGCACACGTCACTAAACTTACAAGTCAGAACAATGAAAACTGCATAGCAACTCAATTAGAATATTTTATTTATCTGAAGTATAAAATATTGTAATATTTGGAAAAGACAATTATAAACAATTACACCGCACCAATATGAAGAGAAAAAGCAATAAAATGTATTCACCGAAATGAAGTTTTACGTTTAAAGCTACTAGAGGAGAAATTTGCTGACTAAATGAATTTATATTTCTCGAGGCTAGCAACGCCATTATTGAAAGCCGATGAGACTAGTAAGATAATATCAAGAGAATCATTCCATTTCTGTGATTGGTAGAGTCCAGACCTGCTTCGTGGTACTTCCTCATATTATTGCATATATATATAGAACGACCGACAAGGAAATATTTTGACGGAAGGAGAGCCACACATATTAGTCAACCAGGAGTTGCAACTTCGATGAACAAATACTACACTATACGAAAAGACTTGTTCTATGAATACTTTTGAAAATACAGGAATTTACATTATTGAAAGAGAATTAAGTGGAAGCAATATATAATAGAAGCTATCTTCGGAAATATAAGAGATATCATTCTACTGAAATACGACGGAAGCATTCTTCAATTCTTACTAATATTTCAACTACATTTTGTGAAATGGCGAGGAGACCAGAGGTGACCTGAGGCAACAATGGAAACCATGGATTGGTATTGCAATTCCAACCGCAGTCCACTGATATCACAAATGCGGTTACGACTACTTGAGTTTCCAATCTCATCTCGGAAAACTCATAGCATGTATACCACAGCATACTATTTCACTGAAAACTTGCAAGAGAGGAGACGTTTGAAGAGAGTTTCGTCAGAACCATCTGGTTCAGAAACCTACGAGAGGTCCAGGTTCGGTAACCGGGAAGAAAGCTGAGGTATTGGCGAAGCTGTTTCTACCGTACGAGAGATCGCACCGGTAGTGAGGCTAGACCAGCTGTGTACGCTTCCAAGCAAACACGTGTCCCCATCGGCCTGGGCTGGAATGCCAGGGACGTAACCTAGGAATGCAGACGTACAACTCCTCGCCAACAGCACAGGTTATCATGAAATCATCACAGCTAAAGGTAGATGAGTGTTTATACTATATTTAGTAGTTTTTGCCATATTTTGGGGATAATATTTTGTTGAATTATTTTGAGATAAATAATTAATTGAATACGTCGATAAGACTTTGTAATAATTCAATGTTAATACTATGACTTATTTGAGAAGGAAGAGGAATCACATTGTTGACAAAAATACCAGTATGATAACACAAGAATAAATAAGTCATTTTTGGAGTGAATAATATTAGTAAAAATGCTTTATGAGCAAGGAAATGCGGAAGAAGGACTAGGTAAGATAAATTGTAACCACCTGTTGTCATAACAAAAGTTAAGAGAGTTAATATGGATGTAGATTCATTCAGTATTACAACAATGGGTGGATATGCAAGTATTGCCATTTAAATAATCGAATATAGGCAGACTAGTATCTCAGAAAGCTACTATTTAATGTAACGTAATTGAACTTCGAATATGAAATGATGTTATCGCAAATATGAAGCTACAGGTTGTGAAGAATATAATGTTGTACAGAAATGATAAAGTTATGTGAACAGAACAAGTATTTTATAAGAGTACGAGGACTATGTATTATCGCTAGAAAGAGTGTTTATAACTTGTAACTTGAAAGATATAACACGCAGTCGTGTATATTGAATAGTGTTACTGAATCTCATGCCATTTGGACATGTATAGAGATAGGTATTTTATTTTGCAATGCCGTGCAACGCCTAAATGAAATGAGATGTTGGGTAAGAAATGTTCGCGTATTGTAGACGCTAGTTGAAGACTTGTTCATTGTTAAATATTAGTATTATAGCGATTGTAACGCGAGGCAACGTTCTGTACAGTGTAGTCATTGGAAATGACATTTGAGAATTGCAATCTATGTGATAGTGAGGATTAATACCACGCACCATGAAAAGTTATAATAATGAGAATGAGACAGTCTAGCATAATATTCATGATTTATTATTTTATCAATGGATTTGACAAACCAGAACAGTAATTAGCTTAACCGCTTGCTACAGATTTTCTAATGGATGTAACGTTTTTTTTTTCACGATGATAAACAAGATATTGTGATTCTTTAAAAAGGAGAATAGATGCTAGAGAGGAATGTCTATAAGAATCTTAAGAGATCAACAAGAATAACGTGCAGGACGCGATTATACGAACTACTTTGTAAATAATTTTATATAAAATAATAATAATTTTAAATATTTAATCCTTATAGTTTGATGAAAGAAAGGGAGTAAAAGTAAACTCTGTATTGTGCCCAACTCTAGGAATGGGTATTCCAAGATTCAGACACCTAGATATCAAGGGAAAGGCTGTAGCCGCTTTTGAAAGTTGAGATATTTGAATATCGCGCTACATTGCTTCTCGAAGCATTTGGAAATAATTTACCGATAGTTGGATGTCAAGTGACGTAGCGAGTAATAGCAGAGGTTGAGGCTATTTATTGATTAAATAGTTAACTATGGAGTAGAGACTTGAGCCTGGGATCAGATTACTGGCACGGACAAATGAAAGAGAATGCAATTAGTATAAAGTAAATCGGACCAGGGATTCAAGAGATATGAGGATTTCTAGATTACAACGTGATGACGCGTGACCCTGGCAGTTTTGAATAAAAGCCAGCTGGTCGAAGCATCTTCAGCTCATTCTAACACAAGCACTTGGCGAGCAAGTTGCATCTACGCTGAGCCAAGGCACATGGTTGCCGGATCTACGCAGAAGTTCTTTTGAAAGTCGTGATAGTCACGAAAAGTGCTGCGCTACGAGTTGGAACTTAGTAAGTTTACGGCGAGGAGAATCACTGAGGTGATTGATTTTTCTACAGACATTGGTGGAAATATTTATATTTCTACAAGGACATATGCTAGACTTTGTCTAGAATTTAGTACTTTGTCACAGTCCAGTAATAACTTAATACTTGGATGTTTAAATCCATTTCAAGTCAGTTTTCATATTTGTAACCAGTTAACCACTTCGATCTGTCAGTACACTGAAGACTAGTCTATAACGGTGGCGTTCATTAGTCTACGCAAGGGAAACTACAAGTTGCCTAGCGCATGGTAGATGGTGATATAATAAACCATGCCCAGGGAACGATCTTCAGAACAGCCGTTAATTGCTTAGACTGTCAGTGTTTTTCTTGTACTGATAAGATTACCGTGAGTTATGTTACAACTGACATATCTAAGAAGAGATCACTTAGATCTGACCCTATTTAAACAAACTGTTATGGCTTTGATAGAAGCCCATATTAAAATGGAACAACAGTTAATTCAAACGTCAAGAGATACTACCACTATGTCTGACTAGACGGATTGTGGGTATATGATGGCGGCCGATACAAGGATTATACGTGCTTGTCCGTTAGGGCATGTCTATGGATAAATCTGGTACAGACCAGGTTTACTACGCTTCAAGACCATCAAGAAATGTAAGCCACATTTGAATTATATTATGCCTAGCTAATTGGAACAAACTATTTTTTCTGCAGATGACCAACACATTTTTTTCTTCGTATTTAAAGCTTGCAATGATTTACGCAAGACTTGTTAGAGTTATTCTGAGTATTTTCAGCACTCAGAACAGTTTAGGATCGATGACCGAGCATTTCGAGCATTTATTTGAATATTTCATATTTTTGGGAAACCACGGAAAACAACCGATGTAACTGTAAAAGTTAAATTTATTTTTGTTGAGGAATGGATATTTTTTCCATATTCGAAGATTCGAACATGTGGATTCTCACATAATGAGATGATAATTAAACACATTTAAAATGATATAAATAATAATAATAATAATAATAATCCACTAATAATAATAATAATAATTTTCATAATTTTTCTAAATAATTCTTGGATATTATATTTTATAATAATCATATGTATTGAGAGAGAGCCTATGAAGTAGTTTAATCATTTCTAGTTTGGAACAGGAGATTTTCCGAAGGAAAGTGGTTAGCGCAAGCCCGCATTCAACCAACATTTCAGTTCTGGTTGAACAGTTGATATTTGCTATGAGTAAAGTATATTTTTCAGATAACACGGAGAGGCATGAAACGGGAAGCAAATGATATTTGTATCAAATAGGATATTTTTGTATTTATATAAAATCATGACGTAAATACACTCGAAAGTGAAGTAAAGCTTTTCATAAGTATGATAAATTCACGGGTTGAACTGAATGGTAAAATAAAATAAACTTGTAAGTTTATTAATCTTCCAGTGTTGATAACAAGCAGAGACTTGATTTATTGTATAAATTTTGGGAAGAAAATTTATGTGTGTGGAGTAGTTGAAATGCCATTCCCAGGTGCGCATGTTTAAGTCGCAGGAATGAAGAGGTTTTTTCGAGCATCAATCAAATAGCAGGTTCGATGGCTCAGGTTTATAGTAGGAGTATTGGAACTACACATTTCGTCGTATGAATGACCCGAAGGTTATTTCTTGAAACCATCAGTTCTTATTTCAACCTTGTTTACGAATTCCATTTAGACTTTGATATTGCTAGAACCCGGATTTGTCATGATAGTAGTTTATTCTTCTTCAGAGGAAGACCTTTGCCGTTGTTGTTGTAATATTGTGTTCTTACACAAATAATAGAATGGGCCACTGCCAATTAAAAATAATTCTTTAACCACGAATAATTTGAAGGATATTTTCAATCCTAGTGCCATGAACTGAATGAATTTATTATGAAGTTACAATTCTTATTTCCGCATTCTGTCGAAGAATTGCAAGTTGTAAAAGTAACTAGTAATGACCATAAATATAAATATTTTTTATAATAATGTTTCCAAGTGGAAAATTGAATAATTGAATGGTTCAACCATTTATTGATCAAGTTGATGATTCAGAAATCATATATTTTGTTAGGAACTTGAAGTTCATAATCGAGTCACTTCTCGAATGTTTAATGTCAGAAGAACAATTAATTGTTGTTGTGCTTCGCACAGTTCTTCGATGCTATGCTCAAGGTCAAATACTTTTCAGATGTTATTAATATATGTAAATAATTTGTGTTGCTACAATGATGATAATATTTTTCGACTATATATATTTTTGAAACTGGAAAAACAAGTGAAAGTTTAAAAATTCTATGAACATTTATTCTACGAGTGTTAATATTTATGTAAAATTTCAAACAGTGAACTACGACATTTCCAGTAGAGACAATTAAATTTGAACTGGAATTAATCTTAAATAATTTTGGAACACAGTCCACAGGACAATTAATCGGACTTGTGTTTCCAAAAAGATTGTCAAATGTGTTTGGAAAATGTCTGTATATTGTGTGTAAATAAGAGTGTGGATCGCCACACGTGAGTGATGCTACTTTCAGCACCTTTGCAGTCAGATTTTAACTTCAAAATAAACTGAGATAATTTTACCAGATGTGTTACACCCAATTAAATCTCCTTCTATCCTTATTGTTGCATTGAGCCAAAAATCAGTAAAGCATTTTTTTTTAATTTGATGTCGTTTTTGCGATTTGCTTTAACCCATCTGGCGCTCCGGGATATTTTGATTCTCGTGCTGACTGATAATTGGTAAAATGCATATGTGGTCGTGCGGACTCCGGTCTAAACGGGCACATAAAATAAGATAGAGAGAGAAATGGCTTCGAACGTGGGTCCCGATTTAGACATGGTCAATCGCATGCCGATTTGAAATTGTGATAATTTTTATAGAAATATTTTGGGAGTTGAGAGATGTCTGGTTTGGATGAATAAATTAGTAGGAAACCCAATTAGTGGGGAAAATTAAAAATTTAACTGGTTAATAATTAGAATGGGTTTGATTATTTTTGATAATGGCTTAACCATTAGGGCGTCAAGTAAATTCAGTAGTAAACGTTCGATGACTGGACATACACATTATTAGAATCCAGGTGGAGGATATTTGAGAACTTGCATATTTTTCTTGTGATATTGTGGTAAATGTAATACGTAAAAGTAGAGAATTTTGTTTTTCCATCACGTCGACATTAGGACAAAATCTCATTTTATTATAGTGTTCCAATTAGCTATTCATATTTCTTGTTCTAGTTATAAGCTTGTGTTTGCCACTGTTGTATACCCCTAAGTTTTGAATAATAATTGAAATTATGGAAGAAATGATGAGGATGATGAGGAGTTTGGAGGAGAGTTCAAAAGAGGCTGGACTGCGTGTAGCAGCCATTATGAAAGAAAATACTGAGGCTTTGGAAAGGAAACTTAAAGAAAATTCTGAATCTTTAGAAAATAAATTAAAAGATAACTTGAAAGAAAGTTTAGATGAAAAACTTAAAGAAAATTCTGATTCTTTAGAAAATAAACTTAAAGAAAATTTGAATGATAAACTTAAAGAAAATTCTGATTCTTTGGAAAATAAACTTAAAGAAAGTTCTGATTCTTTAAAAAGTAATTTGAAAGAAAATTTAAACAGTAAATTTAATTCAATGGAAAGTAAATTTAAAGAGAATTCTGAAATTTTGAAAATGACACTTGAGAGTAAAATGAATAAATTATGCGAAAAAACACATGAGCTCGAAACTTCATTAGCTACTAACGCAAGTTTAATGGACGAAAAATTTCGCGATGCCGATCTTCGATCCCAAAGCTTAGCTGATAGGATAGAACATGGTCTTAGGAAAGTTGGTGAAGTCATGATCGACCTAGAAGTCAGAGTGAAGAAGGAGAGTAACGAGATGGGAATTCTAGTTGTTCAACGTTTAACGGAACAATTCAAAGAACTTGTCATGGGAGAAATAAGAGAAGGTGTGATTAGTGAATTGCAAACTGAAATCAAGACCACAGTTGTCAATGAAATTAAAGACACACTCAAGCTGGAGAATCAAGAGGGAATCAAGGAGATTAGGGAATCTTTGTCATCCCATATTGAAGTAATTGCCAAAGATATCCAAGCAACTCAGAAGGACATATCAGATATGACAGGGTCATTGAAAAGTCATGAAGCTGTTATGAACCAGATATCCATTGATGTTAAGGACAATTATAAAGAAACTGAAGCAATTAAGAAGATGGCAGAAGAAAACCAAAAGGAACTTGAGGCTATGAAATCTCAAATCAAGGATGAGAAACAGTCTGATCATCTGTTGAAAATGCCAAATGTAAGGGGAAAGGAACAGATACAGATAAATCTAGGAGGAGCTAGAGACACGGATAGTCAAAGACAGGATGAGGTCAGGACAGTATTTCAATCCAACCCCATAACTGTATTTAAGAATGTAGAAGATAAGCCTTCTAAATTTTCAGGGCGAGATTCTGTGACACCCGTGGAATTTTTGAGAGAAGCAGGGGATTACCTGAAAGATTCTAAGATCCCTAAAGAAAGCCAGATCCGAGTGATAGGGAAGTTTTTGGAAGGTCCTGCACTTCTTTGGTTTATAGCATTTAGATCCACTCTAACCACTTTTGAGGAGTTTTCTCGTGGGCTATTGAAAAAGTTTTGGTCCCCGGAAACCCAACAGCAAGTCAGAGCAGAGTTATATTCGAAGAGATTCTCGGCGTCACAACGTACTCGATACTCTACGTACTTTTCTGGACAGCTGTCTAAACTTCAACATTTAGATCCGCCGATGCCAGATAACGAGTTGATTACTGCATTGATACGTCAGTTTCCAGCAGACGTCCAGAGGACTTTGATCGCTGCTGATATCTATAATATGGAACAATTTGATGAAGTATTACAGAAGCTGGATCATACAAACGCTCAATTCTTCCATCAGAAGGGAGGAAAGAATAACAACGCTGTGTATGCTGTTATGGCTGATAGTTATTCTCAAACACCTCGAGAGATTCGAGAAGGGCGAGAAGAGAAAACGCCGAGGGAAGATCCAAATGAAGGAGGATGGAACCAGTACAGTAACAGATACAGTTACAAGCCATACGCGAGACCGGATGGTGGTAATCGATACAATACTCGATGGAGAAGACCACGAGATAGTCAAGGAAGGTACCAGGAAAGAAGATATTATGGTAGAAATAACTAAAATAACAGAGGGAATGTGGATACTCGTCAGTCCAATGAAGAGTTCAACAAGGAGACGAGGAAAAATTTGGAAGCAAGACACCAAGATAACTTGCAATTTTTGGAGCAGAGGCCCAATGAACCAGGTCCATCGGGAACACAACAATCCCCGGGGAATGGTAATGAAAAAAAAAAACTTCGAATTCACAGTAGAAGATAGAATTTTGAACACTTTCACTTCCAGAATTATTAAATGGCAAGCAGAGGATGATGTCTTAATTCAACAGAATGACGAACGAAAAGAAATGGGTACGAGAATTAGAATGCCAATCATATCATGCGAAGTATTCGGTATGCCTGTCGATACTTTGATCGATACTGGGGCTATGCTTTGTCTGGTGAGTGAGAAGGTTTATATTCTGTGGAAGCTCAAAGAGAATTTAGAGGAGATTCCAGTATCAGGAATTAAGATCCAAGGAATAATACCCAATAAAATATCTCTGTGTAAAACACAATTATACTTATGTATTTGTTGTAATGAAGGACATGGCTTTTGACATGATATTGGGAGCAGATTTCATTCAGAAATATCAAGCAGTGATAGACATGAAGACAGAGACGATCAGATTTAAGAATACCGAAGAGATTAACTTCGAGGGAAAAGAAGAGGAAGACATCGAGGGAGATGCTCAATGGTCTCTGATTTTTCATGAAGCTCAAGGAAGAGAAGTCTACACTGAGGAGGAGTCCCCAGAGCTAGGGAAGATTTTGGAAGAGTATCACGATATTTTTGATATTAAACCTGGTGAAATTAAAGATTTTGAATATTGTGGAAGTAAACAATAATGGAAGCTACGAAATCGCTAATACACGAACTGGTAACATCGTGGGAACTTATAATGCGTCGAATTTGAAGATTTATTATTCAAGAACCAGATGATTTAATGTGTAGATAGGAAAAATAAAAATTTTTCAATTTTTATTTTTTGCTAGGTGTGGGGTGGATGTGCCCAACTCTAGGAATGGGTATTCCAAGATTCCGACACCTAGATATCAAGGGAAAGGCTGTAGCCGCTTTTGAAAGTTGAGATATTTGATTATCGCGCTACATTGCTTCTCGAAGCATTTGGAAATAATTTACCGATAGTTGGATGTCAAGTGACGTAGCGAGTAATAGCAGAGGTTGAGGCTATTTATTGATTAAATAGTTAACTATGGAGTAGAGACTTGAGCCTGGGATCAGATTACTGGCACGGACAAATGAAAGAGAATGCAATTAGTATAAAGTAAATCGGACCAGGGATTCAAGAGATATGAGGATTTCTAGATTACAACGTGATGACGCGTGACCCTGGCAGTTTTGAATAAAAGCCAGCTGGTCGAAGCATCTTCAGCTCATTCTAACACAAGCACTTGGCGAGCAAGTTGCATCTACGCTGAGCCAAGGCACATGGTTGCCGGATCTACGCAGAAGTTCTTTTGAAAGTCGTGATAGTCACCGAAAGTGCTGCGCTACGAGTTGGAACTTAGTAAGTTTACGGCGAGGAGAATCACTGAGGTGATTGATTTTTCTACAGACATTGGTGGAAATATTTATATTTCTACAAGGACATATGCTAGACTTTGTCTAGAATTTAGTACTTTGTCACAGTCCAGTAATAACTTAATACTTGGATGTTTAAATCCATTTCAAGTCAGTTTTCATATTTGTAACTAGTTAACCACTTCGATCTGTCAGTACACTGAAGACTAGTCTATAACGGTGGCGTTCATTAGTCTACGCAAGGGAAACTACAAGTTGCCTAGCGCATGGTAGATGGTGATATAATAAACCATGCCCAGGGAACGATCTTCAGAACAGCCGTTAATTGCTTAGACTGTCAGTGTTTTTCTTGTACTGATAAGATTACCGTGAGTTATGTTACAACTGACATATCTAAGAAGAGATCACTTAGATCTGACCCTATTTAAACAAACTGTTATGGCTTTGATAGAAGCCCATATTAAAATGGAACAACAGTTAATTCAAACGTCAAGAGATACTACCACTATGTCTGACTAGACGGATTGTGGGTATATGATGGCGGCCGATACAAGGATTATACGTGCTTGTCCGTTAGGGCATGTCTATGGATAAATCTGGTACAGACCAGGTTTACTACGCTTCAAGACCATCAAGAAATGTAAGCCACATTTGAATTATATTATGCCTAGCTAATTGGAACAAACTATTTTTTCTGCAGATGACCAACACATTTTTTTCTTCGTATTTAAAGCTTGCAATGATTTACGCAAGACTTGTTAGAGTTATTCTGAGTATTTTCAGCACTCAGAACAGTTTAGGATCGATGACCGAGCATTTCGAGCATTTATTTGAATATTTCATATTTTTGGGAAACCACGGAAAACAACCGATGTAACTGTAAAAGTTAAATTTATTTTTGTTGAGGAATGGATATTTTTTCCATATTCGAAGATTCGAACATGTGGATTCTCACATAATGAGATGATAATTAAACACATTTAAAATGATATAAATAATAATAATAATAATAATCCACTAATAATAATAATAATAATTTTCATAATTTTTCTAAATAATTCTTGGATATTATATTTTATAATAATCATATGTATTGAGAGAGAGCCTATGAAGTAGTTTAATCATTTCTAGTTTGGAACAGGAGATTTTCCGAAGGAAAGTGGTTAGCGCAAGCCCGCATTCAACCAACATTTCAGTTCTGGTTGAACAGTTGATATTTGCTATGAGTAAAGTATATTTTTCAGATAACACGGAGAGGCATGAAACGGGAAGCAAATGATATTTGTATCAAATAGGATATTTTTGTATTTATATAAAATCATGACGTAAATACACTCGAAAGTGAAGTAAAGCTTTTCATAAGTATGATAAATTCACGGGTTGAACTGAATGGTAAAATAAAATAAACTTGTAAGTTTATTAATCTTCCAGTGTTGATAACAAGCAAAGACTTGATTTATTGTATAAATTTTGGGAAGAAAATTTATGTGTGTGGAGTAGTTGAAATGCCATTCCCAGGTGCGCATGTTTAAGTCGCAGGAATGAAGAGGTTTTTTCGAGCATCAATCAAATAGCAGGTTCGATGGCTCAGGTTTATAGTAGGAGTATTGGAACTACACATTTCGTCGTATGAATGACCCGAAGGTTATTTCTTGAAACCATCAGTTCTTATTTCAACCTTGTTTACGAATTCCATTTAGACTTTGATTTTGCTAGAACCCGGATTTGTCATGATAGTAGTTTATTCTTCTTCAGAGGAAGACCTTTGCCGTTGTTGTTGTAATATTGTGTTCTTACACAAATAATAGAATGGGCCACTGCCAATTAAAAATAATTCTTTAACCACGAATAATTTGAAGGATATTTTCAATCCTAGTGCCATGAACTGAATGAATTTATTATGAAGTTACAATTCTTATTTCCGCATTCTGTCGAAGAATTGCAAGTTGTAAAAGTTACTAGTAATGACCATAAATATAAATATTTTTATAATAATGTTTCCAAGTGGAAAATTGAATAATTGAATGGTTCAACCATTTATTGATCAAGTTGATGATTCAGAAATCATATATTTTGTTAGGAACTTGAAGTTCATAATCGAGTCACTTCTCGAATGTTTAATGCCAGAAGAACGATTAATTGTTGTTGTGCTTCGCACAGTTCTTCGATGCTATGCTCAAGGTCAAATACTTTTCAGATGTTATTAATATATGTAAATAATTTGTGTTGCTACAATGATGATAATATTTTTCGACTATATATATTTTTGAAACTGGAAAAACAAGTGAAAGTTTAAAAATTCTATGAACATTTATTCTACGAGTGTTAATATTTATGTAAAATTTCAAACAGTGAACTACGACATTTCCAGTAGAGACAATTAAATTTGAACTGGAATTAATCTTAAATAATTTTGGAACACAGTCCACAGGACTATTAATCGGACTTGTGTTTCCAAAAAGATTGTCAAATGTGTTTGGAAAATTTCTGTATATTGTGTGTAAATAAGAGTGTGGATCGCCACACGTGAGTGATGCTACTTTCAGCATCTTTGCAGTCAGATTTTAACTTCAAAATAAACTGAGATAATTTTACCAGATGTGTTACACCCAATTAAATCTCCTTCTATCCTTATTGTTGCATTGAGCCAAAAATCAGTAAAGCATTTTTTTTAATTTGATGTCGTTTTTGCGATTTGCTTTAACCCATCTGGCGCTCCGGGATATTTTGATTCTCGTGCTGACTGATAATTGGTAAAATGCATATGTGGTCGTGCGGACTCCGGTCTAAACGGGCACAGTATCACGTAGTGAGAGTGCTGTATATAGCGACGCATATTTTTATGAAGTTATAGTAGTTAAAACTACTGGGTGTACGGATAGTAGTTGACATTCCTTTAAGTTATTAAAATACAAATTGTATGGTGATGTAAAGTTATATTTTGGTTGACGAAGACTCAGGAGAGGTCCGAATACCTTTTGTACAGTTATAATTTTTAAGATAGGAGGAGGTATCATTTTTTACGTTAGTTGTAGATGCTAAGATGGGAAAGAGTGAAAATATAATCGAATTGCAAAGGAAGTTGCAAGCAAGCATAGACACTATAAATACTGAAAATATACAATACCATGAACACATTTCAGGTTCCCAAGAGAAACTTACTGATAAGCTAAATAATTTAAGTGGTACTATAGAAGATCTACAAAGTAAGTTGGCCGATCAGAAGAAATTGATCGAGGAAGAGATAAATGTTAATATAACTGCATGTATTATTAAATCGGTCAATGACTTGAAAGAAGATGTGTTAAACTCTAATAGAGAAGATATATTCGAAAAGCATGCCAAAATTACTAAGGATGTCAGAAATATCGAATTAAATGCTAATATTAATGTTACAAAGTTAAGGGAATAATTAACCAAGCGTATTGACGGAGTACAACAATCGATCGTTACCACTCTTAACGACATTGTAAATAAAGCAGATTCGGAAAAGTGGGAAGAATGAAACGTAATATTACGAACTGTAGGCAATGTAAATATTGAGTTAGCCAAACATAAATCTAGTCAGGAAAATGATATGTTGGAAATCAATAATAAATTAAAGGAACTCACTATTAAAGAAACTAGCGAAGCTACTGATCTTAGAACTGATGTACGCAAAGATTTGAGGGAAGATTTAACTAATTTCTTCAAGGAACGTGATGAGAAGTTACAAGAAGAAATAAGAAAATATGAAGCTCGCGCAGATCGGATTGAAGACGATAGGGAGAGCATGGACAGCCATATACATTTCAGTCAGAATGTAACTCCAGGAACGGAGCGTATTGATAGAGAATATGATGGTATGGGTGGTATTTACGATCAAGGCATAAATAGAGGAGGTCAAAATGTTATTGTTTTGAAAAAATTACAAGCCTGCACGTTTTTCTGGAATCAGGAATATTACTGCAGTCGAATTCCTACGCGAAATGAGATGTTATCTAGACGATAATAGGATACCTAGGGATCGCGAGATGAGGGTAGTGGAGAAATACCTGGATTCTGAAGCATTTACATGGCACAGAGCTTTTGGGTATACCTACCACAATTTTGAAGAATTTGCTGACGCATTACAAAAGAGATTTTGGAGTAAAGAGCTACAGCAATATATACGAGCTGAAATATATTCAAGGAAGTATGCGTACTGTGCCCTTAATTTCACAGTGATATAACAGCTAAAATCCCAGGATGTAAATGGATTGCAGCAATCGGCAGTACCCCGGCTAAAAAATACTTACATATTTTACTAGCATATCACACACTGGAAATAAGGAACATATAAGGGTGAATCTATGAGTAATAAACACTATGGTCCATCCTCAAAAGTATCAAACAGTCAAACAACTAGAGCAAGAACAACTCTACTATCTCGGGTAACATAGGGCCTATAAGTGGGTAAATAGAATTCGAGCTTCTGTTACTTGATCATATTATTTATATTTACTTCCCCTACCATAAGTCATAAAGACAAGGAGTTCTATAAAATGACACCCAGCAGACGTGAACACGTGCTTGCTAAGATTTATTCAGAAAAGCTGAATATAACTAACAATTACTACACAAATGTAACGAGAACCCTCACATTATGACTTCAAGTCATATTCGACTTCGCAAATATTTAAAGTAAAATATTAACTTCGTGTTAAAATAGCATATACCTGCTATGTGCTAGGTTTCAGGATCGAGTCGAAAAATGTCGTTAACGAAATATGAAAACTCGACGAAAATAATTTACTTAACGAAGGCCTCTCACTATTACAATCGTTAAGTTTTAATGTATACATAGTGATCCTGAAATCTCATTCCTAAAACTCGCTGTATTAGAAAACTTTAATAATTAAATAATTAAATTTAGTAATAATAATAAAAATATTAACCATAAATAAACCTTACCTATTTACTAAAATATCCATTATCTACATTATATACAGTTATGACCACATTATCTATCCTTGATGTGTAATATCATCTCTTTGTTTACAATATTTATACATTCATCAATGTATTTTAAAGATTTCCATTAACCACGAATGTTTACTCTGGGTTTAATGATTTAAATTGGGCTATATAGTCCACTCATTTAAGTTCATACTAATGTTTAAGTAGCTCCTACTAGTCTGTCCATTATATAATAATAATAATAATAATAATAATAATAATAATAATAATAATAATAATACATAAGATTTCTCTTTAATGAATACCAGAACATTACTTCTGGGGCAGGCTTTAGCCTCCGCTCCTCACAGCTGATCTATATCTACACGACAAATGTGTATGGATCCCTCTCGCCAAACATTTCTTTAATAGAACGTAATGTTTTCTCAACTAAGACTTCACTTATCACACGGACCTCCCTTAAACATAAATTACATTGGCCACCTCGTCATATCAGACGGAAATTTCCATTCATTCAGCTTCCGTATCGAGCCTCCCTCAATACAAGCTCCGTTGCCAGATCGCCCTCTACAGCACATGTCCACATCCCATTCTAGACAATGGATGCATTACATCTCTTACTGAACACCTTCATTGCAATAACTATACAGGGCAAGGTAACGCAAGATACTGGATCTTTACAACGTCATCCTTCATTGTTTTAATGACTAATGAAATTAAATGCACACCCATACTTCAAATACCTAATATGCGTTGCTTCAAAATAAATCTCAGCTGAATTCCATAACTCTCTACGATGTTCCTAAGTTTTGTTCACTGGTATTCTCGATAAATGTTTAATACTTCAATAGCGATCTTTTTTACAGCATCAAGCTTCATTCCATAACATATTTCCATCACTGTTGTGAAATTCTAATAACATCACTGTTCTAAAAACATTTGTCTTCTTTGCATAAAACCTTTTAAATATAAATCGACTAAGTCTGTCAATCACAACAAACAATATTTGTGTTAATATCATTAGTCTACAACACTCATGAACAACCTTTTATAATTTTCCAAAACTCATCCACTGAACTGTTAAAGTCTCCATGTTAAATTCAGAATTCGATCTCAGTCTAAAATCAAAACCGAAATTCAAAAATCTAATAAAATATTTAAATATCAGATGAACATCACAATCTGATCAATCAAATTCAAAATCAAAATAATCTTGATCCTCAATCCGAAAATCTGAAAATCTAAAAAAGGATTTCTCAAAATTCCAAAATAATTTGTTTCAAATCGAAAATAATTTCGATCAACAATTAAAATATAAATTCAAATAACTGAAAATTCGAGGAAAATCCTCCGTGAAAATTCTTAATGAAAATCCTTAATCCTTAATTCATCCTCCGAATGAAATGAAAATTCTTCCATAAATTTTTAAGATCCTTCATGAAAATTCGATGAAAGTGTGAAAATTCAATATGAAAATATTTCATCGTAGTAATGAAAATCTTTCGTGGAAGTGAAAATCTTTCGTAGAAGTGAAAATATCCCATCATAATTAATCATCATCTATTTCAAAGTAATGAAAATTCAAAATGCATAAGCATCGAACTGAGGACTCGACTAGTCCCTCTAAAAATTTCAATCATCATCTAACCAGATGAAAAGTATATAACTCCAAAGAAAAATGAACTAACTTCAAATAAAATGTCGATCTAAGATGACAAATTGAATTTACAAACTTGCTATACGACAGCCAAATACAATCCTAAATGATCACATTAAATAGGCTTGCTTCTAGAACATATATCTACATACTGGAACTACATACAGATATTCTTCTCTTACTTTGAGTAGAGTTATAGTTGTCAAGCGATATAAGGTAGCGTATAGGACTACGCTTCGATGTTCCTTCTCCGAGTATCTTCCTGTGTTCGCTTGCCCGACTGCCATACTCCATGCAATTCTGCGATGAATTGTCTCCCGCTCGCTGGTACATCTTGCCGCGGTCGTCCCGAGTCGAGCCTCCCGTTCACCTTGCTCGTTCCTCTGGGATCCCCGTCTCGCCTTCGGACTCCTGTTCGAACCCTGGACCTCTTTTTCTCTCTTGTGCTTTAACTCGAACACTGTAAGTTTTCGTAATCGCTCGTTCATACTCATAGTTCTTAGATAGTTCATGATGTTAAATGTATTTGCGCTCCCTCAATGTTACCGTAGATATCATGTCTTTAGTTCGACTCCAATCTATCCGTAATCACTTATTAATATTCTCGAGAACATGATCATAGGCTACGTTTCCCATTGTATGTTTAGCACGAGACCATCGACTCCTTCGTAGATTCACATGGTCCTCTCAAATACATTTCAATGTACTTTTCCATTGTTACAAAATACCACTCGTCTTAAAAATTGTTCTATTTCACCCGGTGTCTCTAGTATCTACTTTAAATATTTGGTTCACGCTTACAATAATTTTCACAACGTATTTACTTCCGTTTTATCTTGCACACAGTCACTCGTTAACACTGCGCGATACTTAGTATATTTCTTTGTTTGAGATTTCGCCAATCTTCCTCACATATTCGGTTCAAAATTCTCAAATTTCACTCAAATCACTTATGCTCTTTTCACTGTATTTACTTGATCTATCGTTACTTGATATCATTTTATCACTTATTTCAACAATCTCTATAGTTGTGCAACACTTTCAACACTCCACGGAGCGCAAAACACAACGTCCTCACCCGTCTGAAGTCACCGTGATAATCCCCGCTCCATAATGGCCGTCGATGGCGTCTTCTTCCTTTCCCCTTCCATATTATCCAATCAATCGCGCGTGAATTGTGTGTTCATAAGATTATGCTTTAATTCTGCCATATTAAACCAAATCTGAAGGAATCTCTTCATTATAAATTCTTAAATAATTCTCTCGTATTTATCCAAGCCATAAATGTATTAAATATACTCAAAATAGCATAAATGCTTGAGCTGATAATATTTTAACAAATTATCTCAATGGTCCTTACTGTCACGTGACGTCTGCATAGCAATAAGCTACACCCATGGATACCTATTTTCGTTGAGCATGTAGCCTACCCTTCCAGGTTATCCACTCATATCTTGCATTCCTTCTAGCCGCCTTCTCGGTCAATTAATTATTTCCTCATTGCTCAACACCCTTTCTCTGTAATTCTCATCGTCAGAACTGGTCTCTCGTCCACTTTTCAGCTCCAAAACTTTTCAAAACTCTATGGTTAAAATAAATGAGCAATTGTGACACTGCTCAATCACGAATTCGGGTACAGTACACTGTTTTAACCCGTTACGCAAGCTTTTTCACGAGCCAAGGTGCTCGACTTTAATATCTACAGCCACCGTTAGCTGAGGGAGAATTAGCTACGCTATATCACGCCAGCTACATACAGAAATGAGAAAACACTTAATAGCTGCAGACGAAAAAACATTAGAAGGAATGGCGGAGATTCTCAGACGTCTAGACCATACTAATACAGTGTCTAATACCCAAACAACAGATCTAGGCAGGAAAATCGAGATGTTCACAAGGTATTAGTAGATTAGACGCAACAAACAGAAATAAAACAGGACAGAGTAGGTCCAACAAGAACAACGTATTACGAACGAGATCGTTATGAGCCAGGATATAGACGAACCAGAGAAAGAAGGCCATATCAAAATTGTTATTGGAATAATGGACAGAGAAGGACAGGTCATCACCATAATAACGATTTCCGAAGAAATGGATACTACAATCGAGAAAGTAGACAGAAAGGGGAAGGTTATCGTCGGTATAAAAACTCAAATGAGGAAAACTTCGCCCGGGAACAACAGCAACAACAACGACCACAACAGCAGCAACAACAACAGATGCGCAACAAAGGATGGCGTAGTGATGAAAATGTCCAGACGTTTTACGAAGAAAGAGGAAAGTAAAGTCAAGAATACCTGAAAAATCTCAGACGAAGGGAGGAGAGAAACACTCAGAATCAGGCTCATGAAAATTCTGAACCACAACCCTCGTCGAGTCGGCAATGTCAAGAACAAGACTCAGGCGGGGTACAAAAAACTTCATTTGCGAAAAGGAGGCAGGAGAAGATGAGATCACAATATTGAGGCATGAGATCGCTATATATGAACTTTACCAAGCGTCAGACGAAGACTTGCTACATGAAAGAGGGGAACCCGAGAAAGGAAGAGTAGCAAGATTACCAATTATTCAAATTGAGACCGTGGGCGAAAGTTTGAGGACGTTATTGGTACGGGGGCTACTGCTTCGATATTGTCAGAGATTTTTTAGAGTAGACTGATGGATGGAAGGTCGATCGTGTCAATGCCTGCCTCATCTATTAATGTACGAGGTGTATTCAATGACAAAACTATGAAATGTAAAGTACAAGTGCTGATGGAATGTGCAATAAATAATCATATATATGAGAAGATATTCATTGTCATGAGTAAGATAAGTTTTGACGCTATACCCGGGTTTTATTTCATAACTAAAACTGGAGCGGTTTTTGATTTAAGGAATCGGATTATTAAATTTAAAGAATGAAATATTGAGACAGAAGACTCAGAAACCCAGCAAAATAAGTACCTCATAGAAAATGAAGCTACAGAAGAAAACTTGGAAAGAATAGTAATGGAAATTGAATCAGAAGAAACAGCTCAGTATGGACTGAAGATCGATAATTATGAAGATAATCAGGGAAAGCTGGAAGGATTAATCCTGGAATATGCCGATGTATTCGATGAAAAGCCAAGGTTATTTAAAGGATTTAAGTATCAGATGAAGGTAATTGACGATGCACCATTTCAAAATAAATTATACCCAATCCCAGAAAAGTATCAGGCAGAAATGGCAGAATTAATAAAAGTCATGGAGAAACACGGTATTATAAGGAAACAAGCTACGCCTTATTTAAACCCCATCACAGTAGTGAAGAAAGCAGATGGAAGCTTAAGAGTATGGTTAGATGCCAGGGGCATCAACCGGTTTTTATTGAAAGAATTTCACGTCTGCCTAAAATAAGGGAATTACTCAGGAAGTTTCGTGGAAAGACTTGCTTTTCTGTAATTGATTTGACAGCTTCCTTATATCAAATCGAGATTACTGAGGATAGTAAGTGGTATGGAGGATTCCTATTTAATCAGAGCAGTTACGTGTACCAGCGTGCTCCGTTTGGTATCGTTAACTCAAGCCCTGCACTGAAAACATCACTAGACAACAAGTTAATTGACAAAGTCAAAGCCAACGTCATATGCTACCTGGATGATTCAATTATTTCTTCTGAAACGCCCGAGCAACACTTGCTGCACTTAAGGAAATTATTAGAGACCTGGGAGAGGTTAATATGAAAGTGAATTATAACAAATCTCACTTTTTCCAAGAGAAGATAAATTTCCTAGGACACACGATTGATCAGTTTGGTTATCACCCGCACGAGGATAAAATTGAGGCAATATTGAAATTTCCAAAACCAACCAGGATAAGAGAAATTCGAGGTATTGCGGGTTTATATCTGTGTTTTAGCAGTCATTATTCTCGTTATTCTGAAATAATGGCACCACTCCATGAACTATTAAAGAAGAATGACAGGTGGAAATGGGACCAGGCCGCAGAAAAAGTCTTGATTCAAGCAAAGGAGATGCTAAGAAATAACATTAAATTGGAGTATCCTGATTTTTCGAACGTTCATTCATCATAGAGACAGATGCTTCAAGAGTGGGAATCACCGCAGTCCTTTATCAAAAAGACCAAGAAGGAAATAATCATTACATTTCGTTCAACAGCAGAATACTGCGTCCCCATGAATGCAACTATTTTACGACTGAGTTGGAAACCTCAACAGTCATAAATGTGCTAGAGCAATGAAAGAAGATTTTGCTGGGACACCAGATTATTATCAGAACGGACCATAAAGCTTTAGAGATCATGCTTAAATCATATCTATCAAGCGACAGTATGACAAGATGGACGATGTTCCTACAGCAATTTGATGTAACCATTGTGCACGTCCCAGGTAAAGACAACTTGCTTGTGGATATACCTTCCAGAAATCCTACAGCTAAGAGCAATGTGAAGATTAATATAGTCCAGACGGATGATGAGGACCAGGCAATCTTGAATAAGTTTAGAAGGATAGCGTTAACCCAGAGAAGGCACGCACCTTAAAGGAACATATGTAGACTATTGTCAGGAAGAATGACTGAAGAAAATGAAAACTACATGGAATCTAGAAAGAGGTCCACGCGCTACATAATTGAAGAGGATATTTTATGTTGATATGTTGATGCAGAACATACTAAGGTGAGAATTGTGGTTCCAACGAAGTTGATTGTGCCAGTTATTTGGTTAGCGCACAAGAACATTGGACATGGGGGTGTTGATAAGACGTACAGCACTGCGCAGGAAAAAATTATTGAATCAACATGCGAGATTCGATCGCCGAAGTAGTGAGGTCATGTGAGCTATGTCAGAAGAACAAATACGCTTCGGAATTGTGAAAGGAAAAACCGAAGGCGATTATCCCAACTAAGCCCTCAGAACTGTTTAGTCAGGACATTTTTGGACCTGCTCCGAAGAGTGTAAGGAGTAATCAATATGTATTGGTCACGATGGATATTTTCTCCAAGATTGTTATGTTGAATCTAATTCAGAAGGCTCGAAAGCTGTATTGTATCACCTGGAGAAAAAAAAATCTTCCCAAGTTAGGAAAACCAGAAAGACTACTGACATACCATGGAACGCAGTACATTTCTGCAGAATTCCAAGAGGTTATGGATCGATTAGAAATTACACATATCCTTTAATTCCATTAGGAGTCCAGAGACTATTCTTACGGAAATATTAATGTTGGAGGCTTCAAATACATAAGGCTGTATAGTTCTGACAATCATGCGAACTGGGTGAAGGGAGTGCCTTTGATAGAGTTCTGCACAAATATTACACGTCATGAAAGCACCAACGACATTCCAGTCATGTTGGATTTCGGAGAAAAACTAATGAGACCTTGGAACGGGATTTTCAACATTCCCGAAGACGACGATCCACCGATGGAACAGCGAATAGAATCAGCGAGGGAGCACTTGAACAAACAAGCTGAGAAGAGTTTGAAGAGAGTCCGAGGAAAACGATTCAGTCTACCAATTAAAGTTGGAGAAATTGTTTTAATACGCATTCGAGTAAAAGTTGATGTCTTGAAGATAGTGTACATAAAATTTTCAAGTCTGTTCCGTGGAAAAGTGGAAAAGTGGTAGGAAAAGTATGTGGGAAGAATTGATACAAATTGTAAGGATTGATTATAATCATCCGATTGGAAAATTTAACCACTCTAAATTAAAAAGATGTTATCATAAGATTCATTAAATAGATAAATTCCGTTCAAGACTTGGAAATGAGTACAAGAATAAAGAAAGTACATGTTATACTTTCTTTATCGATTCAAAAGGGGATCTGAACTCGAATTTAATAGTAGCATGGAAATGTATGAGGCGAGGATCGAACTGTCTCGCGTAACAATTTTTTGTTTGGACTTCAAGGAGTAGTGCAGGCAACTTGCCGTACACATAAGCATTCTTTGATGCTAGCGAAAGCTATTGCTAAGTTGTATAAGGATATTACTTCATTTATAAGGAACGTGAATGGAAAAGTTTCTGTATGAAATATTCTAGCAAGGAGTGAATGAGATTTTATTGAAGCAGCAAATTTACAATATTACAAGTTTTAAAAAGATCGACGGTCGAGAACTGGTTTTTTCAGCCGAGCGGAGATAAAGAGAAGATAGCTCGTGACTGCAAGTGTAAATTTGCTCATGGTACGCTTATGATCGAGAAACTTCCAAGTCAGAACCATGAAAACTGCATAGCAACTCTATGGCCAATCAGAATATTTTACTTAGCTGAAGTATAAAATTATATAATATTTTAAAAAGACAATTATAAACAATTACACCGCATCGAAATGAAGAGAAAAAGAAATAACATTAATTCACCGAAATGAAATTTTAAGTTTAAAGCTACGAAAGGAGATATTTGCAGATTAAACACATTTATATCGTTCGAGGCTTGCCACGCCATTATTGAAAGCCGACGAGACTAGATAGATAATATCAGGAGAGTCATTCCATTTCCTTGACTGGTCGAGTCCAGACCTGCTTCGTGGTACTTCCTCATTTTATCGTAGGTACATCGATCGACCGACAAGGAAACTCTTTGACGGAAGGAGAGCCGCACATATCAGTCAACCAGGAGTTGAAACTCCGATGAACAAGTGCTACACTACACGAAAAGACCTGTTCTAAGAATGGTATTGAAAATACAGCAATCTACATTATTGAAAGAACATTAAGAGGAAGCAATATATAATACAAGCTATCTACGGAAATATATGAGGTACCATTCTACTGAAATACGACGGAACATTCTTCAATTCATACTAATATTTCAACTACATTGTGTGAAATATTCCACATGTTAACAAACTCAGGTCAGAGGGGACGTTTTAACATCTATTTCACGTCCTGAATCGTCATTACTTACTAAAACTATGGGGGGAAGCTAACCTATACTAAATGGTGTAAAGGCCAGAGGTGATCTGAGGCATCAATGGAAACAATGGATTGGTATTGCAATTCCAACCGCAGTCCACTGATATCACAAATCCTGCTACGACTACTAGAGTTTCCAATCTCATCTCGGAAATCTCATAGCATGTATACCACAGCATACTATTTCACTGAATAACTGCAAGAGAGGAGACGTTTGAAGAGAGTTTCGTCAGAACCATCTGGTTCAGAAACGTACGAGTGGTCCAGGTTCGTTAACCGGGAAGAAAGCGGAGGTCCTGGCGAAGCTGTTTCAACCGTTCGAGAGATCGCATCGGGAGAGCGGCTAGACCAGCTGTGTGCGCTTCCAAGCACGCACGTTGTCCGGTTGACTGGGAGGAATGCCAGGAACGCAAACCAGGAATGCAGACGTACAACTCCTCGCCGACAGCTCAGGTTATCATGAAATCATCACAGCTAAAGGTAGGTGAGTGTTTATGCTATATTTAGTAGTTTTTGCCATATTTTGGGTATATACGAGGCACGTCCAGAAAGTAAGTTCCGTTTGGTAATAAAATTATATTGTGTACAAATACAGAAAAAAAATATTTACTGCACAACATTTTACAACCCTTAAACTACTTTTCCACATAACTGCCGAACTTTTGCAGGCATTTGTCATAGCGTGGCACAAGTTTTTGGATACCTTCTTCTTCGAAGTTTGCCGCCTGTATCATCACCCAGTTGGAAACATCTTCTTTCAGCTCGTCGTCATTGTTGAAGTGTTGACCGCCAAGGAAAGACTTGAGTTGTGTGAACAGATGAAAGTCGCTATGAGCAAGGTCAGGGCTGTACGGAGGGTGATCAAACACGTCCCAGCCAAATCCCTGTAGGAGGTTTTTCGTCACATTTGCAGTGTGTGGTCGTGCGTTGTCGTGAAGAAAAACAACACATTTTGACAGCAACCCTCGGCGCTTATTCTCTATTGCGCGGCGCAATTTCCTAAGTGTCTCGCAGTAAGCATCTGCGTTGATTGCTTGACCAAGCGGTAAGAAATCAATGATTAAGATGCCTTTCCAGCCCCAGAACACTGTGCACCTCATTTTCCGAGGTGTCAAGATTTGTTTCGGCTTGACCTTTGCTGGGGATGAAGTGTGCCTCCATTCCATTGATTGCCGCTTCCTTTCCAGGGTGTCGTAAGAAACCCAAGTTTCATCTCCTGTGACTATCTGTGTCAGAAATTCTTCGCCGCCTTCATTGTAACGGCTCAAAAACTGAAGTGCACTACCCACCCGTTTTGTTTTTTGTTGCTCCGTAATAATCTTTGGTACCCAACGTCGGCAAAGTTTAAGAAAGTTCAGTTTTTCGGTAACAATTTCATGAATTAGTGATCGTGAGATTTGGGGAAATTCCATAGAGAGAGCACTAATTGTAAACCTGCGGTTTTCCCGGATCTTGTCATCAATCGCATGAACCAGTTCTTCTGTAACCAAAGATGGACGCCCACTTCGTTCTTCATCGTGCACTTCACTACGTCCTTCATTGAACTGTCGGACCCATCTTCTCACCATTGAATCACTAACAGCATTTTGTCCATACACTTCGCAAATTTGCCGACAAATTTCAATTGGTTTCATTTTCCTAGCATTCAGAAAACGAATCACAGATCTGATTTCACAAGCGGCGGGATTTTCAATCAACACCGACATTGTACGAGTAAACATGCACAACAACGCGTACGTGGCTGACAGCGCTCTCCAAATGGCGCACGTTTCTTCTCCTTGATACAGAGCGTCTACCGCGCATATGAGGAACTGCGCTGCAGCGGAACGTACAACTAGTTGAAGACACAGGCGGCACACGTCTATGAAGAAGGTATACAAAAACTCGTGCCGCGCTACGACAAATGCCTGAAACATTTCGGCATTTATGTGGAAAAGTAGTTTAAGGGTTGTATAATTTTGTGCAATAAATAATTTTTCTGTATCTGTACACAATTTAATGTTATAACCAAACGGAACTTACTTTCTGAACGTACTTCGTATATATATATATATATATATATATATATATATGTAACCATTTATTTAACCGTGTTATTATTTTGTTAGATTCATGTAAATTAAAAGTATATCGCTTTTGACGGCAGCGTGTGTCGTTTTTGACGTTTTATTAAAATTTAGTCTTTGTTACTAGATTAATTTTGGAAATACGTTGTAGAATTTGACGATTTTATGCGAATCAGTTCTAAAAGGAGTGGAATGCTTCGATAAAATACGTCGATAATGCTAGGATAGTAATCTTCGATAAAATGCTTTGATAATATTTTGAAAAATTATTTTGAGATATATAATTCACTGAATACGTCGATAAGACTTTGTAATACTTCAATGTTAATACTATGACTTATTTGAGAAGGTAGAGTAATCACATGGTTGACAATAGTGTCAGTATGATAATAAAAGAATAAATAGCTGATTGTTGGAGTGAACAATATTTGTAACTATGCTTTATGAGCAAGGAAATGTGGAAGAAGGACAAGGTGTGATAAACTGTATCACCTTGTTGTCATGACAAAAGTTAAGAAAGTTAATATGGATGTAAATTCATTCAGTATTTCAAGAATGGGAGGATAAGGAATTATTGTTATTTAAATAAACGAACATATGCAGACTAGTACCTCAGAAAGGTATTATTTAATGTAACGTGAATGAACTTAGATTATGAAATGATGTTATCGCAAATGTGAAGCTACAGGGTGTGTTGAAAATAATGTTGTACAGATATGATAAAGTTATGTGAACAGAACAAGTTAAGAATTTTATAAGAGCACGAGGACTATGTATTATCGCTAGAAGGAATTTGTTACTTGAAACTTGAAAGATATAACACGCAGTCGTGTATATTGAATAGTGCTACTGAATCTCATACATTATGGAAATATGTAGAATGGGTATTTTTTTGTAATGCCGTGCAACGCCGAAATGATAAGAGATGTTGGGTAAGAAATGTTTGCGTATTATAGACGCTAGTTGGAGACTTGTTCATTGTTAAAGAGGAGTATTATTGCGATTGTAACGTGAGGCAACGTTCTGTACTGTATGGCAGTGTAGACATTGGAAATGACATTTGAGAATTGCGATTTATGTGTTAGTGAGGATAAATGCCTCGCTCCACGAAAAGTTATGATAATGAGAATGAGATAGTCTGGCATAATATTCATGACATATGGTTTTTAAATGGATTTGACAACCCAGAACAGTAATTAGCGTAACCGCTTGCTAGAGATGTTCTAATGGATGTAACATTTTTTTCACGAAGGTAAACAAGATATTGTGATTCTTTAAAAAGGAGAATAGTTGCTAGAGAGGAAGATTTAGAAGAATCTTAAGAGTTCAACAGGAATATTGTGCTGGACGCGAATATTTGAACTTCTTTGTAAATAATTTTTAAATAATAATAATGATAATTCTAGGTATTTAATCCCTATAGTTTGAAGAAAGAAAGCGAGTAAAAGTGATCTCTGTATTGAACCCTTTATAAGCTACGCATATAAAAGATTCTAATTATTTCTTTCATTATACGATTTATGTTACTGCCTGAATCACTCAGAAGGCCAGCCAGGATTGCGAAATAAGGAGCTTATAATGGAGACAGTTCTAGTGGACATGCCCAGCGATGAAACAAAGAGATGACGACAGATCGGAATGCATTGGCAGGTGCAAGTGAAGACAAAGGCGGGTTTAGAGTTGACTCATTTCAACCGTACCGTATTAGTAACCCTAGGTTCCGGAGAAAGATAGTTGCTGAGAGAAAGAGATGAGAGGAACTTTTAAACATTTATAGGGCAGAGGCTTCTGTTTAAACTGCGACTTTGAATTTGTGAACAACCAATCAGAGAGGGACGCCACTTGTAGCACCAAAAGGTGCGTCTGACGCCGACCTGGTATTAAAAAGCGGGAATCTTGGATTGAAGAACCCCATGATCGATTTTTGAACATGACGTTTCAATTGTTACCTGTGATTAATGACGAGTTGATTGATATATTTTTCATGCCAATAGTCGCAAAACTACAGAAGTTAGTGCTGGATTTCCCCTTCCCTTCGTCTTTTCGCCAGAACCAAATAAATACTTTCGTATGAGTTGACGAAGACGCATTCGTCTTGATACCGTGAGGCATTCTTTTTGATACAGTTGAGGTTATTCAATAGACATTCATTCTGCATGGCATTGCATTGTATTCGGTGAGGTTATTTTATTAGAAGCATTCATTCTACTGATTATTATTGAAACATTGAAATGAAGTTGTTTGCGCACAGCTTAGTCTGTTGAGTTGTAGAGTCTGTGAAATTTAGGTAGTTTACCATGACTACAAATAATAGGGACTAGTTCTTCGAATAATTTTGCACAAGATATTGGGTGAAAGTAGTAGCCTTTGGCAAAATTTAGCTAGAGATATTAACGCGGACTATAATTAACATTTTATTCTGCATTAAGATGGAACT
Source organism: Meconema thalassinum (assembly GCA_946902985.2). Classification (NCBI taxonomy): domain Eukaryota; kingdom Metazoa; phylum Arthropoda; class Insecta; order Orthoptera; family Tettigoniidae; genus Meconema; species Meconema thalassinum. The sequence continues at coordinate 814,275,363 of OX336389.2, read as the reverse complement.
CCAGGTCCAGGAGAAGACTGCGAACCAGCGTTTGATAGGCCTCATGAGGGCTGAAATAGCTAAGTGCTCTGAAGGGAGGATGTCTGACGATGTAAAATGAGGCTGGCGCAGAAAGGAATAAGACAAAAATAATGAATATTATCTGTCAAACTGGTTATGGTTTTTGTGGGACTAATATTTGTGTGTTTTAAATGTAGAGTCTTTGTTTGTTACTGGCAAACTATAGCTAATGCATGTAGCAAGGTGACGATTTGTATTTTATTATTGTGAATATATATTTTTGATGTTCAAATACACAGGGCCACACGCACGACTAAGTGCGTGTTTGCTACTGTAAATTTTCGGCTAGGTGGCACGATTTGGGAATCACTATGATAGCAGAAGCGAAACTGAATTAATTAGAATAAATAGTAGAATTGGTGGTAAATCTTTGTTGTACCTAGTATTTATTGTTACTCAGGCTAGTAATGTTTTTTGCCATTTGTTGCAATCATTAAGTGAGGGGCCGTTTGCCCACTCAAAGTAACAATTTTGAATTAAATTCTTGGAGTGTCCCAGGACACGAAACTAGGGTTATCTGAATCGAGTACCGGCCTGTGGTAGACCAGTGTGTTCATCCCAAAGCTTTGTTGTGTCTGCTAATGTGTTTTAAGTGATATAAGCTTGCGGGAATGTCTATATTCCGTCTGCCGCTTTCCCTCGTTCCGCTGTCGTGACTGTGAACCTCCATGATTCAGAACCCAGGACTGCGGTTCGAAGGAACATTATACATAAGGGCAATAGAATTATTATTATTATTACTAAGTTGGATGTGAGCTTTTGTAAGCCAGATATGTATTTCTGGAGGAGATAGGATTGCTGGAGCCAGGATGTGTACCGAGGTCTGTAAATATTGATGGTACAAAAGTACGTTTGGTCGAGCACTCTGTACTGTAGAGAGAGTGATTCATTGTCACAAGCTAGGCCAGAAATTGAACCTTGGATGTCACGTAGACGCGAGTATGGGCATTTCGCCGCTAGCTTAGAGTGCAGCACTTGCTAGGCACTGGGAGTAGAATGGACCACGGGTCTCAGTGGAAGGGGGAAATGGACTCTGGGTCATCTCCAGTTGAATATAATGGTATCCAAAATGGCGAGCGAGAGAGTAGCAAAGTAGTTGTCACAGGAGAGTTGTCACAGAGTGATTGCAGAGTAGTGGAGCGGCAGAGTAGCAGTAGTTCTCACGCCTCAGTTCTTGCCAGAGTAACGTCGTAACACGCGCGAGCAGAATTCAGCCTCGCGGAGACATACTAGATGTCAAGTATCAGTAAGACTTAGTAGCGCTATTACAGACCTGCGTGCACTTCCAGCAGTAACTTCACATAATTTGTATATAGTGTATATATACTTCGACTGCCAAGGGCTTAATAAATCGGCAGTAGTCCAAGGGAATATCATCTTTTATTCCGGTAGTTCCGGGACTAGTCTATGAGACCTCAAGTTCCCTTATCTAGTAAACCGCTCGGCTAGTAGGGAAAAATCGTCAAGGAGCTGTCAACCTGCCAGAACGTCTCACAGGCCAGGTAGGTCACGACAGACCTAAAATGTTGGTGTCAGGTGTGTAGGGTCCCGAGTTCGACGCACTGAACAGAGCAACTACGGAATAAAGAGAGAGATCGCGACATCGCAGAAGATTGTCCGATAAAGACCGCGACAACGCAGAAGATTGTCCGTCCGCGCATCCGCGTAAATCGTACCGAGTGCCGCGCAACGCAGAAGAGATAAGAAGAAGCCTACTAAGCAGAAGGAGCCGTGCAGTAGCGAGCCGTGCCGCCAGCAGAGGGGAGAACCGATAAGCCGCAGTATCCAGTTAGCAGAGACAACAAAGAAGAAGAAGAAGCCGCCAGGTAAGCTAACCTTATTACAATGGCAAGACAGACAAGTGCAGCTACCGGTGTCCAGGTAGAGGAGAGGCTAGCAGACATAGATACGGTAAGTACAAGTGGGCCTTTTGTATCAGTAACCGAAGGACATCGCCTGATAGGTCGGGAGTTCGATGGAACACAGCCCGACAGATTACGTGAGTTTGTGGCCAATGTAGACGCTGCTGTTCGCATGGTAAAAGACGATGATCAAGAGCTGTTCTTTAAGTATATCCTGACCAAAATCACGGGCAAGGCCCGAGATAAGTTGTTAGTCAGAAGATATATAAATCACTGGGAGGCTGCCAAGCAGGCATTAGGAGAATACTACGGATTTCAGGGCACATTAGACTTATATATTTGCCAGATGTTTCAAACAGCGCAGGATCCGAGGGAATCAGTGGCGACATGGGCACATAAAGTAGAGACTCTGTCAGCTGCGTTCAGGGAAGCAGTCCTCGATGGAGAAAGCTAGCTGGGAGGACAGGGAAGCTCAGTTAAGAATCACAAGAAAAATATGCGTAGCTAGCTTCATACAGGGGTTAAGTAACCCGCGAATCCAAGCTAGGGTCCAGGGCCACGGGGCCATTACTTTCGAGAAAGCTGTAGCCACTGCAAGGCAAGAAGAGGCGGTAATTCTGTCAAAGAAGGCACGAGAAGGGTTGCATACGAAACATAGCTCAGGAGTAAGAGCAGGTAAACCCGGTCAGGAAAGGAAGGCACCACTAAGGTGGCATACTAAGCCAACACAAGCGAGTGTTAGGGTGGTCTGTTACAATTGTAACAGGGAAGGCCACATCGCACGGGAGTGCAAGGAGGCACGAACCCGAGGTACACGCACCGCGTTAGGTAGTACACCCAAAGTACAGACAGGGGGCACCCCAAGTAAGATCATATGTAGATATTGCAAAAAACCTGGACACATAGAGCGCGATTGCCGAAAGAAGCAGAGAGATAAGGAAGCCGTGGCGCCGGAAGCCGTGCGCATAATTAGAGAGAAGCCTCACACGGAAGCGGACAGGAGTAGAACCTGTTACCGTTGTGGGAAGAAAGGGCACGTACAAAACAACTGCGGACAGACAGCCCGGGTACCACAAGTAGAAGTGGACCGGCGGAAGTGTTATAAATGTGGCCAGCAGGGTCACATAAAACGAAATTGTCTGAAGGCCAAGAAGGGCCAGGGCCAGAGTAGGCGCACGGGAGGCAAGGCCATGAAGGGCCAACGCCAGTGCGATGTTTGTGACCGGTGGTCACATGGAACCAAGGACTGTTGGTTCAAGAGTGGGAAAGGTAGTAAGAGAAATATCCCTCAGACAGGGGCGACAAACTGGAACGGGTCTTTAACACAGGGACAGCTATGGAATCCCGTAATTTAAGGAGTCCCAAGGCACGTGACATGGAGGGCACTATATTAATGCATTGTGGGGGGCCTCTGAGGTTTTTAATTGACACTGGCTCCGATGTCAGCCTAGTGAAGAGTCAATCAGTGCCTAAAACAGTTACAATCAGTAGAGGCACCACGATCGAATTAACGGGTGTAAGCGAGGGAACGATTTACACCCAAGGGACCGTTCAGTTTGTTATTGGAGGTACTAAACACACAGTGCATGTGGTGGGCAGTGATTTCCAACTGAGCCAGGATGGTATAATAGGGAGAGACATCCTAGCTGACAGCGTGATCGACTACCGGGAGGGTCATGTTACGACCCACGGTAAAAGATACCCGCTGGGAGCGAGGGAGGCGAAGATAATCAGCCTCGAGCCTCGAACCCAGAAGGTAGTAGTTATTGAAGTCGATAAGAATCTACCAGTGGGAATTATTGAGAGGGCCGAGGTGGCACCAGGGGTTTACCTCGCAGAGTGTCTAACTAGGTCAGAGCACAATGAGGCAGTAGTCAGCATGATGAATACTACTGAGGAAGAAGTGACTCTGTACATCCCTCGAGTGCGAATGCAGGAGGTGGATGACACCTGCCTGGCAGAAGTACGCAAGGTACAGCAAGGCAGTAAGGCGGTAACCGGAGAACCGGCTACTCGGAAGCCCAGATCACGCCGAGTGATAGACTGCTTGCGAGTAGACCATCTCACGCAGGTAGATAAGGAAGGTATATACGCCATCTGTGCGGAATACAATGACATCTTCCACCTTGAGGGAGATAAGCTCACATGCACGGAAGTTATACGCCACGAGATCCCAACGCCCCGGGATCAACCCCCGATTAATGTGCGGCCGTATAGATTGCCGGAGGCTCAAAAGGGAGAAATACAAGCGCAGATAGATAAGATGCTAGGTGATGAAATTATTGTACCTAGTACCTCCCCTAGGAATGCACCATTGTTGTTAGTACCGAAGAAAATGGATGCGTCAGGTAAGCAAAAGTGGAGAGTTGTGATTGACTTCCGAAAATTGAACGAAGTAACGATAGGGGTTAGTTATCCCCTCCCACTCATCTCAGAGCTATTAGATGCTCTAGGTAAGGCCAGGTATTTCAGTACACTTGACCTTTGCAGCGGTTATTATCAGGTGTTATTAAAACCTGAAGACAGGCCCAAGACAGCTTTTTCAGCATTATGGCGCAAGTACGAATTTGCAAAGATGCCCATGGGGTTGAAAGATGCGCCAGCCACATTCACAAGGCTGATGAATACAGTGCTTACCGGATTGACAGGTATTCAGTGTCTGTGCTATCTAGATGATATAATAGTGTGTGGTAGCTCAATAGAGGAGCACAATGCTAAGTTAAGGGATGTTTTTCAAAGGCTGAGAGAAAATACGTTGAAGCTCCAGCCAGATAAGTGTGAGTTCCTGAGGACTGAAGTGACGTTCTTAGGGCATGTAATTACTGAAGGGGGAGTCTTACCAGACTCACGAAAGGTGCAGGCCGTGAAGGATTTTCCGAGGCCTACCACGAGCCGCCAGATTAAACAATTCTGTGGACTCAGTGGGTATTATAGGAAGTTTATACCCAATTATAGTAAGATCGCGAAGCCACTATATGAATTAGTGAAGAAGGAAGTTCCCTTCGTGTGGGGAGATGCACAGGAACAAGCGTACGAAACGTTAAAGCAAAAACTCATTGAAGAGCCTATTTTGCAGTACCCAGATTTTGAAAAACCATTCGTTCTTTACACAGATGCTAGCAACGAAGCAATGGGGGCCGTATTGTCACAAGGGCCCGTGGGTAAAGATCTCCCCGTAGCATATGCAAGCAGGACGCTTAATAAGGCAGAAAGAAATTATAGTGTCACAGAAAAAGAATTATTAGGCATTGTTTGGGGTGTAAAGTATTTCAGGCCGTATTTGTTCGGACGGCATTTCACAGTGGTGACAGATCACAAGCCGCTGAAGTGGGTATTCAATGTCCAGTACCCGTCGTCACGCCTGCTAAAGATCCGATCGAAATTGGCGGAGTATGATTTTGAAATCATTTACAAGCAGGGCAAGCAGAACTGCAATGCTGATGCCCTTAGCAGGAATCCCACTGATGCACAGTGTCAAGCGCGAGTGATCAACTCGGCTGGGCACGAGTTACGGCAGGGGGCGGCCGTGGCCACTCATATGGAAACTCGTAGGAGGGTAGCAACGACTTCAAAACCCGAGGACGCTACGGTAGAGGGAATTGAAGCAGACGGTAGTGAGGACTCCGAGGACGCTAACGCAGAGGAGTCCACGCCCGAAGACAGCTTACCCGAGGTAACCGAGTTGCAGGAGGCTGAGAAATTGGCCATCCTGAAGGAGTGTCATGATTCCTTGGTTGGAGGACACCAGGGAATAGCCCGCACGTACGCCAGGGTACGCGAACGATTACAGTGGAAGGGAATGAAAAGTGACATTGAGCGTTATATACGCTCGTGTCCTTCATGCCAAAAGAATAAGGGGACTAGACCAGACGTCAGAGCGCCAATGGCAATTACGGACACCCCTAGCACGGTCTTTGAGAAGGTATCTTTGGATGTGGTGGGTCCACTTCCGGTGACAGAGCTTGGCAGAAAGTATATTTTGACATGCCAGGACCAACTGTCGAAGTACTTGGTAGCTAGTGCCATGCCGAATCAGGAGGCTGAAACAGTGGCACGGACGCTAATTAATAATGTTATAAGCATTTACGGGATACCGGGGCAGATTCTCACTGACCAGGGTAGTAACTTCATGAGCGAAGTTTTCAAGGCACTTTGCAAGAAACTGCGAATTAGGAAAACAAACACAAGTGCTTTCAGATCGCAATCCAACGGTAGCGTAGAGAGATCTCACAAGGTACTAGCAGAGTACCTGAGGCATAATGTTTGCTCAAGTGAACAAAATGACTGGGACAAGTATCTGCCCACAGCGAGTTTTGTATATAATACCACCAAGAGTACTAGCACAGGGTTCACACCCTACGAGCTTATTTTTGGAAGGAAGGCGAATATACCAGGTGTATTGCAAAAGCCACCTGAGGTGGATTATAATGAACATAAGAATGTGGTAGAGGAGCTGACGTCACAGCTCAGGAGGAATCATGAAGCCGCTAGGAGGACGCTAGTTGAGCGTAAAGAACTGGAAAAGGCTAATTACGATAAAAAGCAGAACGAAGTCACATTTCGAATTGGTGACAAGGTACTCTTGCGTAATGATGCATTGCGAAGAGGACGATCTAAAAAGCTGAGTCCGCCATTTGTAGGGCCTTATGAGGTCGTCGACGTTTCAGGGGTAAATTGCACCCTATTGCTTAGTAAGAAAGGCAGAAGAGTCAAGGTGCATAAGAATCGGTTGAAAATGTACTTGTAAAAGGACTCCAACGGGTTTAGAACCCGGCTGGGTTCAGAAGCAGCACAGAACGGATTAAGGGGTAAAGATATATAACGGTTTACAGATACAGCGACAGCTAAGGGTAACACAGCTGTAAGAGATTGTGTGCGCATGGAGTCAATGTAGTTTATCAGTTGGCACACAATAATATTTGAACAGCGGACAACAGAGGCAAGCAGCCTAGATAATGCACCGGGAGACACGAGTTATGTAAGGCGAAATACAGGGATGTCCATAGAGGCCCCGGAGCGGCCATCCTGAGGAAGCTAAACTCCCCCGTGTGGGTGGCGGGAACCATTGGAACGTTTAGACACGTGATCATTGGTGTTAGAATACCCCCAACAGTGAGCCTGCTGTGTCGTAAGAGGCGACAGAAAAGAGGCGTAGCCTGATGACCCTATTGACCTACTGGTCAGGCAGGCGCGAATCCCGGTGAGTAGCTCTGTGTAATTGAGCCATATGTTATCACTGGCAGCCCCAGGTATGCGAAGGCCTGCCTATGATAATATATGGAAACCAATCAATGGCATAAGGGTGAATTAGAGACACCTGTGTTAAAGGTATAAATTATTTAGGGACACATACGTGTGTATAGCAAATAGAGAAGAAGTGCTCTAAGAGGCACCTTTGAGAAAAGCGAAGAGTCAGAACCTCAAATTTCGGCCACGACGAAGTTACACACCCCTTCGTCTCAATGGCAGCTGGGAAGGTAGCGACAGCTGCTGGTAGGGTTCTTTAATACCCCGCCAAGCTACGGAAAACAAAATTGGGCCGTATTAGAAATTTTAACAGTCAGACGAACAGAGGTTCGACGGGTGGCACTGAGGTGCTCGTAAGTAAAGGGTTGCACGATGGCGAGCGTGTAGCCTATATGTGACTCGTCACCCCTAGGGTAGTCGCGGATACGCACCCGTTAGGACAGGGGTAGGGAAAACCGGAAATTAGCTTAGATGAAATGAAACAGAAACCGAGCCATGAAGGGCACATTTTGAGAGCATTCAGTAAAATGCAAACGGCATTGGTGTAGCCATCCCCGAGGCGATTTGTGAAGCCGAGTCTCTATGTAACAGGACTCGAAGTTAAGCGAGCAAGTTTTCGAATTTAGTGTATGACACTGCTGATAGTTTTGTAGCCACATGCCTAAGCCAGGATGCGAAGCAAAGTCTTTTGAGACTTTAGATGTTGAAGTATATTAAAATTTTGATGGAAAATCAGTAAGATAGGTAACGAATAACCTGTCTTTACCTTGCAGGTAAGGCAGAAGGCAATGGCACGAATGCTAGAATGGTTCTACACCATGGTGGCGATGGTAACAGTGACGTCATCACCCCACGGCATAACCGGAGAAGTACTAGATGTACAAGTGACACCATACGAGAATACACCTGGAGTATACTTCGACAACCAGGGTGAGATACAGTTGTATAATATGGAATGGACATTAGTTACCTATGTGAATTTGAATCAGCTAAGTGATGTATTTTCAAATATCAGGGAGCATATACACTGGACACAATTGGCATGTATATTGTTAGAGCAGAAAACAAATTTGACATGTCAACATGACGTTAAGATGTTAAGTAATCATTTGCAACGGATTAAGGAATCTAAAGAAACGATAGCCAAAATCACTAGACCAAGTGGGGAGACGGATAATACCAGACCGAAAAGGGGATTGATAAATGCTGTAGGTTCAATAGCCAAAGCGTTATTTGGGACATTAAGTCAGGATGACGCAGATAAGTATGAGTCACAAATAAGTGAGTTAGAGAGAGAGCAACTCTCAATGATTAAGGTCACTAAAGAACAGATGTTAGTGGTTAAGTCCACGTTACAAACAATGAACAGCACCATCTACGATGTAACTGCAAACGAGCAGAGGTTGACTCAGGGTTTAAAGGAAATCAGGACATATTTGTCCAATAGTACGCTTCGGATTACAGAAGCATTTGAGCAAGCAGAGTTAGAAATCTCATTAAACAGACATTTAATTGAGATAGAAGGCTTACTTGTACAGCTGTATGAGCAGTACAGTGTGGTACTGTCAGGCATCGTGAATGCACAGGTAGGAGTCATCCAGGTACAGATAATATCACCGGATGACATCATAGAAAGTTATAAGAAAGCCCAGGAGGATTTTCCAAAAGGGTTATCCTTGCCATTTGAATTAAGGTCAGCTTACGGTCACCTAGTCTACAAGGTGGCCACAGTGGAAGTGTTTACAAGTGAAAACTATCTTGTGTATGTTATAAGGACACCCCTTACAGACAGAGTGGTTTATAGTGTGTATCATATGATCCCATTCCCCACCTACATGAAGAGTAATCCCCACCATTTTGTGTACATTCAAGAGGCCAAGGACTATATATTGATGGACAACGAAAAGCAGACATTTGCGCAATTAGATAGGGAACAGGTGAGGCAGTGTAAGGTAGTGTCTGCCACGTGGAGGTTGTGTCATGCTCAGTTCCCTGTTAATATGGTTCACTCGCAAGACAGTTGCGCAGTGAAGATACTCAGTGGAGTTAACCAGGTACCGGAGAATTGTGATAAGAGAGTACTACCAGTACAGCGATTGCTGTGGATACCTATAAGGGAAAACAGGTATATTTATGTGTCTCCAGTTGAGACAAGGGTCACCTGCATGTGTAAGGACACTACAAGTGATATGGGATTAACTGGCACAGGTATTGTTGTGTTAAGTCCAGGGTGTACGTTGTACAGCCCACATAGTAAGGTACAAGGGGTAGGTAAAATAAACACTACTCGAGGTAAGGACTTAGTGCCAGATTTGATACTTAGTTATGACTGCTGCGAGCAGATTGGTAGTGAGATTAAGTAAGAGCAGGTACCGGAGGTTAATAAACTGCCACTGAATAATTTGTTAAATCATGTGAATGATTTAAAGTGGGCCACACACAAAACAGAAGAGGTGGAGGACTTGGTAAGAAAACAAGAAGAAGACATACAAAGTCAGATGATGTATAAACATTTCAATGTATATAAGTATATTGTACTAACTATAGCAGGTACAATTGGGATAATTTTATGGTGCTATTGTTGCAATTGTTGTTGTGATTGCCCTAAATTAGGGTTTCCAGCCAAAAAATGGTTTGATGATGCAAGGTCACATTGCCCAAATATTTGCATAAGGCAAACCGTAATTACGAGGGAAGGTAAGGCTAAGACTTCAGATGAGGATATTACGATATTCCAACGTCCCAGGCAACTTCGGGGACGCCTGGAGATGTCTGAGGAAATCCTGGAATTAGACTCTAGGCCTGCTGAAGGACGCTTCGGTACGCCTACGAGGGCTATTGTAGATTCAGATATGAGTGCGAGTCAGGTCGCATTACAGCCTTCACCCTCAACGCAAAGTCGCAGATCATTACGACTCGACAGTAACAGAGTGTAATATTGGGACAGAAATGAATGCAAGGAAGATTGCAACCATTTCTTCCCTGGGGAGGGAGGTGTCGTGACTGTGAACCTCCATGATTCAGAACCCAGGACTGCGGTTCGAAGGAACATTATACATAAGGGCAATAGAATTATTATTATTATTACTAAGTTGGATGTGAGCTTTTGTAAGCCAGAGATGTATTTCTGGAGGAGATAGGATTGCTGGAGCCAGGATGTGTACCGAGGTCTGTAAATATTGATGGTACAAAAGTACGTTTGGTCGAGCACTCTGTACTGTAGAGAGAGTGATTCATTGTCACAAGCTAGGCCAGAAATTGAACCTTGGATGTCACGTAGACGCGAGTATGGGCATTTCGCCCCTAGCTTAGAGTGCAGCACTTGTTAGGCACTGGGAGTAGAATGGACCACAGGTCTCAGTGGAAGGGGGAAATGGACTCTGGGTCATCTCCAGTTGAATATAATGGTATCCAAAATGGCGAGCGAGAGAGTAGCAAAGTAGTTGTCACAGGAGAGTTGTCACAGAGTGATTGCAGAGTAGTGGAGCGGCAGAGTAGCAGTAGTTCTCACGCCTCAGTTCTTGCCAGAGTAACGTCGTAACACGCGCGAGCAGAATTCAGCCTCGCGGAGACATACTAGATGTCAAGTATCAGTAAGACTTAGTAGCGCTATTACAGACCTGCGTGCACTTCCAGCAGTAACTTCACATAATTTGTATATAGTGTATATATACTTCGACTGCCAAGGGCTTAATAAATCGGCAGTAGTCCAAGGGAATATCATCTTTTATTCCGGTAGTTCCGGGACTAGTCTATGAGACCTCAAGTTCCCTTATCTAGTAAACTGCTCGGCTAGTAGGGAAAAATCGTCAAGGAGCTGTCAACCTGCCAGAACGTCTCACAGGCCAGGTAGGTCACGACACCGCATTTTAACCTTGCGTTGCAAATGTTGGGAACCCGACGTGATGTTCTTGCAATTCAATGAAATTTGCGAGATCTTGAGGGAATTTATATGTCGCGATTGCAAGATGGAGTTATAAAATATAAATAGCATGACACAAAGCTGGTAAGAGGGGCTGGGTGAATCATATGTGGATGAGAGACAGGGAGTAATGTCTACCAGGCGGACTTCAATCAGATAAGAGCAAGCAGTGCTCATTAGCAGTGACGGACCAGCTTTCCGTTCTTCGTAAAATGTTTGTTTAATTTTAAATGAAAGCCTGAATAATGATAAAAGTATTTTAGTCGGTAAATGGGAGCTGTTCGCGCTATGATTGATTGATTCCCGTTGTGTTAACTTAGTCTTGCTTTTATTTCATGTAGATAGCAGCCTGTTTAGGCATGTTATTTTTCTTGGTTTGTTTACTTTCATATGCATTGACCTCGGATGGTAGTAGGGGTGTAAGGCGGGTTCTAAGGCACTTGACGCCTGGCGTCGCGGAGCGTCGATGTTAAATTAAGGGATTTCTCGCAAACCCATGGTCCGATATGAACATGTGACATGTCGTTGGCTTCTGTGTGACGCCCCCTTTGCTATGGACAACATATTTCAACCCCAAAACCTACCCCTACTAGGGGGTGGAATATTATTTTCTTAGTTAAACTCGCTTTCCGTGTGCGACATGATTGCTGGTTAACGCTAATATGAAATAAAACATTGTTCCTCGTGAACGACATACAAACGGGTCGAAGCCGGTATGAATTAACATTGTTTTGTTTTAAAGCATGCACACTTGGGGTTTTTGTAAGAGGGCGGGCTTTTTGAATAATGATTTATAGATGAGGAGTGATGGGAGTCCTAAGACACATGGCGTGGCTGTGCCCAAAAAACAAACATGGTGGCCAAGCGAATGTTCAATAATTAATAGCTCGCAAACCCATGGTCAGATTTTGACAAATGAGGTGTCATAGGACTCTGGTTAACGTCCTCTTTCCTATGGACCACTCGTTATATTTTTCAAATTTTTTGCCAACGAGCCTTAATGAATTAGCAATTTTAGTTTTTTTTCTTTTTACGCATGCACGCTTGGTGATTTTGTAAGAGGGCAGGCTTTTTGAGTAAAGATTTTTGAATGAGTGTTTTTATTTAGAATTTAACCAAAAGATCGAAAACTAATATGCCATGCGCTTTTCATATCTCATGAACCAATAAGGCTAGGGACTTGTTTGATGGGTCGTTGGACTTGGAATGACGCTCCCTTTTTGAATGTATTTTTGAAATTTTGACAAAGGGACTAACGACACTTTTGTTAAAAAACACTTGGAAAACAATAAAAATAAAAAAATCTTATCCGGCCTCTGTGGCCATGCCCTCTTTGAAAAAATTCATGGCTATTTCGATGGAACGGTGGGTCGTAATACGACGGTTAGTTTTTCGATGTGGCGCACCAAGGTGACCATGCTTGCCAATGCACGAATCGATATTTCATGAACCATGGATCGCAGAGGTTTATGCGATGATTCGCTGACCAAGGTGACCATGCTTGCCAATGCAAGAATCGATATTTCATGAACCATGGATAGCAGAGGCTTATGCGATGATTTTCTGGCCAAGGTGACCATGTTTGCAAATGCATTCGCTGCTATTTCATGAACCATGGATCGCAGAGGTTTATGCGATGACTCGCTGGCCAAGGTGACCATGCTTGCAAATGCATAAATCGATATTTCATGAAACATGGATCACAGAGGTTTATTCAATGATTCGCTGGCCTAGCTGATCATGCTTGCCAATGCATACAATTCTATTTCATGAATCATGGATCAGAGAGGTTTATGCGATGATTTGCTGGCCAAGGTTACCATGCTTGCAAATGCACGAATCGATATTTCACGAACCATGGATCGCAGAGGTTTATGCGATGATTCGCTGACCAAGGTGACCATGCTTGCAAATGCATTCGCTGCTATTTCATGAACCATGGATCGCAGAGGTTTATGCGATGACTCGCTGGCCAAGGTGACCATGCTTGCAAATGCATAAATCGATATTTCATGAAACATGGATCGCAGAGGTTTATTCAATGATTCGCTGGCCTAGGTGATCATGCTTGCCAATGCATTCAATGCTATTTCATGAACCATGGATCAGAGAGGTTTATGCGATGATTTGCTGGCCAAGGTTACCATGCTTGCAAATGCACGAATCGATATTTCATGAACCATGGATCGCAGAGGTTTATGCGATGACCCGCTGGCCAAGGTGACCATGCTTGCAAATGCATAAATCGATATTTCATGAAACATGGATCGCAGAGGTTTATTCAATGATTCGCTGGCCTAGGTGATCATGCTTGCCAATGCATTCAATGCTATTTCATGAACCATGGATCACAGAGGTTTATGCGATGATTTGCTGGCCAAGGTGACCATGCTTGCCAATGCGTGAATCGATAATTCATGAACCTTGGATCGCAGAGGTTTATGCGATGATTCGCTGGCCAAGATGGCCATGCTTGCAAATGAATGAATCGATATTTCACGAACCATGGATCGCAGAGGTTTATGCGATGATTCGCTGGCCAAGGTGACCATGCTTGCCAATGCATTCATTGCTATTTCATGAACCACGGATCGCAGAGTTTTATGCAATGATTTGCTGGCCAAGGTGACCTTGCTTGCAAATGCATGAATCGATATTTCATGAACCTTGGATGGCAGAGGTTTATTCCATGATTCGCTTGCCAAGGAGACCATGCTTGTCAATGCATTCATTGCTATTTCATGAACCATGGATCGCAGAGGTTTATGCGATGATTCGCTGGCCACGGTGACCATGCTTGTAAATGCATGAATCGATATTTCATGAACCATGGATCGCAGAGGATTATGCGATGATTCGCTGGCCAAGGTGACCATGCTTTCAAATGCATGAATCGATATTTCATGAACCATGGATCGCAGAGGTTTATGCGATGATTTTCTGGCCAAGGTGACCATGTTTGCAAATGCATTCATTGCTATTTCATAAACCTTGGATCGCAGTGGTTTATGCGACGATTCGCTGGCCAAGGTTACCATGCTTTCAAATGCATGAATCGATATTTCATGAATCAAGGATCGCAGAGGATTATGCGATGATTCGGTGGCCAAGGTGTCCATGCTTGCAAATGCATGAATCGATATTTCATGAACCATGGATCGCAGATGCTTATGTGATGATTCGCTGGCCATGATGGCCATCCATGTAAATGCATGAATCGATATATCATGAACCATGGATTGCAGAGCTGTATGCAATGGTTCAACTCATGCTTGGTAAAGGCGTGATTGAAAAATGAGAAATCCCTTATCATAACAGTGATGTATTATTAAAATGGCAAATCCTATCACGCTAACCCGTAAGCTATGAATGAACGAAACCGGTGGTCGGGCATGGTGTTTCAGGCTTGCAAAATGCATTCAATGCTGTTTCAAAAATCATGGATCATAGAGCTGTATGTAATGGTTCAACTCATGCTTGGTAAAGACAGGATAGAAAAATGAATATCCACAGCCAGCTTTTAGTTGAGCGAGCAGGTTAGGAAATGGAATGAATGAATCCTTCATTTAGCGGTGAGGATTTGAAACAGTGCTGGCTGCTAAAGCCTGTCACACTTTCCTGGCTAACACAAATGCCAATACACAAGCCAATGCAAAAGCCAACACAAAAGCTAACACAAAAGCCAACTACACATGAGCAATGCCCATTTTAATGGGTGAGGGCTTAAACAATAATTTTTACTTTTCAAAGTTCTTCTTCAATTTCTTGAATTTCTCAATCATGACCGATATGGCTGGCTAAATTTTCATGATAAGTGGTTGTAGATAGATAGAGAGAGAGGATCTCACTGGGCGTGTGTTTTAACAATACTATTACTGGTTATAATGACCGAGCTAAATAAACAATCGATATTTTGACGGGTCGGTTTAGGACAGGCCGAGGGTTTGTTTTC
Organism: Meconema thalassinum; assembly: GCA_946902985.2. NCBI lineage: Eukaryota > Metazoa > Arthropoda > Insecta > Orthoptera > Tettigoniidae > Meconema > Meconema thalassinum. The sequence continues at coordinate 814,260,320 of OX336389.2, read as the reverse complement.
CAATATTTCGACGGGTGGGTTTATGATCGAGCGAGGGTTTGTTTTTCCGATATTTTACTTCCGAAGGGGATCTTTATCGTGTAAACGATGATGGGTTACATGACAAATGATAATGTTATGATCAGATGATATTTCGACGGGTCGGTTTAGGACAGGCTGAGGGTTCGTTTTCCGATATTTCGACGGGTCGGTTTAGGACAGGCTGGGGGTTTGTTTTCCGATATTTTGACCGGTCGGTTTATGACAGAGCGAGGGTTCCTTTTTTCCGATATTTTTCTCCTAAAGGGGATCTTTAACGTGTAAACGATGATGGTTTACATGACAAATGATAATTCTCTGATCAGATGAAGGGCAAACACAACTTGGTTATATGTTGTTTGAAGCCAGTAGAAAAAACAAACATGCTGGAGAGCAGACTGACAGGATGTGAATGATATTTGAGCGTATTGAAATGTGCTGACCTGACTTGACATGACAACAGGTGGAAGATTGTAAATCGCTGCGTCAGTAAAAAGTATCATGCACGTGAAGGAATGCGCTATTTGATTAATCATGGATTGTAGAGGCTTATGCGGTGGCCATGCTTGACAATTCATTCATTGATATTTCATGAATCATGAATCGTAGGGGCTTATGCAAGTGGTTCGTTTATGCTTGCTGAAAGCATGACCATGATGATTGAAAAAACAATTGCGAGAATGACCGCCGAGTCAAAGTAAACGGATAAGCCAATGCAAAAGCCGATATATTAGCCAACACAAAAGCCAATACATAAGCCAATAAAAATGCCAACACAAAAGCCAATACAAAAGCCAATACATAACCAAATACAAAAGCCAACACATGGGGTTAGGTTAGGTTGGGTTATGATATGGTACATTAGGTTAGGTGAGCTATGTGTGACGTCATAGCCAGTCTTAAAGCAAGTATAAACTTGTAGAACATGTCACATGGCAAGGTTATGTTAGGTTATGTTAGGTGAGTTGAGGGTAAGTCTTTAAATATTCCGAGTCGTTGAGATACTTACCAAGATCAATAAAAAATCTACTAAGTACATTGACAAAAATAACTTGTCAAATAAACCAATACAAAAGCCGATATATAAGCCGACACAAAAGCCAATATATAAGCCAAAACAAAAGCCAACACAAAGGCCAATACAAAAAGCCAATACATAAGCCAATACAAAAGCCAACACATAGGATTTGGTTAGGTTAGGTTCTGATATGTTACACTAGGTTAGGTGCGCTATGTGTGACGACATAGCCAGTCTTGAAGCAAGTATAAACTTGTAGAACATGTCACGTGACAAGGTTGAGTTAGGTTTTATTACATGAGTTGACGTTAAGTCTTTTAATATTCCCAGTCTTTGAGATACTTTCCAAGACCAATAACAAAAATTCACTAAATACATTGACAAATATAACTTGTCAAATAAGCCAATACAAAAGCCGATATATAAGCCAACACAAAAGCCAATACATAGGCCAAAACAAAAGCCAACACAAAAGCCAATACATAAGCCAACACATGGGGTTAGGTTGGCTTATGATACGTTACATTAGGTTAGGTGAGCTATGTGTGATGTCATAGCCAGTCTTAAAGCAAGTCTAAACTTTTAGAACATGACACGTGGCAAGGTTAAGTTAGGTTATACCTATCACTATTTTTCAAAATGAGAAAAAACATCATGCTCTGGGAAAGCTTGTTTTTATTTTATAGCCAATTGCACTTAACAAAAAAATAGAACACAAAGAAATATCAATTCCTCATTCTTTTTTCAATGTTTATGTCAACATATCATTAACTTTCCTTTCATAACACACATCACAATCAAGGCTGCCATCCTCTCTCCCACTGAGGCATCACAGGATGCTAAACGTTGTTTAGCTTTTTCCAACGACACTCGATCCGCCACATGTCTTAACCAGGATGACTATGGCGATAAGAAAGGTCCTGTTCTTTGCATGCTTGATCCACAGTTGGGTAACCAACTAGGTATTGGTACTTGATAGTTTCACACATAAACAAAAAAATCCAACATGTCTGACATGAATTACATGATTTGAAAGTTTGCAAAGAATATCCAATCAACCATTGTTCAGCCCTGTTTATCACAGTATAATGCTTACCACTATGTTTGTAATAAGGCCATGGCCACCTCCTCCCCAATCCTCATCTGCATTACTAATACATACACTAATACAGCCATCGAAGTAACACTGGTTATCAGACAAATTCTACACACATCCAAGTGCACCGGCCTACATGACCAAGATGTCGCAAAGCCCCTAAATTAATTAATCAACAACTAAAGGGAAACTTGCAGTTTAACGTGACCGTTAATCTCGCGATCATGAGCCCGATGACCCCCTTTTTACATGGAATCCGAACCACAGGACAAGGCATTTCACTTCGAAAATCTCACATTCATTGACCGGGAATCGAACCCGGTCTGCCTCGGCGAGAGACAGACAGCCTCGCCGAGTCTTTCAGGCCTATCATTATAATTTCGTTACCCCGTCTCTTTTTTTCTGTAACAGGATGTGACGTTCTCACGATTTGACAAGTGAGTTCTTGTTTTCGCTGACGTAATTACTAATGTTTCCACACACGAACACACCTATGTCGCGAACAAAAGTGAGAGCAAAGAGATAGAAAAGTGATAGCAAAATGGTAGAAAAATGGTAGAAAAGTGGTAGAAAAAATGTAGAAAAATGGTAGAAAAATGGTAGAAAAGTGGTAGCAAAAAAGTCAACATGGTAGGGTTTTAAGTGTGGGTACTCATCGAGGTGGTATACTAAATGAATCTCCGTTAGTGTTAACAACACATGAACAAATGGACATGAAAAAGCAAGCGCAACAAAAACATAGTGATTCTCAACATAGCGAATTCTTTGTGAAAAAAAATTATCCTCTCCTCAAAACGTTGTGTTTAAACACTCTTCCAGGCCATCTGTAAATCGAACAACATTATCAAAAGCCACGCAAACTCTACAAGAGGTGTCTAAAAGTGCTACCACTTTTCTACCATTTTTCTACCACAAGCACTTTTTTGCTACCACTTTTCCACCACTTTTCTACCATTTTCTACCACTAACACTTTTTGCTACCACTTTTCAACCATTTTTCTACCATTTTTCTACCACTTTTCTACCATTTTTCTACCACTTTGCTATCACTTTTCTCTCCCTTTGCTCTCACTGTTGCTCGCGACATAGGTGTGCTCGTGTGTGGAAACATTAGTAATTACGTCAGCGAAAACATGAACTCACTTGTCAAATAGTGAGAACGTCACATTCTGTTACAGAAAAAAAGAGACGGGGTAACGAAATTATAATGATAGGACTGAAAGACTCGGCGAGGCTGTCTGTCTCTCGCCGAGGAAGACCGGGTTCGATTCCCGGTCAATGAATGTGAAATTTTCGAAATGAAATGCCATGTCCTATGGTTCGGATTCCATGTAAAAAGGGGGTCATGGGGCTCATGATCGCGAGATTAACGGTCACGTTAAACTACAAGTTTCCCTATTTTTGTTGATTAATTAATTTAGGGGCTTTGCGACATCGTAGTCATGTAGTCCGGTGCACTTGGATGTATGTAGAATTTGTTTGATAACCAGTGTTACTGCGATGGCTGTTTAGTGTATGTATTAGTAATGAAGATGAGGATTGGGAAGGAGGTGGCCATGGCCTTATTACAAACATAGTGGTAAGCATTATGCTGTGATAAACAGGGCTGAACAATGGTTGATTGGATATTCTTTACAAACTTTCAAATCATGTAATTCATGTCAGACATGTTTTTTTTTGTTCATGTGTGAAACTATCAAGTACCAATACCTAGTTGGTTACTCAACTGTGGATCAAGCATGCAAAGAACATGACTTTTCTTATCACAATAGTCATCCTGGTTTAAGACATGTGGCGGATCAAGTGTCGTTGGAAAAAGCTAAACAACGTTTAGCATCCTGTGATGCCTCAGGGGGAGAGAGGTTGGCAGCCTTGAGTGTGATGTGTGTTATGAAAGGAAAGCTAATGATATGTGGACATAAACATTGAAAAAAAGAATGAGGAATTGATAATTCTTTGTGTTCTATTTTTTGTAAAGTGCTATTGGATATAAAACAAAAACAAGGTATCCCAGAGCATGAGGTTTTTTCTCATTAAGAAAATAGTGATAGGTATAACCTAACTTAACCTTGTCACGTGACATGCTCTACAAGTTTAGACTTGCTTTAAGACTGGCTATGACATCACACATAGCTCACCTAACCTAATATAACACATCATAACCCAACCTAACCCCATGTGTTGGCCTATGTATTGGCTTTTGTGTTGGCTTTTGTTTTGGCTTATGTATTGGCTTTTATGTTGGCTTATATATCGGCTTTTGTATTGGCTTATTTGACAAGTTATTTTTGTCAATGTATTTAGTAGATTTTTTATTGATCTTGGAAATTATCTCAAAGACTGGGAATATTTAAAGATTTAATCTCATCTCACCTAACATAACCTAACTTAACCTTGCCACGTGACATGTTCTACAAGTTTATACTTGCTTTAAGACTGGCTATGACGTCACACATAGCTCACCTAACATAATGTAACATATAATAACCCTAACCTAACCCCATGTGTTGGCTTTTGTATAGGCTTATGTATTGGCTTTTGTATTGGCTTTTGTGTTTGCATTTGTGTTGGCTTATGTATTGGCCTTTGTTTTGACTTATATATCGGCTCTTGTATTGGTTTATCCGTTTACTTTGACTCAGCGGTCATTCTCCCAATTGTTCTTTAAATCATCATGGTCAAGCTTTCAGTAAGCATAAACAAACCACTCGCATAAGCCTCTACGATTCATGATTCTTGAAATATCAATAAATGCATTGTCAAGCATGGCCACCGCATAAGCCTCTACAATCAATGATTCATCAAATAGCGCATTCCTACATGTGCATGTTACTTTTTACTGACGCAGCGTTTTACAATCTTGCACCTGTTGCCAGGTCAAGTCAGGTCAGCACATTGCAATACGCTCAAATAACATTCACATCCTGTCAGTCTGCTCTCCAGCAAGTTGGTTTTTAGCCTACTTTTCACATTTGGCAAAAATGAGGAAAAAGTAGACTTATGAGATCGATCCGGGAAAATGTGTGTCTGTCTGTGTGTCTGTCTGTCTGTCTGGCTGGCTGGCTGTGTGTGTGTGTCCCCCTATCAACTCCTAAACGGCTGCAGCAATCAAAACCAAATTTAGTATGAGTAAAGATGTGCACCGGAATATCTCACGTCCATGTTTGAAAATGATGTCAGTGCTACCAACTGCTGAAAAAACTCACTAGAAATTTGATCTCCATGTTGGATATCTTGCAAGGTATGCATGGGAGCAATTCCAAAATTGGCACACATGTAGATAGCACTATTTCAGTTTAATTTCCAGGAGGCCAACCATGACAGTGTTGCCAAAATAATTTTAAGCCTTCTGATAGGTCCAATGTTTAAATGCATATAACTTCTACACTATCAATTGGATTTCAACCAAAATTTTTGTATGTAATATCTGTACATAAACAGATATGACTGAGCGTATTCTTAAGATCCACCAGGGCTGCCAACTGTTAATAATTGCTCCCTTTATTTATTTTTATCCAAATACCAATATATCAGAAAGTATGCAAGCCAAAAGCTTTAAACTATGCACACGTATATTCTGACATTTTAGAATAATTTCGAGTAACTTATATACGTCAGTTCTACCAACATGATTATAAGCATGCTGACACGACCAATTTTTAAATACATGTAACTTCTATACTATCAGTTGGATTTCAACCAAATTTCGTATGTGCTATGTGTACCATAACAGATATGACTATAAGTATTGTTAAGAGCAATCAGAGCTGCCAACTGTTAATAAATGCTGTCTATATTTATTTTACACTAATATCAATATACCAGAAAGTATGCAAACCAACAGCTCTATACTTTGCACACTTATAGCACCTGACATTCTAGATTAATTTAGAGTAATTAATACAAGGCAGTGCTGCCAACATGATTCTATGCCTGCTGATATGTCCAATTTTTAAATACATGTAACTTCTATACTAACAAATGGATTTTATCCAAAATTGGCACAACAAGATATCATAATATTTCAGATTATTTTTGACCAACACACGCATGGTATTGTTGGCAACATGCTTTTTCGCGTGCTGATAGATTTAGTGTGTAACTGCATGTAACGTTCATTGGACATCAACCAGATTTTGTATTCTGTACCTTAAGAGATTGAAGTATGAATATATTCAGTCACCAGGGCTGCCAACTGTAGTGCTCTATTAGGCTACATTATACCAGGTATATTTTGAACTAATTAGATATTTCGATATTACCAACTTAATTTCGTCATTATTCTAGATAGGTTCATATACTGTAGAATAATCATTGGCATGAAAAGTAGGCTGTATAGTTCTTCACGGAACTACTTGTTTCTACTCGCTTCAATTAACATATAACCAAGTTCTGTTTGCCCTTCATCTGATCATAGAATTATAATTTGTCATGTAACCCATCATCGTTTACACGTTAAAGATCCCCTTTGGGAGTAAAATATCGGAAAAACGAACCCTCGCTCTGTCATAAACCGACCCGTCAAAATATCGGAAAACAAACCATCAGCCCGTCCTAAACCGACCCGTCGAAATGTCGGAAAACGAACCCTCAGCCTGTCCTAAACCGACCCGTCGAAATATCATCTGATAATAGAATTATCATTTGTCATGTAAACCATCATCGTTTACACGTTAAAGATCCCCTTCGCAAATAAACTATTGGAAGAACGAACCCTCGCTCTGTCATAAACCGACCCGTCGAAATATTGGAAAACGAACCCTTGGCCTGTGGTGCATTCTTGGAATACACGGTACGAGAGATTAAAATTTTGAATGCTTTTGCATGTTCTTTCCTTCCTCTTTGTCAAACACCAACAGTGATCTTCTGTTTTCTCTTAGGGGTTCAGGTCGCTTATATTTTGTATGAGTCTGTTCCAGATATATATTCTATGACCCACCTAGCGTCATATAACAGCGAATCTCTGAAGCTCTTCAACTCTTCCTCGCGCGAGAGGAATTCCTTCTCCATCTGGCTACCAGATTTTACTGCCATCGCCAGCTATTATCTCCATGAGCAAGAGAACTACGTCTACTCTTTTACTCACCATGCTGCGCTAGTATCATCTGTTGTCAACTCTTTGAAGACCGGCTCAGCAAGAGATCAATTTTTTGTTTTAAAGTTGGCAATGTTTATATGTTCTCCTTTTGTCTCCTACCCCCCACTCTTTTTCCCTTCCTTGGACCTTCCGTGCTCCGGTGAGCAGGTCTCACTTCTCAGTCGGCAGTTGACTCGATCAGTTAAAGCTCCACTCGAGCTAGCCTCCTCAAACCAAGAGGCATACTCTCTTCTACGCCATGTTGGCAAAGTAGTTACCTTCAAAGGAAACTTTGCCTTCAACATGAAATCAAGATAAGTACCATTTTAAAGGTTTTAACCTCATCTTCATCAATTTTATCTACATGCTTTTATTGATTATTTTATAGACAGCGTGAGATTACTTGTGGGGCGGTAATCATTCTTCGCGGGATTTTCCATGTTGGGCTTTTGTCTAATCAAGCCAATCTTGGTGAAAAGCAGCATTTCTTATGCTTGCAAAATGAGAAATCCTCTCACTACGTGGGATATTATCTAATACCCGCTGTCTATAAATTATAAAGCTAGTTCCTCCGCTGGATTAACTTTGACTCCAGTCTTCTATAAAGATCGTTCTGGAACTTTCCAGATCTGGTACTCTATCTGCGAGGCTTGCCGTCAGGTATTTTTCACTCACTTGTGAAAATACTAGTTAAAATGAGGAATCTTCCTTAAATTACTGCAATAGCTAACTTTCGTCCACCGTTGGGATGTTCTATGGCGCATTTAACTGTAATCCACCATTTTCTCCAGCAATAGACTCTCGCCTACCTAGTGCAACCAGTTCTTTTCAGCATTGTAAACACTTTCTTTCTCATGAACTTTCGAGTTTCTACAGTGAACTTTGCATCAATCTTTACAGACTATAGTGATAACCAGTGCTTGCTCCACGTTTCTACCGCGTCGCGATCGTCCGGTTATATTAAATACGGCCATGAACATTGATCCTATATCCCAATGATCTTTCCTCAACCTTCTACTAACCATCCATATTAATAAAATTGTAACTTTTCTATAAGGTGTCACTCACGAAGTGCCCTTCCAACTTTGCTAGTTTAACATTAATTAAATTCTGTATAATTACGTGTGTGACACACGATTCAAATTCACATTGTTCCTTTCCTATAATCAGGGAAAACAATTCCTTAAACTCTTGAGCGAGTCATGTTCAGGTTTCACGAAATGGAAACTGTCCCATTTGGCTAGTGATTCCTGCTCAAACTTGGGAAGTCTAGAACTTTCCTTTTCACTTTCTTCAGGTTTCACAGTAAGTGACCTGCCCTCTTTTGTATAATTCTCATATAATAATTCTGTATAAATATAAGACGTTGTAGGAACTTCTATCTTATTTTTCATGTTTTTATTATTGTTATTTTCGAAGTTGTCACTTTCTCTAGAACATTCTCTCAAGAATTTCTTAAGGTGCACTCTTTGTACTCCAATTCACGTTCAAACTTTAATTACTTCATTGTTTATTTGTTTAAATCTTATAAAGATTTTAGAAACATGTAAGGTTTGAAACCTTGTAAATTGTCAATTGCCTGGAGCAAACGTTTAATGTTGAGAGGTCTGCGACCCCATTTGTTAAAAAGTTCAAATGAACTATGTTTGTCCAAATTATATTACATAATTGTTAATTTCTTCAAACTTCTTGGAATTGTAAAATAAATGAAGCGTATCCTTTCGCTTTTTCATTTACGAATACAAAGTTTAGGCAAAATCCTATCTTCCTTGACTCTCCTCACTTAATGACAATAAAATCATTAATAGGGCTTTTCCCCTTTGTTGCATTTGAGCAAGAACTCTTAATTTTCACCTCACTAAAGTTCTTTTTAGCTTTAATAGCTAATTCTAATTGGCCAGTAAGGCAAGTAAAGCTCGCTAAGCCAGCTACCTGCTTGTGGAGATCCTCTCCGAAAACTTATGGTCAGTTTTCTAAAAGATAAGTGTTTCTTTTTGTCTAAACTTTTAGCCGGCTCCGCGCTGAGTAAAAGCTTAGCCATTTTCCAATGCAACCATTGGTTCATTTACCAAGATTACTCCATAAGGCATAATCCTTTATCATTTTCCTTCTTAGAGACACTTGGTCGCCCTTACAGGAACTCCATAATTTTGGAAATTGAAAATACCAAACCTGAGTTAAATCATTGGCATTCTTCGAATTATTTTGAAAAACCCAATTTCTTTGAGAAGACATACAGTAAATTTGTTCCTCTCAGTCTTGCCAGACCATCACTCTTCCCCATAGCAGTTTTATATATGCTTGAGAGGGATTATACGAAAGCCACTCTGTCGCAAACCGCCCAAGTTCTATCTGTGTTTCTCGTCAGCTTAGACCAAGTCCTTACTCATTATAGGTATCCGAAAGCGGATTTTCGGTGGCAACCACCTTTAAGTGTGTTTAAAGCTAAACTTATTAATTTTGTGGGACTCTCCTCCTATTTTTCTATCCTTCTTTTCCAATCCCAAATCTACTTCCTTCTCTTAATCATCTTCCCTTGGTGGGTGGGTTATTCCTCAGCTAATAAACTACCCAAAATTTGGTACCAGAAACCCGGGAGAGTCCATTTGCTATGTCCATTGTTTGTCAAGTGTCATTTGACAATACTTAGCAAATTATTAATATCTGCTTTGGATTTTTCAGCTATAATTACATCATGCAAAGCCTGTGAACGGGAAAGAGGCCGCTCCTGTCTCCTATGGTGTGTCCCATTCTTTCTACCCATTCGCTGCTGCAAGCTTGACAGCATCTCCAAGGTTCTACAGTTTCGTGAGTTGTATTTCAATTTATTCTCTTTATCATGGCTCCTACTGAAAAAGATGAAACTCTCATTGCTAGACGTTCTTCCTATAAAGGGCAACTCACTAGATTCAGAAATTTCATCAGCAAATTAAATCCCGCCGAGTGTGATTTAGACATCTTGACACATCGCCTTAAGTTGTACGAACGGTCTTATGATTATTATGATCAAATTCAAACCGAGATTGAATCCGCTTGCCCAGAACTTCAATCGGATCGGGACGAGGTCGAATCCTTGTACTTTGAAGGGATTGCAAAGGCCCACCAACTGATCCGCAATATCTCAGAACCGGACACTAAGGTCATCAATCCGGCCCAGTTCGCACCCGCTTCAGTTCACAAGAACAAACCGAAACCGTTACTTCCTAAGATAAGCCTACCGCACTTCTCAGGCAAGGAAGGTGAATGGTATTCTTTTTACGAACTTTACTGCTCCCTAATTCATGAAAATACCGGGATTTCTGACATTCATAAATTTTATTTCCTCCGTACGTCTTTGGAATCTGAGGCCTTAGCCTTAGTGGAGTCACTGCCTTTAAGCGCAGACAACTACCACATCGCCTTTAATCTCCTTAAAGAGAGATATGGCAATTTACGTTTGAGTGTAGCTCGCCACATACGCTGTCTCTTCAGCCTGCCAGCCGTCAAACCTAATGACGTCACCTCTTTAAGAAACCTGTTGGACTCTATACAGTTGAATGTCAGAGCATTATACCAACTTAAGCAGCCTGTCCAAACATGGGACACCATACTCATTCATCTGGCTACATCAACATTCGATTTTTCAACTTTAAAGGCTTGGGAGATCGAACTCGCTCGCAAGGAAGAATTTTTCTTCGAACACTTAATCTCGTTTCTTAACAGCCGATGCCAAGTCCTTACAGCACTCGCATTTCAGTGCGAAAAGGTCGAAACGAATCCTCAGTGTCAAATTTTTGGAAAAAAACTTGCTTCTTCAAAGGGACATCAGCCCCCATCTGTCGAGAACAAGCAACACCGTTCTTCTTTCAATCATTCAAGAGAACATATCAGGCCGCTTAACAAATCATTAAAATGCACGCTCTGTAAAAAGCCTCACACATTGTATTTGTGCAAATCCTTTAAAGAATTGTCTGTCGAAGATCGAAGGAAGTTTGTCTTCAATAGCAAACATTGTTTCAATTGCTTATCACCTAAGCATTCTTCTTCAAACTGCACGTCATCAAATCTCTGTTTTCATTGCCAAAAACAGCATCATTCTTTATTGCACGTTCACAATAAATCGAGGTCATCAGTACCTGCCTCTTCAAGCTCCATGCAGAGCAGCTCCGAACAAACTAATGCTTCTTCCTGCATTTCTAATGCCGAACCTTCTCACAGTGCGCAAACCCTTTTGACCACTGTACAATTCGAAATCCAAGATAAATTTGGAAATTGGTTTAGAACCCGTGGTCTTCTCGATTCCGCTTCAACTCATAACTTTGTTTCGCAATCGTTGATTAAAAAACTAGGTCTTTCGTCATCGCCTACTTCTATCAATGTGACCGGCATTGACAATTTGAAAACTCAAGTTTTGCAGTCTTCAAAATTGAAAATCAGAGACGTTTGCCAAAGAAACACCAATCTTAATGTAAACTGTCTCATTCTTACCAGTATTGGCAAGGACACTCCAAGTCACTCTATCAATACTTCCGGTTTAAACATTCCCTCGCACTTAAGGTTAGCCGATCCTCAGTTTAATGCTCAAGGTCCCATTGATGTACTTTTCAGTGCCAATGTTTTTTGGAATTGCTTTCGCAAACAAACACGCAAGTTATCTTCAACCGTGGTCGCCAGAGACACCGATTTTGGTTGGGTTATAACTGGTGAAATTCAATATCCCAGTGTTCAAACCAAAGCGCAATGTCATTTCGTCACAGCTGACATAAATCCCATTTCTGAAAAAGAGAACGCTCATGTTTCAGATCTCAATATTTTTGAAAAACACTTGCCGAAACGATGTCTCATCGTGAACAACTACGCTACCTCTATAAGTTGTTTAAATGGTTTTTCCTTCTTCCCGCACAAGATAGCAATTCAAGTTCGCCTTGCTTTGTGTTACTTCGTCTACCTTCTTATGTCATTTTTTATAGCAGGTAATTGCTTAAACTCTTTCTCGAAAACTATCTTCCCCTTGTGTAAAACCATGGCTATCAGTCTCCATCACTTCGCTGTAAGCTATGGTTCACTTCTTTCGTTATTTAGAAGGACGGCCACGGTCGTCTCCTCCCTCCTTCCTCACAATTGGAAGCCGCTTTTGAAACCGCTTGAAAATCTGAATTCTCTAACATCAAGAATAACTATTCTTATGCATAACCTTCTTCTCAATGTCCCGGCTTCACTTCCTATTTCGGAAGAATCAAGCTTTTTCCTGTCGAAAATTGTCCGATTTCGTGATCCTCTCAATTATGCGAAATTGATTTCCTACTCTATTTCATATATCTTTAAATTGCTTTTTCACGTCCAAGTTACGATTGACTGCATGTCGTCCAACCAGAATATCTGCTTTAAGTCACAGCTGATTCAACAAGTGTTGTTTGTTTATTCCGAACTGCTTGTTTTTCAAACTTGTTTGTATACAAGCCTGGATAACGCCAAGTTGTTGTTTATTTCCTGTACGCTTGACAAAGGTCAAAACAAGTTTCTCTTATCTCAACTCTGGCCGACTGCCAACGATCGTCTGGCGAGTCGCTACTGCAAGTACAGAAGCCGTTCACCTACTTCCCAAAATAAACTTGTTCCAGTTAAGGACTCTTTCAGCTATTTATATGCCTTATCTCGCTGTACTATGTGTGTCAAGGCCGTGCTTGCCTGTGCATTCCACTTACTCACGCTAGTATTCTCCAACTGCTTCGTTCCTTGTTTCAAAACTTCGTTGCGTATTACTCACGCGTTCATGTATTTCACTTTGCTTACATATTTTGAAATCTTATTGTTCATTGATGAACAAACTTACTTTTTCTCGTCGTCACATTCGATGTGTTTTTGCATTTATACTTGTCACGTCACGTTTCTCGCTGACTTAAGTATTTTTCTGAGTAACCCCTTTGATACTCATTATAACTTGAGGTCATTGTTTATGGCTACTAGGTTGTTACCTATGGCGTTCTTGCTTTCTACTCGCATAGTTTCTTTGTTTATTTGGTATATTCTTGTCCTGAATAGATGTACTTGTTTCTATACGCTTTGTTTAAACTTGTTAATTCACCTTTTGCATTGTATCGCAATCTTTACTAGTGCTTTATTTCCCTCAGCTTCTAATTATTTTGTGATGGAAGATGTCGTTAATTCTCGTTATTTAACTCCGCTTTCTAATGACCCTGATGACCTCCTTCCACTCACACCTGGTCACTGTCTTATACGCACTTCTCTCTCTGCCCATCCTACCCTTCCTAATTCTTTCAGGGATTCTGATTTACCTATTGTTTGGCGTAAACTTGAAGCCCTCCGTAATTCTTTTTGGAAGAGGTGGAACTTGGAATATTTAACTTCCTTGCAAGGGAGACAGAAGTGGTTTCTTTCCTGTCCCAATATTAAAGTGGGGGACTTTGGCTTAGTTAGGGATGTTTCACCCCCCCCCCCCCTAGTCTGGCCTTTTGGAAGAGTGACCGAGTGTTACCCTGGAAGAGATGGGAGAGTCAGGGTAGTCAGAGTCTTGACCACTAATGGTCAGATCACAAGACTACTTCTCCGCAATTGCTTATTACCTTTAAATGTTTACTTGTTTTTCTTGTTCCCTGTTGGTGTTTTCCCTCCCAGTATGGTGCATTCTTGGAATACACGGTACGAGAGATTAAAATTTTGAATGCTTTTGCATGTTCTTTCCTTCCTCTTTGTCAAACACCAACAGTGATCTTCTGTTTTCTCTTAGGGGTTCAGGTCGCTTATATTTTGTATGAGTCTGTTCCAGATATATATTCTATGACCCACCTAGCGTCATATAACAGCGAATCTCTGAAGCTCTTCAACTCTTCCTCGCGCGAGAGGAATTCCTTCTCCATCTGGCTACCAGATTTTACTGCCATCGCCAGCTATTATCTCCATGAGCAAGAGAACTACGTCTACTCTTTTACTCACCATGCTGCGCTAGTATCATCTGTTGTCAACTCTTTGAAGACCGGCTCAGCAAGAGATCAATTTTTTGTTTTAAAGTTGGCAATGTTTATATGTTCTCCTTTTGTCTCCTACCCCCCACTCTTTTTCCCTTCCTTGGACCTTCCGTGCTCCGGTGAGCAGGTCTCACTTCTCAGTCGGCAGTTGACTCGATCAGTTAAAGCTCCACTCGAGCTAGCCTCCTCAAACCAAGAGGCATACTCTCTTCTACGCCATGTTGGCAAAGTAGTTACCTTCAAAGGAAACTTTGCCTTCAACATGAAATCAAGATAAGTACCATTTTAAAGGTTTTAACCTCATCTTCATCAATTTTATCTACATGCTTTTATTGATTATTTTATAGACAGCGTGAGATTACTTGTGGGGCGGTAATCATTCTTCGCGGGATTTTCCATGTTGGGCTTTTGTCTAATCAAGCCAATCTTGGTGAAAAGCAGCATTTCTTATGCTTGCAAAATGAGAAATCCTCTCACTACGTGGGATATTATCTAATACCCGCTGTCTATAAATTATAAAGCTAGTTCCTCCGCTGGATTAACTTTGACTCCATTCTTCTATAAAGATCGTTCTGGAACTTTCCAGATCTGGTACTCTATCTGCGAGGCTTGCCGTCAGGTATTTTTCACTCACTTGTGAAAATACTAGTTAAAATGAGGAATCTTCCTTAAATTACTGCAATAGCTAACTTTCGTCCACCGTTGGGATGTTCTATGGCGCATTTAACTGTAATCCACCATTTTCTCCAGCAATAGACTCTCGCCTACCTAGTGCAACCAGTTCTTTTCAGCATTGTAAACACTTTCTTTCTCATGAACTTTCGAGTTTCTACAGTGAACTTTGCATCAATCTTTACAGACTATAGTGATAACCAGTGCTTGCTCCACGTTTCTACCGCGTCGCGATCGTCCGGTTATATTAAATACGGCCATGAACATTGATCCTATATCCCAATGATCTTTCCTCAACCTTCTACTAACCATCCATATTAATAAAATTGTAACTTTTCTATAAGGTGTCACTCACGAAGTGCCCTTCCAACTTTGCTAGTTTAACATTAATTAAATTCTGTATAATTACGTGTGTGACACACGATTCAAATTCACATTGTTCCTTTCCTATAATCAGGGAAAACAATTCCTTAAACTCTTGAGCGAGTCATGTTCAGGTTTCACGAAATGGAAACTGTCCCATTTGGCTAGTGATTCCTGCTCAAACTTGGGAAGTCTAGAACTTTCCTTTTCACTTTCTTCAGGTTTCACAGTAAGTGACCTGCCCTCTTTTGTATAATTCTCATATAATAATTCAGTATAAATATAAGAAGTTGTAGGAACTTCTATCTTATTTTTCATGTTTTTATTATTGTTATTTTCGAAGTTGTCACTTTCTCTAGAATTTCTTAAGGTGCACTCTTTGTACTCCAATTCACGTTCAAACTTTAATTACTTCATTGTTTATTTGTTTAAATCTTATAAAGATTTTAGAAACATGTAAGGTTTGAAACCTTGTAAATTGTCAATTGCCTGGAGCAAACGTTTAATGTTGAGAGGTCTGCGACCCCATTTGTTAGAAAGTTCAAATGAACTATGTTTGTCCAAATTATATTACATAATTGTTAATTTCTTCAAACTTCTTGGAATTGTAAAATAAATGAAGCGTATCCTTTCGCTTTTTCATTTACGAATACAAAGTTTAGGCAAAATCCTATCTTCCTTGACTCTCCTCACTTAATGACAATAAAATCATTAATAGGGCTTTTCCCCTTTGTTGCATTTGAGCAAGAACTCTTAATTTTCACCTCACTAAAGTTCTTTTTAGCTTTAATAGCTAATTCTAATTGGCCAGTAAGGCAAGTAAAGCTCGCTAAGCCAGCTACCTGCTTGTGGAGATCCTCTCCGAAAACTTATGGTCAGTTTTCTAAAAGATAAGTGTTTCTTTTTGTCTAAACTTTTAGCCGGCTCCTCGCTGAGTAAAAGCTTAGCCATTTTCCAATGCAACCATTGGTTCATTTACCAAGATTACTCCATAAGGCATAATCCTTTATCATTTTCCTTCTTAGAGACACTTGGTCGCCCTTACAAGAACTCCATAATTTTGGAAATTGAAAATACCAAACCTGAGTTAAATCATTGGCATTCTTCGAATTATTTTGAAAAACCCAATTTCTTTGAGAAGACATACAGTAAATTTGTTCCTCTCAGTCTTGCCAGACCATCACTCTTCCCCATAGTAGTTTTATATATGCTTGAGAGGGATTATACGAAAGCCACTCTGTCGCAATCCGCCCAAGATCTATCTGTGTTTCTCGTCAGCTTAGACCAAGTCCTTACTCATTTTAGGTATCCGAAAGCGGATTTTCGGTGGCAACCACCTTTAAGTGTGTTTAAAGCTAAACTTATTAATTTTGTGGGACTCTCCTCCTATTTTTCTATCCTTCTTTTCCAATCCCAAATCTACTTCCTTCTCTTAATCATCTTCCCTTGGTGGGTGGGTTATTCCTCAGCTAATAAACTACCCAGCCTGTCCTAAACCGACCCGTCGAAATATCGTCTGATCATAGAATTATCATTTGTCATGTAACCCATCATCGTCTACACGATAAAGATCCCCTTCGGGAGTAAAATATCAGAAAAACAAACCCTCGCTCGATCATAAACTCATCCGTCGAAATATTGGAAAACAAACCCTCGTCCTGTCCTAAACCGACCCGTCAAAATATCGATTGTTCTATTAAGCACGGTCATTCTAACCAGTAATAGTCTTGTTAAAACACACGCCCAGCGTATCCTCTCCCTCCCTCTCTCTATCTATCTATCTATCTATCTATCTACAACCACTCATCATGAATATTTATCCTGCCATATCGGTCATGATTGAGAAATTCAAGATATCGAAGAAGAAATTTGAAATGTCAAAATTATTGTTTAAGCCCTCACCCATTAAAATGGGCAATGCTCATGAGTAGATGGCTTTATGTGTTGGCTTTTGTGTTGGCTTTTGTATTGGCTTTTGTGTTAGCCAGGAAAGTGCGACAGGCTTTAGCAGCCAGCAATGTTTCAAATCCTCACCGCTAAATGAAGGATTCATTCATTCCACTTCCTAACCTGCTCGGCCAACTGAAAGCTGGCTGTGGATTTTCATTTTTCGATCCTGTCTTTACCAAGCATGAGTTGAACAATTACATACAGCTCTATGATCCATGATTTTTGAAACAGCATTGAATGCATTTTGCAAGCCTGAAACGCCATGCTCGACCACCGGTTTCGTTCATTCATAGCAAACGGATTAGCGTGCTAAGCTTTGACCATTTTAATAATACATCACTGTTATGATAAGGGATTTATCATTTTTCAATCACGCCTTTAGCAAGCATGAGTTGAACCATTGCATACAGCTCTGCAATCCATGGTTCATGAGATATCGATTCATGCATTTACAAGGATGGCCTTCTTGGCCAGCGAATCATTACATAAGCCTCTGGGATCCATGGTTCATGAAATATCAATTCATGCATTTGCATGCATGGTCACCTTGGCCAGCGAAACATCGCACAAACCTCTGCGATCCATGGTTCATGAAATATCGATTCATGTATTTGCAAGCATGGTCACCTTGGCCAGCGAATCATTGAATAAACCTCTGCGATCCATGGTTCATGAAATAGCAATGAATGCATTGGCATGCATGGTCACATTGGCCAGCGAATCATCGCATAAACCTCTGCGATTCATGGTTCATGATATATTGATTCATGCATTGGCAAGCATGGTCACCTAGGCCAGCGAATCATTGAGTAAACCTCTGCGATCCAGGGTTCATGAAATATCGATTCATGCATTTGCAAGCATGATAACCTTGGCCCGCGAATCATCGCATAAACCTATGCGATCCAATGTTCATGAAATAGCAGCGAATGCATTTGCAAGCATGGTCACCTTGGCCAGCGGATCATCGCATAAATCTCTGCCATCCATGGTTCATGAAATATCGATTCATGCATTTGCAAGCATGGTATCCTTGGCCAGCGAATCATCGCATAAACCTCTGGGATCCATGGTTCATGAAATAGCAATGAATGCATTAGCAAGCATGGTATCCTTGGCCAGCGAATCATCGCATAAACCTCTGCGATCCATGGTTCATGAAATAGCAATGAATGCATTAGCAAGCATGGTCACCTTGGTCAGCGAATCATCGCATAAACCTCTGCGATCCATGGTTCATGAAATATCGATTCATGCATTAGCAAGCATGGTCACCTTGGTCAGCGAATCATCGCATAAACCTCTGCGATCCATGGTTCATGAAATATCGATTCATGCATTTGCAAGCATGGTCACCTTGGTCCGCCACATCGAAAAACGAACCGTCGTATTACGACCCGCCGTTCCATCGAAATAGCCAAGGATTTTTTCAAAGAGGGCCACAGTGGCCGGATAAATTTTTCTCAAAGGAGATTTAATATTGAGATCAGAATTTGACAGAGCATTGGAAGATTTAAGCAGGAACAAAGCACCAGCCATAGATGATATAACGATTGAGTTGCTACGCTGCGTAGGAGATTAAGGTCTGTTCAGGTTATTTCACTTGGTGTGTAGGATTTATGAGACAGGTGAGGTACCCCCTGATTACAAGAAGAATGTTATCATCCCTATACCAAAGAAAGTAGGAGCTGACAGATGTGAAGATTACCGTACAATCAGCCTGGTTACTCAGGCTTCGAAGATCCTGTCTAGAATAATTTACAAGAGGATTGAAAGCCAGATAGAATCGGAGTTGGGTGAAGACCAG
This sequence comes from Meconema thalassinum, assembly GCA_946902985.2. Classification (NCBI taxonomy): domain Eukaryota; kingdom Metazoa; phylum Arthropoda; class Insecta; order Orthoptera; family Tettigoniidae; genus Meconema; species Meconema thalassinum. The sequence goes on along the minus strand of OX336389.2, from coordinate 814,241,354 downwards.
TTTGGTTTCAGGAGAAATGTAGGAACAAGGGAAGCTGTACTAAGTCTTAGGCTGATTTTGGAAGGTAGAATAAGGAAAGATAAGAGAACTTTCATGGCATTTGTAGACTTAGAAAAGGCTTTTGATAACGTTGATTGGACTAAATTGTTTGACATTTTGAAATCTATTGGAATAAAGTACAGGGATAGGAGTGTGGTATACAATCTATACAGAAACCAGACGGCAGTCATTCGAGCTGAAGGACATGAGAGAGAAGCTGGTATTCAGAAAGGTGTAAGGCAAGGCTGCAACATATCACCCATTCTTTTCAATCTTTACATTGAACACGCAATGAAGGAAATTGGAGAAAAATTTAAAGAGGGAGTGAAGATTCAAGGAGAAATAATTTCAACACTGAGATTTGTTGATGACATCGTCATCTTGGCCGACAAGACTGAGGATTTCAATGAGTTTTTGACTGGTATGGACTCCGTCTTACGGAAAGAATTCATGACGAAAATTAATAAATGTAAAACAAAAGTACTGGAATGCAGCCGAAATAAATCAGAAACCTCTATGGAGATCAAATTGGCAGGTGAAAAGCTGAAGGAAGTAGGAGACTTCTGTTACTTAGGAAGCAGAATAACCAGTGAAGGACGAAGTAAAGAGGATATAAAAAGAAGGTTGGCTCAGGCAAGGAAAGCATTTCTACAAAAAAGGGATCTGTTGACATCCAATATAGATTTAGGTATTAGGAAGTCATTTTTGAAAGCCTTTGTCTTGAGCGTGGTGCTATATGGAAGTGACACTTGGACTATTGTTGCAGGAGAAAAGAGGAGAATTGAAGCTTTTGAAATGTGGTGTTACAGGAGAATGATGAAGATCAGATGGGTAGATAGGGTTACAAACGAAGAGGTATTAAGACGAGTGGGAGAGGAGAGATGTTTCTGGCGACTGGTAATGAAGAGAAGAGATAGGTTAATAGGACACATACTAAGACACCCAGGAATAGCAAGCATAGTTATGCCTCGGATGTAGGGTGTGGTAGCTATGTAGAGATGAAGCGATTAGCTCAGGACAGGGAGGCATGGAGCGCTGCATCAAACCCGTCAAAAAACTGAAGACTCAATCATCATCATTGTTTTCCAAATGTTTTTAACAAAAGTGTCGTTAGGCCCTTTGTCAAAATTTTGATAATACATTCAAAAAGGGAGGGTCAATCCAAGTTCAAAGACCCCTCATACAAGTCCCTAGCCTTATTAGTTCATGAGCTAGTTTTCGATCTTTTGGTTAAATTCTTAAAAAAACACTCATTCAAAAATCTTTATTCAAAAAGCCCACCCTCTTACAAAATCACCAAGCCTGCATGCGTAAAAACAAAACAAAAACAAAAAAATGCTAATTCATTAAGGAGTCGACTCGTTGGCAAAAATTTTGAAAAATATTACGAGTGGTCCATAGGAAAGAGGACGTTATCCAGAGTCCTATGACACCTCATTTGTAAAAATCAGACCATGGGTTTTCGAGCTAATAATTATGTAACATTCGCTTGGTCACCATGTTTTTTTTTTTGGGCACAACCACGCCATATGTCTTAGGACTCCCATCACTCCTCATCTATAAACCATTATTCAAAAAGCCCGCCCTCTTACAAAAAAAAACCAGTGTGCATGCGTAAAAACAAAAAAACAAAAATGTTAATTCATTTCGGCTTCGACCCGTTTGCATGTCGTTCACGAGGAACAATGTTTAATTTCATATTAGCGTTAACCAGCATTCACGTCGCACACGGAAAGCGAGGTTTACCAAGAAAATAATATGTCACCCCCTTGTAGAGGTAAGATTTATTTTGGAGTTGAAATATGTTGTACATAGGAAAGGGGGCGTCTCTCCGAGTCCAACGACATGTCACATGTTCAAATCGGACCATGAGTTTGCGAGAAATCCTTTAATTTAACATCGACGTTCCGCGACGCCAGGCGTCGAGTGGCTTAGAACCCGCCTTACCCCCCTACTGATGGTCTTAATCTTCCGTCACGTTGTTGTCATGTTTGTGTTTGAGCATTTGAGCCCGAGGGCAAGCTCTTGTTTTTTTGGAGTATTCTGACTCACTTGCGATCTCGTTGGAGATCTGTTAATTATGTAATTTTTAAATGGTTGCGTGTGTCAGTAGATTATTATTCTTGTACAACCATTCTAAGTGCATATCCCATAAAACCATGATAATTGTTTGCAGTATGAGGATTTGGGAGCATATTGGCTGTTCCAGTTGTGAGCAAATCTTCATCATAGTACTTATTCTCTTTTTAGCATAGTTATACGCGTGCATACACATTAATCAGACAAGTGGAATTTTTAATGCACATTTTATTTTCAGGAGTGGACTTTCCTAAGCCACTCGTATCCTTGTAATTTTGTGTTCAGTGTGAGTAAAGCTCAGGAAGGACTGTGTTTATTTTAGTGTTTTGTTATTTCTTGTTTTATTCAGTTATTAAATGGTGTTTATTTTAACTGTTTTTCGCTCATTTATTAGTTTATAGTTTTGCTTATGAACCTTGTAGTAGTTAAGTAGGCGTTTGATATTTGAGCTCCAGTAAAAGCCTACCAGGACTGAACGCACCCCGTAGACATAATCTTGTATAAAACACTGTTTTACGCAAGGGCCCAGTATCACGTAGGGAGAGTGATGTATATAGCGGCGCATATTTTAACTAGTTTTAGTAGTGAAAACTACTGGGTGCACGGCAAGTAGTTGACATTCCTTTAAGTACTTAAAATGCGAATTGTATGGTGATGTAAAATTATATTTTGGTTGAGAAGGACTCATGAGAGTTCCGAATACCTTTTGTACAGGTATAATTTGATGATAGGAGGAGCTATCATTTTTAACGTAATTTTTATTTTCATTGTTTTTATGTTGAGATTGACACGTCAATATTATTTGTGTCAGGGATATAATTAGTATTTTCCTATTGAATTAATCTATACAAGCACTGTTTATTCTGTTTGTTCATTTTTTATAGAAACTGATAATCTTCCCATTTAATAATCGACATATAATAGTACTACTAGTTAGATACTGGTGCACGCTTACTTTTATTTTTAACCCTTCACCATCGAGATCCAAGATTCTCGTCCTGCCATATTTTATAGTAGGATTTTGTATGTGACTATGTAGTCGTACAATTGTATTTGTATAGTGTTCCGAGATTTTTCTAGTTTTTCACCTAGTAGGGATGTGTTGGTTTATCTAGCTGTGTATCAACGTCCCTGCGATCCTTACCTTCCAGCGGATAATAGGTGGTGCCTATGTGGAATTCGGGTACAATACACTATTTCACGCATCAGGAAAATGAATGAATATTCATCGATCTAACTTCGATAATGGCACAACATCGCACGTTATTCGGAAAGGAACTACTGTGAAATGGTTTAAGTATAGAGATGAAAACCTATATTGAATCCAGAATTAGACAATTCGGTTTTGTGGCAGACCAAATATTAAATTCAGATATTTAACGTCAACAAGAGTAGGTTAAGGTTGTATCCACATTTTGTTTAATAAATGGATCAAAGTAGCGTCTGAGAAGTGTAACTATTCCGATGCTATCTACAACATTTTTGCGTGAAGTGGTAGTTGATCCTCAATTTTCATATATTAAAAAATAGGTTTTTGAGTTGACGATATATTACCAATTGCTACAAGTTGATTTGATGAATCTGGTACGTGTTAAAAGTTATTCTCTATATTTAATTACTTAAATAAGACGTCAGGTTGAAGTAAATGGTATTAGTTTTTAACATCCTTTTTTAAACGAGAAAGTTTTTCCTTTACTCGACTTTCGGCTTTAGTATTCAAGGTCTTCTTCGTGACTATAATAAACTTGTAGTTGTTTTATTTATTTATAGTACAGTATATTAAAAATCGATTCAAAGAGGAAAATCATAGGTTTAATTTCCTTACCGGTTTCTAATTCGAAACTTATTTTATCTGTTTCTTCGACAACAATATCACTTCAATCCAGTTCAAACTCATGACTTAAATATGAAATTTTATAGACAATTGGAGATCTTGGTGACACAATAATTGGTTATAATACACCTTTAATTAATTAATTGGTATTCTGCCCGAAGGCAGGTCCAAGCCTCCGAAGAGGCTTCCCTCAGCCAGAGTTTACGTGCGGTAGGGTGGCCAAGGCCTTTCCGCTCCTCCTTATGTTGGCCAACAGCGCACAGTACCCAGAACCGGCACACCATCCAAGTTCTGACTGCGCCCAATGTTGCTTAACTGCGGAGTTCACATGGAATCCGGTGTTTCAACACGGCTAGGCCGTTGGCCAATACACCTTTACAGGGAATTATACGTATTTTATTATAATTATGGAGAATTATACTGGTGAATGGATTGATGGTGTGTTAGAAAATTTAAAAATAAATTTCTATTGGTTCATTTCCTTTATTTCATCTTGCAAAATGCCATATTCCTCATTGGATGCAGTAAGATTTTCAAATGGTTCCTTGTTAACCGGTTGCTCAATACTTTCGACTTCAGATTTTAATTTTCAAATTCTTCTATATGAACAATATTCAGATTGTTAACGAAAACCTCAACACGAGATTGTTAATTCTTTAAAATTTCTCTCAGTTGGTTAAATTCAGTTCGTGAAGCAGCATAGTGTTCTACAAACCGTTTATATGTCACTTTTTGGTCGTTAACAGGAAACTCAACACATATTTGATTCTGATTTGAAGAATGTTGAAAATCTGTTCCATTTGTTCAAATTGAACATGTGAAGCAGCATATTGTTCACCAATCGTTCTATTTGCAACATCGCTATTGTTTAAAGGATTGATTACGCGTGTAATTCGTTTATTATTCATATTTAAAGTCCCACCATCGTCTACTTTTAAAACGTTTTGTTTATTGAATTTAGTGTTAAATCCTTGTAGATCTTTTCTAGAAGTAGTAATGTTTTCTAAATAATCTTTGTTCATTGCATCTACCGAATGAATTGGCTGAGATATATATGTAACTCATCTGTTTGACATATCTACCGTATCATCATCTTTGTTTATATTGTTCTACCCTGGGGTTCCCACTGGGTAGGGCAACCCCCTATTGGCCCCCATTTTCACCACCCTTCACCCCATTGCACGTTACAACCCCAGAGAAAACAACAACAGCAAACGTCTAGCCTTTACAATTACACTTGGCTTGGCAGGCCAGCCACACACACATGTGGTAATCCTTAAAACATCCCTACAACAGGAAATCTAAACACTTAGCACCTGATAAGTAGCGCAGGAATTTGCTGACTTATTTACACAAACATGGACAATCAACTTAAATATTCCCCATGCCAGGAACTGAGGTCTCTGTCGTCTTCCACACGCCGGGGTGCTTCCTGACGTCCGGCCTTTCTATAGTCCGGTGAGTTGTACTCATAAAAGGTTGCCTTTAGTGAATCTTTCCATTCCAAGCCTAATTCTTGTATTCATCACATTCATTCTTTGCACAGTTGCACATTTATATTAATTAAATCTTTTACATACTATTAGACCGCTTTCTTGTATTTCTTGAAACCCCCCTTGTTCGAACTCCGGTTCTCAGCCAGCGAAGTCTAGTTCGCTACACCACGACGGTCGCCTTAGCTGTCTGTCATGTAACCTTGTAAACACGCGTCAGCAATAACTTCATAAACATGGCCGGCTCGCCGCTGCTCGCTTCATTCATTAGAGATCACGAACCCTCTTCCTTACACTCGAGTTATTGTCCTGCAGACAAGTACTTCGTCCTTTAGACGAAACCAACCTAAATCGAGCTACTTGCCCCCCCCCCCCCCTCCCGGACAATACCAATTGGTGGAGACGCTGGGTCGTCGCAATTTAAAGGGAAAGTACAACATGTCCTGCGACGAGATTACACCGATAGGCAGAACAGGTTAAACACGACTCCGTACCACCTATCGCAAACCAAGCAAGTAGAGAAGTTAAATACCCTCGCTCCCGCCCTTTACTTCTACACCCTTTAGAAATGAACACAAAATCTAATACAGGAGTATCGTACAAAAACAATTCAGATCGTTGCACAAACAAGTTAACCACTCACACATACAAGCACACATTACATGTCCACAATGCAAGCCACCCTAAGGGAATGCGCAGACGCAATTAGAGCAGACCCAATACCACTCAGTCCCAAATTCTAGGTAAAAAATGAAGACCTAATTAACGTAAACACTGCACTTCGCCTACTCTAAGAAGTTGAGGAGGCAGCGCTAGAAATTCGCTTAAAATACCCTCCAGCGGCCATACAAGGTTTCCATTTTACACGCCCACAAGCCCGCAACACTTCACAGGAGTCAATATACTCAATATCGAGTGATAACTCAGGGGACAACCCGCTAACACTTCCCTCCGTAGTCCTCCAACAGTTACATATTACACTACAAAAACATGACAATTTACTTACGCTGAATATATCACAAACAACGCATTGATCACAGACATCCAAACTATTGCAGTGACAGTAAAAACAGACATAAATAAAACACTGTCAATCATACAATCTACACAATTCGCAAACACACCCCCAGTTAGTGAAAGCATATCTGGCGACGCGAATACTTCCAACATATTACACTCAACACATTTCGGCAGCGACCATTCCATACACAAGTCAGGAATATCTGTAAACAGCGAGCCAGAAAACAACATTGAGAACAACACAGAAAGACACACGGGAAAAAATATGGCCGTACACGCAAAATAACCCCTCATTTAGCCCACAAAATACTCAGGAGCCAATCAGGACCCTGAGGACTACATTAAAACATTCAACAGGTTGGCCGGCATCAATGGCTGGAGAGTCGAAGACAAAATTCGGCCCTTTCACATCTATCTGTATGACAAGGCCCTAACGTGGTTTTAACTACAAGAACACAACATGCGCAATGCAATGAGGGAGGAATTCTGCACACTTTTGAGACACGAGTTCAAGAACACCACAGATCAGGGGGACATTTACAAACAAATTAGGGGAAAAACACAGAGACCCAAGGAACACAGTAATGCAATTACACACATCAAAAAAAGTTTTGCATCACCTCGGTTCCAAGAGTTCCGGAACCGTTAAATACAAAGGGAATAGAGATCAACACAAACAACATTTCAGCTCGTTTTATTGCTCATGAGACCCACACATTGCATGTTGTACCATCATACAGCTAGACTTTCAGCATTTGTGGTCCAGATTGCAGTACACACCACTACCTCTAATACCCAGTAGCACGTCCTCTTGCATTGATGCATGCCTGTATTCGCCGTGGCATACTATCCACAAGTTCATCAAATTCATTGGTCCAAATTGTCCCACTCCTCAACGACAATTCGGCGTAAATCTCTCAGAGTGGTTGGTGGGTCAAGACGTCCATAAACAGCCCTTTTCAACATATCCCAGGCATGTTCGATAGGGTTCATGTCTGGCGAACATGCTGGCCACTGTAGTCGAGCGATGTCGTTATCTTGAAGGAACGCATTCACAAGATGTGCACGATGAGGTCGAGAATTGTCGTCCATGAAGACAAATGCCTCTCCAATATTCTGCCGATATGGTTGCACTATGGGTCGGAGGATGTCATTCAGGTATCGTAAAGCCGTTTCGGAGCCTTCCATGACCACCAGTGGCGTACGTCGGCCCCACATAATGCCACCCCAAAACATCAGGGAACCACCACCTTGCTGCACTCGCTGGACAGTGTGTCTAAGACGTTCAGCCTGACCAGGGTGCCTCCAAACACGTCTCCGACGATTGTCTGGTTGAAGGCATATGCGACACTCATCGGTGAAGAGAACGTGATGCCAATTCCGTGGGGTCCATTCAGCATGTTGTTGGGCCCATCTGTACCGCGCTGCATGGTGTCGGGGTTGCAAAGCTGGACCTCGCCATGGACGTCGGGAGTGAAGGTGCGCATCATGCAGCCTATTGCGCACAGTTTGAGTTGAAACACGACGTCCTGTGGCTGAACGAAACGCATTATTCAACATGGTGGCATTGCTGTCAGGGTTCCTCCGAGCGGCAATCCGTAAGTAGCGGTCATCCACTACAGTAGTAGTCCTTGGGCGGCCTGAGCGAGGCCTGTCATCGACAGTTCCTGTATCTCTGTACCTCCTCCATGTCCGAACAACATCGCTTTGGTTCACTCTGAGACGCCTGGAAACTTCCCTTGTTGAGAGCCCTTCTTGACACAAAGTAACAATGCGGACGCGATCGAACTGCGGTATTGACCTTCTAGGCATGGTAGAACTACAGACAACATGAGCAGCGTACCTTCGTCCTGGTGGAATGACTGGAACTGATCGGCTGTCGTACCCCCTCCGTCTAATAGGCCCTGCTCATGCATGGTTGTTTACATCTTTGAGCAGTTTTAGTGACATCTATGAACAGTCAAAGGGACTGTATCTTGGATACAATATACACAGTCAACGTCTATATGCCGGAGATCTGGGAACCGAGGTGATGCAAAACTTTTTTTGATGTGTGTATAAACTCCAAGCTCCTCATGTGCGATAGACACGACGCAGAAATGCCATAAAAACAGAAAATACGGCTGATAATGAAAGGCCTGAGTTAGGCATTAGTCGACAAGCTATGCACTATGACAAACACAATACAACAACTGAGACGAAACTTTAAAACCATAGAGAGTGGCAATAAAATACAGAAAAAGCCATAGACTCTCATATTAGATCAGATTCACACGAACTACAACAACTACACGACCTCACTCAACAGTTACACGAGATGAAGATCACAACAATAAATACACAAACACAAGGAGGGGGGGGGTATAAAAATAAGGGGAACACACGACGGCCACAATTAAATGGAAGGCAATCGCCTCCGCAACACGCAAGGACAAGCGACAACCAACACAGAACACAGGGAAACAACACACACAGGAAGGAAATAATTTACAACCCTCACCGCTACAATCTACCACCCTTCAGACAAGGAAACACGCCACAGTACAGACAATACAACCCTCCTAAATACAGACAGATTCCGGAGCAATACTCACCCCCAATACGATTATACATATTACGACACACAATATAAAAACGCACGCCGATATAACAGGCCACACTTACTCCCCCGACCAGCTCACCCTCATCACGTGGAACACTGGCAAAACTACTCACCCCATAGACAACCCACCCTTAACACTGAGCCCACACAATACAACTACACAAGTTAGAAATGACAAAATACAGCCCCGAACATACGGCGACGCTCATATATGTATTGTGCCCTTGCGTAAAACAGTGTTTTTATACAAGATTCTCTCTTCGGGGAGCGTTCAGTCCTGGTAGGCTTTTACAAGAGCTCAAGTAACAAACAACTGCTTTACTACTACAAGGTTCATAATCAAAACTATAAACTAATAAATGAGTGAAAAACAGATAAAATAAACACCATTTAATGACTGAATAACACAAGAAATAACAAAACACTAAAATAAACACAGTCCTCCCTGAATCTGACTCCCAATGAACACTAAATAACAAGGATATGAGCGGCATAGGAATGTCCACTCCTGAAAAATAAATTGTGGATTAGAAATTCCACGGGCCTGGTTAATGTGTATGCACGCGTATAACTATGCTAGACAGAGAATAAGTACTATGATGAAGATTTGTTCACAAATGGAACAGCCAATAAGCTCGCAAATCCTCATACTGCAAACCATTATCATGGCTTTATGGGATAAGCACTTAGAATGGCTGTACAAGAATAATAATCTACTGACACACGCAACCATTTAAAAATTACATAATTAACAGATCTCCAACGAGATCGCAAGTGAGCCAGAATACTCCAAACAAAACAAGGGCTTGCCCTCGGGTTCAAATACTCAAACACAAACATGACAACAACGTGACGGAACATCAAGACAATCCGAAGTCAATGAAGATGAAAGGAAACAAATCAAGAAAAATATTATGCCTAAACAGGCAGATATTTACATGAAATAAAAGCAGGAATAAGTTAACACACCAGCAATCAATCAATCATAGCGCGAACAGCTCCCATTTACCGATTAAAAGACTTTTATCATTATTCAGGCTTTCATTTAAAATTTTAAAAAACATTTTTTGAAGAACAGAAACCTGGTACGTCACTGCTAATGAGCACTGCTTGCTTTTATCTGATCGAAGTCCGCCTGGTGGACATTCCTGCCAGTCACTCATCAACATATGGTTCACCCAGCCCCTCATACCAGCTTTGTGTCTTGCTTTTTATAACAGGTGACCTGCACGGCCCCGTTAACTCCATCCTGCAATCGCGACATACAAATTCGCACAAGATCTCGCCAATTCCTTTATATTGCAAGAACATCACGTAGGGTTCCCAACATTTGCCTCGCAAATTTAAAATGCGGAACAGGGAAAGAGGCAGACGGAATATAGACATTCCCGCAAGCAAATATCCCTTAAATCACATTTGCAGACACAACAAAGCTTTGGACTGAACACACACTGGTCTACCACAGGCCGGTACTCGATACAGATATCCCTAGTTTCGTGTCCTGAGACACTCCAAGAATTTAATTCAAAATCGTTACTCTGAGTGGGCAAACGGCCCCTTACTTAACAATTTCAACAAATGGCAATAAACAACACTAGCCTGAGTAACAATAAAAACTAGGCACAACAAAGATTTACTACCGATTCTACTATTTATTCTAATTAATTCAGTTTCGCTTCTGCTATAATACTGATTCCCAAATCAAGCCACTTAGCCGCAAATTTATGGTAGCAAACACGCACTCGGTCGTGCGTGTCGCCCCGTGTATTTGAACAACATCAGAAATATATTCACAATAATAAAATACAAATCGTCACGCTGTTACATGCATTAACCATAGTGTGCCAGTAACAAACATAGAATCTATATTTAAAACACACAAACAAAATCTTAACACAAAAATTAGTCCCATAAAAACCATAACCAGTTCGACAAATAATATGCATTATTTTGTACTTATTCCTTTCTTCACCAGCCTCATTTTACATTGCCAGACATCCTCCCTTCAGAGCACTTAGATCATGTCAGCCCTCATGAGGCCGAACAAACGCTGGTTCGAAGTCTTCTCCTGGACCTGGAGTTCCATCTTGATGCTGAATAAAAATGTTAATTATAGTCACACGTTAATATCTCTAGCTAAATTTTGCCAAAGCTATTACTTTCACCAATTGTCTTGTGCAAAATTATTGGAAGAACTTGTCCCTATTATTTGTAGTCATGGTAAACTACCTAAAATTCACTCACTCTACAACTCTCCACACTAAGCTGTGCGCAAACAACTTCATTTCGATGTTCTCAATAATAATCAGTAGAATGAATGCCTCTAATAGAATAACCTCTACGGTATTAAAAAGAATGCCCCTCGTCAACTCAAACGACAGTATGTATGTGGTTCTGGCGAAAAGACGAAGGGAAGGGGAAATGCAGCACTAACTTCTGTAGTTTGCGACTATTGGCATGAAAAGATATCAATCAACACGTAATTAATCACAGGTCACAATTGAGCCGACGTGCTCAAAATTCGATCATGGGGTTCTTCAATCCACGATTCCTGCTTTTTAGTACCAGGTCGGCGTCAGACGCACCTTTTGGCGCTACAAGTGGCGCCCCTCTCTGATTGGTTGTTCATAATGTCAAAGTCGCAGGTTTAAACAGAAACCTCTGCCATATGATTGGTTAAAAATCTTCTCTCAACAACTATCTTTCTCTGGACGCTAGGGTCACAAAGAAAGTACGGTTGAAATGAGTCAACTCTCAACCTACCTTTGTCTTCACTTGCACCTGCCAATACATTCCGATCTGTCGTCATCTCCTTGTTTCATGGCTGGGCATGTCCACTCGAACTGTCTCCATTTAAAGCTCCTCATTCCGCAATCCTGTCTGGCCTTCTGATTGATTCAGGCAGTAACATCATAGTATAATTAAAGAAATAATTAGAATCATTTATATGCGTAGCTTATAGAGGGTTCGCAACTCTTCTAGTTGGGAAAAATCGAACTTAAAATAAAGTCGATTTTTCTTCCTTAAGTCACATGGTGCAAAATAGTGGGTTAGCCTCCCTTCAAAGTTTTCAGTCAGTTCCCCCCTGATTGCGTTCCTTGTTCCAATGTTAACATTCTTGCCCATTCATACCAGCCTGCTGCATGCTCGCCCAGCACCTGGGGATATTTTTCGCTTGAAGACTATTCTTCTCTCTGTTGCTCGGCTTGCGTCACTCCTGCCATCTCAGCTGCCTTTCTGATTGTAAACAGACCAGACGCTAATTACTTCCTTGTTGTCGTGCTGCCTTCTGCTTCTCCCCGTATACTTGAATGATGTTCGATGTTCACGTACTTTATTCGCTGCATTATGTCTGTCTTCCCAAGGTTCTCTGGTGTGATGAATTTTGAGATTTGCACTATTGTATACAGACATGGTTCCTGTGCTTAACTCTCTGACTCTATAAGCATTATTTCCGAGATTCCTCACTATTATGAACGGTCCAAGGTATTCAGCACAGAACTTGTTGAATATCTTCTTTGCCGGTCGGCGTTTAGGAACGAGCTCTTTTATTTCCAGCTGACGATGGAATCTCTTGTTTCTCACGTGGCGAAGCCTCCTGTCTACCGGGTTCCTCATATGAACTCAGGTGCGCTCAATTCTTAAATCATGAGCTATATTGTAATCTTGTTGGCAGTTAATGATGGTGCTCCACGATCCCTCTGGGTACTGATTCATATGCAAGATCATAGGAATCTGGCCTGTCGATTCGTGCTTTGTAGAGTTCATGCACGCCTCTACATCCTTGATCCTGTCTACCCACTTGAGATGCTCGTTCGGAATGAAGATCCTTAGGTATTTAGTAGCGCATTTAATTGCTCTTTCAGAGGGGTTAGCCTGTGCATGTCTGATACTATATAAAATGTGCTTTACATCCATATCCTTCATACCTTTTTTAAATTCGGTGCTCGTATAGTAGATGCCATGATCTGATAAAATGAATTCTGGTTTTGCAAGGATGGGAATGACTCGATTTCGAATGCGGCTGAGTACTTGTTTTGAGGTAGTTTTCTGGATTGTACAAAGTACTACAAATTTGGAAAATACATCCAGATAAACTAATAGATGGCGGCCAAAGCATTCTAGTGCCACTAGTTCACATGATCTCTGAGGAAGCAGCGGTTTGGGGTAATGCTTCTTCAGATAATTATTTGGCTTTATCCTCTGACCCGGATCACATGTTTTAATAGCCTCACAGATGGTCGTCCTCATGCGTGGCAAAGTAAACGTCTCTCCAATGGTCGATTCTGTCTTGTCGATTCCTATATGACCAAGACTCTAGTCCACGTGCAATGTCAATCCTCGATGTAAAGACGCTGGTACCAAGATGCGGTATTTAGAGTGCTCTGCATCCTCAAATTTATGGAGTAAATTGTTGAAATAGTGAAATATTCCTTCTCTAGCTCCAGCTTCACGAAATGAGGGTGTTCCTGGCAGTAATTGCTTTCTAAAATATTGGATCATCTGATACATCCAAGGCTCGGCTTCCTGTTCTCTCTGGACCTCTCGTAGCTCTTCCATGAATTCACGATCCTTGGGTGTTAACTCAATATGTTGAACAGTAGCTGCTTCATCATTGTCAGGCTCAGGGTTCCTACTATGTGCATCTGGAATAACATCCATCTTTCCTGGGCAGTGCTCAATCTCGATATTAAATTACTGTATGTAAATAGGCCAGCGTATCACACATTCACTTGCCATAGACATTTTGAACAGAAACGTCAGTGTCTTATGGTCCGTCCTGATAACAATGGGGTACCCATAAACAATCTTTTTCCATCGTTGCAGAGTATGGAGAATAGCTAGTAACTCCAGCTCTGTTGTGGTGTAATTCCGCTCGTGTTTACGTAATCTGCGGTTGAAAAATGCCAAATATGAGCGTTTGTGAAGGTCGGCTGGATTCTCATGGTATAGCATAGCTCCCACACCAATCAATGATGCATCCACCTGGATTATAAACTTGCGGCAAAAATCCGGATATCCTAGTATAATACAGTTTTCTAGCAGTAGTTTTGTCGCTTGGAATGACTTTTCACAATCGGTATTTCAAAGCCATTTGTTATTCTTTTTCTAACAACTCTTGCATGTGTGCTACTGTTTCGGTATAGCCAGGGCAGTTCTCCTTAAAGAATCCCGTTACGCATAAGAAAGCTCTGATGTGTTTCACTCCCGTAGGAGTAGGTAAATTCTATATAGCCTCGATCTTAGCAGAGTTTTGTCTTACTCCTTCCTGGTCTATTATGTGGCCTAAATATAAAATCTTGCTCTTGAAGAAGTGGGATTTCTTCCGGTTGGTTTTAAAATTTGTAGTTCTCAGATTTTCCAACAGTTTATCCAGATTTATCATGTGTGTGTCAACGTTAACTGATGCTAGCAGAATATCATCAATGTAGCGTACGGTCATCTCCTACACCTCCTCAGTAAGATTCCGATCTAAAGCTCGCATCTAAGGACACCCAGCATTTCTCACGCCAAATGGCATACGGACAAAATAAAACGTTTGGTTTATCAAATAAGAAGCCGATGAGTAGTTGTGACTTCTTATCTAACTCTATGTGGTGGAAATGATTGGTCAAATCCACTGAACTGTAAATGCTTTTGTTTTTAAAACCTATTAAGGCATCTCTGATGATCGGCGCAGTGTCATAATCCGGAAATATAAGTCTCTGGTTAAGATTCCTGGCATCCAGACATAACCTCATGGAACCATTTGGCTTGGTTACTGCCAAAATTGCGTTTAAGTAAGGTGTAGGTGCCTTCTTAATAACTCCTGCCTGCAACATGCCATCTATTATTAGTTTCACCTGGCTGCGATGTTTTTCAGGTCTACTCCTGAAAGGTGACCAATCCTGAACTTGCATGGAAAATTGAAAAATTTATATCGTCCCTGGGATCGTATCAAAGACTGCTTTGTGCCTCCTTAAAATGCCATGCCATCTATTATTAGTTTCACCTGGCTGCGATGTTTTTCAGGTCTACTCCTGAAAAGTGACCAATCCTGAACTTGCATGGAAAATTGAAAAAATTTTATCGTCCCTGGGATCGGATCAAAGACTGCTTTGTGCCTCCTTAAAATTTCTTCCAACTGCTTTTTATGCTCATCCCCAAGTTGAATATCTCTGAGCCGCTCCTGTAATATGTCTTCAAAATGTGCCTCGTTGTCATCTCCTTTCGTCAGTAGGGTCCATATTTCCTGGGACTCGCCCTCTTCAAGTTCTACAACAGCTGTGCCAATGACGCCATTCTCGGCCTCCTGTACCTCTTCGTCCGTCTCTTCTTGGATCACTTCTAATGTCCATGAAATCACATCTCTTCCTGTGGTGATTTCAACCATATGCAAACCCACGTTCTTCAAATTCACAAACTCTCTGAAACTGACTGCATTCTTGTGCTGATCTATCACGGCTTGATAGTCACAAATGAAGTTGGCACCAAGAACAATATTAAAACTCATTACGATGAAGGTCTTCCCAAATGTGTGCTCCAATATATCCAGTTCAAGGTAAGCTTGATTTTTGCAAGTGACAGAGCGTTCAGGAATTCCGCCTCTCACTTTGAGTTGCGGTACGCGAATCATAGCAATCATTTGACTCCGTCCCAACTCTCGAATTTGGGCCTCAGATACCAGACTAATCTGCGAACCCATGTCTAATAAGCACATGACCTTTAATCCAACAATCCTGGCGTATATAACTGGCAATTGTTTAGTAGTGTTGTTCCGCGGTTTCACCGTCTCCTCCAGGCAATCCTCCGGTAAAGCGATGCATTCCTCGATGTGCGCGACGATTAAATCTCCTCCTTTCACATGCTGTTGTATTCCCAGGCTATCTCCGTTCTTACTTATCGAACTTTTTTTTACATCCTCGACCACCAACATCTTGATGTCGAGCACACACTTGACGGTCTTGTTGCCGCTGTAGACATTCAGCCCCCTCGGTTTGAATGTTGGGATTTTATCTGTTGTGAATGGCACTTTGCCAGCGTCCTTGCTCATTTCCGTCATTTGCACGAATTTCCTCTAATTATCTCTACGATTGAGCGTGCTTTTCGTTCCAGTCACCTCGGTAGCTCCTAGAGTCCTCATAATTCTGAAATCTGCGATGTCGCCATCACTGATTTTCATTACGATCTCCCCATCTCCTGTAAGGTACATCTAGTCTCCGATTGTTCCTCCATTGTTGAAATTCCCGCTGTTGGAATCTATTCTGGCCTTGGCACTGTCTGTTATTACCGTTATTCTCATAACGTTGGCTCTGTCTATTCTCTGCTTTATCCTGATATTTCACGGGTGTTGAAATATTGGTATTTGTAGCCTGGGACCTTCTATTTACCTGGATCGGCCTAATCACCTCGGTCGTGTTCACTATTTCGACCTGTCTTCCTGCTCTATTGTGTAAGTGAGATGTGGTATCATCTCTCTGACGTTAAATCTGTTCAGCATGTATTGCATCTGACACGTTAGCTGCAACCAAGACTTGTTGAACATTAACGGGAAGTTGGCGTCCGATGGTCATGACTAGCTCTGGTTCATTTAAAGTATTGGCAAGATCTTTAAATTTTAATAGCTGCGAGGAAAAGAAGTCTGAATACTTTGTTTGCTGAGTTCATTGGTACTTCCTTGAGTGGCGGTCCATTTTTAATCCCTGTTGATATGAAGAAGACCAATACTTCTTAAGGAACGCGTCCTTGAATCGCTCTTAGTTTTCAAACGTGTATTTGAAGCTTAAATACCACGTTTAAACGTTGCCAGATAAAAACGTTTCCATCATGCGCAGTTGCCGCGCGGGAGCTACATTCTTTTCATTGCAATAATCCTTGATTTCACGTAGGAAGCCTTGGGTGTGACTCCAGAATTTTCCATAAATTTTGCTGGTTTGAATGCATTGGAACGGACGATCTGTTTAAGTTGAAAGGTGCTGATTACCGTCATGTGGGGTAGAACTTCTGGCAATGTGATTTAGAAATTCTTCCGTGTTCCTATCGATCGGACTTCCCGTATCGACGTGACTGCCTGTTGAGTGAATCGCCCCCGGCTATCTCTGTCTGCATCTCTCCCCTTCTCTGCTAATGACCCACATACCGTAGCATGTTCCATAGAGTACAAATCTGCTTTTACCAATCTGTTGCCCGGTTTTTTAAATTTGGCCTTTATCTCATTCTCCAATGTCTGTATCTGGGTGTGATTTCCCCCTAGTTTCTTAATTGATGCCAAGCCTTCTTCCTTTGAGTCCTTACTTAATTTTCGCCAATCCTTCCTAACGTTTTCTATGTTATGATTATTAGCGTTCTGTCTAGCCTCGATCTTTTCCAATCTCTCCTCCATGCGTAAATTATTTTCTTCGATAGTAATTTTTAATCCCTCATGGTCTAATTGTGCATTTTCCCGCGCTCTGCTGACGAGATTTTGAGACGATCTATGTCTTTTATGAGGCCGGTCACGTTTTCATCAACCGCCTTTAATTGTTCCTGAATGACTACGGTGATATTTTCCACTTTATTAAACCTGTTTTCTAACTTGCCCGTGCAGTTTTAACTTCGCTATTGTTACTCGAGCATGCCAATTCAATCTGTGCCAATTTTACCAGAACCGTGTCGTCTAAATTATTTAGTTTTGTGTTAAACTGATCCTCAAGTTGCTTTATCTGTTTCACCGGCTTCTCATTGTTCTTACTTTTATCAAGGGGAAGTTGTATAAGCTGTTTCTTTGTATGTTCTTTCATCTCTGCCGTAAATATAGCGAGTTGCTCAGTGTTGCGTTTGTTTTGTGCGTCAAGTTGTCAGTTAATCGACTCACTCTGAACTGTCAATTGTGAATTAATACTATCATTTTGTAGTGCTAATTGTGTATTAATACTCTAATTTTGTAGTGTTAATTGTGTACCAATACTGTCATTAATTTGAGTTTTGATTTCAGCAGACTGTTCCGCTCTACTACTGTCCAACTGCGTTTTAAATTCTGCTGACTGTTCAGCCCTATTACTGTCCATTTGTGATTTAAACTCGGCAGCCATCTCCTGCTGTAACAACACCATCTGCTCCTGAGTGCTTGCCGTAGCACTCTCTATAACTTGCCTAATTTCTTCCAACGAAGCCATAATCACAATACACTTGAGAAAATGCGGAGAATGCAAACTGGCGATGCTCTCCGATACGCGCATACACTTTAACACACATTTATATCATTTTAAACATACTCAGTTCGTTTACATCTACCACAACAATCCCATTAATCCTATAGCATCCCTGAGTATTCCTAATTTTACATAATTTAAAATTTAACCCACACTTTCAGTTATTAAATTGCTAGCCTTACAGAACGCTACAAAAACAGAATAATTAATCAGGTATTAATTGTCTCGGCAAGGCTACGCGCCTTCCGAATACATCCTTGGAGTTGTCTTTCAAAACAAACCTATTTTTAATCGTTAATTTGGGCGCCCAGTCTCACGGATATTAATTATACATTTAATGCAACAAATAACATCATGTACTGTATTTTACATTGTAACTCCTGATTTTACTGTATAATTCACTCCCGTATTTACGTTACATAAGATTTCACTTCCGGTGATACAAATACTCTCACTTTCTGCCTCCACTTGTGGCGTATAAGTTTATCGAAAAGTGCGCTAGAAAAGCCCTAAAACAAGTGAAAATCCCCACGATGGCCGTGCCAGCTTCAACTATGCTGGTGCAGTCAAAAAGCACAAGCCCCACGTTGGGTATGTGCCCTTGCGTAATACAGTGTTTTATACAAGATTCTGTCTTCGGGGAGCGTTCAGTCCTGGTAGGCTCTTACTAGAGCTCAAATACCAAACGACTGCTTTACTGCTACAAGGTTCATAAACAAAACTATAAACTAATAAATGAGTGAAAAACAGATAAAATAACATTTAATAACTGAATAAAACAATAAATAACAAAACACTGAAACAATCACAGTCCTACCTGAATCTGACTCCCACTGAACACAAAATTACAAGGATATGAGTGGCTTAGGAAAGTCCACTCCTGAAAAATAAATTGTGGATTAGAAATTCCACTTGTCTGGTTAATGTGTATGCACGCGTATAATTATGCTAGAAAGATAATAAGTACTATGATGAAGATTTGCTCATAAATGGAACAGCCAATATGCTCGCAAATCCTCATACTCCAAACCATTATCATGGCTATAAGTGATAAGCACTTAAAATGGCTGTACAAGAATAATAATCTACTGACACACGAACCCATTTAAACATTACACAACTAACAGATCTCCAACGAGATCGCAAGTGAGCCAGAATACTCCAAACAAAACAAGGGCTTGTCCTCGGGCTCAAATGCTCCAACACAAACATAACAACAAAGTGACGGAACATCAAGACTATCCGAGGTCAATGAAGATGAAAGTAAACAAACCAAGAAAAATAACATGCTTAAACAGGCTGATATTTAATCAAACAATCAATCAATATTTATTGTCATTTAACAACTTATAGTTGTATTGGACTACGTCACATTGTTAAAAATACATTTTCAATTTACAATAAAATCACAAAGTTATGTATAATATGCTACAAGTATTATTACCAGCTTACTGAATTCTATAAAATAAAATAAGAATAAAATAACACGAATACAATAAGAAGAAGTGTAGTTTTCTCTTCAAATTCGACCAAAGTGTAAATACTGCTGTTAATGAGCCATCGCTTAATGGAAGCTTTGAAAATGTTTATAGAGTCCTGCTGTAGTTGTGTTGGTAGTTTGTTGAAGATTTAATTCCATAGTATTTGTAGTGGTTTTGTGTTTTCTTTAACCTGACATGAGGTGCATCTAACTGGTTTCTTATTCTTGTGGTGTGTGAATGCACATCCCTTCGATTTTTATATACACAGATATTTACTTTAATATACACTAAGCTATGGAATATGTATATTGATGTAAGAGTCATAATTCCGAGTTCTTGGAAGTGATTTCTGCAGGATTCTGTACTAGGCTTGCCTTGTAGACATCTTATTGCCTTCTTCTGCCATCTGAAATCATCTTGTGCCCCTGTTGAGTTTCCCCACAATATTATACCATAAGTTAAATGTGAATGGAAAAATGCATAGTATGCGAGAATCAACTGATTAGCACTAACTGATTGTTTGAGTCTTCGCAGTAAAAATAAGACTCGTGCTAATTTTGTACATAATTTTTGTGTGTGAATGTCCCAGTTTAATTTAGAGTCTAAATGGATTCCCAACAACTTAACAGAGCTGCAGTCATGACTACTTGAAGTCAATTTGACTAAGTGAAAATAGATTTCTTCTGTTTTGTTACTGTTTAGAAATAGTATGTTTACCTTTAGCCAAGAAGTTGATTCACATAATAATTTGTTTCTTTTCTCTTCAATCCAAGTTAGGTCTCTATCACTTGTTATTACAGTGATGTCATCAGCATACAGTATTGACTTGGCATTTATATTACTAACAATGTCGTTTATATAGACCAGGAAGGAAAAGATTCCAACGACTGAACCTTGGGCTACACCTGTATTTACAATGAGCGGAGCAGATTTTTGGTTGTCTATTACAACTATTTGCCTTCTCTTGTGGAGATAGGAGGTAATTAATGATAATTCACAATCTTTGACTCCATAATAGTGAAGTTTTTGTATTAATATTATGATGATCCACAGGATCGAAAGCTTTACATTGGTCTAAGAGTGTGACAGATGTAATAAGTTGAGATTCAAATCCAGCAATCACTTCATGAACAACAACCGTTGACTTACCAGTTCTGAAACCAAATTGGGTACTATTAAACAAATTGTGTTCCTCAAAGAATGCTGATAATTGTTCTTTCATACACTGTTCTATTATTTTGGAAATAATTGGGACAATAGAGATTGGCCTATAGTTACTGAGGTCCATCGTATCTCCTTTTTTATGGACTGGAATTGTGATTGTGATTTTCAGACACTCTCGAAAAACTCCAGTAGTAAATATCCAGTTTATTAGATAAGTTAAAGGTAATACTATGATGTCTATTATTTGTTCCAGAATAAAATTCGACATTCCATAATAATCGTCACATTTTGAATTGTTTAGTTCTGAAACTATTTTTAGAACCTTCTCATGTGTTATTTGTCTCCAGCTGAGGGATGGTGTGGGATTTTCATCTACGTTATGGTTTTCCAATTTCTCCATAAACTTTGTATGATGATTTTCATATTCCAAACTTTTGACCATATTTTCAACAGAATTTATGAAATATTCATATAACACATTTGGCGTTATTGGTGTAAAGTCCTTACTTTTATTTTTACCCAGTTCCTTGTTTATGATTAACCAAGCAGCTTTACATTTATTCTTTGCATTATTAATGAACTCATCATTCGCTCTTTTTTTTTGCTGCTTTAATTTCCCCCCGATATAATTTTTAATGTGATTATAGTTTTCTATATCCTGTGGGTCTCCTTTCTTTGGTTTAGTGTAATACATGATCTTTAGCTTCCTAATAACATCAAGGTAAGGCGTATACCATTTGGTATTATTTTTACTTTGTTTTTGAACAGGACTGTTAAATATTTTTTTCTTATTTGGGCAGCATTTATTTAAGGAAGTGTATTATATTCATAAACTTATCAGCTGCTTCAGAAACATTGTTATAGCTCACAATTATGTTTTCCAAATTCCTGCTGGTCAACTCGTGCCTTAATCTGAGAAAGTTATTGTCGCTCAACATCCTAATATACTTGACTTGCCTAATTTCTGGGAAGTGTCCTGTATCAATTTGAAATGTTAGCCAGAGTCCACTATGGTCAGACAAGAGAGGTTTTGTAACACCAAAATTATAACCATTTGTTGGCACATTAGTAATAATATTTTCTAAACAAGACTTCTTTGTAGTTGGTTGGTTATTGATCAGATAAAAATCAAAAGATTTTAAAATGTTACAGAATTGTTTCTTTGCCAGTGATTCAATTAATACATTTAAGTTAATATCCCCTAAACCATATATTTTATACTTTTGGAATTTTGCTAAGTAACAAGCAAACTTTCCCATGTGTTTATGAAGGCCTGGACATCCGAATCAGGTGCACGATATATGGAAATAATAATAAATTTAGCTCTTGTAAACTTTAACCCAGCTACTTCAAAGAGCTGTTCTATACAGAAATCATTTGAATCCATTATTATACTGTCCATGTTTGTAGTTACTTTCTTGAATATAGCAACACCCCCGTTTGATTTATTTTTTCTACAAAAGCTAGTCATTACCTCATACCCTGATGGAATATATAGACTAACCTCTTCCTTCACAAGACGATGTTCATTTACACACAAGATATCTATTGAAAGGGAATTGAGTAAGATTTCTAGTTCACCTAACTTATTTCTTATAGATTGTAAATTGATATGAAGTATATTAAGCTCTTTCAAAACTTGTGAAGATAGCTCATCAGATTTGTTTTCAGTGATATTTACATCTTTAGTAAGTTCATTCAAAATTACTAATTTGTCTGTAACATTATTTTCTACTCGTATCTTTGTACAAGGTTTCTGGTTTAAGGATCCGAGTTTCCTAGCACGTTTCCCTGCAAAGGCCAGGTAAGAGGTATAGCTTTTCTCAATTTTGAGACATTGCTAATCTCCCTCCTGATAAATGCAAGCAATTTCCCTTCCTAGTGCTTCTTTCCCTTTGTGGTTAAGGTGCAAGCCATGCTTAGTAAACATTTCTCTGCTAAATTTGGAAATATCAATAATTTCACAATTTTTTAAATGTTTACATAAGCTATGAATTTGAGCATTAGTTTCACTTACAGCCATATTAACACAAGATTCCTTCATAGGATCATGTCTATAAGGTACATTAAGAACAATTAGCCTACTCGTGAATTATTCATTATTGAGAGCTTACCTTTTAAACTCCTGACTAATTTGTTACCTTCATTAGCAGCAACATCGTTGGTCCCTGTCACAATTACTACATGATTGTCCTTTTCCATTAGAGGATTGCAATTGGCAAGAACATCAACAGTTTTTGCACCAGGTTTTACTGATCCACACACTTGTATACAAGGATTATCGAGATAACTCTTGATTTCTTCTGCCAAGCCCCTACCCTGGCAGTCTGCATACAGGTTGACTGCATGCCGTGATGAAGTTGAATTATTAGTTTTCTTATGTGGGCTCCTAGCACTGTGTTTGGTTTTACTACTGGATGATTCCGGTGAAAACGTGTCATTTGAAACATGTTCAAGCACTTGAAATTTTTTGGAGCACTTCACTGTTGCACTTGTGTGTTTCACAACATACTCGTTTCGTCCCATTTGATTTGCATTAGGCCTAAAATTGCGACCCGTAACATTTGTCCAATTCTGTATTTCTTTCTTATCTTCTTCTAACGCTGCAATTCTTTCTTTTGAAGATTCATTTTCAGCTCTCAAGGCCATTAAGTCCCCTTGAAGTACACCTAAAATTTTAACTACGGATTCATTATTGTTTTGTTGTTGTTGTTTAGTCTCCATGCTATTGCCGCCTAGTTTACATGCAACGCAGATCCACTCACTTTCATGTTCGTTAAAATTGTACTTGATATTGATATTTCCACAGCGAGAATGGTACGATTCATCACAAATTGTACATAGAAAACCGTTTTTCACTAGTCTATTACATTTAACACACTTTTCGTCACTAATTTTGAGATTTATTGGAGATAACTCAGACTCGGTACTAACAGCCGCCGCCATGTTGGAACTAATTACATCAAATAAAAGCAGAAATAAGTTAACACACCAGGAATCAATCAATCATAGCGCGAACAGCTCCCATTTACCGATTAAAATACTTTTATCATTATTCAGGCTTTCATTTAAAATTAAACAAACATTTTACGAAGAACGGAAACCTGGTCCGTCACTGCTAATGAGCACTGCTTGCTCTTATCTGATCGAAGTCCACCTGGTAGACATTCCTCCCTGTCACTCATCAACATATGGTTACCCAGCCCCTCTTACCAGCTTTATGTCATGCTTTTTATAACGGGTGACCTGCACGGCCCCGTTAAATCCATCCTGCAATCGCGACATATAAATTCACACAAGATCTCGCCAATTCCTTTGAATTGCAATAACATCACGTAGGGTTCCCAACATTTGCCTCTCAAGGTTAAAATGCCTATTGAGGGAAAGCGCAGACGGGATATAGACATCCCCGCAAGCTAATATCCCTTAAAACACATTTTCAGACACAACAAAGCTTTGGGCTGAACACACACTGGTCTACCACAGGCCGGTACTTGATTCAGATATCCCTAGATTCGTGTCCACGGGACACTCCAAAAATTTAATTCAAAATCGTTACTCTGAGTGGGCAAACGGCCCCTCACTTAATAATTGCAACAAATGGCAATAAACAAAACTTGCCTGAGTAACAATAAAAACTAGACACAACAAAGATTTACCGCCAATTCTACTATTTATTCTAATTAATTCCGTTTCGCTTCTGCTATAATACTGATTCCCAAATCGTGCCACTTAGCCGCAAATTTACGGTAGCAAACACGCACTTCGTCGTGCGTGTGGCCCCGTGTATTTGAATAACATCAAAAATATATTCACAATAATAAAATACAAATCGTCACGCTGCTACATGCATTAACTATCATTTTCCAGTAACAAACAATGACTCTACATTTAAAACACACAGACAAAACATTTACACAAAAATTAGTCCCATAAAACCATAACCAGTTTGACAAATAATATGCATTATTTTGTACTTATTCCTTTCTGCATCAGCCTCATTTTACATCGCCCGACATCCTCCCTTCAGAGCGCTTAGCTCATGTCAGCCCTCATGTGGCCGAACAAACGCTGGTTCGAAGTCTTCTCCTGGACCTGGAGTTCCATCTTGATGCTGAATAAAAATGTTAATTATAGTCACACGTTAATATCTCTAGCTAAATTTTGCTAAAGGCCACAACTTTCACCAATTGTCTTGTGCAAAATTATTCGAAGAATTTGTCCCTAATTTTTGTAGTCATGGTAAACTACCTAAATTTCAGTGACTCTATCACTTTCCACAATATGCTGTGCGCAAACAACTTCATTTCGATGTTCTCAATAATAATCAGTAGAATGAATGCCTCTAATAGAATAACCTCTACGGTATCAAAAAGAATGCCCCTCGTCAACTCAAACGACAGTATGTATGTGGTTCTGGCGAAAAGACGAAGGGAAGGGGAAATCCAGCACAAACTTCTGTAGTTTTGTGACTATTGGCATGCAAAATATATCAATCAACTTGTAATTAATCACAGGTCACAATCGAGCCATCGTGCTCAAAAATCGATCATGGGGTTCTTCAATCCAAGAATCCCGCTTTTTAATACCAGGTCGGCGTCAGACGCACCTTTTGGCGCTACAAGTGGCGTCCCTCTCTGATTGGTTGTTCATAATGTCAAAGTCGCATGTTTAAACAGAAGCCTCTGCCATATGATTGGTTAAAAGTTCCTTTGATCTCTTCCTCTCAGCTACTATCTTTCTCCGGACGCTAGGATCACAAGGAATGTACGGTTGAAATGAGTCAACTCTCAACCCGCCTTTGTCTTCACTTACACCTGCCAATACATTCCGATCTGTCGTCATCTCTTTGTTTCGTGGCTCGGCATGTCCACTCTAACAGTCTCCATTATAAGCTCCTCATTTCGCAATCCTGTCTGGCCTTCTGAGTGATTCAGGCGGGAACATCATAGTATAATGAAAGAAATAATTAGAATCATTTATATGCGTAACTTATAAAGGGTTCAGTATGTATATTTAAAATTAACGCACATGAATATCCCTTTCCATAGAAGTGCAGAGAGGATATCATAGAAACTATATCATTGTACAGGGCAGTTATTTATAATACTATGTCTATATGTATGTTGTATATGTATATTGTGTACTGAACCCAGTGATCGTAAAACTTTATAGTTGGGTACCAACAAACAACACAAATCAGCATTCGCACACCCAAGTACACGGCTGAAAAGTCCACACAAACATAGGAAGGCACTTTAGGAACAATAATAGGAAACAAGTAAATACATTAGTACACGGGATACATACCCGATAACACATAAATGCACAAAATATAAAATAGGGATAACAGGTTAACATTCATATTCAGACTCGCTAGAGAATCGGCGAAGTGCATACACATGATTAGCAAACAAATATTGCAGCAGATAAGGCAATCCACAAGCCGACACAAGTTACATAACTATGAGCGGAAGTAGAAACCCGACTCAGCATTACGCCAGCTAGGCACGCGTCAACAAGGTGTACACATCCTTACGCTGCAATATTTCAGAGTTGCTACAACAGGGTTCACAAAACATAACGCCACATGCGGCCAACATCCAGAAAAGATAGGCTCACTCCAAAACGAATACAAACACCTCCGAAATACATTTTACAAATGCATGTACACAATAACGCAGACATTCATACACAGTGTAATACATACGGAGCCGTGTTTAGCCACTATCAAGATGGCGACATGCAGCCGAAAATATACACACACTCACAAATGCATTTGTACACGAATCGATATAAACAAAGACGTTTTTATACATCTGAAAAGATCTAATATATGGAGGCAATGTATAATAGCCACAGCCTATAAAAAACAGAGGCACAATGAATAGTACTTGTCGTTCAGGGCAGTGCCAATCCAGGTATCCTTCCGAACACCCTTAGTCCACGATATTGGAGCCTACCTTTCACATAGGTATTCCGGGGCGTCTCCTCATTTTTCCAATCGATAGGAGAGTAGCTCGAGGCCATCCTGAATTTCGGGAATGTGTTGAACCATTGTCAATTACTCGAGAGATAGTTTAGCCCAGGCCGAAGCCCATGCACCTTGTGTTTGCGGATGGGACAATTTCCCAGAGTCATGTTAGATTAATTTAGCTAGGATACCCCACCCGTACCCACCCCTGGATAATAAGAGCACACCCACTAACGCAAATACTACATCGCACAATGCCAACTATGAACTTAAAAATGCTGCACACAAACACAAACAGATTCACAGAATTCAAACCACCGGAGCACGATCGCAAAACCACGGAAAAACTAGCTAATACAAGGGACACAAAGCAAAATACACAAGAAAGACAGCAAGGACACAATTCCACACATCATAGGGATACGGAAATATTATAAGAAAGCATCGTAAGCAAATATGTCATTATTGACACTCCTAAGAGTGAACGAAACAATACAGCACAACAATAAGTCACAAATAACAAAACGCGCACTGCGCACGAACATTAAAACAACAGGAAACGTCACGAGGATACACTAACAATACAAGGGACACGGGAAACAGAATATGGGACGAACACACACCCAAGTATACGGAACATACCGTCCACACAAGGGTTATCTATCACAATAAGAACACTTAAGCGTAACACAGCAATCCTTAACATTTCCAAACTAGAATACAGTTAGTAACAAGGGCTCACACTTTCCCGAAGGACACAGGAGGATTCGCGGAACTACCCAATATACCATACACCGTTAAATCCAATAACGATACAAGTATACGGTGATTCTATAACGCAAATTAACTCAAATGATACACACACGCAAGTAACTGATCCACTACAAAGGTGTAACACCTAAACACAACCCCAATTAACAATAAGCACAGGGCAACGGGATTTAGAAACTGCAACGCAGTAGCAAAAAAAGGCATTGATGCAAGGAGGAAAAGTTGTAAAAAAAAAAACACAGCGAAGAGCCATACGGTACGAACAGAAATACTTAAACTTTCCCTTGCAGAAACTAAATACAGAAAACCTGCCAATGTTTTCTCGACACGGAATATTTTGCTAAATAAGCATTGTTACTGTCGAGAAGAGATCAGAGCAGTTTCCCTACAAACAAAGGCAGTTATACAAAGCAGGACCAATAGTTCCATAGCAAACTAGAAACATTATCCCTAATATAATCATTGCTATCATTGCTACTTTATTATTATTGTTATTATTGCTACATTGTTATTATTATTATTATTATAGCTTGCCACGGTGGGTGAGTGGATAGCGTGTCGGTCTACTAACCCCAAGATTGCAGGTTCGCCCCTGGCCGTGGTAAGTGATTTTTGAAAGGCGGCAAAAATACGATACACATGTCATACGATGTTGGCATGTTAAAGAATCCATTTGAATTCAGTAGGCCGAGTTCATAATGGCAAAATTAATCTCGGGAGTTTCCGCCATCACACAGTTCCTCATTTCTCTACTAGAAAGCGCTATAATGTTCAAGGAGCTTAGATATCTATTATCTAACCTCCTTGACTTCCATACTGATTCAAGGAACAACGAAAATTCGACATGCAAGCTACCCTCTGGGTGTCAAATTACAAAGCTTGCACCAGGCACCCGAGGCCATACGATATTTATTATTATTTTTATTATTATTATTATTAGCAGGATCATCATAATTATGATCATAATTAATACTTTAAGGAGGTGAAGTACGGTATTACCGTCTACAGAGAAATTACACTATATAAGAAAGAAATAAGCCCAGCAAAGAGAAGTTTAAGCTTAAGAAATAATATGCCAAGGAATAATGTCCTAAAGAAGTTAGATTATAATTTAATTATTAATGTTTAAGAAGCAGCACAACATAAACCAACGCATATTGTTATTAATTAGCGAACAGCATATCCCACACTAAGATATAAGAAGGAAGGAAATCCGAATACAGAAACACGGTAAATAATCGTGATCCAGTATTACTATTATTAATATTATTATTGTTATTATTATTATCATTATTATTATTATTATTATTATTATTATTATTATTATTATTATTATTATTATTATTATTATTATTACTTCCATAACTAGAAGTAGCAAGTTAATTATAACGCCTGCCAACAAATAGCTGACACGTTATATAGCTATCATCAGCAGCCAGGCATGCAAGCATTAAAACAAGCCGCCGGCGTACTTCGGTACAGCCGAGGGCCGCGACCGGCTAAGCATAGCAAAACAATACGCGACGCACAGCGCAATTTTTAATTCCGCTACCCCCACCAGATCTACCTGCGCAGTTTATAGAAGTCACACACACATGGCGTCAGGCCAGCAA
Source organism: Meconema thalassinum (assembly GCA_946902985.2). Taxonomy (NCBI): domain Eukaryota; kingdom Metazoa; phylum Arthropoda; class Insecta; order Orthoptera; family Tettigoniidae; genus Meconema; species Meconema thalassinum. The sequence goes on along the minus strand of OX336389.2, from coordinate 814,212,114 downwards.
TAATCACGTGCGGTCACGCGCTTCATTTGAATGCACGGACCTGCACTACTATCGGATTAGCGATTTAAGATTATATACAAATGCAAAATCAGTTACCCCATCAACCCCATAACAAAGCCAAATACCCAAGTAACACACTAACCATCCAAGCAATTAACATAATAACAAAACGAAAACGCCTAACTAACAAACTAACGATCCAAAATACTATGCACATGTATAATCGCTTAATCAGCTAGGCCAAAAGAAGGTACAAGCAAAGCTTTACTCCTACCTCCCTAAACCACCCCTATCCTTATAACCTATGAGTGCACGCAGCCGAGAGGAAGATGCCGAAGAACCGAAGGCAGACGGCCATATAGTATACACCTTAAAGTAATTAAATAATACACACACGGTACGCACATTCTACACGAAAATCATAATACAAATAACTCACATATATCATACAAAGTTTACACTATACAATTACAATGAAGAGAGATCAAGGGCTCACCAAACCGAGTTCAAGGAATTAGCCAACCAGCGAACCCGGGGAAGTCAGCCCACTCACATTGTATGAAACGTAACTTAATGTAAGGTGAATCCAGATTATGTTTGTTGACCGTAATATGTCATACAACATTTGGAAGATCGACCCACCCTGCGTGATGACCCTGTAATGGCTAGTGCAATGATCACGGGAAAGGATCAGACCACCTATACTAAGGTACCTGTGAGGGTATATTAGCATGGGAATACGGCGCTCTTTCTCCAGTATCTCACGAGAACGGAAAAAGCCCAAAATATATGCTCACAATATCTCACAAGGGCATACATGCACAATCACACACAAACATATACACTAATTTCGAACCAAGGAAATAAGTAAGGCCTATAAATGTTATGAAAATTCGTAAGAGCTCGACTCACCCAACATAATAGCATAAGTCATATATATGCTGGCGCACAAATAATTACATTGCGTAGAGCCCGAATAATAAATGAATAATGCCCTAGGATGCAACTAAGGAGATGCGGCAGAAGCGAAGTGATATTAGGCACATCACCACACTACAAATCATAGCGTGCAGCCGTTAGACAAGTTACATACCGCCCCTGAACGAGGGAGGCCCAATGCCACAGGGAGAAGCGTGAAGATTAATGTAGAACAACATGCGTATACAAAATATCAGCGTAATATGCACCAACTCGTAAAATTAGATATTAAGAAATTATAAAAAGAAAGCGACAACACAATTCTCAAATTCGCTAGATGTACCACGCAAAAGCACAGCAAAATGCTGCCAGAAGATCAGCGCGTCCAACACTCGTAAACAAGTCATGCGATGTCACCACAGTAAACACCTTCGTCAATAAGATCGATCTTAAACATAAGAAGTAGCAACAAAAGAGATCACACGACCAGCAGCTGCACCATATACAGATATGTCCTAATCTTTTCTAAATTTCACTTCCAGAAAGCTCGAGCCGAAGGACAGGAGTACATGGACTTGACAGAATACAGCATTTTCTTTCACAGGTCACTGCCTGCCAAGAGGACACCGACACAATAATGCACGGTGACTGAGGGGCATCGGCCATTAAACAAACAATTGTACACTCCTTCATGCAACAGACACACAAAAAGACGCTACCAACAGTGAGAGACGACATAGTCTGTAAATGACGCTTCTCACTGTTGAAGAAAAGAAAATCGTATCTACCCACAGAGGGTAAGCTCATAACGTGGCCACATAGTTAATAAGTTATCCATAAGTACGGCCAATTAGACCATGAGTTAGACATAGCATGGCCATAGTTCTTAAGACATAAGTATAAGTATAAACATAAGGTGACACCATAGATGTAAGTTATCCTTAAGCATAAACACACGCCCACATATGATTATATTGCATTAACACACAACCCGTCCACATGTATATAAACTCTGTAAATGTCATAACATGCCCTCATCTCGTACAATAAAGAAATTATTTGAACTCACCTCATCAATAATCATCATATATCACTATACCACTGTATCACTGTATCTATACTATCATGTAAAATAACCCATTGTAAAATTTTGTAAAACAAAATGCCATGTACACATCATCTCACAATCATTCACACGCTGTATCACTATACCACTGTATTACTGTACCTACACTGTCATGCAGAAATAACCCAATGTAAAATTTTGTAAAGACGCCATGTAAACATCATCCCACAATCATCCCCACGCTATGGTGTTTCAGGAGGAATGGTAAATATTTTAGGAGGTGGTAGTATAGTTGAATTGCAATACAAATTCCATATAAGATGTGCCCCATTCGTATTGCCTACCGAGATACAGGTCAGTTGTCGTTCCATGTGTTGGTACAGATGGATCGGGAGATAAGGGCACGTTTCCTGGCCACCAAGGACCCCGGATCATACCCCTTTTGATATTTCCTGTGGGGAAGGTTGAAAGGTGAACTCTACAAAGAAAGAGTTAACACACGAGCCGAGTTGGTCGTTCGGATTATTCAGAGTGCAGCCCTCATCGAAGACGCCAAGACGCCCTCTGAAGAGCTACACGGGGTGTAATCAATGCATTGAAGTTGGTCGTGTAATTTTTGAAAATCAACTTTGAACGTCCTCATTTGCTTTCGCTTTGCATGTGTATGGGTTAAATACAACCAGTTGTATCTCTGTACGCAATACAATTGGGATACATGTTATATGGAATTTTTTATTGCAATTCATCTATACTACCACCTCCTAAAATATTTACAATTCCTCCTGAAACATCCTGTATATATATGTACCTCCCTTAATACCTACCCCCAAACTGAGTACACTCAAACGCGCCACCATCTACAGCATCTACATCCACAACTATATCTACAACTACACACCTACACGCCCAGGAGACACCAGGACAGGAGAAGAAGAAGATGAAGGATATGACGGTGAAAATGATACCGCCCCGTGACTCTTATATGATCGAGAACGATCATTCGACCCAGGAGAGGTATAATTCTACCCTGGGGTTCCCACAGGGTAGGGCCACCCCCTATCGGCCCCTTTTTACCACCCTTCACCCCATTTCACGCCACAACCCCACAGAAACCATCAACAGCAAACGTCTAGCCATTACAATTACACTCGGCTTGGCAGGCCAGCCACACACACAACACCCCTACAACAGGAAATAGAAACAGTTAGCGCCTGCTAAGTATCGCAGGAATTTGCTGACTTATTTACACAAACATGGAAAATCAACTCAAACACCAGGAACTGAGGTCTCTGTCGTCTTCCACACGCCGGGGTGCTGCCTGACGTCCGACCGTTCTACAGTCCAGTGAGTTGTACTCATAAAAGGTTGTCCTTCGTGAAGCCTTTCCATTCCGGGCCTAATTCTTATATTCATCACATTCATTCTTTGCACAGTTGCACACTTACATTAATTAAATCCCTTACATTCTTTTAGACCGCTTTCTTTTATTTCATGAAACCCCCCTTGTTCGAACTCCGGTTCTCAGCCAGCGAACTCTAGTCCGCTACACTACGACGGTCGCATTAGCTGTCTGTCATTTAACCTTGAAAACACGCGTCATCAATATCTTCATAAGCACGGCCGGCTCACCGCTGCTCGCTTCATTCATTAGAGATCACGCACCCACTTCCTTACACTCAAGTCATTGTCCTGCAGACAAGTACTTCGTCCTTTAGACGAAACCACCCCAATTCGAATTACCTCCCCCCCCCCCCCCTGGACAATGCAATATTTAGAAGAGTTTTTTCTAATTTCATCTAGTTCTTTCCTTACATGAGTTTTAAGAAAAGAAAACGATATTGCATCTTGATTTTCAATTGGATCTTGAACATTAGAAATTATTTTGTTACTCAAGTCAAGACTATCATTATCAAACAATGGAATGTGATCATCCGAAAATTAAAGCACTAAATTATCGATGAATTCATTGTAGGACGTCATTTATTTGCTGCTCTAGATATTTTTATTTTATTTTTGATGTATGATGCTGCATTGCAATAAGGTTTACTGCACCATTTCCAGATGATGGTAAAACTATCCCTAAGAGACGTTTGTTTTTAAAGTCGAGTTATTGTTTCTCTATTTCACAAAAAAATTGAATAAATTAAACCTTTAAGATCATTAATAATATTGTTGTATTTCTTCTTTATTAAAGTCAAATGTTTTTTGCTTGTCCATTAGCTTTAGTACATAAACTTGTTGCAAGCATCTTCCATAGGTAGTGGCATTCAAACATTTTTCTCCGTTTACCGCTAATACATAGATGTCCATCGTTTGTTGTTGTTACTTGATTACCTTAATGCATTAGCTTATCATCAACATAAGGTTTAGTTGCAATATCTTGTCGTGAAGAAGGTCTTCCGATAGACACATTGTTGCATTTGTTAAACGTGGTCATACTAAAGTTGTTAACCTCACAGACTGTATAACATGAATGAGCACCTAGCTTTTTCAACTAATATTTAAAACTGAAAATATACATCAAATCCATCACGATATCGATCATTTTATAAATCACTATCTTTATCGATAACCAGGAAGTCAAACTTAGAGTTTTGCCAACAATAAGGACTAATATTAAAGAACTGATCGTAGCTCATATCTGTATTTACATGGTCGTTATATACATGATGCAAGTTTGTTCCATCTTGTTTAAAATGAATTAATAAATGAGCGATTTCTCTAATTAGATGTTTAGGTATACAATAATATGATTGACAAAGATAAAATATGTCAGATCACGATTACGATCTCTGGTGAAATAATCTTTCATATGAAGTAGTTTCTCGCTAGCTACATCATCAAAAATAGAAATTGGGTTTTTATAAGCTTTTTCATTATCAGACGAAAATCACTTATTATTTATTTTATAGAGTTGAAAAACATTTTTAATTCAATATATTTTTCGTGGAAGTGATTAAGAACAAATACAAACGTTTTCAAAGCGAAGTCCATTTTTTTACATAATACATTTATCATTACGTTTGTTTTGCCAATGTTAGATGGACCGCATATGATACATCGAATAGTGTTCGGCAGTAAAACACTATGATTTTTCTTTCTAATACCTTTACTTTAGTTTTCACCTTCATTAAAGGAAATTACAGGTAAAGTGTTTGATTGTTTAACAGACTTTAGCATGTCTACGTTTACGTCTGATAATGCACACTGCACATAACAGCACATCACATCAGCATATATTTCTTCCACAGGTATCATAACTATTATTATACGGAATAATAGTAGGATAACAGGATTTAAAACAATGTTGTCAACATAAAATCCTTTTAGAAATGGGCAATATGGTGCCCATTTTTTATGCTAATATGAAGGATTCTCGTTAATTTCCAATTCTAAATTTCAATCTTACAAAATATACATTTAACCTTACCACCATGTCAAGTATAATAAAATCCTGCTGATGCTAAACATCCATCATTTGGAAATTCAACATGCCAATTTTAAAAAGTTTTAGGTCGTTCATATTCTGATTTAATTTCTATGTTTGGAGAAATGCCATTTAGGTAAGGACAAGAAAGAGCCCATTGCTTATGATAATCTTCATCTATCCAATAACAGAGTTCAAGATTACAAAACGCACGCTTTACTATATCCAATAGAAAAATCCAGCTGATGCTAACCAACCAACGTTTGTAAAAGTGTTACAGGCCAATTCTTAAATGTTTTAGTCGATCTCTTTCAGATTTTAATTGTTATTCTTTTTGGCTTAATATAATTTGCATTAACTGTATTTTGAAATACTTTACATAGGCAAAATATTTAGTGCTGCTGTTTCATGTCACAAAATGTTCACCACACGAAACTAAATGTAAACTGTTATGAAATAACAATATGCATTAACTATTATGCATGTACAGGAAACTACAGCCGTAATGCTATTCCCGAGGATATGCACCTTTATATTCATAATTACATGTGATGATGGCCTCCTCCCTTGTAAAATTCCAATGCGGAGGTAAAAAAGTTCCCCGTTCCGATCTCCGGGTTGTGACTACTCGAGAGGGGGTTAACATCACAGAAGTGACAAGGAGGGAATCTGACATTCTACGGAAGTAGGGGGATGATGGCGCTTCCAACGCACTCCAGAACCCTCCTTGCCCCACTACTAAGCCTCAGCCATGTTAAATATCTCTCGAACGCGTGGTCCGATTTTGACAAATGAGGTATCGTTGGACTCGAGCTGACGTCCTCTTTGCTATGGACCACTCGTTATATTTTTCAAAATTTTTTTGAAAATTTTTGTTTTCGAAACTAGGTGATAGTTTGAAAACTAAACATGATAGAACGTTGTGCCATGGCTCAAACGAATGGTCTTTATGCCCTTTATTTTCTATTATGAAACGTTTTTACTTTTATGTTTTTTTTGAAAACACTCGAATTTAGAAAATCCTATATTTTGGAAATTAGGAACTCTACAAAAACGTTTATTTGACATAAATGAAAGGTCCCTATGCCCTCTACCCCCAAAATAAATTTCAAGTCGCTAGAGCAAACATTTGTGTTTTGTAAGTAGTGGGATGACACGGGAGCTGCGCCACTTTTTATTGAGCCACCCTCGTATTTGCCCCGAACCTGATATCTCGCTAACCAATGGTCGGATTTGAACATACAGGGTGTCCTAGCACTCGTAGTGATGCCCCCTACTTTCCTATAGGCTCTTAATTTAATGAAAAGACCAAAACTAAAAGGTCATCCGCTTTTAATATCTCGCGAACCAATCATGCTAGAGGCATGTTCGACAGGTCCAAGGACTCGGGGTGACGTCCTCTCTGCTATGGACCACTTGTTATAATTTTTAATAAAATTGGAAACTCGATTTTGGGGTAAACATGTGTTTTTTGTGATTTTGCCGATATCTCGCGAACCAATCATGCTAGAGGCGTGTTCGACAGGTACAAGGACTCGGGGTGACGTCCTCTCTGCTATGGACCACTCGTTATAATTTTTAAAAAAAATTTGTAAACTCGATTTTGGGGTAAACACGTGTTTTTTGTGATGTTGCCGATATCTCACGAACCAATAACGCTAGAGGCATGTACGACGGGTCCAAGGATTCGGGAAGACGTTCGCTTTGCTATGGACCACTCGTTATAATTTTAAAAAATTGGGAAACGCGATTTTTGGGTAAACACGTGTTTTTTGTGATTTTTGCCGATATCTCACAAACCAATAACGCTAGAGATGTGTACGAGGTGTCCTAGGACTCGGGATAACGCCCCCTTTCAAATGTGGTAGATATTGTTTTCCAAAAAATAATTCACAAAGGGCCTAACGTCGTACATGTTGAAAAAACGTTTTCTTTTTCTTTACTTGTTTATAAAGTCCATGAAGCGTGGTGGTTGAGAGAGACGATACGGCTGAGTGTGTGTGTGTGTTTCAACGAACCTGTCGCTGACCACGGTGGCTGTGTTCAATAGATCAATCGCTATTTCGACGGGTCGGTGTATGACAGAGCGAGGGTACGTTTTTTCACACCTTTTACCTTTAACGTGTAAACGGTGATGAGAACTTGGTTCTATGTTGGTCGAAGCGAGTACAGAAAACAAACTTGCCGAGGAGCAGGAGGTGAATGTCATTTGAACTTATTGGATGGCGTTGATCTGACTTGACAACAGGTGACGCTTGAAGGTGAAATAATCTGACCATTGTGGTGGCAGGGAAGTGCGAAATGCATGTGAACTTGTGTGAAACCAGATGTAGGCTAAACAAGTTACATCCTGTCTTGCTTCATACGTGACAAAATGCAAGTTCATGTGAAATTTGATCTACCGCAGGTGTTCGCCTGAGACGTTAGCTGTCCACGTGCGCGATAACTGTTAACAAGTGACATTCTGTTTTGGTTCGTACGTGACAAAATGCAAGTTGACGTGAAATTTGATCTACCACAGGTGTTCACGTTGGACGTTAGCTGACCACGTGCACGATAAGAGAATGTTCAAAGCGTGGGAATCGCTGAATCAGTAAAAAGTATGATGCAACTTGTCGGAATGATGTCACAACCAATAGATAGGCAAGAGCTGCAAACACCAGTGGTGGGAGGTGAAGGGAGGGAAAGGGGGAGGGGTAATGTATGAGAGAACACAGGTGGAAAGAGAAAGAAATATGTGGAGCTGAGGACTGTACACATAGAGCTATAGGTGGTGTACAACATGTGTGAATAAATAAATTAAAAATTGCACAGGTTCACACAACATAGACTGTATTATTGCCATGGCCAAGCACTCACATTAAGATCATTTACAAAATCATAAAATGAAAAATAAAAAATCTTGTTTTGGAAATATCGGTTTTCAACATACACAAAATAAATATATAAAAAATTTGTAAACAACAAAATGGAAAATCCATGGTCAAGCACTCACATTAATATTATTTACAAAATCATAAAATGAAAAATAGAAAATCTTGTTTTGGAAATATCGATTTTTTTCAACATACACAAAATAAATATATAAAAAATTTGTAAACAGCAAAATGGAAAATCCATGTTTCCATATAGACAAAATTTTTAAAACCTTAAACGGACATTTAAGAAAATATATGCAAATGGGAAATTGACAAATGTGTAAATATGAAAATGGAAAAATCCATGTTTCCATATCATGAAATTGAAAAACTTCAAACTGTCATTTAAAAAAATGCAAATGGAAAATTGACAAATTGCAATGTGTGAAATGTGAAATTGAACAAATGGCTATCATTATTTAAAAAAAGAAAAGAACATAGTGCTCTATGGTTGAGGTGTGAATCAAACCCTCTCTACTTATTTGGACCACCCGAGACTGAGTAGACTAGTTTTAGTTATCATACCACTTTTAAAAGTTTGTGTTAAATCTAGGAATTGAACCCAAGAGCTTGTAGGGGAGATCCAAGGTTATAATATGTTAAACAGATAGCCTTGAATGTAGTGTGTGGTAGCTATATAGAAATGAGACGTTTCGCTCGGGGCAGGGAGGCATAGAGATCTGCATCAAACCAGTCAAAAGACTGACGACTCAAACAACAACATGTAGAGCTCACCAAAATAATGTTGTGTAACGGTAAATGTTAGTCAACGAACAGTAATGCATTACTAAAACCCATGACACGATACCTAAGAGCTTTTCTAAAATTATTTTAAAATGCCTTTAACCCTATATTAAACACCCAGTTCACAAGACTCATAACTGCAATGTTATGGTCAAACAAAACAAAATCTATATTTCAAAACAAACAAGTGGTTTAGTCAATGTATACTGGAAAAAGTTTTATAAACACTCAAGTCCACAAAAATAATTAAATTAGTAACAGTCAGGTTGACCGAGTGGTTATGGTGTTTGACTTAAGTTCAAATTTTCTGTACAAGAAAGCAAGGGTTCGAATCCCTTACCTGATATAACTATTGCCTCAACATGGCTTGACCACACTGTATTATTGTGTACTCGGTACACAAACCATAAATAGAGTGTATTGTTTAAGGCCACTCTCTTTGCGAACATAGTCAGAGAATGTTGATGGTTAACAATTGCATTAATAGTGGGACATAGGGATAGCAATTAAGAAAAACAGACAATACCCATACACTATTTTTATTTATTTAATGTAAGTACTTGTACAAAAGTTATATACAAACTACAACTCTCTTTTGTCTATTACTATCTAGTCCTTTTCAATCCACTTGCATATCAAGGGCAGATGACTTTGTAGTTCAGCCCCTTCAAACAACAACAACACTACTTCTTGCATAGTCTGTGATGTTGATGACTCTTGATGCGTGGAAGATGGATACAACATAACTTTTACAACAGGGGTTAAACGTTGCTCAACAAACAATGCACTATTTTGAGTAGCAACATCTTTCTCTTGTACTAACTTTTTAGCATTCTGATGATTTTTTGTCAATACCATCAGTGTTTTGTCTGGAGCACTACATTGATGATCACTCACACTTAAAACCACACTATTTCTACTTTTCATATTGCCTCGACATGTTGTTGACCTCTGTTTCGAGCATTGCCAGAATATTATTCCTTTTACATTTTGTCGTCTATAGTTATAAGAGTAGCCTTTATAGAGTACACGTTGTTTACCTCGGTTAGTTGGAGTAAGTTCCATAGTAGTAACTAACCTGTTAGTATGATTTGCACACTACAAAGGTTATCTCGGTTCTGGTAATAGAATTATTTAGCGTTGGCTTTTATATTTAATATGTACAGTTTAAAGTGATAGAAAAGTGGTAGAAAAGAGGTAGCAAAGTGGTAGACAATTGGTAACATAGTGGTAGAAAAGTGGTAGCAAAGTGGTAGAAAAGTGGTAGAAAAGTGGCAGAAAAGTAGTAGAAAAGTGGTAGAAAATTTGAACTTAAGTCAAACACCATAACCACTCGGTCAACCTGACTGTTACTAATTTAATTATTTTTGTGGACTTGAGTGTTTATAAAACTTTTTCCAGTATACATTGACGAAACCACTTGTTTGTTTTGAAATATAGATTTTGTTTTGTTTGACCATAACATTGCAGTTATGAGTCTTGTGAACTGGGTGTTTAATATAGGGTTAAAGGCATTGTAAAATAATTTTAGAAAAGCTCTTAGGTATCGTGTCATGGGTTTTAGTAATGCATTACTGTTCGTTGACTAACATTTACCGTTACACAACATTATTTTGGTGAGCTCTACATGTTGTTGTTTGAGTCGTCAGTCTTTTGACTGGTTTGATGCAGATCTCTACGCCTCCCTGCCCCGAGCGAAACGTCTCATTTCTATATAGCTACCACACACTACATTCAAGGCTATCTGTTTAACATATTATAACCTTGGATCTCCCCTACAAGCTCTTGGGTTCAATTCCTAGATTTAACACAAACTTTTAAAAGTGGTATGATAACTAAAACTAGTCTACTCAGTCTCGGGTGGTCCAAATAAGTAGAGACGGTTTGATTCACACCTCAACCATAGAGCACTATGTTCTTTTCTTTTTTTAAATAATGATAGCCATTTGTTCAATTTCACATTTCACACATTGCAATTTGTCAATTTTCCATTTGCATTTTTTAAAATGACAGTTTGAAGTTTTTCAATTTCATGATATGGAAACATGGATTTTTCCATTTTCATATTTACACATTTGTCAATTTCCCATTTGCATATATTTCCTTAAATGTCCGTTTAAGGTTTTAAAAATTTTGTCTATATGAAAACATGGATTTTCCATTTTGCTGTTTACAAATTTTTTATATATTTATTTTGTGTATGTTGAAAACCGATATTTCCAAAACAAGATTTTTTATTTTTCATTTTATGATTTTGTAAATGATCTTAATGTGAGTGCTTGGCCATGGCAATAATACAGTCTATGTTGTGTGAACCTGTGCAATTTTTAATTTATTTATTCACACATGTTGTACACCACCTATAGCTCTATGTGTACAGTCCTCAGCTCCACATATTTCTTTCTCTTTCCACCTGTGTTCTCTCATACATTACCCCTCCCCCTTTCCCTCCCTTCACCTCCCACCACTGGTGTTTGCAGCTCTTGCCTATCTATTGGTTGTGACATCATTCCGACAAGTTGCATCATACTTTTTACTGATTCAGCGATTCCCACGCTTTGAACATTCTCTTATCGTGCACGTGGTCAGCTAACGTCCAACGTGAACACCTGTGGTAGATCAAATTTCCGGTCAACTTGCATTTTGTCACGTACGAACCAAAACAGAATGTCACTTGTTAACAGTTATCGCGCACGTGGACAGCTAACGTCTCAGGCGAACACCTGCGGTTGATCAAATTTCACATGAACTTGCATTTTGTCACGTATGAAGCAAGACAGGATGTAACTTGTTTAGCCTACATCTGGTTTCACACAAGTTCACATGCATTTCGCACTTCCCTGCCACCACAATGGTCAGATTATTTCACCTTCAAGCGTCACCTGTTGTCAAGTCAGATCAACGCCATCCAATAAGTTCAAATGACATTCACCTCCTGCTCCTCGGCAAGTTTGTTTTCTGTACTCGCTTCGACCAACATAGAACCAAGTTCTCATCACCGTTTACACGTTAAAGGTAAAAGGTGTGAAAAAACGTACCCTCGCTCTGTCATACACCGACCCGTCGAAATAGCGATTGATCTATTGAACACAGCCACCGTGGTCAGCGACAGGTTCGTTGAAACACACACACACACTCAGCCGTATCGTCTCTCTCAACCACCACGCTTCATGGACGTTATAAACAAGTAAAGAAAAAGAAAACGTTTTTTCAACATGTACGACGTTAGGCCCTTTGTGAATTATTTTTTGGAAAACAATATCTACCACATTTGAAAGGGGGCGTTAGCCCGAGTCCTAGCACACCTCGTACACATCTCTAGCGTTATTGGTTCGTGAGATATCGGCAACATCACAAAAAACACGTGTTTACCCCAAAATCGAGTTTCCAAAATTTTTTAAAAATTATAACGAGTGGTCCATAGCAGAGATGACGTCACCCCGAGTCCTTGTACCTGTCGAACACGCCTCTAGCATGATTGGTTCGCGAGATATCGGCAAAATCACAAAAAACACATGTTTACCCCAAAATCGAGTTTCCAATTTTATTAAAAATTATAACAAGTGGTCCATAGCAGAGAGGACGTCACCCCGAGTCCTTGGACCTGTCGAACATGCCTCTAGCATGATTGGTTCGCGAGATATTAAAAGCGGATGACCTTTTAGTTTTGGTCTTTTCATTAAATTAAGAGCCTATAGGAAAGTAGGGGGCATCACTACGAGTGCTAGGACACCCTGTATGTTCAAATCCGACCATTGGTTAGCGAGATATCAGGTTCGGGGCAAATACGAGGGTGGCTCAATAAAAAGTGGCGCAGCTCCCGTGTCATCCCACTACTTACAAAACACAAATGTTTGCTCTAGCGACTTGAAATTTATTTTGGGGGTAGAGGGCATAGGGACCTTTCATTTATGTCAAATAAAGGTTTTTGTAGAGTTCCTAATTTCCAAAATATAGGATTTTCTAAATTCGAGTGTTTTCAAAAAAAACATAAAAGTAAAAACGTTTCATAATAGAAAATAAAGGGCATAAAGACCATTCGTTTGAGCCATGGCACAACGTTCTATCATGTTTAGTTTTCAAACTATCACCTAGTTTCGAAAACAAAAATTTTCAAAAAAATTTTGAAAAATATAACGAGTGGTCCATAGCAAAGAGGACGTCAGCTCGAGTCCAACGATACCTCATTTGTCAAAATCGAACCACGCGTTCGAGAGATATTTAACATGGCTGAGGCTTAGTAGTGGGGCAAGGAGGGTTCTGGAGTGCGTTGGAAGCGCCATCATCCCCCTACTTACGGATCGGAGCGTGTAATGTTAGAAGTCAGCTATGCAGTGGAAGGTTAGAAAACGTAGAAAGGGAAATGGATAGGTTGAGGTTGGATTTGGTTGGGATTAGTTAAATGCACAGGCAGGAAGAACAGCGGGTGGAATATTATGAGCAATATAGTGAACGGATTATTGTAGCAAATATCGATACAAAACCTATGTGCACCACAGTGGTACAAGTATATATGCCTACCAGTCAAGCTGATGATGAAGATGTTGATAAGGTCTACTAAGAAATTGATGAAATTATGAGATATTTCAAGGGTGATGAAAATGTTAGAGTAATGGGAGATTGGAATGCTGTGGTAGGAAAAGGAAGAGAAGGGAAGATAGTAGGAGATTTCGGATTAGGTGAAAAGAATGTTCGAGGAAGCAGGCTGATGGAATTCTGCTCCGGGCATGAGTTGGTCGCAGCTATCACCTTATTCAATAACTACAACAGAAGAATATACACATGGGTGAGACCAGGAGATAAAGGGCGTTACCAAATCGACTTTATTATGGTCAAGCAGATGTTTCGAAACAAGATTTTGGATTATGAAACATATCCCGATGCTGACATAAACTCTGACCACAATCTGGTTGTTATGAAGTGCAGATTAAAGTTCAAGAAACTGAAGAAGAGTCAAAAGCCAAAAAGGTGGGCAATAGACAGGCTGAAAGAAAAGGATGAAAACGAAAGACTCAAGAAGAGTATAAAGGAACGGTTAATGAAAAACCGTAAACAAACTTCAATTGCAGACGAATGGGCACTTTGGAAGAATGAAATAACTAAATTGCAGTAGAAAACATTGGTAGGATAGAAAGAATAGGCAGAAAACCGTGGATTACTCAGGATGTACTAGAATTAATGGATGGAAGGCGGAAACACTAGAATGTAAGAGATGAAAAGGGGAAAGCAGAGTACAGACGTCTGAGATATTAGGTTAACAAGAAGTGCAAGGAAGCGAATGAAGAATGGTTGAAAGAGAAATGTGCAGTTATATAAAATTGTCTGAAATTACGAAAAGTAGACACAGCTTATCGAAGGATTAAGAATAATTTTGGGGAAAGGAAGACTAAGTGCTGTAATATTAAGGACACAGATGGAAAGCCTCAAACAGATAGAGAAGAAAATGTTGAGAGATGGAAAGCTTACATAGAGTGTTTGTATAAGGGAAAGGAGTTTGAGAATCATGTCATTGAAAGGGAAGAGGAAATTGATGAGGAAGTGAAAGGAGACTTAATATTGAGATCAGAATTTGGCAGAGCATTGGAAGATTTAAGCAGGAACAAAGCACCAGCCATAGATGATATAACGATTGAGTTGCTACGCTGCGTAGGAGATTAAGGTCTGTTCAGGTTATTTCACTTGGTGTGTAGGATTTATGAGACAGGTGAGGTACCCCCTGATTACAAGAAGAATGTTATCATCCCTATACCAAAGAAAGTAGGAGCTGACAGATGTGAAGATTACCGTACAATCAGCCTGGTTACTCAGGCTTCGAAGATCCTGTCTAGAATAATTTACAAGAGGATTGAAAGCCAGATAGAATCGGAGTTGGGTGAAGACCAGTTTGGTTTCAGGAGAAATGTAGGAACAAGGGAAGCTGTACTAAGTCTTAGGCTGATTTTGGAAGTTAGAACAAGGAAAGATAAGAGAACGTTCATGGCATTTGTAGACTTAGAATAGGCTTTTGATAACGTTGATTGGGCTAAATTGTTTGACATTTTGAAACTGATTGGAATAAAGCACAGGGATATGAGGGTGATCTACAATCTATACAGAAACCAGACAACAGTCATTCGAGCTGAAGGACATGAGAGAGAAGCTTGTATTCCGAAAGGTGTAAGGCAAGGCTGCATATTATCACCCATACTTTTCGATCTTTACATTGAACAAGCAATGACGGAAATTAGAGAAAAATTTTAAGTGAGAGTGAAGATTCAAGGAGAAATAATTTCAACTCTGAGATTTGCAGATGATAACGTCATCTTGGCCGACACTCCTGAGGATTTGAATGAGTTTTTGAATGGTATGGACTCCGTCATGAGGAAAGAATTCATAATGAAAATTAATAAATGTGAAACAATAATATTGTAATGCAGCCGAAATAAATTAGAAAACTTTATGGGCATCACATTTGCAGGTGAAAAACTAAAGGAAGTAGGAGACTTCTGTTACTTAGGATGCAAAATGACCAGTGATGGACGAAGCAAAGATGATATAAAAAGTAGGTTGGCTCAGGGAAGGAAAGCATTTCTACAGAAAATGAATCTGTTGGCATCGAATACAGATTTAGGTATAAGAAGTCATTTTTGAAAGCCTTTGTCTGGAGCGTGGAACTCTATGGAAGTGAAACTTGGACTATTGGTGCAGCAGAAAAGAGGAGAATTGAAGCGTTTGAAATGTGGTGTTACAAGAGAGTGATGAAGATCAGATTGGTAGATAGGGTTACAAACGAAGAGGTAATAAGACGAGGGGGAGAGGAGAGATGTTTCTGGCATCTGCTAATGAAAAGAAGAGATAGGTTGGTAGGATATATACTAAGACACCCAGAAATAGCAAGCTTAGTTATGGAAGGAAGGGTCGAGGACAAGTACTGTAGGGGTAGACCAAGGTTAGAATATGATAAAGAGATTGCCTCGGATATAGGATGTGGTAGCTATTTGGAGATGAAACGATTAGCTCAGGACAGGGAGACAGGGAGCGCTGCATCAAACCAGTCAAAAGACTGAAGACTCAAACAACAACATTATCCATGTTTGCGCGCGTGTGTGTCAGGTTGACCGAGCGGTCTAAGGTGTTAGACTAAAGATCTCATTTTCAGAAATTGAAAGCAAGTGTTCAAATCCCTCACCTGACAATTGTATGTATATTTTATCTACATTTGGAGTGAGGTGGTATTTGAACCACAAAGAAAAAATAACTTTTAATATGTTTGCTAGGGTGCAAGGACCTTTTCTTCTTTATTCATTTAGAAATACAATTTATATTATATTTATATTTGAAAACATACTCTTTTTTCCTTGGTATGAATATTAAGACGTTCTTAAATGAGTTGTCCAGAAGTTTATTTCCTGTAAATGAAAATACAACGTGTTAAAAGTTAAAAAAAACTAAAGCTGGTATAGGGGCAATTGAAGTACTAGATTTAATTTTAAATATTACCTTTATTGGTTCTGAATGCAGTATACACATTTGTTGCGAAGATGAAACAGGTACAATATTCTTTTTAGATGATCTGGTAGATGCGCCCACTCCAAACAATTTCGATGTGGTTCATATATACATGTAGTTAGTATGTTTATAGGAAAGTATTTCCAATCAAACTTATAAAAACTTCCAAGGCCGCTGTTTCAAAACTAGTTTATTATCGAACGCACAATTTTCATAAAGCCATCTGAAGAATTTGACCCATGTTGTACAGCATCAACATTAAATTTAACACAACTATTGCTTCCCATTGCAAGTGATGGTAAATGTTTTGGACAATCTGTGGGTAATCGACTGGTATGCATCAACATTATATTCATAATTCCTTCAATTGTATTATGATCGATTTATAAACAAGGGAAACGTGTTTTAGTACATACAAAATAATTCATATGGTAGATTATATACAAATTAATAATCATATTTATCTTTAATAGAGTTAAAAAGATGAAAATGATTTTTCAAAACACGCTGCGACCCATGTTAACACTGGATTAAATGAAGGTATAATGCTGTTATCTAAAATAAAGTAAGCAAGTTCCAAACTTCCGTTTGGTAGCTTACAAATATCTGCATTTATTGGAAGCGTATTTGGAGCTAGGGGTATGAGTTAGAGTTTCGTTATATAGCTAATCTACTGAGACGTTAGACGGTCAGTACCAGTTTCTGCACCACCTGCGAATAAAACATAGAGATGTTGGTTGGAAACGCGTTGGACTGGTTACCTAGATCTTCAAGGTCCACTCACTGCAATCACGCTGATTCGCACTACAGATGATGTACCTACAGGAGGAAAAAGCCAAAGGGGTTGACCCACAGGCTTAACTACAGCTGTCCCCCAGTAACCTACACGAGCTACGACCAATGGAATGCGAACACGTGTGTATGTGGAATAATAATTTAATTGAACAACCTAGCTAAAATTTACAGAAATATGAATAAAAGATAATAGATGCATCTACAAATATATCAGAGAAATAACCCAGAATAATCCTACCCCATTAATTACCTAGTCTCACTGAGGAACACCAAAATGCTTAAGGCCAAGACAAAATTTACAGGAAAATGTACATGAGGACAATAAGAGCAAAGATGTAACAGTACATTAGTGTATTTAGAATGAAGTTAAATTTAAATAACGAAAATACGAAAAGGATTAAGAGAACGACAATCTCCTATCGCAGACTGGACATAACATCAAAACCACGTGGTCGAGCCTAGGACGCAAATACCAATCAAAACAAATTTACCGAAAACAATAAATAATATGACGGTCAACAATACAAATAATCACTCACAAGAACATATTCCAATTCACGAAAGTATTACAAAAATATATAAAATTAAAAACAATTTTTTACATGACCACAATGACAAAACGACCCAAAACGAAGACTATCGGTTAGTCCCACAATGCAATGGTATTAAACAAAATAACAATGTGGTGAACAGTTTAATTTACGTCACAGTCCGGATTTTAAAGAATTTATTACAGAAAAATAATTACGTTAAGCAAACCCTCAGTGAAATGGATAAAATAAATACTTTTGAAACAGGTATGTAATAGAGCGAAAAATGACATTAGTATATATATATATATAAAAATGCTTCGGATCATTATAGGAAAAGTTAACTCTCGATAAAAATTATGCCAATTATTTCATTAAGATAATAAAATATGAAGCACCCGTAACTACGATAAAAATGAGAATCCTTTTAAGGTAACAAAATATAATTAAGAAGAGTAAAACAAATTTTAACCTTGGGAAGCTTCCGGATAACAAATTGAATGTCACACTAGTCAGGTGATGCCATTTACAACACTATATAAAATCACATCTAGATCTTAAATTAGAAAGGAAGCAAAACATACCTTAGTTTCACGGGCACTTCGCAAAAATAATAACCTTTTTTAAACATAATTAAATTATTGTTAAAACAAAACACATTTATACGCTAATGGCGGCCACTGAAAACTTATCTTCGTGCTTCATCCTTTCCACTTCAATGTATTTTGCGATAACGTAGTAAATAGCTTCTCCAGCTTCTTAATATTCCTTAGAACTTCTAGAATTTTATGGTTTTTCGAAACCCTTTTATCTTAGGGAGGGAATGGAACATAACTCCCTCCCCCCACCCCGTTCGACACCATACATGTCCAGACGTCACCAAAGCTTCTCATAGAGTGTATTTGCCAACTAGGCGGAAAAAACAATGCCAATTCATTATGCGCCCGGCTGCAATATTTCGAATAGCCATTCTGAAGTGCCTCTCTAAGACGACAATGCCACATTTAATATCAGTTACATACGACACCACTCTTATTAATTTGGCGGTTAAAGGATAATATTTCATTAGTCTTTCGGGAGCGAGTTTGACATATTTCCAGAATCTCTGTTCGCTCTTAAGACATGTGCTTGCGGCACACTCTTTGGCGGCGATAATATGAATGCTCAACCACTGTCACTGAAGTGTGCTGCGTTCTAAGGGCCAGTGCAGGAAACACTAATGCCACACCACCCTCTTTTGAATTAAATAAAGTTCACCATAGAAATTGACAATAAATTATATTTGAGACATGAGTTTTTCATGTCTCACTTATAATTACTCGTCTCTGCATCAGCAGAAAGAGAGTTTGTTGTCGGATCCAAGTTTGCAACTAAAGTGAGAATACTTGTTTTGTTGCTTGCTTATAAATTAGCAAATAAAGGTTTAAATAATTAGTTCAATAGTTAATGCTCTGTAAGATATTTGACGATCATGAATAATAGCACAATAAAGAGATGTATCTTCTGGTATATTTCACTTGTCTCAATTTCAATTCACACACAATAGTAGATCTCTTCACTGATTCCACTTGCTCAAGACAATTAATTACAATATCGGACAATGTGACTTAAATTCACCTCGTGAAACTAGAGGCTCTGAACGAAAATCATTGATCTGATAATATACATTACAAAATTTAACGAACATGTCATACAATTTGCTGTATTCATTTATAGCAATTTCATATGTTGGAATTTCATATGGATAAACATTTTAATTTTAAGAAACTCTTACAGGTTTAATATTACAATGGTAAAAAGGAAGAGCATGTATTTAGTACGTTTCTATTAGGTTGAAATACTAATAAAAATTTGTCTTGGTTTTTCAATCTCAAAAGTTGTCATTACACTCCAATGTTATTAATTTTAGTTGATCTAGTAATGAAGACATGAAGATCCAATGATCGAAAACCAACCTGTATGGAAATATTTTTCTGCAATAGTTTTAATCCTTTAATTTGTTCTTCATCTGATAATAATAGCACAGGAACTATTAGATAAACTTTAAATAACTTAACCTTAGAAGGATCATTTTCGATTTCAGATTGCAACGCACGTACGTCACTCGAAGACGAAGAAGTATTAGCTCATGCTAGCAGTTTAAAATTGGCTTTCTTTAATCCTCTGCTAAACCTAACAGGCTGCTTAATGGTAGTATTAAATGAAAATTTCTTGTGGTATTATCAACGGTATTTGCATTACGTGCAGTTGTTGTTAAAGAGGGAGAGTAACAGCGTTTTGTAAAACTGTATTTTCGTCATTTGAATATGATGCATAGGTTTTTATTGAACTTGTTATACCTACATGACCCGTACAATCAATTTCTTTACCATTTAACGAAACGCGAATTTCGCTAAAAAGATTAGCTCCGACATTTTGGTCAGGATATGCTGTAGTAGAAGCTGCTGGATTTATGTTAAAAGTGATAATTTGTCTTTGTAAGTGATGAACGGCGTCTGAAAAAACCTATATTTTCTGGATTTTGTATTGATATTGGAATCTCATAATTATTTTCGAATTTATTGGCTGAATAAGGTTGATAAACTCTTTCTTCTAGTCGCACAACTCTGTTATCAACCTCTATTTTATAAACATGTTAACAGCTGTCCGGCTCCGTGGCTAAATGGTTGGCGCACTAGGCTTTGGCCCGAAGTGCCCCGGGTTCGATTCCCGGCCAAACAATCAGGGATTTTAATCTCCTGGGGTTAATTCCCGTGGCTCGGGGACTGGGTGTATGTGACGTCTTCATCATTACTTCATCCTCATTACGACGCGCAGGTCGCCCAAGGGTGTCAACTAGAAAGACCTGCACTCGGCCTCTCCGGAGGCCACACGAGCATTATTATGTTAACGGCTTTAAATATATTATAGATAGAAACTAAATAAAATTGGCAATTACATAAATATTTATATTATATTGAAGTAAACGATAACCTAATGACTGCAAAAAATGTTTGTTGTTACTCGATAATTGTTTCTTAGATTTTTAGGTCTGTTGTTTTTTTCTTTAGAAATTTTAAATGTTTGATTTACTTTTCTTCATCGAATTGGAGTTGCCGTTTTTAAAACCTTCTTCTATTATAAATTATAACCATATTTTTAGATGTTTTCTAATAACCTTACTGATGAAGAATGAAAATATAAATTTATTTCATTACTTTATATATTGAGATATCGTGCTGGACGAATGATTATTTTTACAGTTAAATCTTCATTTTGTAAATCAATTAGCCGTTGAAGTTGATCTTCAAGTTGTACAGATATAGGCTATGTTGAATAACAACACTGTTCATAGGCAAAATACTAATAGTTGTCGGTTACACAACAATTGGAGATGCAGCAGGAACAAGAGGTTTAATATTATACTGGGTGCTTCAAAAAAATGTATACACACTTTAAACTATCGTAGTTTTCCCGCTCTACAAGGCTAATGTTATATTTCTTCGCCAGGTGGCAGCATAATCGTCCCTCTATGTTATATTGTCAGTTGGAATTTGTAATATCAACATGGTGGACGTACGTTTGAGTTTTGAAGAACGTAAGCAGGTTATTAAGTGGTACTGGAAGTTTGAGAATGTAAATGAAGTTCAAAGACAGTGGAGAAGGGAGTATGATACAGAACCACCTTCAAGATTAACAATTACACGCGTACGAGACAAATTCGAAGTTCATGGAACAGTGTGTGATGAGCATAAAGGTCATTCAGGTCGACCTCGAACAGCTACAAGTGATGAGTCATCAACGGCAGTCTTGGAACTGTTTCAACGCTCTCCTAACAAATCTTCAAGGGAAGGGGCACGTGAAAGTGATGTAAGTGCTAGCAGCGTGCTACGCATTCTGAAGAGAGGCAAGTATCGTGTTTACATTCCAAGGCTGGTGCAACAGCTAAGTGACGACGATCCAGATCGAAGGTTGCAATTTTGTGAATGGGTTCAGGAGATGGTGATAGTGAACCGGGATTTATGGGTAGCATCATTTGGTCGGATGAAGCCCAATTCAAACTTAATGGAACTGTCAATAGGCACAATTGTGTTTACTGGGGTGAAGAAAATCCTCACATTACAATTGAAAAAGCTGTAAATTTGCCTGGTGTAAATGTGTGGTGCGGTTTGTCTTCAAGGGGACTCATTGGACCTTTTCGATTTGAAGGCACTGTAACTGGTATAACTTACCTAACAATGCTTGCTGATTCCATATTTCCTGCCATTCGTGCATTATACGGTAATGATAATTTTTATTTTCAACAAGATGGTGCCCCGCCGCACTATCACAGGGACGTACGAGCTTACCTGGATCAAAATTTGCCGGGCCAGTGGATAGGACGCAGGGGGCCAATCGAGTTTCCAGCACGCTCTCCAGACCTTACACCACTGGATTTCTTCTTATGGGGCACAGTAAAAGATGAGGTGTACAAACGTAAACCACGTAACATAGACATTCTTTGGAATGAGATTCAAGCCGTGTGTAGAGAAATCTCATTGGACGTTTTGATACGATGTACAGAATCAGTGGTGATTCGTACTCAGAATTGTATTGATGCTGCAGGTCACCAATTTGAACAGTATTAACATTTGTTATTTATGTTTCATTTACATTGGACTTTCAGCTTTCTAATTTCCTGAAATTTAACTTTGTAGAACGGTAAATAAATTTTCTATGGAAGTTCAAAGTGTGTATATATTTTTTGAAGCACCTTGTATAAAGAGTGTGTTGGATTATGGTTTAAATATGAACTTGTACCGATCACAAGGTTGCAACATACACGAATACTATTTACAATGTTAATCTTAATAATATGTTAAGAAAAATGTGTTTTGCGTGCGGTGGACCTTCTATGAGAAAATCCTAACAAGTCTGCAATAGAATCTGCAACATCAAAATCTATATCAAATATTGAAAATAGTTTACAAAGGAAGTAGTATTTTTCATAACTAATATTAATATACGTAGAAAATTCTTCTTCACCCAATAAATGCGCTAGTACTAATTTATTAATTTTTTCACTTACATCTCCAAAAGTATACCTACCTTCAGGTATTATAAGGTGCGTTCAAAAAGTAACGAGCCGAAGGCTGGAATGCGCATACCGGTGACTACATCGGCTAATCGTGGCGTGTGTGACGAGGTGTGGTTCCGACCAGAGCGTGGAAGGTCTCAGCCCGTCACTAGAGGGCACGCGTGCATGTCACGTGACGATACAAAGCGAGCAGCAGCATGCATCAATCGTCCAACGCTGCCAGTCGCATTGCAAACAGTGACATGGAGGCGTCAACCGAAGAGCAAAGAGGTGTTGTTCGGTTTCTGACTGCGGAAGGAGTAGGGGGAACGTACATGCATCGCCGAATGTCACAAGTGTACGGCGTACACTGCATGTCCCTTGCAAGGGTCAAGGCGTGGCACAAGCACTTCAGGGAAGGACGGGTGTCGTTAGCCGATGATGCCCGGTCTGGGGCACCCCCCTGCATTACCGATGACAACGTCCAGCTGGTTGATGCACTCATTACCCAGGACCGCCGTGTGACAGTGTACGTCATAGCCGCCGTGGTCGCTCCACGACTATGCACGGCCTCATACGGCCAACACAGACGCGGCACTCCTGCAGAAATTCAAATGGGAGGTTCTCGGCCACCCTCCATACAGTCCAGACTTTTCTCCCTGTGACTACGCCACGTTTGGTCCCCTGAAAAGGGCTCTGCGTGGCCAACGATTCACCTCGGACGCCGACGTCCAGCTGTACGTGTGCAACTGGTTCACATCGCAGCCCAGGGAATTTTATGAGACAGCCATTCACCGCCTCATGTCACAGTGGGACAAGTACCCCAACAGCCAGGGCCAATACTTCTAACATACAGGTACTGGTTTCTGTAATTATGCCTCCGGATCGTTACTTTTTGAAGCCTTTCATGTGAATATTGATTCTTCAATATCCTTTTTGGATCACTGCATAGAACTCGCCATTGAGATTTATAAACGGGTTGTTGTTGTCTTATGTGAGGGGCTTGGACATTCTGGTGATTGATCCTCGAGTACTTGAGTGTGTATGTAGAATTTATCTGATAACTTGTGTTATTGTGGTATCTGTAGGAATGTTTGTATTTGTATCTCAGGTTAGGATTGGAAAGGAAGCGTCAGTGGTCGTAGGTTAGAGACCATCTCAGTATTTGCCTGAAGTAGAGTGAGAGACCACCAAAAATCGCTCCCAAGATGGCTGAGGTGATAATTAACCAACCTATCCTCAGTTTTGGCTCATGAGGATAAATGCACCCCGTTATAGCCCTCAGACTAAAATTAATATCCTGGACAGAGCCTCAAATCGAACCGGAACCTCAGGAGTGTCAGCCAAATCTATGAGAGATACAGTAAGTTAATTCGTCACCGCGTGCCCTAGCATGCATCTGGATGACCCGCATTTCATTCTCAGGGTACGCAAAATCATTCATCGCCTCTTTTGTAAACACAATATAATTTTACTCTGGTTTATCTGAAATGAATAGCGTCGCAGCAGAATAAGTATTAAAATAATTAAGCTGAATAACTAATAAACATTATTTAGGCTCTTAAAACAAATAAACAAGTACGGTGGGCGTAGCTTTTTGTAGTTGTGGCCCATTTCACTAAATGAAAACAGAGCTTATCACCCTGAGCTCGCTATTTACATCGTGGAATGCGAAATATTTAATAAAATACCGGTACTAGGTCTGTCGGATGTATAGTAGCTATTCCATGTCCACTAAATTGCACCGTGAAACCAACAGAATTATAACTACCAAATTGCACTGCAATACCAACGAATAACTGCAAAGCAAATTCAGTTTGAATAAACTTGCTTCATGTCTGCTACGTCAATGCATCATCCGAGTGAAATCATTTCTCCATTCTTGACATTCTATCTTCTATGTATTGATTTCCAATCTCATTTAATATAGCAGGATATACAGAAAAACTAGCTTATTCTGTTATGATTCAACACTTTGATCAGCAGTCGGTTTGAGGATTACCTTTGAGAATGTCAAGGTTTCATTTCCAACCAGCGGTTTGTTCATAGAAACATATCCTGAACATTGAAAATCATAACATGTGTACAGTCTTCATGAATTTTTTAAACTATATATATTGTAATGAAATGTTTAATAATAATAATAATAATAATAATAATAATAATCTAACAAAGAAGTGTATATTAAAGTAGAGAAGTTCACAGACACAATCCGTAAAGGACAAATGGGCGGCAACAGGGTGATAAAGATGTTCTTTCACTTTTTTGATTCCAACCACTAAACCACGATGCCCTGGTTTAGAAACACAGAAAATGACCTCCAAATGCTCGAAATCAATCCAGGCGACTTATTGGACTGGGATATCTTCCGCAAAATGATTGTGATGAACGGGATCAACTGAGTCTTGTCTCCAAAAACTCCATGAACAGATGACCGCAAGCAGGCTCATTCCTAAAAGATGAGGAAATTCTGGGTGCAAAACAAAGCGAAATGTGACAAGAATTAACGTGCTGCTAGCTGGTTCAAGCAAATTACTGTATATATATAATAATAATAATAATCACATTTGCAAAAGGTTGGGAAAGATACAATGTCCAGACACTGACAAGAATGTCTAACAGTTATACTTTCATTTTTATATGCATATGTGTACTACAATACAATACATTGTGATGTATCTCTGACTATGTTTCTTCTGCTCATACATAGCCTACAATAAGTTTCACGATAGCTACAGGTTTCAGTGAGCTTAGGCTGCGGAATAAATTCCTCCAAATACCGTATTGCAAGTTACCTTCATGCTGTACTTTTGAACGACCAATGTAGGCGATTTCATTTACAATATAAACGTTGGTGTGAGACGCTGTTCTCTTCTGTCCTGTTAATTTCGATCCAAAATCATCCAGACACATTCCAAGTAAAGTATTTAAATATACCCAGTGTAGCTGAATGTGAAAAGCTTCATTCCATGGCGGAAATCAAGAGTTTCATGTCGATGGCTAAAATGTGATACTTCGTATCTCACATCCACCAGTTAAACAGAAACCGTCCGTGACTGGCTCTTGCTTGGGAACATTACCTCCTTACTACTAGCAATTGTGAGATACGAGTTCTCGCTTTGGCATGGGAGCGGTCATCGTGATCGTGGTCTTACCAGTGATTCTCTACGACAATTTTATGCATATGCCAGTATAGTATCTCATTTGAAGTCCTGAAGCACCTACCACCAACCTAGGCCTTGAGCATTGCCGACATGCACGCTACTATCGCTTATACCACAAAGGAGGATATCAGACAAATTTTCCGGGAAGAGTGGTGCAGTCAGTTAAGCATTGGGCTCCAAAACCGAAGAAATCGGGTTCGATTTCAAATCAGTGCGACGGCATTTAAGGGTATTAAAATTCAACAGTCTCGTGTCAGTTTATGTACTTCCCACTTCTGGAGCAAAATTTCGAAACTTCGACCAAGTTTCCCTGCACTCAGGAGATTAAGTTGCAAGAAAGGCTAATTTTATGATTCGGAAATTCGCGTGGCCACCATGTTAGTTTTGGTAATTGATAATACAACTTTTCATACAGTCAACACAATATTAATCCAATTACTGGAACATGAGAAAAAAAAGCTGAAAAAAGTTACATGTGATTTAATATCTATGTACCAGGCTGCTCCTGAGAATATTGTTTTATGCAGCCCAACAATCGTGTGTTATCGGTGGAGAATACAGACCATTTGAATAATATGATCGAGGGAAAAATAACAGTGTTCTGTATCGTTTTCGGGCTATGCTTGCGGTGCATTAGAACCATACGGGATGTAGGCAGAGAAATATTGACCTTCCTGACAAGATGCGATAGATGGGCCGCATAACACATTATTATTAGGAGCAGCTGATTCACCTGGTAGACTATATATTGCTATGGAGAACAGAAGAGTAAGAAAAGTGTTTCACTCGTCAAGAGAGCATAATCATTTCCAAATATAGCCTACAAAACAATGTAACTCTAGAAAACACTACCAAACCTACAATGACACCTATTAACGGTCTGTTTCCTCCATAATAATTATGCTATTCTTACGTAATCTGAAAAGTTGTCGATTTCCAACTGCTTATAATTATAATAGCTCCTAAAATTACAAGAGATTGTGAGATAATCCACATACAGTACAGAAGAGTGGTTGTCGGAGCAGCTTGCAACATACCACAATTTTCAGATAAGTCTCCATATCATATCTTTTAACACATTATTTCTAGACAAGCATGGTCATTGTATGTGGCAGTTCTAGCTTTTTACCATTATCTCAGTAGAATACTCCTAGGTCCTTTCTTCATATTAGTTTACAATTCTACAGAAGTTTAGGATTTATTGCATAAGTATATCATAGCAATAGTAGCTACACCTACATAGATTAGTTGGTGGAGGGAGACTGTTTGTTTATGGTATCTTCGTTTCTCCGTCTTGTTACATAGTAGGTACCGTGTATAAATAATTATTTATCAGTAATATTTGCCACACTTTCGATATTTTGACAGGTTTTGTTTTTGGAGGGAAGATGCCATTAGTGGGTGAAATTATACGTTTGGTAGTATTTATAGAGTTATTTTGTCTTGTATACGGGGATCTGATAATGCCCACTTGACGAACGAAACATATCATCCCTTAGTTTTCTTCCTTTACTATAGCCCATCACAATATATACCATGTGGATCAGCTGCCCCTTATAATATTGTTTTATGTAGCCCAATTAATGTGTGTTATCAGGAAGGTCCATATTGTTAGGGCCCTAAGGGCACATAGCGCCCTTAAGGTATGTATTAACGTTGTAAATGTCATTTTTCGCCAAAAACTGTATATATTTTTTTTCATCGGAAATGTAAGCTTGGTATATCTTCTCCAAACTGAGATATAATTCATACATATATTCCAACTGTAAGTGCCTGAAAATAAGATTTAAATAGCCTCATGCGCACGTGTCATGGGGCGTGGCTGCAGTGTCCTGCCTACATCCTACAGTGAATATGTTGTCAGATTTTCATTTTCAAATTTCCCTCTTTGCATTCCTCCTGGGTATATAGTTCATAGTTCTAGTTGTGAACAATAGATGTCATTACTTTTATATTCCAAAGACTTCAGTGTTGGAATAACCTCTTTGGTGTTGGATACCATTGCTAAGCAACAGATATAAACAAATATAACAGCTTCCTTGTGTCAGTGTGATCTTTCTCATTGTGACTTGTGAGCTATTTATCTTTGTGAGTGCGTATAATATGGGTTCTAAACGCCGATCTGGTGCGAAGAAAAAGCGGAAATATGAAGGGAACAGCCACAATAAGATGAATGTCAGTGTTAATAGTACTGTCAATGTACGCTAAATAGTGAATCACAAGGTAGGCCTAATGTAAAGGCTAGTGCTTCACAATCCAAATTGCCTTCTGTAAATATTGATCCGAATAGTGTTAGTGACAATTACAATTTCACCATTGATACAGAGGGACCGACCTATGTAGCAGGCGAGTTTTAAGAAGCCCAAGTGAGTGAGTTATGTTCACTACTTGGTCCTAAAACTTCAGTGATATTTTTCTTGAAATTAAATTCTTGTACACTTCTTATAGTTCAAATAAACATAACTAACCTTAGAGTTGTGGTAGGGAATTCTTTAATTCATCAAATTAAAGGTAATGAATGTGGAAATGTTGTATACTAGAACTTTTTTCATGTTGTGAAGGAAACTATTTTTATAATTATTTTAATTATTATAATTAATTAATTATAAACGATGTTTTTTCAAATTTATTTTCTAGCTCCGTATCTAATAATGAAAATTTGAAGATCCTAGTTCACAACATTCTATGAAGGGTATACTTCAACTTAGTGAAGTAAAAATCCGGGCAATAACATTTTTGGAAATGTTATCATATTTTGAAAATTGATGTGTTTTTTATTAAACTATTTTTTACTGTGAAGATAAAGCAAAATAAACTGATTTCAATATATGATTATCTTAGTCCACTAGTGTGTGCATTGTGGTATAAATCTCAAACGAGTTGGTTAATAAATGTAGATTTTATTTCGCAACGTTAATACATACCTTAAGAGAGATATCCATATGGCTACTACACTCCAGACATTTATCTACAACTAGTCTACGAATAATACTACATCTATACATCTATAATTATCCCTAAACACACCCCTGCTATCTACGCCATCTGTCCAACACTCTACACCATTTCACCCCGGAAACCATCCATAAAGCTGTAAGCAACAACAGCAACACACTTCTTTCCACACCAAGCTGGCAGAGCTAGCCACAGCTATTAGCCAGGTACTTGCCTCACACATAAACAAATACACAGGAAATGTTTACATGAACGGTAGTATGCCAATCCAGCAACACTCAGCATTACGGAAACACATAAAAAGACATCCCGCTAGGAGGGGGATGTCTGTCTTCTCCATAATCGCTGCCCGACTGTCGAGTGACGTCTCCGTACCGCAAGTGAGTGTGTACTTCTCAGGATTTCCCTAATTGTTTGTCATCCTTCCACATTACCACACCTTACTACATTGTACACAATACTTGTTCAAAGCTATCCCTTATTCCAGGGAAGCATTTACGTTCATACTGCCACTCTTAGTAATACACTTTTATCATAGAAGCCCAATTGTTTTTATTGTGTCCTCACCCTACTTCACAGCCCGCTTCCCCACTAGCACTTTATTCATACCAGAAAGTACTGGATGAGCTTTATTAAATTGCACACGCCAGACGACCTTGTCCCCCCCAGTGCTCAGTGTTCGTAACGCAGTGTCAGCAACCAAGTCATAGCTCGCTCGCTCCTACCTTAGTTTGCAAGGCAGTACCTTCACCCCTAGGGAGCAACCCTTGCTTGTGATGCCTTATCCGTAGATCTTTATCCTTTCGCCCGCCACTCCTTCCCGCACTCATTTGACAGTCTCTCAGACCCGTTTAAGTCCCCTGATCACATACCACCCCTGACACCTATTCACCCCCAGTTTCTAGACCCACAACAAAGGTAAAGCAAAGTTGGTGGAAGCGCGGGAGTAGAGGGGCAGTGATGGTTCTAACGCAAAAGACGTGGCTGTGCCTAAAAACAAATATGGCGGCCAAGATGGCGGCCATGACGTCACAAGATGGCGGCCAAAACGGCGACCATGACGTCACAAAATGGCGGCCATGACGTCACTTACCTACGAGGTGTGTTCGAAAGTTCCAAAATATTGACCCATAACCTACTTTCCTGGTGAAGTCAAAACGAGGTGTGCTCAAAAAGTTCCAATATGTTGACCCATAGCCTACATTCCTGGTGACGTCACAACGAGGTGTGATCAAAAAGTTCCAAAATGTTGATCTATAGCCTACTTTCCTGGTGACGTCACAACGAGGTGTGATCAAAATATTCTAAAATATTGATTCATAGCTTACTTTCCAGGTGATGTCACAAGATGGCGGCCATAGCTTAACTTAACCTAGCTTAACCTAACCTACGAGGTGTGATCAAAAAGGTCAAAAATGTTGATTCATAGCCTACTTTCCTGGTGATGTCACAAGATGGCGGCCATAGCTTAACTTAACCTAGCCTAACCTAACCTACGAGGTGTGATAAAAAAGTTCCAAAATGTTGATCCATAGCCCACTTTTATAATGACGTCACAAAATGGCTGCCATAGCTTAACTTAACCTAGCCTAACCTAACCTAACCTACGAAGTGTGATCAAAATATTCCAAAATGTTGACCCATAGCCTATTTTCCTGGTGACGTCACATACTAACCCGCCATACATTCAGGGACAACACCGATATCTCCCGAATAATGGCCGGATTTTGACGAATGAGGTGTCGTTGAAATCGGGCTGACACCCCCTTTCCAAAATTCTAAAATATTGACCCATAGCCTACTTTCCTGGTTACATCACATACTAACCCGCCATACATTCAGGGGCAAAGCCGATATCTCCCGAACGCATGATTGGATTTTGACGAATGAGGTGTCGTTGAACTCAGGCTGACGCCTCCTTTCCAATGAACAACCTATTCCTACCCAAAAATGTAGCTTTCCAACTGCAACATGTGGGAGTTTGAAGGCGAATAGGAAATTAAACGTTGTTTCACATAAACGACATGCCAACGAGTCAACGCCATATTGAATTACCATTTTTGTTTTTTGTATTTACGCATGTGCACTTGGTGATTTTGTAAGAGGGCAGGCTTTTTGAAAAATGATTTATAAGAAGGGGTTTTTAGTGGTAAGGAGAGAGCTAGATAGTAGCCTACTTTCCTACAAAGTTTTGTCCATATCTCACGTACACTTGGTTAGATTACCTGACTTGACAACAGGGCAATGGAAAACAATTCGACATCCATGGTTTGGGGAGTGAAATGCATGTGAACACGTGTGAAACAACATGTAAGCTAACAATTCACATCCTGTTTGATTCGTACGTGACAAAATGCAAGTAGATGTGTCACATGGCCTCACGCAGGTGATGGCCTTGAACTTTAGCTGTACACGTGCACGATGATACAATGCTCAAGAGTGTAAATCGCTGAGTATGTAGAAGTATCATGCATGTGTAGGAATGTTGTAACCTGCAGTATAGACTGGGTAAGAGGGGTTGGGTGCAGGGTTTGAGAGGAAGGAAAGAGAGTGAGTGAGAGAAAGAAAAGAGAGATGTGTTGCTCAAAACACTTTATTCTTAAGTTACAAATCTCTAACCATTTGGAACTTGTATGTGGAGCTGAGGATAGTACACACAGGGGTATAGGTTAAGCACAACATGAATGAATTAATAAATTAAAGACACATGAGTTTACACAACATGTAATTTATTAATCTAAGAATTAAAGGATGAGCTAAATCCGAGCCATTTTACATAGAGCTTATTTCCTTTTTGTTTCAACACTTTTTCCACAAGGTAATGTTTTGCAAACGCTGCCTTGAAAAGTTCATGAAGATAAAACCTGCCTTTTATAGGTTGATGGTTGAGATCCTCTAGTAAATAAGTGACTGGGCTGTCCAGGTTGACGTGACGAATTCGAAATAGTTCAGTTCCCCAATTTGGTGTCTAGCCCTTATCAAAGGCAGACTTAAATTTGCTCACACGAACATGTTCTCCAATGTTGAGGAGGTGACGTTTAGGGTCTGCTGTTTTATGGGGTTAAGCAGTTTATCCAGTCGCGGAATATTTTTGGTTACAAGACGTGGCTTTGTCCCAATGGTTCTGTGTTTGGTGGCATTGTAACGTGACTCTAGCTCAGGCATCAGGTCCAACCAGCGATAAGAGCCTTGAGCGGTAAACGCTTTCCACATATGAGTTTTCAATGTTCTGATAAACCGTTTGACCACACTGGCTTTGAGATTGCTGTACGTGGTGTAATTGTGAATATTCAAAGATTTGAGAAAACTAGAGAAATCCTTGTTGAAAAATTATTTTCCCTGGTCGGTTTGCAACAACTGGGGTTGACGTTTGGATTGTTGAATAATATGTTTAAAAGCTTTGGTGACTAGCGGGCCAGACTTGCGACTAACGGGTTGAACAAAGGCCATTTTGGAATACACATCAATGACCGTCAACATATAGCGTACACCATTGTAAACGCTAGCATGGGGAATCATTTCCACCAAGTCAGCCTGCCAAAGTTCATCTACACCCCGTGAAACCACTTTGAGTCGCTGATAGTGACGCCTAGCTGGGCGATGCAACTCGTGAGCAATGCCCACTTTGATGGGCGAGGGCTTAAACAATAATTTTGTCATTTCGAAGTTCTTCTTCAATTTCTTGAATTTCCCAATCGTGACCGGTATGACCAGCTTGACGTGAAGCATGCAACAGTTGTAGTCGTTGGATGAGCTTACTGGGATTATGCCAGTAGGTAACATCTACAAGGGGTTTTAATGGTTTAAATGTCACTCCAGAAGCGGACACTTTACGAGGAACACTTTGACTGGTTGAATACATTTTTGCAATGAAGGTTTTGTATTTTTGAGATATATTAGCATTCACTTGTTGAGTGGGATCATACTCTCTTTTGTGGGCATGGGTGTCCAATAAAATGGATTTATATTTGGCAAGGTCTTGTGACGTATAATCACAAAGCTGGATAACAAAGCTGACGAGAATAGCAGCTTTAATAGTCCTGGAGTTAATTTATAGTTGATCTTTTTAATGACGACACTAGTACGAGCAAATTTAATTGATGAATCACCGATTTTAAAACCATCATTCTCATAGCGAATACCGTTTGTGGAATCTGTATTTCCAATAAATAGATCTGTAAGATAGGGTTCCAGTGTTGATCCATAATATTTTATTAAAATGTTTATGAGTTGAGCTTTATGTTGAGGTGGGGCCAAGAGTGGTGAAAACGGAGACGATCTGGAAGGGCAAGGTGTTTCGACCATGGCCAAGGATTTCTTTTTTCTTAAAAATTCTGCAAGGAGTGAAGATTTGTTTTGAGGTGTAAACATTTGATTGTTATCATCCTCATCCTCAACGTCGCTAGCACTACTTAAATGTTTCTGTTCCTCTCCCACTTCCTCTTCCTCAGGGTCCTCGTGTAGCGTCTGCGTAGCTTGTGAAACAGTGGGTATCGATTCAGATGGCTTGTAGGAGGGTTTAAACGTGGCTTTTAACGGAGGTGCTAAATGTTGTTGAATAAACAAAGCATGACCAGCACGTGATCGTTTTAATTGAAGAAACTTTTGGCGAATAGTTTTTTTTGCTTAAATAATATGCTTTTTCAATTGACTTTCTGCTAACGCCAAGGTGTCATGACAAATGACACGAGAGGGAATGAGACAGTCCCTTAAATAGTAATAAAATGATCAAACCCTAAGCGATAACGTCCTTGGTTGAGTTCACTTTGCTTGTCAATCACCAAAGAGGCATGGCGTTGGATGTTCCAGCACTTGGCACACAATTCGGTAAACATTTGAAAGGTCATAGCAGGATTCAAATGTTCATTATAAATGTGACGACTATTCAGCTCATCCTGGCAAAATAAATAATGACATTGGCATTGTCACGATTAAGTTGTTTACACATTTTAGAATATGTTTGTCCAAGATAGAAGCAATCGATAAGTTTGTGACGACCCATGCTGAAATAGCTTTGAATAATGGCTTGTCGTTCAGTGGATACATCATCGAAAATCATGAGTGAATCAGGCTTTACCTCATCCAGGGCAATAAAATTTTCTTGCTTAGAAAATGTAAAATAACCCATATTCTCTTTTTGTATTTCAGACATGACTTGATCCAGGTATACATAGTGGGGTTGGTAGAGAGATTTTGCACAAATATAAATATTTTGAAATCGCCGACCATTGGGCGCTGTGATGAGCGTGAGCAAAAGATTTGTCTTTCCACATCCTGAAGGTCCAACAATGATGCAGCGAATGGAAGACGAAAACAGTGAACCGCGACGTTGTTCACGTGATGTGGGATAGAGATGGGAAACCATGTCCCCCACGGGGAACGACTCTTGCTGCTTAATAATCTTCATATCAACTAAGGCTTAGAGAGGTGAGCAGGCTGTCTATATACATGGAACCATGTCTTGTCATAGAAACAGTAGACCCCTACTGCAGGTCTACAATGGATGTCTTTGGACGTGCGTTAATGACCAAAGCTAGGTCTGTGCTCATACATGATCCTAAACAAGAAACAGATCCTGCTAATAAACACTATGTGGATAGGTCTGTGGTGCCACGCACTAAACAGGGAGATTATGACTCTACAGGAAAGCGATTGACTCATGTGAAACATCCTCAAGTGTCTACGGATGTCAGAACAAAAATGTATGTGGATAACAAGGTGCACGAGTTATATGACAAAGTACCTCTCCTTACGGTGGATGGCTATACGGCTAATCATCACCGCATTATTCACGTGGAAGACCCACAAGAAGAGAATGATGTCTGTACCAAACGTTATGTGAATTGGACGGTGTTATGCATCAACCGGCTAAGCGACAATTTTCGAAAAACTGAATACTAGCACCATCTGTCGCCTAAGTGGTCGAACTAACTGCTCGCATATTGACAAAGCTCTGTTTGAATTTACACAGTTGTAATTGAAGAAAAACTTAAGCGCCATTCTCATAATACGGGGTTGCAAGTTTTGCATCAACCGTCTATCCGCATTATTCTCACTAAGATTGTTATGGCGTTCTGTAACATCCGGCTAAGCGACTTCCCACGT
Organism: Meconema thalassinum; assembly: GCA_946902985.2. Lineage (NCBI taxonomy): Eukaryota > Metazoa > Arthropoda > Insecta > Orthoptera > Tettigoniidae > Meconema > Meconema thalassinum. Next base: position 814,176,969 of record OX336389.2, on the reverse strand, counting down.
CAATTCTTTTGTTCCTGCGTATTAGCTGGCAAGCTAATCAGCAAGTAATCAGCCACATAAAACCAATTCCTTAGGTAGCCTATAAGTCACACTATTGCAGAGCACAGACAAGTAGTGAGTTTCTCCCATCATATGTCACCATTCCGGTCATGTACAGTCTATATAAAAGTGAATATTTGGAGCCTGTGTTACTTTCCTCCCATAAGAAAATATTTTATTCTAAATTCAATCTGAGGCGCAAAGCATGGAAAAAAGACACCTGTAATGTTTGCGATTCTCTGAATGCTCAACTGAAATATCATGAGGATTCGCTTTATCTAAGGCAACATCTGGAGATCTATCAAGGAATGGCAGAAATGGCGCGTTCAGAAATGAAGCATGATATGAAGCGTGCTGCTAAGGACAGATATTTAGCGGTCGTGACATTTGACCTGCAGTGAACTTTACCTTTGCCAAGAATCCCCACTAATATTGTACTCTACAAACGCTTATTGTGGCTGCACAACTGTGGAGTTCACGATGGGGGTTCCAAAAGAGGCTACTGCTACGTCTGGTTAGAAGGGCAAGCTTGTCGTGGAGCACAAGAAGTAGGGTCTTGTCTTGGACAACATCACATGGTGGGGCAGATGACCTCATAGTTCCGCCCCTTAAAGCAACAATAACTAACTAACATCACATGGTAAATGTATAGGAGGGAAAGAAACGTTTAAAATTGTGGTCTGATTCTTGTGGGGGGAGGGCAGAACAGGAACATTAAGCTTGTACTTATGATGAAGAGTATCCTGGCTTCACATCACAACATTAAAAACCATTCGAATGAAATTTCTAATACCTGGGCACAGTTTCTTGTCCAACGATGATGGGGGGCGTGGTGGCTCAGCGGTCTAGCTGTATGCCTCTCACCAAGGCGGACAGGTTCGATTCCCGGTCAATGCATGTGAGATTTTCGAAGTGAAATGCCATGTCCTGTGGTTCGGATTCCACGTAAAAAGGAGGTCCCGTGGCTCATGATCTCAAGATTAACGGTCACGTTAAACTACAAGCTTCCTTTTTCCAACGATGATGACTTCGGAGATATAGAGTGCTCCTTAAAGAATCAGCAGCGATTGTACATCCCGGATGATTACGTACAAGTAATGAAGAATTGCCGTAACAAAAATAAAATTATTGTAAAGAAGATGAAGAAGGAAGACTTCGTTGGATCTGCTAGTTTAGAAAAAAAGAAAAGGAACAGTAAGAAGGACGTTGAGAGTAAGACTGTGAGTTGGCTCCAAACCAGGGAAATTGAGATCGAAAGGAGAAAAACATATTCTGTCATTATGAAAAATTCTTTCAACAGCGAGGGTCAAGAAGTTAGTTTGAAAAGAAGAAACACTTCACGTCTGAGTGATCACAATATATTCCTGGATGATAATCTGAAACTCCTGTGGCCTAATGGAAAGCCAATATCAGAACCCAAACTGCAAGACTTGAAGAGTATCATGCATCTCATTCCAAGTGACTGTAAAGGTTCCTATGAAAACTTGTATTCAAAAGGTGTAACCTATGATGATATAGATGGATTCGATGAAAACCGTGATTTCACACTGCAAAGTGAAAATGTGTGATAATGGAAAAAACTATCGCGTGTGATTGCAATGTGTAAGAGATTATGTTTTCCTTTAACTATGGATTGTATTGAATTTAAAATCTGAATGTTAACAATTTCCACTATTGATAGTCATATTAATGTACTGTATATATCTGTGAAATTCTTATGTAATAACATATTAATACGTTGACTGAAAATCAATTGTTACCGGATCTTGGTTATTAACAACAACACTCACAAAGTAGCACTTAACTTGTTGTTACATAACTACATAAACCCTGAGCCCTGTGCATCAACACGTTAACCGCCACAGATTGGTGCTTAGCCGCTTGATGTGTAACTGCGAAACGCTAACTGCAAATACGGCTAAGTTAAATTTGAGAAAAACAAAGAAAATATTGCACCAAGTGAGTTTTTGTGTGAATAATCACATTACGCGCAATACAATACATAACTGTGCCAAATATTGATTTATCACAACTAAAATGCATCTTCCTATATGGTATTAAGTATAAAAATCTTTGAACGCGTTTAGCTCAAAACTAAGAATTGGCACATAGCCGCATGATGCATAACACCGTCCAATTATCAAATGAAAAGCCTTTATAAATCAGTTCCATCTGTATTTTTAGTGTACCTAACAAATGAAGAACCTGTGAATGACAGGAATCATTTACCACTAGTCCATGACCAGCACCTGACGTATGTGCTTTCTTCTGGTTTAAACCACTATCGATTAAACTATGATGGAACTATTCATACGAATCAATCCGTGCCTGATGAAAACCATGTACATGTAGACATAAACGGTCATATGATGTTGGTTCATAAACATCAAACGGTAAATTTAGGTGATGAATTATCATTTCATCTCATGCTCACATGGGATGAAAAGCAAGCAGGAAAAAGCATAAACGTTTTCCCACTTTATGTGGAACTTATATATACTGCCATGAAATAAGGGTAACACGGCAGTTGAAACTTTAACTTTCTTGTGAAAGATTGTTGATCATCGTCATGGTGAAACAAAGATATGGGGTGAAAAAGACTAAAAAAATACATTGTCCTTGCCAAAGCAAGAGGTTAAGGCATTAGTGGACAAGCCCTTGCGAATGAAGAAAATAAAAAATAATGTGTTGACCATAAGGAAAGCCCTTCGAGCAACACAGAGACGAGTTATTCCAAAACGTCAGCGAGAGGTTTCAAAACAAGGTCGAGTGATCCCTGTGCCCAAACGAGCAGGATTTTTACCTGCTTTATTCGCTGGTCTGGCAGCTCTGGGTTCACTTTTGGGTGGTGCCAGTGCGGTGGCTAAAACCATTAAAGCTGCACAGCAGGGTAAGCAAGAATTGAAAGAAGGTCAGCGAAACCATGAAACGATGGAAGCCATTGCTATGGGGGCTAGAAACACCAATTTAAAGCCAGCCTTTTATCAACAAGGATTTGGAATTTTCCCATCTCCAAATAAAAATAATAATTTTAACCTCAACCTCAACCATAGCTAGACATGCCCTAACCCATGAAGAAGTTAAAAGCTAAGCAAAACAATTAAAGGTTGCTCATTTTCGCGGTGTGTTTATGCGAAATCAATTACCACGACGATCATGGAAACAGGAATGTGCAGTTTTAAATCTAGATGAGAGTACAGGACCAGGAACGCATTATGTAGCCTATGTGAAAGAGGGATCCAATGGTATGGTACATTGACAGTTTTGGAAATCTCCCCCCGCCCATGGAACTAGTCACCTATTTTCTAAACAGAACCAAGATATATTATAATGTGAAACGTGAACAAACGTTTAACAGCCAAGAGTGTGGGCGTTTGTGTTTAATGTTTTATATAAGACACTGCATAAGCAAAAACGTCAACAGTATGTCGACAGAAAGTAAGACGTTTACACTGCATGGGCGTGGACCTGAAGTCAGCCTAGACTTTTACCCGCCTATTGGATTGAGTGAAATACCTTATGGTTTGGGACTTGTTTCTCTTGAAACGTACAATAGAATATACAACATACGTAAAGATGTAAACCACAAGTTTTACTATAATGAATCTGTGCTCACCCTGAACCCTGTTGGATATACAATAGATGATATTTATGAGCACATTTATGTGGTGTTAATCAACGATAATGGTTTGAAGTCATTTCATGATGGGACACACAAGTTTGAACTTACAGGAAATACCAACACTCATCGCTGTAGTATTTTCTCAACGTTTAAGATTGACCTTGAATCACAACCCGATTCCATTGGCCCTTTACTAGGATTTAAACCACGAGTGTTGCAGCCCAACAAAAAACATGATTCAGACTATGAAGTGAAATTGATTGAGGACCATCACGTGTCGGTGACGTGTAATATTATTAGCTAAGTGTATACCAATCAAGAACCAACGCATTCGCTTTATGACTTTATTGTGACATCCCCAATGGTTATATTATTCGTGAAAACCCTCCAGTAGTGCCCTTTCATTGTGTGGCTGTTAATCCTATTAGTAATATAACGTTAAGACTGGTCAATGGAGATCAACAACTCATTCAACTAGATTCTACCACACCAGTGACTTACAAGTTGGTGCTAATGCCGCTATGAAGCTGGTGTATAAAGTATCAACACCGTATAGGAATGGTGTTAGTTGTTTGCCAGGTGAATACACGTTCACACCTAAGGACAAGCAGATTTAATAGCATCTGGGTTACCACATCAACCCCCATGCTGAATTCTATCCTAGAAGTGGTGAACCACATCGAGGAGCAACCAGGGGTGGTAAGAATTGACCCTCAATCCTGTCAAGCGCAAACACCTGGACTCAATAACAATGATTAAATTCAATTTGTTATCAACAACCAAGATATTTACACCCTACCGCATGAAAGTGTTATTCAGATTGAAGGTCTACTCACAAAAGCCGATGGCTCTACACCAACGACATCCAAGTTAGCCAACCATGGTTTTGCCTTTCTGTTGTCTGAGGTGCGCTATGTGATTAACGATATTGTGGTGGATAGCACTAGAAATGTGGGTATTTCAAGTGTCATGAAACTATACTCCTCTTATAGTGAGGAAGAAGGTAAAACTTTGCATGGCAGGTTGGTCTCCTGACTCGACCAATGACTGGATGGTGCACACCGATGGCACTTTTACTGGATGTTTACCTCTTAAACTCATTTTCATTTTTCGGTACACAGAGCTACACATCGACACGGAATTAGGTAAAACAGGCGCATAGACACATCTTTTGCCATAGATCAGAACGGCTACAATAGAAATACCCAGGGATTGAACCTAAAACATTTCAGGTACAAGGCAGCATTCACGCACGCCCTAGTCACACACAACAGGCCAGGCCAATTAGTTATGATATGGACGCCCACGAGCACGAACAACGTGTCCGAATTCATAATCCCTAGATGGGCCGGGCCATTTAAGGTCCACAGGAAATTGTCAGATCTTAACTATATAGTCAATATACGATACAATCATAAAATCATTAAAGAAACCATTCACCTGCGACGGATGAAATCCAATCACACGCGAGCAGTATCCCCTGAAACCAGGAGCAAAAAAACAAGAAACGAAAGAGATAAACAACATGGCATACCATCAGAACACAGTAAAGCACAGACACTACAATTACACAGTTTACATACGATCAGAATCGCAGACACTACAAATACACTAGGAACACGCACACAACAGATCAATGTACAGGTTGACGCTATAAAATGGCAGAGCAGTAAGATACAACAATATCTATACCCAAATAATATTTTAGAACAGTAGGCTATATTATATAATTATGTGCATGTATAATTGTTATGTTTACGCATGAATATTAGTATTTTTCTTAATTTTGAGAACACCCTTGCTAGCTAAAGGACATGTTCACAGGGTGACGTACACGGTACGGATATTAGAGCTGAAGGGTACACTGCAGGTCAGGAAAACGCACACAGTGGAGAACATATTTCCAGGGACTAGCCAAGGGCTGCACAGCATGAGGAACATTGTCAGGAAGCCGCTAGTGAACAGAAATTCAAACACACAATCACACAGGTTGACAGTCAGAATCACAGACACTACAATAGCACAAGTTAGAATACGCTACGAAAGTAGAAACTAGGATGGAACAGCTAGAAACAACCTAGAGGACAATGCAAATATTTTTTTCGAAATAGGAGACATAATTCGGGACGATATATGTCGCAAAATGTACACAGGCCATGGAAACTATATTTCGCATGACTTTCAAGACAATTGGCACACAAGTCCAGCACACTGTCGTAATGAAAACATCGCGCCTGTACGCAATCCATAAACACATTCTGAAATTAGGAGTACGTGACAGAGAACATACCGTAAGACAGTCCAGGCACGCGCCATAAACAAAACATTGCGAAATGCTGACACTAGTAAGCGGACGGCCATATAAAATAAACAATATCCCGACAAAGCAACACTTACGCCATTATGGGTCTTCTCATTATTGGCATTTCTATCCACATTAGGGTAATTAGCAACTTTGAAAACAAATAACACAATGCCGATACTCACTACGCCAGCCCGCCATACTCCTCGCCACCCACATTGTACGTACGGAGAGCGGCCATTATTATGCCAGTATGCGATTGGCGAGCAGAGGTACACGACAGTAGACCCGCCCACATGGCACTCAGATGACGCCAAGCGAGAGACGACCTAGCAGACAGTATGACGCGGCAAGCAAGCGGAAATAGCACAGCCGGAGCCAGCGGCAATGAAGGAAGCCACGGGCAACCCGAGAGAGAAAATCTATTTTCATAACAGATACAGACTATTCTGCCAACGAATATATGCTTGCAATTACGGCAAAAACATTTTACCATAGCAGCTAAAATCTACCCCCCGAGTATAGCCATAAACACGCTACAAGGGCACAGGGATTCTTACGCACGTTAGCGGCATTAGCCTAATAAGATAAGTGAAAAAGCAGCACACACGGTAGCATGGAAATAAAAATTGCATATACAGGCGCAGACTGACTACAATCAGGGCAGGCACACCACAGCGCATTGAGAATATGGATTTTAACAATCATTATGGCGGCCATTTTATTCCAGGGCGCAAGGCGCACCCCGATAACATAAGGGATACATATAAGGTAATGTTATCAGATTAGGCGAGATTAGAGGAGCGATTATGAGCTCTGAGAGGACATGCGATATTGCACATAGGAAAATATGAGGGTCGCGCATAGAGATATATGACCAAGAGAGGGCAGACAGGAAGGCACATATCATAATTCCCCCACAATTACGACACGGAGACAAGCATACAGCACACTTACAGCCACCCCCACCCTACCAGTGAGTAATCCTTACAACAATCCGAAGGGCATTTCATAAGCAAATGCAGAGGTAACTACAATTTAACCCTGCTACACAAGCACGGAGCTCCATACCTCAAGGTAAGAGGGTGAACGGAACCAAATACAAAGTTTGATATATATATATAACGACCAAAGTAAATATTAACAAAATATTTTAACTAATATACCCAGCATGGGATATTTTTAATTTCTACAGCCCGCATGAAAGCATCCTGCCGACAGGCATCTACCCCTTACCTCGACCATTAACCAACGCACGCTCGAAATCCATCTATAAGCACGCCATCCTCATCCTACCATACCCATATTTTAATTTAATATGGCCTGCATGAAATTTTTTAACCCGCATGGAAAAACCACCCTGAAAAACCTCTATCCTCACAAGCATGTATCCCAGTTCTACATACATCCTCGAGCAATATAAAAAGGGCCAATGTGAATAAAAGCCCAATAATAGCCTACCATCCTTCCCTGCGCGGTAACACCCTCCAAATAACAAAATTAATAACATACCCCCAGCAACCCAGTAACATAGCATGAATACCACTATCCACTAACACCCTCCACAGTATATGCATAACATCAGCGTGGAAAATCCATTGAAGCCAGAGTGCAGAGCAGGTCATGCGACCTCATAGAACAAAACTCCATAATGTTCGATACACCCTACCCCCCTACACTTCTCACACCCTAACACAAGAACCCTAGCCCCAAAACAACCCCTGAGAACACACGAGTTAACGGTTGACGGAATAGCGAGGGCAGTGTTGCATACGAGGAGTACAGACCACGGGGGAAACAATGGAGATCCCTATGGGATTAGCCAACCATAGTGTCGAAGGTTGTTAAACCCAAAGTAGATTTAGGAAGACGAAACGAGACCAGTTAGAGCAAGACTGACCGTCCGATAGGAGACTAGCCACCTCAATTTCGGACGTAACGTTAGCCCTAACATAGAGTGGCATCAGCATCCTGTGTGATGACGCTTTCAGCTAGCCAGGAGGCAGATGATTTCCTAAGTCGACCCATTTAAGACTAGACCATTTTAGTTAGATTTATGTAAGTAATCACCCCTGACGCGTGGGGGTAAGTTTTACATGCGGGTAGGTGAAGAACCAAGTCCTGTTGGCGAACACAGGTGAAGAAATAAGAATCAGGAAAGAAGAAAGTAGATTTAAATAATGAAATATATAGTAAGACGACACAGGGATGCACTATCGCCATGGGCGTTGGTAGAGGTGCCAAATCTCGCACCGCCAAGGGCGTTGAAAGTCGCAGCAATGAATATAATGATATGAACATAATATATCCTATATTAAATGTCGGTTGCCACGTGCCGTGAGATTAAATGTCGGTTTAAGGTGTACCGTGAGTATTACATGTTCGGCAGCGGCCGTCGAGAATAGGCTTAAATGGATGATATTAATGGTTCTACGGGGACGCCCGATTATGCAAGTATAGGCAATAAACAGGTGATTGATCAATAGCGAAAGCGCATTGTAGTTCTGATAATACGAAAAGCAAAGTGATTTACATGCTATTTTAGTGTAAATGCCTAAAATGACCATAATTACGTTAACCCCGGGGGGGGGGGGGGGGAGACATGTCAAAAGAGATAATAGCTAATGCGCACGAAAGAAAGAATCGCAGACGTCATGGTCGCAGCCGAGACTGACCGATCCATGAGCAGCGCTCCACAAACGATCGCACTTATGGCCAAGAATATGGTACTAACCATTGTATGAATTATTTCAGCAAGAGCTCCAACGCACCACAGAAGATAAAGACCATGGTAATAGGTCATGTCTATGCAGCATGGCACAATTCTTTTTCTGTATTATACACGCTACAAAATACACATTGTTACACTATGCGCACCACAATAATTACACAGACACACAAGTCGGGTAGATATAGGCCAGTAGCCTAAGACATCGGCTGGCTATAGAATAAGAGAATATAGAAAGACGGCAGATAAAGCACTTGCATGGTATATGTCAATGACGATTGACGAGGGCATAATTATAACATGTACTAAACACCATGTGTTCTATTTCCAGACCAGCCGATAATTACATTAACACATGTACATAATCTATTTCTTTCACAGGTGGCGACTATTGTATTGCACATAGCTTTTGTGAATACATTTTCAAACGCCAATACACCACACTAACTCCCTCTTCCAAACACACACACACTGTTCTTCACTTTCAGTTGCACCAATAATGTGACAACAATAGCGATCAACGGGGAACTGCGTCCGTGGGAAGTTGAGCGCCGTTGACGCAGGTAAATCAATGCGCGAATAAAGCGTGCCATACGGTGTCTAAGAGCGGCACAAATATGTGAGTGCCGAACATCAATACCAGGGTGGACTTCCTACCCACGGAGGGAAGACCACTAGGATACCAATAGATTAGCCAACTAGCCACCAAGCTATGCTAAGGACGGCCGAATAGGATATAACACTAGATTAAGATAGCGCGCATAAGGGATATGCATAAAATATGGCAAGGTAAGAGCTCTAACGAATTATTTTATTTTATTTTGTTCGAAATGATATTATTATTATTATTATTGCAGATGACTATTACTATTACAGGTTATTATTTTGCGTATTATTATTAATATTATTATTCTTACAGGTCATCGGTGTAATTATTATTATTATCATTATTATTACTATTACTATTATTATCACGAGTCATTATTATTATCATACCTTGACCATGGTTATTACTATTACAGGTTGTCATTTTGAGCACTATTATGATTATTATTATTATTATCATTATTATTATGTGGCATTATTGTGACTATTATTATTATTTCTTATTATAACTACCATTATGATTATTATTACGGCAAATATTATTGTCATCGTTACCAATGCATCCGCATACAACTGTATCACATTGTACACTTTTATACATTTTAACACATGCTTTTCTTTCCTTCTTCCTAACGACCAATTTGTAAAGATGCCCTAGTTCACCCCACAATAAACACGTTAAAACAATATCCATAAATTACAACTTAAGGGCATCTCTTTTTTCTTTCTCTTCAATCTATTACACTTTTGCATATTTATATTTCACATATTACAATGTACACGCAGAGAGCAATTTTTTCATCGCTTCAAAGACAGCACAAATGCTTACCACTCAGATGTGTTTTTTCCTATCTCTGACAATGCCACAATTTATTACGCTACTGTATAATAACCTATCACTTGTGATTATTGTTTTGACTTTAGATTAAGTATTGATGATTTGTAATTCATAATTTTTTAATATTCCAAGCAATTTTATAAGTTATATACATGTATATCAATGTTCGACCCTTATAAAGCCTACCCTACCTGAGAATGCACACACTTCACCGACACCGAGGTACACACACACGACCACACTTGCTACATCAGCTACGCCGCCACGACCAGAGAAGAAAGAAGACTGAAGAAGGATGAAGAAGAAGTATAAAGACGAAGGTGAAGAAGAAGGAGAGAGACCCCCTTACGTCTGAAACCAGTTTGCGAGGACGCAAACTAAATCGGGACGACGTCATGTTAGGGCCCTAAGGGCACATAGCGCCCTTAAGAGAGATATCCATACGGCTACTACACTCCAGACATCTATCAACAAATAGTCTACGAATAATACTACATCTATACATCTATAATCATCCCTAAACACACCCCCGCTATCTACGCCATCTGTCCAACACTCTACACCATTTCACCCCGGAAACCATCCCTAAAGCTGTAAGCAACAACAGCAACACACTTCATTCCACACCAAGCTGGCAGAGCTAGCCACAGCTATTAGCTAGCGCTTGCCTCACACATAAACAAATACACAGGAAATGTTTACCTGAACGGTAGTATGCCAATCCAGCAACACTCAGCCGTACGGAAACACATAAAAAGACATCCCGCTAGGAGGGGGATGTCTGTCTTCTCCATAATCGCTGCCCGACTGTCGAGTGCCGTCTCCGTACCGCAGGTGAGTGTGTACTTCTCACGATTTCCCTAATTGTTTGTCATCCTTCCACTTTACCACACCTTACTAGATTTTACACAATACTTGTTCAAAGTTATCCCTTATTCCAGGGAAGCATTTACATTCATACTACCGCTCTTAGTAAGCCAATTGTTGTTATTGTGTCCTCGCCCTACTTCACAGCCCGGTTCCCCACTCACACTTTATTCATACCAGAATGTACTGCGTCAGCTTTATTAAATTGCACACGCGAGACAACCTTGTCCCCCCCCCCCCCCCCCAGAGCGCAGTGTTCGTAACGCAGTGTCAGCAACCAAGTCATAGCTCGCTCGCTCCTACCTTAGTTTGCAAGACAGTACCTTCACCCCTAGGGAGCCCTTGCTTGTGATCCCACATCCGTAGATCTTTATCCTTTCGCCCACCACACCTTCCCGCACTCATTTGACGGTCTCTCACACCCGTTAAAGTCCCCTGATCACATACCACCCCCGACACCTATTCACCTCCAGTTTTTACCTCCACAACAACTGGTAAAGCAATATTTATCTGCTTGAATTCCGTATGGTACTAATGCACTGCAAGCATATCTCGTCAACGATATTGGACACTATTATTTTTCCCTCGTATTAGTCTCTGGTCACATCGAGGGAACAATAATAGTGTTCAGTATCGTTTGCAGGTTATCCTTACAGTGCATTAGTACTATACGGGATGCAAACAGAAAAATATCGACCTTCCTGATAGCACACGTTAATTGCGCTGCATAAACAATATTAATTAATATGGGCAGCTGGCTCACCTGGTATATATTATATGTAAATTCACATGTCATTATTTCATGTTATTTTTCGCATGTTCCAGTAAATAAATATTAATTGTGTTGACCGATTGGAAAGTTGTTGTGTCAATTATCAAAAAGGGCAACGCTCAGAAATAGCGTTAAAGCTTTATATGTTTATTTTCTGTTTATCAGAGTTTTTAAGTACTTTATAGACTTTTATCTACTTACAAATATTTTGGATGACTGCTGCAATGGATTTTGAGATATCGTGAACTGGGCAAATACCTAGCACGGCCACCATGTTGGATTTGGTGCATTTATTGAGAGAAACCTTCGCGATCAGATGAAGGTAGGAATCAGCCATTAACAAGCTTAACCGTAATTGCTCCAGCCAATCAAAATGTATTAGAGTGATCACACACACACGCACGAACGAAAGATTGTTTCATAAGACTAAATGTATATGATCAATACAGTAAAAAATAATTAGGATAATGAAATGTTCGGTTTGTCTCGCGAACACCTTCAGATCTAAGGCTAATTATTGGTTAATATATTAATATATATATATACAAGTTAATTCGTGTTTTATACTAACTCTTAATCGATAAATATTTTTCATATCATTCGGAAACATATATGACCGGTTGTTAATGTTCTGCAATATGTGGTTCATATTTCTGCGAGAGTTTTATTAGTGTTGAGCATTCTGTGCAACCCTAACTAATGACAGTTGTCTCCGAATACTAAATTAAAATGCTGTAATACACAAACTTACCTGGTTATGGAATGCCCCTATTGATACAATTGTCGTCGGGGAATCCGGCCACGTGAGTTTGTATTATAGCCGTAAACCTTCCCGAAGTAACCAAAAATAAACCTATGTGGATTATTTATGCCAGGTCAGGACTGTGTATCTTAAACATAAGTAATTAACACTGACAAGTTAATATAAGACTGATTACATTTTATACTTGGTATTTACACATAACCTATATTCTACAACCTTGATATGAAAATGTTCCCGTGACCAATTAAATGTGTCTTCCCCAATGACACATGTGTATCGTAGACTTTATTTAGGCTGATTACTAACAATTGGATTTGATATTGACTTTCTTATGTTTTCTAGCTTTGACCAAAATAATCATCTGCCGCAATAGCCTATTCAATCTGAAATCTACTGTATACGCCACGTCTCCAAACATTTGGATCGCACGTTGCATTCTAGAATTTAGGCTACGTTGCAATTTCTCGCAATGTGTTTCATGCTGTTAATAAAGAACTGATATTCTTTATAATCTTAAGGATCACTATAACTGGACGCATTTGTAAATGTTTTCAGAAACTTATATTGCAGGTCTTCATTAGTAATTACAATTTGTCTCATCGGTTGGGAGCGGAATCCCATTAGCGAGAACTGCGAATAGAAAATAACTTTTCCACTGGGAAGGAAGTGGGTGAAATTGTTAGCGGCTTCTAAAGTAATCTCTCAAATGTATTGAGCCTTGATGAGACCGTTTCATCAGATGGCTAGGTGGCCCTTATTCTGCAATGAAAGGAGACAAGAGACAAAGGAACGCAAGGAGAAGATAAAGAACAGTAGAGGGATAAGCGTAGACGTGAGAATCGTAATTAGAAATAAATGAGAAAACTTGAAGAGAATAGAGAAGTGGTAATACTCGAAATATCTCACTGAGCACGCTGTGGAGACCTTAAAAATGAAGAACGTTAGCGTCTATGATTTTATTCTTTATCGCCTTTGTTTTATATATACTTCCAAGCTCTGATATCATATATGTTTTTAAAGCAATCTTGAGAAGTGGTTTCAAGTTACTTATTATATCTTAACGACTCTCGTGATTCAAAAGAAAAAACTACATTGAGACTTGCTTTGAAAGGTAGACTACGTCCTTAATGAAATTTGAGTGATTTCTTCCACCCATACTCTTGGTTGGCATTAAAAAACTGCCATAAGTTTATATAATTCGGTATTCCAAGAAGGGAGTTGCACTTCTACCTTCCAGAGGCAGATTTAAAATTATATTACATCATACCTCTCACGTTTATGCCTATCGGCATTGGCGAGGGGGCCTGGTGTGAGCTCAGTGTTCAGCTCCAAGTTGTCCGTACTACAGTTTACTGCACCAATTTCTGCCGATGTCTTTGAAAGCTCGCACATTGAGTCTATAACCACAATTAATACCCGCCTAAGCTCTCCGCGATTGATCATTTACGTATCACAGCACATACCCCTGAATTTGGGGTTCGCCAAATGAATGATATCCCGATGAGGATCCAGAGCTTCCCGGCGGACAACGATAGGTTGAACTGTACCTGCTATAGTGTTTAGCTTAGCGGGTCAGGCTTGAGTTCACTGGTTGACGCTGAATTAATTCGTCTCACATCTATATTTCACACACTGGGTAGTAACTCGTTTCTCCCTGGCAGTTTCAAGTCAGTCAGAGGGCAGTTCAGCGGGAAATGCATGTATTTTTTCAAACTTTATTCCCTCCCATACGAATTGTTGATGTCCGTTCAAGGACCTAAAATTGAATGTTGTTTGGATGTGTACTCATTACGTATAAGAATATTGCTGCATTAGTTTAGCATAAATTAAAATTACGTAAAATAAGGAACACACAAGGATGAGGAGGTTCAACCATAGAATTGTCCTTGTTTTTAATTAAAGGAAACAAAAAACTCCTATTCAATGCGTCATACAATCACTATCCTATACAAGTACTCACAATCATAAAATGATAGTATGTCACTGCTGGTCAAAGCTCTGTGGGAGCACTTGTGATTATTTTATCACTGATGCAGTCATGAAATCACACATTGAACCTCGAAAATCGTCGCAAAGAGACTTACATCCATATTTCCCACTTGAGGTGAAAACATAACCAACAGTGCGGCCAAATGAATCTTAAATATCGTTAATGACTTTACTGGTAATCTAATCATCTCAACTCAGTGAAACGTGACACAGCCACTCTTTATTTAATGCTAAATATAATGGCATCTAATGTAAATATTATTCAAAACTACAAGATGGCGGCACTACGAAATTTAATAACATTTTTATTCCTAAATCTTATTCAAATGATCGAATTGACATTTAGGATAATGACCCGCGGTAATAATATTTATTTATTGGAACATAATTCTGTGGCTTACATTTAAAAAAGGCTACTTTGAAATGGCAGCAGAAATAGATATTCCACGAGTAATCGATATCTCCAAAGCTATTGAAGCAATACAAGTGCGTTTTTGTGTGGTGACAAATTACCTTTAAGTAAGTACAAATACGTGCCATTGATAACTGTTATAATCAGAAATAGTATATAGTTGCCAGGGGAATTACAAATATTAAGCATGTATTTTAAGGCGCTTTAATCAAACGCGGCACAGCAAATATTCATTTAAAATTAAAAAAAACGGCGTTCCAGGTTGTTGAGTTGTTTTCAAAAATTCAAGATGATGTCAGTAGGAAATATTAAATACATATTTTTATTTCTCGTCTGAACCACGATCAGAAACAAGCTTATGACACCATCATATCTAGCATCACTAAGAAGGAAGGGAAGATGTTTTTCTCGATGCCCCTGGAGGCACGGCAAAACATTCTTGATTAATTTGTTGCTCGCCAAACTGAGGCCTGGTGGTAATATTGTTCTTGCCGTCGCATCATCTGGAATTGCAGCCACTCTTTTCGAAGGGGGAAGAACAGCTTATGCAACATTTAAACTTCCTTTGAAAGTCAGCAGTAATGATGGGAGCGTATGTAATATTTGCAAACAAAGTAACACTGCCAGTTTAATCCAAAATTGTTCTTTAGTTGTATGGGATGAGGCTACAATGTCGCACAAAACTTCCGTTGAAGCTGTAGACAGGACCTTGCGTGATCTAAGGAATCGGAACACACCTATGGTTGGCTGCACAGTTTTGTTCGCCGGAGATTTTCGTCAAATCTTACATGTTGTTACCAGAGGAACGAGAGCCGACGAAGTGAACGCTTCATTAAGAATATCATACATCCGGGCGGATATAACAAAATTTGCACTCTAAACTAACATGAGAGTACTCTTATCTTCAGAAGATAATAGTCTGTTCGCTAATTTGTTACTTAAGAGTAGTAAATGGAGATATACCGGTCATTGACGGAAAAATTGCCGTCAGTCACGATTTCTGTGTTTAAGTAAGCAGCATTCAAGAATTTATTGATAGCGTACAGTATATCCTCAGATCCATGACCTATCTAACAAGTCTCATTCATGGTTTAATGAAAGAGCAATATTATCGCCGACGAACGAAGAAGTTGTGAAAATTAATGACTTGGTGTTCTCCAAATTTACTGCCCAGGCAAAAGTATATTACTCAGTAGACGCAGTAGTCGATAGTGAAGAAGCTGTCCATTACCCTACAGAATTCCTAAATTCTTTACTTCCTTCTGGCTTGCCACCACAAAAGCTTATTTTAATAGTGTGAGTTCCTATTATATTGCTACGTAATTTACACCCACCAAAGTTATGCAATGGGACGCGATTGGTAGTGAATACTTTGAAATACTGTTTCATTAAAGCAACTATCTAACTATCTGTGGTACAAGGGAAACAGTCTTAATACCCAGAATCCCTATGATTCCTTCAGATTTGTCTTATCATTTCAAACGAGTGTAATTCTGAGTAAGAGTCTGCTTTGGCATGATTATTAACAAAGCACAGGGTCAGACAGTAAGCGTGACTGGAGTTGATCTCAGTGCAGAATGTATTTCTCATGGACAGCATTACGTGGCTCTATCGCGTATTAAATCATACCGAAATCATTACGTGTTCACTGCTGGAGGGAAAACGACTAACGTCTTATACAAGGAAATCTTATAAGATCGCGGTTAAAAGTAGCCTATCACCTTGCATTCATAACTGTTCCCGGTCGAAGCTGGGGTGGGTTGCTAGTTCAGTAATATATTGTTAAATGTAAGGGGTAACACCAACGTAACTTAGATTATATTTATTGTTGCTCGTAAATGTAAATGATGTGTTTTTTTTACTGTCGACGTTTAAAATAACTTGCTTTGCAGTAGATTCAGGGATGAGATTATTCGTATTATTAATTGAATTTATCATTGCTTAGGGTCTTGCTTTTGATATTTTTTGTAATAGGACTTCGGGAGATTGTAGCTTAAATTAAGTTTAGGGATGGGATCATCTATTTTATTTACTTGTTGGATTAACGAATTTGAGAGCTCGTACCAACATGATTGAGAGGATTATTTTGATCTTTAAAGACATTCTAACAGGACAGGGACGAATTGAGAAGTCGTACTGCTGATTAATAAGTCGCATGGCATTCGCCTAGTGATATTAGACCATGGGGTGAAGTATTATTAATTCCTAAAGTTAATTAGAGAATTTTTATGTTGCTGTTACCTCATCCGAAGTAAATGTAAGTTATGATTGCTTTGCTTGTTGATGTTTTGGTAGTATATTCTGTTTGTTTCAAGTCCAGCTGTACATTCGATGTTAATTCAAAATTAACAAATACATACGCAAATGCTACGTTTAAATGAAAATCAGGTAACATGATTTCAAGTAATGATTCGTGTTTTCAACTTCCCATACAAATTAATCCTACTGATTTCTAGCTCGTACATTCCAGTACCCTAAATTCGTATCAGTTGCTGACGGGTTCTTTAGGTCTACTGGGTAGACACACCTGGGTATTGAATACAGTACACGGTATATGAGAACCAAATCTTTCCATTTTAAGCGTAGAGCTGGAACAAAATGTACTTCTAGTCAGTGTTTCATTTAAGGAATTTGGAAAGTCATGGTTGTCAGCCTTGTGTAAGGTTTGTAAGCTTGTGTGGAATTTGCTTGAAAACCTTTGCAATTGCAGTGACTGTACTAGTGAGCACATTTGTAATATCGGCAAGAGTTGAGAACTGATGGCCGTGATTTTAAGTTTGGTACGGACATTACCTTTGCTTGGACTCAAAGAAGAAAACGATGGAATCACTTCTAAGATGGACGAAAGTTGGAATCTAACTCACGTCTCTTCTTAGGTTATACCACGAGGTTGACATGAAAATGTTTTAAGGATTAAATATGTTCCTCTAATATTCCAGTACATCCTAAGTTAGCGCCAAGATGCTGTCCCTAGT
The DNA here is from genome assembly GCA_946902985.2 of Meconema thalassinum. NCBI lineage: Eukaryota > Metazoa > Arthropoda > Insecta > Orthoptera > Tettigoniidae > Meconema > Meconema thalassinum. The sequence goes on along the minus strand of OX336389.2, from coordinate 814,159,056 downwards.
CCCTGAATTGATGCGTGCAGATATTGTTCCCAGGTACTCTGTTTAGGAGTACTAACAATCACATTAACTAATTAATGTACACTAGTTTCTTAAAACAGTATCTATTTACACCCTTAGTTTCTTGTTCAGGTAGTAAGAAATTATCTTCCACTCACGTTAGTTGCTGACTGTCTTCACATAACTGCAACTTTTATTAAGGAAAGGGTGTAGGTTACAGTGTTAGCAATCGTCTTTAACAGCTTGAGAGATTCCCCAGCTGTAAAGAAGGTCGTAAACCTGAGGCGAGAGGTAATACGTTACGCTTTAATTAGCTTAGCACACAACTCATGGTTATCGACGTCATAAAAGTTACTCAGACGTTTTAAACCAAACTTGTCTACGAAATAACAAACCCAAGTTATGGAGAAGCATTAGAGATAGCTGTTAATGCAGAGTGCAAGTTTCAGAACATTATGATCCTTTGTGTCACGACTGACGATATTCCTCACTATGAGTGTTTTTGAAAGAGACTCTAATTACATTGTGAAGAGTTAGAAATATATTAAGGTTTCTGAATCACTTCCAGGTGAAGTCTAATATAAATGGATCACCAATAATATAAATAGAGTTTTGTTTTCGTTGTTGTTTTGCAGTGATTTTTGTTTCATGTATGGACTTGGAATATTAATGTTATCAGTCTGATGTGTAATGTTTTGAAGCCATTCTTGAAGTTCGGCAATGTTCTCGCCTGTTGTTCCCAAGGCTGTAGCCGGTGCAGTCAGCTGGCATTTGAGGGTGCGCAAATGCGATAGAGCCGTGTCAGTAGATTTACTAGCACGTTAAAATCCCCTTCGGGGCAACATTCCGGAACTCTTGCGTCTCTAAAACCCTCAGTAGTTAAAAGGGACGCAAAACCAATAACTTTATATACCATTTTAGGTCATTCTTTCAATGACAATCACTCTGATGATGCGTGAGGAATGTACTTGATAGTCGTCATTTCTGGATTGGTAGCCACAAATTTAAATTAGTGACCATCAAGCATTTGTCTGGCGTAGTAGAGAGAAATCACGGGAAAATATTTCTAGGATGACTAATGAAGGAAATGATTAAATTACTTATCAGTTGTTCCAGTGATGCCTCCGTGGCTTAGGCGGCAGCACGCCGGCCTCTCACCGCTGGGTCCGTGGTTCAAATCCCGGTCACTCCATGTGAGATCTGTGCTGGATAAAACGGAGGCAGACAGGTTTTTCTCCGGGTGCTCCGGTTTTCCCTGTCAAAATTTCATTCCAGCAACACTCTCCACTATCATTTCATTTCATCTGTCATTCATTTAATCATTGCCCCAGAGGAGTGCGTCAGGCCTCGGCAGCCGGCACAGTTCATATCCTCGCCGCTAGATGGGGGCTTCATTCATTCCATTCCTGACCCGGTCGGAGACTGGAAGCTGGCTGTGGATTTTCATTTTCATCAGTTGTTCCAGTGATCCCGCTCCAGTACCAGACCTGACCCATACCATGAAAGTGACTCATGGGTTTTTGATGGTGTATCACTGAATTCCTTTCAGAGATTTGATAAGTCCGGGAAATATATTAGTTTTAAAATTTTTGAATTATGGGATAACAATGACGCATAGCCTCCAGCAAAGTCTGGTGCAGGTCTATTGAGTTAACACCCTTGGATGACCTGCGGGTCGTGATAAGGATTAACTGGATGGTGAAGACCACACGAAAGTCCAGCTCCCGGACCAGGGAAATTAGCCATTGGAGATTAATATCCCCACGCCTCGGCAAGGAATCGAAGGTGGGACGCTTATGGACAAAGTGTAGCTTGGTAACTTCTTAGCCTCGGGGATGGACATATATTCAGTTGAAACTTGCTGTTTCATCCAATATGTGTATTAAATTCCATGAGTTAACCCATTGCTGTAACCATTAGTCTTGTATCTTCGGGTTAAAAACGAACGGTTATTCTACAAAATGCCATTTATATTTAGCTCAAGGTCCCAAGACTGGGGCCTGAAATGTTGAGAAATTGTGACTCTCCGTTTGCTTATAAACTTTCCTAATATGACAGAGATTGAATATGATATGCGCAAAACAAAAAACTCATATATCACAACCTACCTTTGTTTGAGGTCTAGATTGGGGTCCACTCAGCCTCGTGAGGCAAAACTGAGAAGAGGCGGGTGCAATTCCTACCTCATTCATCCTGAATGTGGCTTTCCGTGGATTCCCGCTTCTAATCCAGGCAACTTTCGCGAATGTTTCTAACTTTATACCACGGCTTCTTCCTATTCAAAATCTACTTGAATTACGAATACACACTAGTACAGACATCACAGTGACACAGGTTATCAAACAAGCACTTCTCACACCCAAGTACATGGGAATACATGACTACGATGTCGCAAAGCCACTAAAGAATCAACAACAATATGTATTGCTACCTGATCTGATAGAGCCTTAGTACGCTAGAAATCCACTGTTGAGTCATTCTCAGGAATATATGAAAAATATTTATCGCCAAAATTAGTATATTTAAATTATGTACAGTAGCCTATATTGCGCAAAAAAACCAAAGTCAAAACTCAATAACAAAATAGTGTTCTCATTTAAGACAATAAACATAAAATAATACTTTAAGACAGCAAAATGGTAGTACTAAGGTACAAGTGCTTGCCCTAAATTCAACCAAATCTTTCAACGTTGCTCAATATATTCCACATCCAGCGCTAGAAAACATGTGCTGTCGTTGTAAGCGGTCATGTCGATGTTTCATTGAGGGGTTGGACTTCGTGGCCTTTTCATCCCTGTGTACTTGGGTGTGTGTATAATTTATCTGATAACATGGGATATTGTGGTGCTTGTGGTAGTGTGTGTATTTGTAATTCAGATGAGGATTGGGAAGTAGGGGAAACTGCCCTTATGTTAGTAGTCATTCCAGAATTTGCGTAGATTAGGTGTGGAATAAACGGACAACTATTTTTTGGATGGGTGAGGTTGAAATCGAAGCCACCGCTTCTCAGTTTTGCCTCACGAGGCATAGACAGACACTACACTGGAGAGTCTTCAGCCAATTATCGTGAGTCATTATTCATTAGTATATAGCACACCAAGCTACTGAGTTATCTATTAAATAATCCATTACTTTGTGCCTCACAACACATTCCTCAAACTACTATGGACACGAGGACTCAACAATATATTGACCTGTTAGACTCTCTATCGTACTTGCATAGTTGTTTGGGCATATAGCACAAAGCAACAAAACTATTCATGAAATATCACCAAACTGTATTTTTTTATTCTAATAAATTATTCTGGACAGCAATACGCATACCAAACGTATTACAGTACTCTTAAGGTTTTTCAAGTAGTTAAAATGTATGTGTTGTCTTACGAATTGTGCCCGTCTGTACACGTGGAGTGACGTAGCAGTAAATAGAGAGTTAGCATGAGATCTCTCACGGGGCGTTCTGGGCTAGGGATGTAATTACTATACACTGTACTCGTGCTACCCATAAAGGAAAAGGAAAGAGTATATTACAGAGTATAAATAACAGAAAATTAAAGACATATTTCATAACAAACCAATTCACCAAATAAAATGTATTCAATAAATAACTGCCTGCTGGCAGAAGCAAAACAATAGTACACGCATTCCCTATCGGATATTATGCCTCTCAAAATAAAAATAAATCATAGTCTTATTTAAGATTGTCCGTTGGTCTAGACTATGTTTATAAATCACACTTTAATTTGTTAATCTATACAATTCGAGAAGACATAAAGTCATATTTAAATATACCCTTTTAAGTTGCACTGTTAAATAATTCTATTCACTTATTTACAGTTAATCATGACACTAGCATGGATTAGTTTCACATTCGATTCTTGATTCTCTTATGAAATAACACAATTCTTAACGCAGTTTGTTTAAATATATCATAGTGACTATTATTGGGTACAGCAGTTAATTTTTTACAACAGAACATTGATAACAATAATAATAACCAGTATTGGTTTCGTTGAAGTTAGCTTTGAATATCCTTTCATAAATTTCAGGATCTACTGCACTGAACATGAATTCAGATGGCCACAATAAAAATTGGCATGACAACATTGCTTGTAATAAATCAATAATTTGAGCTGATAATAACTCAGGGGAAATCTTTAGGATTTGGAACACATTGAAGCATTATGGATCAGGATCTAACTCCCGCAACTCCCATTTTATTTCTTATTAAAAAGCATACAGCTTTCTGTGGATCAGGATACGACTCCCGCAAGATCCACACAACACGAGGATCAACAACTCAATTAACTACTTTAACAAAGTGCCTTGGCAAAGAATAACATCAATTCAGCTTCATTTATCATTACCCTATAAGATAACAGATCGTAAGCTCTCAGATTTATATGAACAATTAATTGTTTAATGATTATTCAACACTTTTATCATAGTCTTTCATGTTTATCATTCTTAAGGAATATTACTTCCATAGCTATTCATAGAATTCAGCATTCATCAATATTAATTCATAGAAAAATCTATTATTATTATTAATATTAATAGAAAAATATATTCTGACATGCAGAAGAAAAATTTTTTATGCATATTCTGTGTCGTAAATCCGCTGCGTTATGAATGGGACAGGACTTCCCATATTATTTACTGCAATATAAAAATGAAACATTGAGGATTGCACCTCAGCTGCAAGGCTAATTTGACTACAAGGAAAAATTACTCCTAAAAATATGCAACCATTCTAACTATAAAGGCGTTTCTTAATAATAGAGAAAGTGAATTGGTTTATAGAAACGGCGGAACATTCATGGCTCTAGAAAATATTTAGGCTTTTCGGAAGTCTACGATATCATAATTTCTGTGGCGATTTGACCTCCCTCGGTGCAGATCGAATCCTGGCACCCCGGATCTGTGAAGTCAAAACGCTGGGCATGGGACATGGTATAGAGTTCAACTCCCTCGGTGCAGATCGAATCCTGGCACCACGGATCTGTGAAGTCTAAACTCTGAGCATGGGCATGTCATAGTGTTCAACTCCCTCGGTGCAGATTGAATCCTGGCACCACGGATCTGTGAAGTCTAAACGCTGGGCATGGGACATGTCATAGTATTCAACTCTCCTGTTGTCCGCAGAAATAAGCCACAGGTGGCCTAGCTCCTCGTTCCTAATGGGTCATCCTGGCATAATCTCCTCACATACCGCTGTCTTAGCTGCTAACCATCTTTGATAATTGGGGCAGTGAATTTATTCTATCATGGGGCTGGTTCTCATGAACACAAGGCATGCTGCTAGTATGGTCCATTGTCAATTTTGAAGTCCACTTATATAACCCAGAGGTCTGACGGGACAGGCAAATGGTAACAATTCCTGGTGAGAGTGTCTTTAACAAACTTGGGCGGAATCTGGCATGATATTCCCCGTACAAATGTAAGCTGTTAGGGTAGCCTATTAGCACTTGCAAATGTTCAATGGCTAAACTTGAATGTGGTCCCAGTTCTTATGTTTGGTGTAAGTGGTGGGAATAACACACAAGACAACAGTCAAATACTTGTGTATAACAAGTCACACTCACATACATTTGGATTTCTTGAATTATTCAACCAGGTGAATAATTATAAGTTTTGAAGCACTTGGAAACAGTGTGATGTTACCACTAACGTAGCACAAGGCTATGTCCACTCGTACATAGTAAAGTGGTAGAATTGCCTATCTCCAAGGAGCACTCGCACATAATGACCGCGTATTATACTGTCGTAGCGACACACACACGTGGACTAGTATGCCGACTGTTGGACTATTCGATGACTGTGTAGGTTGTCGACTGTCTCTGACCTCTCACAGAGCTGGCTTTTATACTGTCTCAAGGACAAATATCGATCGTTCAACTCGCATGACGTAATGCCAGATCTTTCATCCCATTAATCATATCCATAGAAGCATCCAGAAGGTTAGCAATTTCCATTAAAAATATCTGGAATAAACTGGTGAATTAATCCTAATGTACTTCTGAGGTGCAGATATAATCTTCTTCCATAACAAAAGCCTTACAGGTATACAGCTCTCCATATTCGTTGGCTACACGTGGGACACGCGGCTGGTTCATACTATGGTGGGTCGACAGCTGGACAAGGGCTCGCTGACGTCACGGTGCGCTCACCTCAAATTCACGCCCGATCAAAACATCGTAAATGGGCACATACGCCACCTACCTCTTCAAAAATTAAAAATCTTCGAGTTTTTATTTTTAATTTCTCCCTCGATGTTTCCTCTTCTTATTCGGCGTGCTACAATTTCAAGCGGGCTGCATTAAACGTTCCCTGAATTTCTCCAGGTCGTGCGGTTCCTCCTTGGGGTCAAATATGGCGTCCTTCGCCCCGTCATCTTCTACTTCTTCGATGATCCGGTTCAATCTGAGTTCTTCCTCAATCACTTCCTCATCAGTGGTCTGCCATAAGATAATCGGTGTGAAACATCCTCGTGGCTCTATGTCAATCGGTCGGAAATCGGTACTTTTTCTTTTTCTTTGCCTTCCCTAGAAGTTCCAGGTTTGGGCTCTCCTTCTTGTTCGACTGGTTAAGCTCCTCTAGGTATTTCAGACTTTCTTTGTGGCTCTCTTCTAAATATTGTCGATTGTTGACATCCCTGGAGTCTTGGTTTTCCTGAATCTGGAATCTTTGATTATTCCTATCGTCCGAATTCCTCCAATCCGGGTTATTCCTTCTAGAGTCGTACTGCCTACCACGGCGGTATCTCCCTCTTATCTCATACTGGGGATATTGTCCTTGGTATCTCCCGCCATAGGATTCATGTCGTGGTCTACCCAGACGATGGTCACGTGCTTGGTAATTCCTCTCAGTATCATTACTCTGTGTTTGGCAATGTCGGTCTGTCGTTACCAAATTAATGGTCCGAGGATCTGACCTGACGATCCTCTCCCGAAAGTGTTGGTTGCTGACGTGATCTAACCGTTGGAGATTTTCATCCAGGTTTTCCAAACTTTCGGGTCCAGCAGCTATTAGAGTTCTCTGGACCACTATCGGGAACTCACGTGTCAATGCCGTAATCAATTCGTACTCTGGCATTGGGGTTTGCAAAAATTTGAGTTTCGATAACTGGATTGCGAAGTAGTTTGAATATTGCGTAGGTTGTGTGCTGGAAAACGTCTTCGAGTATGCCTCGGAACGAATGTCCTGCTGGATTTCTGAGGACCAAAATTTCTTCAAGAGATTTCTTGAGAAATCTTTAAAATCTTTCATGGTGGATCTCAAAGCTCGATACCATAAAAGTGCGGGACCCACAAGCAGTTTGCCTATCACGTTCACCTCCCTGGATGGGGAAACTCTCATTTCCGATAGATAATCCTGGATATCTCTAAGAAATTTTACCGGGGTGGTGGTACCTACACCACTAAATTTGACTGGTTTTTCATCTTTACTTTTGATGACTGTCATCACTGAATCACGACCAGGAGTTGAACTGAGGTGAGAATAATGTGTCTTTGCATTCATCATGATTGAATCTTTGGATCCTATTCCTGATTGGTATTCCGTTTCCATAGACCTAATTTTATTTTCTAACGCAGAAACAGCTGCTTGAATCTCATTAGGTGGCATTTTCGCACTTTCTACCTACCTATTCTCCATGCTGTCGGATGTTAATCGTTCTGGTGAAAATTTGGAAATATCTATCCTTAACTGCTCCAAAATTTCGGATTTCTAGTGACCGGAATTTTTTTCCGTTTTTGATTGTTCCTGCTGAATTTTGGAGACCTCTACTTTGATTTGCTCTAACATTTCGGTCTTGAACTCTTCAGGTTCAAATTTGGAATTATCCTCTCTGATTTGGGAGATTTCAGTGTTCAACTGTTCAGGGGGTGTTTCTACAACTCCGGCCTTCAGCTGTTCTACGAGTTCAGATTTCATTTGCTCCTAAACAGTCTGTAACTCCGTATTAGTAACTATTTCCGTCTTGATTTTCTTTTTTATTTTGTTAAAATCGTCATGAAAATCCTGGTTGTAGGTTTCTATGCGACTCAAGATTTCCTCGGAGTCTTACACTCTTTTGGTAAAATCCTTTGTGACGATTTCCCAGATTTTGGCTACATCTTTTTGAATCACGCCCACGTCTTTTCTAAGGTGGTAATCGCATGTTCTAATGGCTTTACGAACGTCTTTCAGATCGTCCTCTACTTCCCTAGGTGCGCATGTCAGTATCTGTTTCTGCATATTTTCAAAAATAGAATTTTTGAAGTCTACAAAGATTTTAGACTGTATCTGTGTCACAACACTATCCGTGACATCTTTAATCTCTCTTCCATACAGCTATCCTCATCTTCTAATTTCGGAACGTACCTTTGGGCCTTTTTAAGTACCGCCCCTTCTAATTGCCCGATCTCCTCGCGAGTCTTGGCCACGTTATCCTCTAGCTTTAAACATTTCTCAAGAACCCGACTCTCCACTGATCCGATATGGGCTTCTAAAGTACTAGAATTTTCGTGAATTTTCTTTTCAATAGAATGAATTTGTATTTCATGAGCCAAGTAGTTACTTTCGACCCTTTTTTATACCAATGTGAGTGCAGCAGAGTTATCAACGATCTGACATTCTAAATTGGCTTCCACTAACTTAATTTGTTTTTCAAAAGATTCAAAATTTTCCAAAATTTTATTTTCCAACATAATAGAAATACTGTCAATTTTAGTTTAGGTAGTTCATTGGAACTACTTTGAATTTTACCCTCAAGTTCTTTTGAACTACTTTTCATTTTATTTTGAAGGGATTCCGAAAATTTATTCTCAAGTTCATTGGAAATATTTTGAAGGGATTCAGAAAATTTAGTTTCAAGGGATTCAGAATTTTCGACAATTTTATTCTCAAGTTCATTGGAAGTGACTTGAATAGTTTCTAATGTAGCATTAATCCTATCTTCTAATATCTTTTAATTGGTTTTAACATTGTCATCTGCTGCTGAGGGAGCATGAGAAATTTCCTTCATTTTTTTTGCAAGGCATCTAAAATTAGAGAGTTCTCTGCCATTTTCACATCCAGAGACATCAGTGAAGCTTTCAGTTCTATACTAGACATAATAAACACAATATAATAAATGGCAATTAGTGAGAAGAACCATCACCAGACACTCAAGGGACTCAGAGCTAATAGTAGATTGTGTAGTATTTCAGAGCCATGAATTTCCCTCCGAAAAACGTAAAATTAAAATGCTTAAACGACAACGATAACAAAAAATGTCCTCAACCTCCGCTATATGTCACCAAAACAAAAATCTAAAGCAAAAACTGGATCAAAATCCTAAAACAACAATACTCAAACAAGTGAGCAGTATTACTCCTATCAATACACATAACGAGTCCTATCGAGCCCCACAGGTTGACCGACTTATCTCTCACTTCCTTATCCGGCCGTCTGTACACCTGGAGTGAACAGACAACCCCATGCGAGGTAGCAATAAATACAGTGTTATCATGAGATCTCTCTCGGGGCGTTCTGTGCTTGGGCTGTAATTACTATACACTGCACTCGTGCTCCCCGTAAAGGAACAGGAAAGACGTCACGACATATAACCGAAAATTAAAGACATATTTTATAACAAACCAATTCACCAAATAAAATTTATTCAATAAATAACTGCCTGCTGGCAGAAGCAAAACAATAGCACACGCATTCCCTATCGGATTTTATGACTCTCAAAATAAAAAAAATCATAGTAATATTTAAGATTGTCCGTTGGTGTAGTCTATGTTTATAAATCGCACTATAATATGTTAATCTATACAATTCGAGAAGACATTAAGTTATATTTAAATTTACTCTTTTAAGTTGCACTGTTAAATAATTCTATTCACTTATTTACAATTAATCATGACACTAGCATGGATTAGTTTCACATTCGATTCTTGATTCTCTTATGAAATTACACAATCCTTAACGCAGTTTGTTTTAATACATCATAGTGACTATTATTAGGCACATCAGTTAAATTTTTGCAGCAGAACATTGATAACAATAATAATAACCAGTATTGGTTTCGTTGAAGTTAGCTCTGAATATCCTTTTATAAATTTCAGGATATAATGCACTGAACATGAATTCAGATGGCCACAATAAAAATTGGCATGACAACATTGCTTGTAATAATTTAATAATTTGAGCTGATAATATCTCAGGGAAAATCTTTAGGATTTGTTACACATTGAAGCATTATGTGACAGGATCTAACTCCCGCGACTCCCATTTTATTTCTTACTAAAACATACAGCTTTCTGTGGATCAGGATACGACTCGTGCAACATTCACTCAACGCGAGGATCAACGCCTCATTTAACTAATTTAACAAAGTGTCTTGGAACAGAATAACATCAATTCAGCTCTATTTATCAATACCCTATAAGATAACAGAACGTAAGCTCTCAGATTTATATGAACAATTAATTGTTTAATCATTATTCAACACTTTTTCCATAGTCGTTCCTGTTTTTCATTCTTATGGATTATTACTTCCATAGTTATTCATAGAATTCAGCATTCATCAATATTAATTAATTGAAAAATCTATTATTATTATAATTATTAATTGAAATATATATTCTGTCGGAGAAGAAAACATATTAATTCATATTCTGTGTCGTAAATCTGCTGCGTTATGAATGGGGTAGGACTTCCCATATTATTTACTGCAACATAAAAATGAATCATTGAGGATTGCACCTCAGCTGCAAGCCTAATTTGAATACAAGGAATAATTACTCCTAAAAATATGCAACCATTCTAACTATAAAGGCGTTTCTTAATAATAGAGAAAGTGAATTGGTTATAGGAACGGCGGAACACTCATGGCTCTAGAAAATATTTAGGCTTTTCGGAAGTCTACGATATCATAATTTCTGTGGCGATTTGACCTCCCTCGGTGCAGATCGAATCCTGGCACCACGGATCTGTGAAGTCTAAACGCTGGGCATGGGACATGGTATAGCGTTCAACTCCCTCGGTGCAGATCGAATTCTGGCACCACGGATCTGTGAAGTCGAAACGCGGGGCATGGGACATGTCATAGTGTTCAACTCCCTCGGTGCAGATCGAATCTTGGCACCACGGATCTGTGAAGTCTAAACGCTGGGCATAGGACATGTTATAGTATTCAACTCCCTCAGTGCAGATCGAATCCTGGCACCACGGATCTGTGAAATCTAAACGCTGGGCATGGGACATGGTATAGCCTTCAACTCCCTCGGTGCAGATCGAATCCTGGCACCACGGATCTGTGAAGTCTAAACGCGGGGCATGGGACATGTCATAGTGTTCAACTCCCTCGGTGCAGATCGAATCCTGGCACCACGGATTTGTGAGGTCTAAACGCTGGGCATGGGACATGTCATAGTGTTCAACTCTCCTGTCGTACCCAGAAATAAGCCGCTGAGTGGCCTAGCTCCTCGTTACTAATGAGTCATCCTGGCATAATCTCCTCACATACCGCTGCGTGAGCTGCTAACCCTCTTCGATAATTGGGGCAGTGAAATTATCCTATCAGGGGGCTGGTTCTCATGCACACAAGGCATGTTGCTAGTATGGCCCATTGTCAATTACGAAGTCCATTTATATATCCCAGTGGTCTGACGGGACAGGCAAATGGTAACAATTCCTGGTGAGACTGTCTTTATCAATCATGGGCGGAATCTGGCCTGATATTCCCCGTACAAATGTAAGCTGTTAGGGTAGCCTATTAGCACTTGCAAATGTTCAATGGCTAAACTTGAATGTGGTCCCAGTTCTTATGTTTGGTGTAAGTGGTGGGAATAACACACAAGACAACAGTCAAATACTTGTGTATAACAAATCACACTCACATATATTTATATTTCTTGAATTATTCAACCAGATGAATTATTAAAAGTTTTGAAGCACTTGGAAAAACTGTGATGTTACCACTAACGTAGCACAAGGCTATGTCCACTCGGACATAGTAAAGTGGTAGAAATTGACTATCTCCAAGGAGCACTCGCTCATAATGACCGCGTATTATACTGTCGTAGCGACACACACACGTGGACTAGTATGACGACTGTTGGACTGTTCGATGACTGTGTAGATTATCGACTGTCTCTGGTCTCTCACAGATCTGGCTTTTATACTGTCTCAAGGACACATATCGATCGTTCAACTCGCCTTACGTAATGCTAGATCTTACATCCCATTGGTCATATCCATAGAAGTATCCAGAAAGTTAGCAATTTCCATTAAAACATCAGGAATAAACTGGTGAATTAGTCCTAAAGGAATTCTGAAGTGCTGATATAATCTTCTTCCATAACAAAAGCCTTACATGTATACAGCTCTCCATATTCGTTGGCTACACGTGGGACACGCGGCTGGTTCATACTATGGTGGGTCGACAGCTGGTCAAGGGCTCGCTGACGTCACGGCGCGCTCTCTTCAAATTCACTCCCGACCAAACCATCGTAAATGGACACATACGCCACCTATCTCTTCAAAAATTAAAAATCTTCGAGTTTTTATTTTTCATTTCTCCCTCGATGTTTCCTCTTCTTATTTGGCGTGATACAATTTCAAGCTGGCTGCATTAAATGCGCCCTGAATTTCTCCAGGACTTGCGGTTCCTCTTTTGGGTCAAATATGGCGTCCTTCGCCCCGTCATCTTCTACTTCTTCGATGATCTGGTTCCATCTAAGTTCTTCCTCAATCACGTCCTCATCAGGGGTCTGCCATAAGATAATCGGTGTGAAACATCCTCGAGGCTCTATGTCAATCGGTCAGAAACCGGTGCTTTTCCTTTTTCATTGCCTTCCCTAGAAGTTTCAGGTTTGGGCTCTTCCTTCTTGTTCGACTGGTTAAGCTCCTCTAGGTATTTCTGACTTTCTTTGTGGCTCTCTTCTAAATATTGGCGATTGTTGCCATCCCTGGAGTCTTGATTTTCCTGATTCTGGAATCTTTGATTATTCCTATCGTCCGAGATCTTCCAATCCGGGTTATTCCTTCTAGAGTCGTACAGCCTCCCAAGGCGGTATCTCCCTCTTCTCTCATCCTGGGGTATTGTCCTTGGTATCTCCCGCCATAGGATTCATGACGTGGTCTACCCAGACGATGGTCACGTGCTTGGTAATTCCTCTCAGTATCATTACTCGGTGTTTGGCAATGTCGGTCTTTCGTTACCAAATTAATGGTCCGAGGATCTGACCTGACGATCCTCTCCGGAAATCGTTGGTTGCTGACGTGATCTAACCGTTTGAGAACTTCATCCTGGTCTTCCAAACATTCGGGTCCAGCAGCTATTAGAGTTCTCTGAACCACTAACGGGAACTGACGTGTCAATGCCGTAATCAATTCGTACTCTGGCATTGGGGTTTGCAAAAATTTGAGTTTCGAAAACTGGCTTGCGAAGTAGTTTGAATATTGCGTAGGTTGTGTGTTGGAAAACTTATTCGAGTATGCCTCAGAATGAATGTCCTGCTGGATTTCTGAGGACCAAAATTTCTTCAAGAGATTTCTTGAGAAATCTTCAAAATCTGTCATGGTGTATCTAAAAGCTCAATACCATAAAAGTGCAGGACCCTCAAGCAGCTTGCCTATCACTTTCACCTCCCTGGCTGGGGAAACTCTCATTTCCGATAGATAATCCTAGATTTCTCTACGAAATTCACCGTGGTGGTGGTACCTACAGCACTAAACTTGACTGGTTTTTCATCTTTACTTTTTATGACTGTCATCACTGAATCACGACTAGGAGTTGAACTGAGGTGAGAATAAGGTGTCTTTACATTCATCATGATTGTATCCTATTCCTGATTGGTATTCCGTTTCCATAGACCTAATTTTATTTTCTAACGCAGAAACAGCTGCTTGAATCTCATTAGACGGCATTTTCGCACTTCCTACCTTCCTATTCTCCATGCTGTCGGATGTTAATCGTTCTGGTGAAACACTCCTCCAAAATTTCGGATTTCAAGATATGCGGCTGAATTTTCGTTTTTGATTGTTCCTGCTGAATTTTGGAGACCTCTACTTTGATTTGCTCTAACATTGCGGTCTTGAACTGTTCAGGTTGAAATTTGGAATTATCCGCTCTGATTTGGGAGATTTCAGTGTTCAACTGTCCAGGGGGTGTTCCTACAACTCCGGTCTTCAGCTGTTCTACGAGTTCAGATTTCATATGCTCCTGAGCAGTCTCTAACTCCGTGGCAGTAACTGTTTCGGTCTCGATTTTCTTTTTTATTTTGTTAAAATCGTCATGAAAATCCAGGTTGTAGGTTTCTAAGCGACTCAAGATTTTCTCGGAGTCTGACACTCTTTTGGTCAAATCCTTTGTGACGATTTCTCCGATTTTCGCTACATCTTTTTGAATCACGCCCACGTCTTTTCTAAGGTGGTAATCGCATGTTATAATGGCTTTACGAACGTCTTTCATATCGTCCTCTACTTCCCTAGCTGCGCATGATAGTATCTGTTTCTGCATATTTTCAAAAAAAGAATTTTTGAAGTCTACAGAGATTTTAGACTGTATCTGTGTCACAACACTATCCGTGACATCTTTAATCTCTCTTCCATACAGCTAGCCTCATCTTCTAGTTTCGCAACGTATCTTTGGGCCTTTTTAAGTACCGCCCCTTCTAATTGCTCGATCTCCTCGCGAGTCTTGGCCACGTTTTCCTCTAGCTTTAAACATTTCTCAAGAACCCGACTCTCCACTGATCCGATATGGGCTTCTAAAGTATTAGAATATTCCTGAATTTTCTTTTCAATAGAATGAATTTGCTTTTCATGAGCCAAATAGTTATATTTGACCCTTTTTTCTACCAATGTGAGTGCAGCAGAGTTATCAACGATCTGACATTCTAAATTGGCTTCCACTAACTTAATTTGTTTTTCAAAAGATTCAGAATTTTCCAAAATTTTATTTTCCAACATAATGGAAATACTGTCAATTTTAGTTTAGGTAGTTCATTGGAACTACTTTGAATTTTACCCTCAAGTTCTTTTGATCTACTTTTCATTTTCTTTTGAAGGGATTCCGAAAATTTATTCTCAAGTTCATTGGAAATATTTTGAAGGGATTCAGAAAATTTAGTTTCAAGGGATTCAGAATTTTCGACAATTTTATTCTCAAGTTCATTGGAAGTGACTTGAATAGTTTCTAATGTAGACTTAATCCTATCTTCTAACATCTTTGTATTGGTTTTAACATTGTCATCTGCTGCTGAGGGAGCATGAGAAATTTCCTTCATTTTTGTTTGCAAGGCATCTAAAATTAGAGAGTTCTCTGCCATTTTCTCATCCAGAGACATCAGTGAAGCTTTCAGTTCTACACTAGACATAATAAACACAATATAATAAATGGCAATTAGTGAGAAGAACCATCACCAGACACTCAAGGGACTCAGAGCTAATAGTAGATTGTGTAGTATTTCAGAGCCATGAATTTCCCTCCGAAAAACGTAAAATTAAAATGCTTAAACGACAACGATAACAAAAAATGTCCTCAACCTCCGCTATATGTCACCAAAACAAAAATCTAAAGCAAAAACTGGATCAAAATCCTAAAACAACAATACTCAAACAAGTGAGCAGTATTACTCCTATCAATACACATAACGAGTCCTATCGAGCCCCGCAGGTTGACCGACTTATCTCTCACTTCCTTATCCGCCCGTCTGTACACCTGGAGTGAACAGACAACCACATGCGAGGTAGCAATAAATACAGTGTTAACATGAGATCTCTATCGGGGGGTTCTGGGCTTTGGCTGTAATTACTATATACTGTACTCGTGCTCCCGGTAAAGGAAAAGGAAAGACGTCACGAAAAATAAAGACATATTTAATAACAAACCAATTCACCAAATAAAATTTTTCAATAAATAACTGCCTGCTGGCAGAAGCAAAACAATAGCACACGCATTCCCTATCGGATTTTGTACCTCTCAAAATAAAAGTAAATCATAGTAATATTTAATATTGTCCGTTGGTGTAGACTATGTTTATAAATCGCACTTTAATTTGTTAATCTATACAGTTCGAGAAGACACAAAGTTATATTTAAATTTACCCTTTTAAGTTGCTCTGTTAAATAATTCTATTCACTTATTTACAATTAATCATGAAACTAGCATGGATTAGTTTCACATTCGAATCTTGATTCTCTTATGAAATGACACAATCCTTAACGCAGTTTGTTTGATTACATCATAGTGACTATTATTAGGCACATCATTAAAATTTTTGCAGCAGAAAATTGATAACATTAATAATAGCCAGTATTGGTTTCGTTGAACTTAGCTTTGAATATCCTCTCATAAATTTCAGTATCTAATGCACTGAACATTAATTCAGATGGCCACATTAAAAATTGGCATGACAACATTGCTTGTAATAAATCAATAAATTGCGCTGATAATATCTCAGGCAAAATCTCTAGGATTTGGAACACATTGAAGCATTATGGGACAGGATCTAACTCCCGCAAATCCTATTTTATGTCTTATTAATAAGCATACAACTTTCTGTGGATCAGGATACGACTCCCGCAACATCCACTCAACTGGAGGATAAACGCCTCATTTAACTGCTTTAACAATGTTCCTTGGCACAGAATAACATCAATTCAGATTCATTTATCAATACCCCATAAGATAACAGATCGTAAGCTCTCAGATTAATATGAACAATTAATTGTTTAATCATTATTCAACACTTTTTTCATAGTCTTTCATGTTTATCATTCTTAAGGATTATTACTTCCATATCTATTCATAGAAGTCACCATTCATCAATATTAATTCATAGAAAAATCTATTATTATCATAATTATTAATAGAAGTATATATTCTATCATGCAGAAGAAAAATATTAATTCATATTCTGGGTAGTAAATCTGCTGCGTTATGAATGGGGGTAAGAATTCCCATATCATTTACTGCAATACAAACATGAAACATTGAGGATTGCACCGCAGCTGTAAGTCTTTTTCGACTACAAGAAAAAATTACTCCTGAAAATATGCAACCATTCTAACTATAAAGACGTTCCTTAATAATAGAGAAAGCGAATTAGTTGATAGGAACGGCGGAAAATTCATGGCTCTAGAAAATATTTAGACTTTTTGGAAGTCTACGATATCATAATTTCCGTGGCGATTGGACCTCCCTCGGTGCAGATCGAATCCTGGCACCACGGATCAGTGAAGTCTAAACGCTGGGCATGGGACATGTCATAGTGTTCAACTCCCTCGGTGCAGATCGAATCCTGGCACCACGGATCTGTGATGTCTAAACGCTGGGCATGGGACATGTTATAGTGTTCAACTCCCTCGGTGCAGATCGAATCCTGGCATCACGGATCTGTGAAGTCTAAACGCTGGGCAAGGGACATGTCATAATGTTCAACTCTCCTGTCGTCCACAGAAATAAGCCCCAGGAGACCTAGCTCCTCGTTCCTAATGGATCATCCTGGCATGATCTCCTCACATACCGCTGCCTGAGCTGCTAACCATCTTCGATAATTGGGGCAGTGAAATTATCCTATCATGGGGCTGGTTCTCATGCTCACAAGGCATGCTGCTAGTATGGCCCATTGTCAATTATGAAGTCCACTTAAATAACCCCGTGGTCTGACGGGACAGGCAAATGGTAACAATTCCTGGTGAGAGTGTCTTTATCAAACATGGGCAGAAACTGGCCTGATATTCCTCGTACAAATGTAAGCTGTTAGAGTAGCCTATTAGCACTTGCAAATGGTTAGTGGCTAAACTTGAATGTGGTCCCAGTTCTTATGTTTGGTGTAAGTGGTGGGAATAATACACAAGACAACAGTCAAATACTTGTGTTTAACAAGTCACACTCACATACATTTGGATTTCTTGAATTATCCAACCAGATGAATAATTATAAGTTTTGAAGCACTTGGAAACACTGTGATGTTACCACTAACGTAGAACAAGGCTATGTCCACTCGGACATAGTAACGTGATAGAAATTGCCTATCTCCAAGGAGCACTCGCTCATAATGACCGCCTATTATACCGTCGTAAGGACACACATATGTGGACTAGTATGACGACTGTTGGACTGTTCGATGACTGGGTAGATTGTCGACTGACTCTGACCTCTCACAGAGCTGGGTTTTATACTGTCTCAAGGACACATATCGATCGTTCAACTCGCATTACGTAATGCTAGATCTTACATCCCATTGGTCATATCCATAGAAGCATCCAGAAGGTTAGCAATTTCCATCAAAAACATCAGGAATAAACTGGTGAATTACCCCTAATGTAATTCTGAAGTGCTGATATAATCTTCTTCCATAATAAAAGCCTCTCATGTATACAGCTCTCCATATTCGTTGGCTACACGTGGGACACGCGGCTGGTTCACACTATGGTGGGTCGACAGCTGGTCAAGGGCTCGCTGACGTCACGGCGCGCTCTCTTCAAATTCACGCCCGACAAGTCCATCGTAAATGGGCACAGTATGTGGGGTTTCATATGAAAATGTAAATCCAATGTGAGATGAGAAGCAGCTTTGCATTGAAGAATGCAACCAGATGAGCCATTACATTATGACTATACTGTGCCCGCTGGCCGAAGGATTCGGGAAGCCATCGTTTTCAAATGACACTTCCGAGACCCTCTTCCAGTCAACACACAAGTATTGGGGGCGACACATTCATAGGCTGGTTTCGCACAAAATTCTGCACTCGGGGGTATCGGGAATTGGCGAGGTTCGATTCTTAACCAGCTCAGAGGAATGCATCGATATCAAAACTAAGCAAGAAAATCACGCATAAATTTTATTCAGAATAGATCCCTTGCCTAGCATGAGAGTTGCAAACGGCTAGTCCGATACTATTCTGCACTGAAAGAAAATATACAAAAGTCCTATTCAAAATCTAAGTTACTCTCATGGTCCTAATACAAAATGTAAATGAAAACAAACAAGCTAAGATGAGCCCTAAGCAATTACATCGAAAATGACTACAGGAGGATCCAACATCAAAAGAATTTACTGCAAAGCAACACATTTACTTGTTTTCAAATACTAGGAATATTTACCTTTAATTACAAAGGAAAATTTGTTCTAAGCTAGGATTGTGCCATCTCCAACATTTATCTTTAAATTTACAGGTTTATCTAGTCCTAACTAACATTAGTTAATAAACGAGACGCGTTTATTACAAGAAAAGGTTATAATATGTGCACAACGTTGCTGAATAAAAAAAAAAAAGAATTAAACTAATACAACACAAATATGTACAATAATCCAGCACCCCTATTGTTGTGCAATTGGCACTGCCTGCCTACTAGATTTGTCACTCTTTGCGACAAATTGTCAATGTGTCCAGATGTGTAAAGAAAAAATTAGAAAAATAAGATGTGTAAAGAAAAAATTAGAAAAATACAAAAGCCTGCAAATGCGATGGTAATTAAACAATTACATCGACTCACATTGCTACCAATCTGATGTGTGTGCTTCAGTTTTCACATCATCAATTGGTAGTTGACTAATGGTGTCAAAAAGTATTGAAATGTATCCAAAATAAATCAACAATAACTAAATGTCGTATTTTTGGTCCTGCAAATATTTTATTTTTAGCAGTTATTTATATTTAGGCTCATGGGGGAATTATAAGATTTGTTTAGTTTCACAAAAAACCTATCTTTGTTTATTAAAGTTATCACACAATTATTTATCCCTCACAGTGTATATGTTCAGTTTTATGGACCTTTAATTACGTTTAGTGTAGTCAGGTATGATGTGTTAATCCAACTAATGTTCAATAACTTCATAACATTCCACTCAGGAATAACTTCAATAATGGACACCTTATGTCTCCACATCCTGTGTCTCTCTGAAACCATGGATTCGTCAATCCTTACTTCATCGGTCTGGTTCGACTTCAATAGCTGGTTACCGCCGGCATAAATTACCATAAATATGTACTATAATAGTACCATAATAACAATGGTTAACAATTAGAGTGGATGCCTGAATTATACACCTTTTAAACAACAATTACAAAGACCAAGTCTGGAGAAAACACATTTTAAGAATGCTCTCCAATAGCATAAATGATTCTGATACAAAAATAGCGTGTGAGATTGTGTATTTAACATGTAACCTCTCCCCAGAATAATGTCGAACCTACGATCTCTGGTTTCAAAATACAGTTCATTTCCAATGTCCCTCTAGCTCCTCGTAACAAAATAAAGCTTTATTCCAGATGTTCATTGGTCAAACACGTAGATAACGGATCCCGCTTTCAGATTATATAATGTTAGGAATATCACTGCCTTCTGGATTATTTAATGCACTGCCTAAGATTCATTGACCCGTGCTATGAGTAGTCCTCTCGCACACAGGCGACCTTGGCCTTAATTTGCCACCTGTTAAGAACTTGTTTCTTATGTCATCAGCCAGACAAATAAAAGTAGAATGTTGCTGTTCTTGAAATGATACGAAATGGACATTATAACATTGACTTCCTGGCGATAAATAAATGTATAACAAAACTAAATCTTTCCACACGTGAGCTTATATTAAAAATACCTGTGTTGTGCACTTTAGTGAAACCATTTATGAGCAATCTACTGTTCCAACTCATTAAATATAGCTAATTAAACATATTCTGACTTACAGAGTACAGCGTCAAGACTTCGAGACCCGCCGTGAGATGTTTCAGCGGTCTCCGTAATGGTCTTAAATCATCTTGCCTTTGTTTCAGCCACCCTACTTTGCTAGCTCCCCACGCATGAGGTTTAATGATCGATCTCCAACTCCATAGCGTGTTTGTTATTATCCATTAGATGTAGTTGGTTGGTTCCATGTTGTAGGTAGGGGTAAGATTTTCACTCGTGTTAAATATCATACTGATGTTACTGCGCTCGCTGACTCTATTGGTGCGGTAAAACAAAATTGCCCATACAATCCGCCACTGGCGTTATCATTGCTATTGTAACGCTCACTCGCAAACTTTGCACGTGGTCGGAAATAATTATTTGCAGTTAATCAAAAATAAAAATTCAGCACTTAGACAAGACATGAAATAGTTCATGAATAACACAGTTTTAGAAAATTCACAGTTTTTATGATACACTCGTGCATATAAGCATGCGGCCTGATAATGTGCACGCCATGCTGCCACTGTTTGTTAAATCTGGTAAAAATATTACACTGGTTGGATATTAATTATCGTTCACACTAACTCCCTCTGCATATTTAGCAGTGATGGTTGCCCATGTCTATAATAATAATGGATTTCTCCATTTCACAAGTGCCTTTCAATACTCGGAACACTGGTATCACGTGTTGGATACTTATACGTCACTGACAGGTCTGTCCTGCTCGGACGTACGACTAGTAGTAGTGTCTCCTCAACGTGGCATCAGCTTAATGCATGAGATAGCCACGCAAATTTACGGTTTCGCGTTTCTGCGATGTGGACCGTAATATAAATATGCTGAATGACATTGGACAAATCTTAGACGATTTACGGGGTACCCAAAATGTATAAAATGTTAATTATAATCAATCTTGCCCAATATTCTTCCCCCTTCCTGTAGGGTGTGTTCGACTGCTCTTTAGCATAGTAGCAATTTCTCCAAGGATCCTGTTATCGATTATACCAATGCGAACATGCGTCAACGGGCGCAATACCT
The DNA here is from genome assembly GCA_946902985.2 of Meconema thalassinum. Taxonomy (NCBI): domain Eukaryota; kingdom Metazoa; phylum Arthropoda; class Insecta; order Orthoptera; family Tettigoniidae; genus Meconema; species Meconema thalassinum. The sequence goes on along the minus strand of OX336389.2, from coordinate 814,137,369 downwards.
ACCCGGAAACTGGGGCGTGTAGAGTTAAAAATCATTCACTGGCAGCATACATATAAAGCAAGTTTAAAGGTTCGGTGGTAGTAGTGTATCCGGTTTCAGAATGGCTAAAGAAGCCGATCTCTCCTAATTCAAGATATCTCAAATTATTAATTAATATATTTAGTGCACCCAATAGCCATACAATAACATCTACTCCTCGCAACAGAATTTAGTCAAAGATGATTGTCTCTGTTTGCACCGCATGACATGAAATCGGTCGCATTTCCTTTCGCATAACCTATAGACATATTGTGGATCCGGCTGGTGGAATTTCTTCTTCTGGCAGACTTTGTGGAGAAAGCCATGTACTGAAACTCTAGTCTCTATGTGTTTTAGCTCGTACGATCCCCGTGTCCAGTCCCGTGACATCATAGCGTCTGTGGCGTAGAAATCAGTACATACGTCTTCTCTCTTCTTAGCCATGTTACGTATAAAGTCTTCGTATTCTGGCGTGGAGGGCAGGAGTAATTCCGGTCTCAACTGTTCAACTGTCGCTAACAAGTACACTAGGTGGGATGGTGAGAACGTTGAGAGACATAAAGCCATCTTGAGGAAGGTAGATTTAGTTTTCTCCAGCTCTGTTAAGGGGGGACCTACACCTTCGGCAGCAACAAAATAGGGATTTTTTAACATTTATTTCCTTTGTACTGATAAACTGTTTGGAGTTGTCACTTAACACAGTCTACATAGAATACAATTGCATCATCATGGATATATATGCACACACAATGGCGGCTGTATATTATAGACAAGAATGGGGTTTCCTTAGAAACACTCGGAAATATTGTTACATTTTAATTATAGTCTTTTAATGTGGTCTTAGATGTCATGGACACAAAATGTACTAGAATGATTGAAATATTTCAAGAAGAAATATCATTTTGAGATTTATTTAATATTGGGTCTAAAAGTCCATAAAATTTTCATAGTAAATAATTTATCATTAATAAATTATAATGGTTATGGCAACCATTCTAGTACATTTTGTTGATAACTATCGTAGAAATGTAAGTTCATGAGTTATTAGGGAAACGGAATGCAAAAAAGAACTTAAGGGAAATGAGCGACGAAAGTTTCACATGATTGAGATGTTCTAAAATTCCCCTGCCGCATAAAGTGGTCCTCCCTCACCGGATTTCGCAGTGTTTTCCTCCAGTCATAGTCTCTTATTTCTTTTAAAATAGTATTCTATGCTAATGCTAACGAAGAGATAGGTTGGTAGGACACCCAGAAATAGCAAAGTTAGTTATGGAAGGAAGGGGTAAACCAGGTTAGAGTATTTTAAACAGATTGCCTCGGATGTAGGGTGAGGCAGCTATGTACAGATGAAACGATTGTCTCAGGACAGGGAAGCATGGAGGGCTGCATCAAACCAGTCAATAGACTAAAGACTCAAACAACAACAACAACTATTAGACAAAAATATTCCAGCTATATTTTGTGCAAATTTTATAATGCCAGTGCTATCAACATAATTCGATAGATAAAGTGAATATTCTAAAAGGGTCAATTTTGAGGAATGGAGATTGTTCATTAAAATGGGCGTTGACAAAAAAATTAATTTCCACTGGGAGACGTCAGTCATATCGTACTTTTACTATAACTTCCGTTCTATTCGAGAAATTAAACCAATTCTTTCACTGAATGAAAGAGAAATTGTTGTTCTATTCGAATATGATATTTTTGAAAAATGTCATTTTTTGGACCTTAAAGGTGTTGTTCCCCTCTTAAGTGCTTGACTGTTAAATGCGACCATATGCATTCCAGTGCGTACTAACCCTGCATTTTGAGATCGGCATTGAATTATTCTATCATTTTTTACTTGAATCCTGGATTTGTGCGATTAACCTGTTTGGTTAAACAAGAAGTTCCTTGACGAACTAAAGAGCCTACTTTTCTTAAAATGTAAGATTCATGCCAATGATTAATCTATATGGATCTATCTAGAATAATGACGAAATTAAGTTGGTAATATCAAAATTTCTAATTAGTTAGAAATACAGTATACCTGGCATAATGTAGCCTAATAGAGAACTACAGTTGGCAGCCCTGGTGACTGAATATATTGTTAGTTCCATCTCTTAAGGTACAGAATACAAAATTTGGATGAACTCCAATGGATAGCATGGACGTTACATGCAGTTAAGCATTTAATCTAACAGCGCGCGTAAAATCATGTTGACAACAATGACATACATGTATTGGTCAGAAATAATCTGAAATAATATGATCTATTAATGTGTCAATTTTGAATGATATCCATTAGTTAGTATAGACGTTGCATGCATTTTAAAATTGGACTTATCGGCAGGCTTAGAATCATGTTGGTAGCACTGACGTATATTAGTTACTCCAAATTAATATAGAATGTCAGGTACTATACGTGTGCATAGTTTAAAGCTGTCGGCTTGCATACTTTGTGATATATGGGTATTTAGATTTTAAAAAATGAGAGCATTTATTAACAGTTGGCAGCCCTGGTGGCTCTTAAGAATACACTCAGTCATATCTGTTTATGTACACATAGCACATACAAAATTTGGTTGAAATCTAGTTGATAGTGTAGAAGTTATATGAATTAAATTTTGGTCCTATCAGCAGGCTTATAATCAATTTGGCAACACTGCCATGTATGGCCTCCTGGAAATTAAACTGAAATATTATTATCTATACGTGTGCCAATTTTGAAATAGCTCCCATTCATACCTTCCAAGATATCCAACATGGAGCTCAAATTTCAATTGCGATTTTTCAGCAGTTGGTAGCACTGACATCATTTTCAAATATGGCCGTGAGATATTCAGGTATAGATCTTTACTCCTACCAAATTTTGTTTCGATTGCTGCAGCCGTTTTGGAGTTGATAGGGGGGGGCACCCACACACAGCTAGACAGACAGACAGAAGGACAGACACACAGACACACATTTGCCTGATCTCATAAGACTACCGTACTTTTTCCTCATTTTTGCAAAATGTGAAATGTAGGCTAAAAATAAGTGACGAGAGAGGGGGAAGTTGCTCTGCCATTGTCAATGGCGCGTGCCACGGACACGCGCGAATTTAGCATAGCGACACGCACCAAAAGAAGTGGGAATGGATTGTCACGTGGATGGATATGGCCAATCAGAGAAGGGTTTATTTCAGAAAAAAACTCCTCAGTGTGTAATTGTTTTAGAGATATAATTGAATCTAAAACAATTTACCGACAATGTGATTCATCAAAAAGTACAGATTCTAAGTAGGAATATTTACGTAGTTTCAAATGAGAGATTGAATACGTAGTACAGTCAGCGTAATTAATTTTGTAATGTAGCGCCAAGAATTCCCGCGGATTACAAATTAACGTCTAATTTGGACTTTAGGAGGGAGAAATACGAGATGAGACGAGGCTTCTTCTATCGTTTAACGTCGGAGATGAAAGACCTGTATCAGTTCGAGACCTGAGTGGGGTCTTCGGAACTTTAAAATTTTAACCGGGAACGCGACTGTAGTGTCGGTCAAAGTATTCGTTCGTTCGGATTTCTGTGTGAGATAACATAGTGCGGAATCTTGTTACAGACATTACTGGGAAGATTGACTAGTAAGAAATAAAGTGAATTCATAACAATTCAGTAAAAGAAATTAGTTACAACCACAGTGATTTAGAACTCTGACAGTGTTATAAACATCTTGAAACATTAAAGGCATTTATTTCGAACAGTGTTTTATGCCAATAATATACAAGGAACAATTTACGAAGGTTACTTGAGAGCACAGTTGTTACAATAAAACCATTTATTACAACTACGATATTTGACGACTTTCAAATATTACAGAGATATCACAACACAGCAATAATCGACGCAATTTGTCAAATTCGAATACATTGTCTACAAGGAAGATAAAACCAGTGAAATTATTTTGTAAAATTAATTTTCAACATGTCAAAACTTACGAACACGAGAGGGATGGCTATTAACTACATCAACGAGGTTGTTATGGAGGTGTAAACATGCAGAAGGAACACAATGTATGAAGGAGAAGAGAATGCTTCGAGTAACCAAAGTAATTATTCAAAATTATGGCGAAATTGAGGCAAACCAACGCAGATATGATGATGAATTTTAAGTTGAGATGAAGAGAAAGTCTTGAACCATGCTTAGAAAAAAAGAAAAAGATGGAACTAGGGCGATCCCAGTTCAATGCATGAAGAGAACTTCAGTTCAACTCCTGGACCGAAAATGCAGTTTGAGACCCGAGGAGGCAGTTCAAATGGCTGGCCGAGATTGGAAAATAATATTCATCTGCAATGAGAATGCTGTACATTATGGTATTCCCTATACCTAAAAATCATCTAGAATCGGCGAAAGATAGAAGAAAGTTTCATTATCTGCAGTTTCTGTAGTTTGAAATTATTTTGGTGTAAACCATTTCACCTTGTTTATTAATTCAATTAATTATTAGGAATTTTGATTAGAGTTTGAATTTTCGTAAACTGTATTTAATGTCAGTCATCTTCGATTTCGAATCTGGATTTGTGGAAATTGGAGGAGATTTTTTCGGAATTTTGGTTATGAATTTAAGAATTCTCTCTTTAATTATTTTAGATTATTTCGTTTGGAAATAATTACGTTGGGAATTTTATGTTAAGAAGAAACTTTGTTAGGAAGAAGATTCTTATGATAAAACTAAGAAGATATTGAGTTGAACATCGATATCATGATTGTATTTACATGATATTCTCGACGATCTATACAAGAACATTTGCGATGATAGAACATTTGAGTTATTGTTGATATATCTATTGACAGGATTGGAAGAATATTCATTTTTATATTAATTTGAATCTATTGGAACTTATAGAAAATACTTTGCATTCTAAGACTAGTTAAGTCTTTATTTTTACGTTCAATTGGAAGAATAGACATTACAACTACTGTATATCAGATTAGATGAGGCTCTAGAATTCAAATAACATATTGATACGTTGAACACCGAGAGTACTATTAAATAATATTGCTATAGATGTGAATGTTGTTGACACTTAAATATTGTTTTATTGCAATAAGGAATGACCAGTTAGATGATGAGATTCTTATTATTATTAAATATTAATAAACAGTGTTATAAACGTAGTAGCTACGATAGTAAACCTACGGAAATCATGCATTGACGTACATGGTCAATAATGGGGAAGTGTTTGAAGCACGAGGAAAAGGGGGTTAATTGTTTTATGAATTGTTATAAAGTATTATGAAATAGAGAAATAGGAGAAAGATATGGCGACGTATTTATGATGATATACAAGTATTGTTTGTAATAAGGAAGGTAATACCGTGCAAAGATGTATTAAGAAAGAGTCAGTGACGATATTATGACTCAATTACGTGATATAGGAGTATTATTGAGATTTGTTAGACTATTTGGAACAGTTTATGTAAGAAATTAGTGAGGTTTATTATTTTAGTATTTTTGAATGACTTATGGAAGCATGCTAAAGAGGGATTTGGGGGAACAAGTTATCAACGTGGATGTAATTCCTATTTGTTAATCCTATTAACCAATTAGCAAGATTTATGTCATTTTTAGCCTACTTTTCACATTTTGCTAAAATGAGGAAAAAGTAGTCTTATGAGATCGATCCGGGAAAATGTGTGTCTGTCTGTCTGTCTGTCCTTCTGTCTGTCTGTCTGGCTGTGTGTCTGTCCCCCCCCCCTATCAACTCCTCAACGGCTGCAGCAATCAAAACCAAATTTAGTATGAGTAAAGATGTGCACCGGAATAGCTCACGTCCATATTTGAATATGATGTCAGTGCTACCAACTGCAGAAAAAACGCACTAGAAATTTGACCTCCATGTTGGATATCTTGCAAGGTATGCATGGGAGCTATTCCAAAATTGGCACACATGTAGATAATACTATTTCAGTTTAATTTCCAGGAGGCCAACCATGACAGTGTTGCCAAATAATGTTAATCCTTCTGATAGTTCCAATGTTTAAATGCATATAACTTCTACACTATCAACTGGATTTCAACCAAATTTTGTATGTAATATCTGTACATAAACAGATATGACTGAGCGTATTCTTAAGAGCCACCAGGGCTGCCAACTGTTAATAATTGCTCTCTCTATTTTTTTAAATCCAAATACCAATATATCAGAAAGTATGCAAACCAACAGCTTTAAACTATGCACACGTATATTCTGACATTTTAGATTAATTTGGAGTAACTTATATACGTCAGTTCTACCAACATGATTATAAGCCTGCTCATAGTACCAATTTTTAAATGCATGTAACTTCTATACTATCAGTTGGATTTCAACCAAATTTCGTATGTGCAATGTGTACCATACCAGATATGACTATAAGTATTGTTAAGAGCAATCAGGGCTGCCAACTGTTTATAAATGCTGTCTATATTCTTTTTACCCTAATATCAATATATCAGAATGTATGCAAGCCAACAGCTCTATACTTTGCACACGTATAGCACCTGACATTCTAGATAAATTTGGAGTAATTAATACAAGGCGGTGCTGCCAACATGATTCTATACCTGCTGATATATCCAATTTTAAAATACATGTAACTTCTATACTAACAAATGGATTTCATCCAAAATTGGCAATACAAGTTATCATAATAATTCAGATTATTTTTGACCAGCACACGCATGGTATTGTTGGCAACATGCTTTTACGCGTGCTGATAGATCCAGTGTCTAACTGCATGTAACGTCCATTGGACTTCAACCAAATTTTGTATTCTGTACCTTAAGAGGTGGAACTAAGAATATATTCAGTCACCAGGGCTGCCAACTGTAGTGCTCTATTAGGCTACATTATACCAGGTATATATTGAACTAATTAGATATTTCGATATTACCAACTTAATTTCGTCATTATTCTAGATAGGTTCGTATACTGTAGAAAAATCATTGGCATGAAAAGTAGGCTGTATAGTTCTTCACGGAACTTCTTGTTACGTATGAGCTTGGCCATATTTGCCTGGATTGTAAAGAAAGTCCTATAGTGTTATTGACGATGATAATTGATAATTAATTGACATATTAAATAATGTCTTAAAATGACGTTGAGATAAAAAAAATAAAGTCGTTAAAATACTTTGTTGAAAGTATTGTTCCGCAGTAAATGATAATAAATCATTTGGCGGAATGATATGATGGAGGAAAAGTTTGGAAAGCACTTTTCAAAGTGAATTTGAAATGGAAAGAGATGTAAGAGAAGCAAATCTGTGAATAATGTAAATATTGTTAGTTATGATAGTAAACAGCTGATCGGCGGTGATGGTTAGTAAGTCGATATATATTAAATATAGGAGTAGATAGTAACGGAGTTTATACGTATAGAGTTACAGAAATTTATTTTAAGAACATGATAAACCGAATTTTGGTGATGAATGCAAGGTGATAGGCTACTGTTAACCGAGATCTTGTAAGATTTCCTTGAATGCGAGATTAGTCGTTTTCCCTCTAGCAGTGAACACGAGAAGATTTGGGTTTGATGTAACACGCGATAGAGCCACGTAAAGCTGTCCATGATAAAAACATTCTCCACTGAGATCAACTCCAGTCACGCGGTCTGACCCTATGCTTTGTTTATGGTCAAGCCGAAGCAGACTCTTGCTGGGAATTGTACTCATTTGAAATGATAAGGCAAATTAGAGGGAATCATGGGGATTCTTGGTACTAAGACCGTTTCTCCTGTACCACAGCTAGTTAAGATAGTTGCTTCAGTGAAACAGTTTTTCAAAGTTTCCACTACTAATCGCGTCCCATTGCATAACTTTGGTGGGTGTAAATTACGTAGTGTACACTTCATACGCAGTCCGTATAAATGATTGTAAGTTTTATTCTGCATTGTATGATATTTCTACCAGCATCATGTAAAAGCCAGACAGTGATGGTGAAACATTGCGTATTTGCTAGCGACGTTCAGAATGTACCTGGCAGCAGGCAGACAAAGGTTGATCGCTTGAGGAATGGCAAATCGATGGCAGGTGCTAGCAAACTTAGAACGAGGAAGACGCTGTGGGTGACGCACGCGCTTGGCATGCTCATTGTCCATTTCGCGCCTAGTCGAAATAATGCAGCGATATGAGAGGCCAACTGAACTATTAACCACTCCTACAGGAAGGTGTGCAGAGAAAAAGCCCGCGACATCCGCGTGATTTTGGACCAATATGAGAGAGATGCTTCATTTCGGCGCCAGGACGGCATCATAGCTCAGGAGGATGGATTTGAGCTGGAAATTAGCTACGGATAATCCCCACGATCGATTTCTGATAGCACTAGTCTAATCTTGACCTCCGTGTTACGACGAATTCATTGATACCGTTTGTATGCCAGTACGACGATTTTTATGGAAAATTATTTCACTTTTCCCCTTCCAGGTGTACCTCTAGTCTGTATCATTTAAAAGTGGCCCGTGAGGCGGTGAACATCATTCTACTTTTTGTATCTGTGGACACTAGATTATGACTTTATGTGTCCGAGGACACTGATTATTCTCTACGCGCGTGTCAGAGGACACAAGTTATTTTCATTTTGCGTGTCGATAGACACTTGAACTATTTTGCGTGTCATGAAGAAACATGTTATATTTTGGAGACTGTAAATAATTTAGTGTAACTTCAGTGATTTTAGGTATAGGGAGGAATAGGGAAAGTACTTCGATATTTCGCCAATAGACTGTTTTGGGGAAATGAATACCTGAATCGGCGAAATTAGTAGGAAGATACAGCGTGTGTACTAATTAACAAACATTTTATTCAGAACAGAGGTGGCATCAATGGGCCAGGAAGGAGCTTGGACCCATCAGCACATACGTCATGACATGTGTGGCTCGAGCTAAGCCATTAGGAGGGGGATAGCTGGTGACGTTCTCTGACGCTGATTGGCAGAAAGGAATGACTACTAAATAATGCATTATTATTTTTGACAGATCAATTATGGTTTATGGGACAAATTTTGTAAATATCTTGTTTGTGTGTGTAATATAGAATCTTGTTCTCGTTTCTGACACACACAGTAAATTGCATGGAACAGCTAGCGTTATTTTTGTAGATATTTTGTGTTTGCATTGTTGTCAAGTATACGTGGCTATATGTGCTACCGAGCGCGCATATGATCCCGTAAAATGCCGTTAAGTAACGTTAATCGGAGATGTGCAGAATGGCAGGAGTGGAACCGAATTAATGTAGTATAAAACTAGTATTGGAGGGTAATTTTGATCTTGTGTAGATTTTATGATTGATCAGATTTATTGTTGATAATTGCCATGTCGGAATTTTTATGCGAGTAGCACTAAGCTCACTCGAGTGTTAATCTTGATTAAAATTTTTGAGTGTCGTGGAAACGATCTTAGGAGATCTGATTCAGAGCCTACCTGCATGGTGTGATTATTAGTGGCAGTCCAAGCTTGGTGTCATGTGTGATTTATACTGGTAATTGCTTGCGGGAATTCAGCATCATGACTGATTCCGTATGCCACATGCCACATCCCTTATCCTATCCGCGCGAGGCTGTTCTGTGGATAATATTGTGTTCTTGCCATTCCAGTGAATGGGTGAGATATTGTTGTGTGATGCTACAATTTTTAGGTGATGAGAACATGGCCAGTGGGTCGCTTGTTATATTTAGACACTGCTTGGAGGGTTGACAAATATCGGGTGTGTTGGGGAGCTGGAACCATACCATGAGGCGAGCTCACGATCAGATAAGAACGGCCGATGGGTCATTAGCGAGACAGGGTTGCCTTGCCTGTACATTTTGTAATGTTGTTTGAATTCAGAAAGGAACTGATCATTTTCAAATGAAATTGTTGATTAAATGGGCGTGTCCACGTTGTGTTGTCATCTCCGGAGCGTTAGCTTATCTTGCATTTATTCATGTAATGTATTTTCAGCCGTTGAGGCTTATGTTTGTTGTTGTTGCTTGACTTTTGTATACGTTTCGTCTCAGTGACACCGTGTGGCCACCTTGCACTTGATGCTGTTCCCATGTTTATATTTGTCCGAGCATTTGGCCTTGGAGGCACGCTCGTTTTGTTTGCTGTGTTCTGGCTCTTGTTGGAATCTCAGGGAAGATTCATGTAATTATAGAGTATTTAAGCTTTGCGTGTGTCAGTATTTAATTATAGTTTAATTTTTATTAACGTGCATGTCCTGCAGCCATAATGTTGATTTGCAAGATGGGTGTTCGTGATCATCGTGGCTGTTGCCCGTTGTGAACGATCGCTCATCAAAGTATACATTTTCTTTCTATTTAGTCAATACGCGCGCGTACACAATTCTTAACCAGTCAGTGGAGCAGGTATCCATATGTTTTATTGAGAAGAGTGGGTCTGTGTTACCCCTCATTTTATTGAAGTTAATTTTTATGTGGAGTCAGATGTCAGGGAGGAGTATTTTCTTTGTTGTTATTGTTTTTATGCACATATTTTATCACTTATTAAATCACGTTTATTTTACTTGTTATTCACCTATTTCTTAATTATAATTTTTCATATGATCCTTCTATCCAGTTGAGCATGTTGTTTTGTGAACTTTACTTAAACTGTACACAGGACTGGGCTCAAGCCCGAAAACAGAATCTTCTCATAAACACTGCTTTACAGAGGGGTGCATACGTTAAACTTGCTGTACCCAACTTGGGGCATTTCTTGTTTAAGACTATTATGGCCCATTTGATTAAACTGACACGCCACAAGTGGAGGCAGAAAGGGACAGTATTTGAGTCACCGGGAAGTGATATTTTATGTAAAGTAAATACGGCGCTGAGGATACCGCCAAGCGTGTGAATTATACAGTAAAATCAGGAGTTTGCAATATAAAATACGGTACACGTTTTCGTCTGTTGGATTAAGTATTAAAGTCAAAGTACATGACACTGGGCGCCCAATGATTAAATTTAAAATTAGATTTTTTTTTGAAAGTCAAACTCCATGAGTGTATTAGGAAGGCTGATATCCTTACAAAGACAATTAATATTTGATTAATGTGTCTGTTGAAAACATCAGACCAGGATAGCAATTTAATAACTGAATATGTGTAGGGGTTAAAATTAATTTGAGTAAAATTAGAACTACTCAGTGATTCAAATTGATTAGAGGGATTAAATGTAAACGTAAATGAACTTAGTGTGGTAATATGAATTAAATGTTTGTTAAGAATGTATGCTTGTGTCAGAGGGCGTTACTACATGGCATTCCCCCTAAGTTCTCATATATATTTCTGTGAAATGGCAACTGTGGAGCAGATCCAGTCTATAATTGAACGTGCCACGGCACGAACACAGGAGCGATTGGATGCATTGAGGATCGACATAAACAATAGTATAACGGAGCAGGCAATGGAATTAGAAACGCAATTAACGGAAGAGTCAGAGAAAATAGAAACACAATTATCAGAACAAGGTGAAGCGTTCCAAGCGTAAATAAATGACAATATCAGTTAACAGTTAGCGGAACAGGGTGCACCGTTCCAAGCTGAAATAAATGTCAGTATAAATAAACAGTCAACGGAACAGTCAGAGAAGTATGATACGCAATTAACAGAACAGTCAGAGAAAATTGATAAACAATAATCAGAACAGGGTGAATCTTTGAAAGCGCAAATGAATGACAATATTAATAGGCAGTTAACACTTCAGAATGAGTATAGCGTGGAACAAGCTAAACTATTAAAAATGGAAATTAATGACACTATAAACTCACTACTAGAAGCGCAGGATAATAGGAACACAAACCAACTAGCTTCATTATCAGTGGAAATGAAGGAACACACCAAAGAACAGATGGTATACTGGCCCTTGTTGTCAGTAAAATAAACGAAAAACAATTAGGACAGATTAAGCAAATAGAGGACACATTCAATCGTAAACTTAACGATCTTGATGAAACAGTGTTGGCCAAATTTGCGCAGATAGAACTGGCATGTACGATAAACAATAGCGAGGTCAAGACGGCTCAGGATAAGCTAGAAGTTCGATTAGATAAGATGGAGGAGAATGTCATAGTTACTCAGAAGCAATTATCAGCGGTAAACGAGAACATATCCGGCATAATTAGAGATATGGATCGTTTGGAAATAAAATCAGCGGAGCAATGGAAAAATTTAGAAACGGACCAGGATAATAATAAAGAGTGCGATAGATGAAAATAATTTGCGGCTGGAAGACAGGTTGGAGAAAATCGAAATTAATCAGGAAGACACCAAACGTCAGATTGAGGAAAAACTAGGCGTAATTAAGGAAAATATCAGGAAGGATTGGCGAAAAAATAGTAGTGATTCCAAGGAAGAGAGATTAACTATCATTAAGAGAGTAGGCGAAAATCAGACGCGTATTCAAGCATTGGAGTAAGAAATGAAAAGTAAAATGAAAGAACAGGCAGACAGAATTATCAAAGCAGAACTGCGTTCTATGGGGCAAACCACATTGTTCAACACAGGGGGAACGAAAGATAAGGAAACTGACTCAATTAGCCCTGTGGCGACGAGCACGGCAGGAAGTCAGGTACAAATAGACAGCCCATTAACTGCGAACACAGACGGATTTCATAATAACGTAGAGAGAAGTTCAACTCCACACAACGGTCAGCAGCACACGCAGCTTTTACAAGTAATTCGCTCAAACGAATACAAGCCTACAAAATTTACCGAAAATTCAGGGGTGACACCGAAAGCTTTTATTAAGGAAGTCGAGGACTTCTACAATGATAGAAGTGTACCTCCTACGCGAAGATTACGTGTGATGGAGAAGTTTCTTGCTGGAAATGTGCTTACCTGGTTTTTAAGTTTTAAGTACACCTTTGAGGGGATGGAAGGTTTCAAGGAGGCTTTCCTTAGAAAATATTGGTCACCTGCATTACAACAGAGTCTTAGAATGGACCTCTACTCTAGGATATACCAGACTACCCAGCAGACGAATTACTCTGACTTCTTTTCTATGCAAATGCTAAAATTACGGATTTGGACCACCCATTGGAAGAGGCGGACTTGGTAATGGCAATAGCACGTCAGTTACCAGTGAATGTATAACAGGTGTTAGTTGCTACTAACGTTAGCACGGCGATACATGCAGAACAAGTCTTGCGTCAAATCGATGAGACTAAATCTCATATTCACCAGAGAGGGGGAAGACAGCTGGAATTAGTAAACACAACTGAAGTTGTAAAACCCACACAAGTAAATACCAGATCCCAGGCTACAAATACGAGTACGTCAACACCAAGGCGAGGTCAGGAAGAAACAGATAACAGATCTCACCAGCGATACGAGAACGATAACAATAATAGGCAATACCAGGGTAACAATAGGTATCAGCAGTGAGGGTACCAACAATGGAGGAATAATAGGAGAAATGAGGGACCCTATAGAAGATATGGTGATTCCAATGACAATCAGAGATGGCGAGATTGGCTATATCAAAACCAAGCAGAGTCACAAGATTACCGTAACGACTGGGTCGATAGGCATGATCAATCGCAGCGCTATCTTGAGGAGATTCACGCGAATGAAGGAGGTGAACAAGGACGATGGGAACGTGCCATTCGGAGAAGGAAAAATCCGGACACTCCCATTGAGGGGGCAGAAAGTCTACTGAGACAAGAGGAACGTCAGGAGCGTACGCGACAGCAGGATGATGGGGGTCGCGGAGGAGCGAAAAAAATCACAATAATTGATAAAGGAGACAGCCTGAGATTACAACAGCCGGAGTTTGAAGAAGGATGGGTCGTAGCTCACATCCAGGAGTTGATCGCTTTGCCATAAGATTGCCTGGAGGAGACAGTAAAACCACGGAACGATGATATCAAACAATTACCTATTATTTACGCCAGGATTGGTGGAATTAAAGTGAGATGCCTGCTAGATACTGGTTCTCAAATTATTCTTGTATCGGAGGCTTTCGTTCGAGAGTTGGGACGGGGTCAGAATATTCCTGTGATTCCCGTACTAAACCCAAGGTGAGGGGCGTCATTCACGAACGCACCGTCACTTGTAAACGTCAAGCATACTTAGAGCTGGACATGTTAGAGCACACTTTTGGGCAGACGTTTATTATTATGGCAAAGATGAGTTTGAACATTATTCTTGGTTCAAATTTCAGTTGTGATTATCAAGCTGTGATAGATTTGCACAAGACTACTGTCAGTTTCAAGGAGTTTGATAAACTGAAGAACGTGGGATTACATATGGATGAAATCACTACAAGAAAGGACGTAAGTTAATGGGCATTAGAAGCGATACAGGAAGAGACGGAAGAGGATGTACGAAAGGCAGAAGATGATATCATAGATGGAACAGTTGTGGAACTCTACGAGGAGAGTGAATCTCAGGAGATTAGGTCTTTACTGGCCCGAAGGAGATGAGAGCGATTCACAATTTGAAGAGCTATTGCTAATTAAAAATGTATTAAACAGGAATGTAATATATTAAAAAAAGTTTTTTTGCCACCCCATCTTCCGGGACGTGCAGGTAATTTCCAGGGGGGTTGAAATTATTTCTCTATTTCAAAAAAGGGTCTTCTCCTGTGAACATGATTCACTTTTATAAAATTTCTTAAAAGTGTAGGGACATTAAATTAGGTTATTATTAAAAATGTATTAAACAGGAATGTAATATATTAAAAAAAAGTTTTTTGCCACCCCATCTTCCGGGACGTGGAGGTAATTTCAAGGGGGGTGAAATTATTTTTCTATTTCAAAAAAGGGTCTTCTCCTGTGAACATGATCAACTTGGGGGTGAACACAGAAAGGAACTCGAGGAGATCTTAAGAAGGCACAAAACAGGATTCGATACAGTCCCAGGAAAAATTATAAATTTTCAGTATTCAATGCAAATCGAGGATTGGTCACCGTTTAGAAGTAAATTGTATCCCATACCTGAAAAACATCGTGGCCAAGTGAAGGTTATTATAGATGAGATGTTACAAGCAGGAGTGATAAAGAAGACACCTACCCCTTATTTAAATGCTATTCTGGCAGTCACGAAACCCAATGGTTCCTTTAGACTATGTCTAGACGCCAGGAATCTCAACCAGCGCCTTATTTTTTCCGAGTACGACAGAGCGCTAATTATCAGAGACGTTTTAAAAGGATTTATACTTGAGGGGATCTGACCAGTTCATTTCATCATATCAAATTGGATGAGAAGTCACAGCTTCTTACTGGCTTCTTATGCGGTAATCGAACCTATTGCTTCGTCTGCATGCCTTTTGGAGTAAGAACTGCTAGATGCGCATTAATTCGAGCCCTGGATCGAAACCTAACTGAGGAAGTAAAGGAGATGACGGTACGCTATATCGACGATATTTTGCTGGCATCAGATAATATTGAAATGCACACGGAAAACTTGTATAAGCTATTAGACAACCTCAGAACTTCAAATTTTAAAGTCAACTTGAAGAAATCGCATTTCTATTTAGGACACATCATTGGCCAGGAGGGAGTGAGGCCAAACCCTGCTAAGATCGAGGCGATTAAGAATTTCCCTACACCTACGAGAGTCAAGCACATCCGAGCTTTCCTAGGCGTAACGGGATTCTTTAAGGAGAACTGCCCTGGTTATACGGAAAGTGTAGCACCCATGCAGGATATGCTCAAAAAGAACAATAAATGGCTGTGGAATGCTGACTGTGAGAAGTCATTCCAAGCAACCAAACTACTGCTGGAAAACTGTATTAAATTAGGATACCCAGACTTCGAACCTAAATTTATAATCCAAGCGGATGCTTCACTCATTGTTTTAGGTGCTATGCTCTACCCAGAAGATCCAGCTAACCTGCAACATCGCTCATATTTGGCATTTGTAAGCCGTAGATTGCGTATGCGCGAGCGCAATTAAAATGTGACAGAACTTCAATTACTGGCAATACTCCATGCTTTACAACAATGGAAGAAGATTGTATATGTATATTGTATATTGTTATCAGAATAGACCACAAGGCATTAACATTCTTGTTTAACCTCGAAATTGAACATTGCCCGGGAAGGATGAATGTGATTCCGGATGCACTAAGCAGGAACTCCGAGCCTGATAAAGAAGAAAAAGCGATCCTACAACACCTCGAATTAACACCGAAGGACCGTGAATTCTTGGAGGAGTTACGTGTGATCCATCGAGAGCAGGAACCAGAAACGTGGATGTTCCAGATGATCCAGTACTTTAAAAGACAGTTACCTACAGGAACACCTGTATTTCGAGAAGCGAGAGCCAAAGAAGGAAGATATGTTTACCTTAACAATTTACTGCATAAATGGATAGACGATGGCCATACCAATTACGCATCATGGTACCTGCATCAATACAGAGAGGGCTGTCATGGCATGTTCATGAAAGCTTCGGTCACGTGGAAATCGACAAATCTGAAGCAACCATCGGAGAGACGTCTACATGGCCACGCATGAGGACGACCATATGCGCCGTTATTAAGACTTGTGATCCTTGTCAGAGGACAAAGCCAAATAACTATTTAATGAGGCAGTACCCTAAACCACTGTTACCTCAAAAACCGTGCGAACTTGTGGCACTGGATTGTTTTGGGCCAATTCCGAAGGGAAGGCTAGGATGCCACCATTTATTAGTTTGTCTGGATGTATTCTCCAAGTATGTATTGTGTCCTATCCAGAAAACAACATCTAAACAAGTACTCAGCCGCATACGCAATAGAGTTATTCCAATCCTTGGAAAGCCAGAATTTATTCTATCTGACCATGGCAGTTATTTTCCGAGCGCCGAATTTAAGAAAGGTATGGAGGACATGGGTGTAAAACACATATTATACAGTGTTCGTCATGCACAGGCTAATCCCTCGGAACGTGCAATAAAATGTGTAACCAAGTATCTGAGAATCCTCATTCCGAACGAACATCATAAGTGGGTGGACAGGATTAAGGATATGGAGACATGCATGGATTCGACAAGGCATGAATCGACAGGCCAGATTCCCTTGGTATTGCACATGAACAAATACCCGGAGAGATCGTGGAGTAACATCATCAATTGCCCACAAGATCCCATGGTAGCCCATGAATTGAAAATAGAGGGAACCAGAGATCACATGAGAAACCAAGCAGATCGCAGAATACGCCTCGTAAGGAACAAGAGATTTCACCGTGAACTTGAAATGGACGAGCTTGTTTTGGTACGACGCCCAGCAACATCAGATCCAGAGAAGAAGATATTCAGTAAATTCTGTGCCAAATTTATAGGACAATATAATATAGTGCGAAACCTAGGAAAAATGCTTATAGAGTAAAGGAATTAAGCACAGGAACCATGTCTGTCTATATTAGCGCAATTTAAAGGTTTATCACACTAGCGAACATTGGGAGCACAGAAATAATGATGCAAATTGATTATGTCAACGTCCTACTGACATACAAGTATACGGGGGTCAGTTGAGTACGCCAGTAGAAGGAGGAACTTAGAGCTGTTTAGTTAACAAACATTAACGAGCACTGCAGCAATGATGACACACAGCGAGTGAGAGAGACGAAGATACTAGGCGAGCGAGGGACATGCCTCAGGCACTCAGCCCGGCAAGCAAGCAGGCTGGAATGTATTGATGAATGAGCAGGAAGTAAACACGAGTGTAAGGATGACACTCCAGAGACAGGGGCGGCTAGACGAGACACTAGGAAGGAGGCTGATTTACTACTACTAGTACAAGTTGGCTTACGGATGTTAAAAAATCGACTTTATGCTAAGTTCAATTTTTTCCAACTAGGAGAGTTGTTAACCCTCTATACGCAGTCCGTATAAATGATTCTAAGTTTTACTCTGCATCGTATGATATTTCTACCAGCATCAGGTAAAAGCCAGACAGTGATGGTGAAACATTGAACATTTGTTGGCGACGTTCAGAATGTACCTGGCAGCACGCAGACAAAGGTTGATCGCTTGAGGAATGACAAATCGATGGCAGGTGCTAGCAAACTTAGAAGAAGGAAGACGCTGTGGGTGACGCACGTGCTTGGCATGCTCATTGTCCATTTCGCGCCTAGTCGAAATAATGCAGCGATATGAGAGGCCAACTGAACTATTAACCACTCCCACAGGAAGGTGTGCAGAGTGAAAGCCCGCGATATCCGCGTGATTTTGGACCAATAAGAGAGAGATGCATCATTTCGGCGCCAGGACGGCATCATAGCTCAGGAGGATGGATTTGAGCGGGAAATTCGCTACGGATAATCCCCACGATCGATTTCTGATAGAATTAGCCTAATCTTGACCTCCGTGTTACGACGAATTCATTGATACAGTTTGCATGCCAGTCCGACGATTTTTATGGAAAAATATTTCACTTTTCCCCTTCCAGGTGTACCGCTAGTCTGTATCATTTAAAAGTGGCCCGTGAGGCGGTGAACATCATTCTACTTTGTGTTTCTGTGGACACTAGATTCTGACTTTATGGTGTGAGGACACTGATTATGCTCTACGTGCGTGTCAGGGGACACAAGTTATTTTCATTTGGCGTGTCGATAGACACTTGTACTATTTTTCATGTCATGAAGACACATGTTATATATTGGAGACTGTAAATAATGTAGTGTAACTTCAGTGATTTTAGGTAGACCTAGTACTAAAAGAATAGGGAAAGTACTTCAATATTTAGCGAATAGACTGTTTTGGGGAAATAAGTACCTGAATCGGCGAAATTCGTCGGAAGATACAGCGTGTGTACTAATTAACAAACATTTTATTCAGAACAGAAATGGCATCAATGGACCAGGAAAGAGCTTGGACCCATCAGCACATCAGTCACGACATGTGAGGCTCGAGCTAAGCCATTAGGAGGGGGATGGCTGGCGACGTTCCCTGACGCTGATTGGCAGAAAGGAATGACTACTAAATAATGCATTATTATTTTTGACAGATCAATTATGGTTTATGGGACAAATTTTGTAAATATCTTGTTTGTGTGTGTAATGTAGAATCTTGTTCTCGTCTCTGACACACAGTAAATTGCATGGAACAGATAGCGTTATTTTTGTAGATATTTTGTGTTTGTATTTTTGTCAAGTATAAGTGGCTATATGTGCTACCGAGTGCGCATATGATCCCGTAAAATGCCGTTAAGTAACGTAAAACAGAGATGTGCAGAACGACAGGAGTGGAACCGAATTAATGTAGTATAAAAATAGTATTGGAGGGAAATTTTGATCTTTTGTAGATTTTATGATTGATCAGATTCATTGTTGATAATTGCCATGTCGCAATTTTTATGCGAGTAGCACTAAGCTCACTCGAGTGTTAATCTTGATTAAAATTTTTGAGTGTTGTGGACACGATCTTAGGAGATCTGATTCAGAGCCTACCTGCATGGTGTGATTATTAGTGGCAGCCCAAGCTTGGTGTCATGTGTGATTTATACTGGTAATTGCTTTCGGGAATTCAGCATTATGACCGATTCCGTCTGCCGCACGCCAGATTTACAAGAAAGGGGGTGTTATAAAAATAACACTGGCCATGACGTCTGATCGTCATCCCAAATAACTATACACAAAATCACCCACCTAGGGTGGGACAAAACGTAGTAACGAAGACTACAGTCACGCTTAGCAGGGGTAAAACTACCACTTAGCGATGTCCATCAGAATGCACCGTGATCGAAAGAGATTCAATCACAACGGGTGACTAACAAATCACTGAAAGTGAACTACAAGGATTAATTCTAACAGTACAAAACCTACCTATTGCTTGTCAAAGAGTTCGGCTGGTTCTACAATAAACTACAATAAACTACACTAAGCTACACCACAAAAGAACCTCACAAGGAATAGATTATTCGGACTCACAAGAAAGGGTGTCTACATCTCAGTCGTTCCAACGACCTGAGAGATAAAATAAGGCTTTGGTCTCCGGACAAGGGTTGTCCAATCTGGGCCTCCACATGGGCTCTATCCATCTCCATGGCCTTCATTCGTCCTCGTCGTTGTCGTGATGATATGACCAGACTCCTCTCCAAAGTCGTCATGTCCTCGCGAGGCGGTTCTGTGGATAATATTGTGTTCTTGCCATCCAGTGAATGGGTGAGATATTGCTGTGTGATGCTACAATTTTTAGGTGATGGGAACAAGGCCAGTGGGTAGCTTGTTATATTTAGACACTGCTTGGTGTGCTGACAAATATCAGGTGTGTTGAGGAGCTGGCACCATACCATGACGCGAGCTCACGATCAGATAAGTACGGCCGATGAGTCATTAGCGAGACATGGTTGCTTGGCCTGTACCTTTTGTAATGTTGTTTGAATTCAGAAAGAAACTGATCATTTTAAATGAAATTGTTGATTAAATGGGCGTTGTCCACGTTGTGTTGTCATCTCCGAAGCGTGAGCTTATCTTGCTTTTATTCATGTAATGTATTTTCAGCCGTTGAGGCTTATGCTTATTGTTGTTGCTTGACTTTTGTTTACGTTTCTTGTCAGTGACCCCGTGTGGCCACCTTGCACGCGATGCTGTTCCCATGTTTATATTTGTCCGAGCATTTGGCCTTGGAGGCACGCTCGTTTTGTCTGCTGTGCTTTGGCACTTGTTGGAATCTCAGGGGAGATTCATGTAATCATAGAGTATTTAAGCTTTGTATGTGTCACTATTATATATAGTTTTTATTAAAGTGCATGTCCTGTAGCCATAATGTTGATTTGCAAGATGGGAGTTCGTGATCTTCGTGGCTGTTACCCGTTGTGAACGATCGCTCATCAAAAAATTCATTTTCTTTCTAGTTAGTCAATACGCGCGCATACACAATTCTTAACCAGTCAGTGGAACAGGTATCCTTGTGTTGTATTGAGAGGAGTGGGTCTGTGTTACCCCTCATTTTATTGAAGTTAATTTTTATGTGGAGTCAGTTGTCAGGGAGGAGTATTTTCTTTGTTGTTATTGTTTTATGCACATTTTTGATCAGTTATTAAATCACGTTTATTTTACTTGTTATACCCTTATTTCTTAATAATGTTTTTCATATGATCCTTCTATCCAGAAGAGCATGATGTTTTGTGAACTTTACTTAAACTGTACACAGGACTGAGCGCGATCCCGAAAACAGAATCTTGTCATAAACATGCTTTACAGAAGGGTACAGTAGCAATATAATAGGCACTCCCACTTTTAAAATAAGCTTGTGTGGAAGCAGGCCAGAAGGAAGTATTGAATTTTGGAATTTTGTAGGGTAATGAACAGCTTCTTCACTATCGACTACTGCGTCTGCTAAGTAATATACTTGAGCCTGGGCAGTAAATTTGGAGAACACCAAGTCATTAATTTTCACAACTTGTTCGTTTGTCGGCGATAATATTGCTCATTCTTCAAACGAAGACTGAGACTTGTTAGATAGGTCATGGATTAGAGGATAAACGCTATCAATTAATTCTTGAAAGCTGCTAACTAAAACACAGAAATCGTGATTGAGGGTAATTACCCCGTCAATGAGCGGTAAACAAACTATTATCATCTGAAGATAAGCGTCCTCGCATGTTAGTTTTGAGTGCCAATTTCGTTATATCCAACCAGATGTAAGATCTTTTTAATGAAGCGTTCACTTCGTCGGCTCTCGTTCCTCTGGTAAAAACTGGTAATATTTGACGAAGATCTCCAGCGAACAAAACTGTGCAGCCACCCATAGGTGTGTTCCGATCTCTTAGATTACGCAAGTTCCTGTCTGCAGCTTCAACGGAAGTTTTGTGCTACATTGTAGCCTCATCCTATACAACTAAAGAACAATTTGAATTATACTGGCAGTGTTACCTTGTTTTGAAATATTACATACGCTTCCATTCAGCTGACTTTCAATGGAAGTTTAAATGTTGCATGTGCTGTTCTTCCCCCTTCCAAATGAGTGGCTGCAATTCCAGATGATGCGACGGCAAGAGCAATATTACCACCAGACTTCACTTTGGCGAGCATCAAATTAATCAAGAGCGTTTTGCCTGTGCCTCCAGGGGCATCGATGGTGTCATAAGGTTGTTTCTGATCGTGATTCAGACGGTGTTCTTCTTGAGCAACGGTTTGTAGGAGCAGAGGACGAAGTCTATTTATTCTCTTGTGGCGGTCGTGAAATTATTTGTTGCTCTGTTTCATTGTTACGCGATAAGCGCTTTTTTTTTCCTTGTCAATGAACTATGACTTATATCCGTTTTACATCTCGGCATGATGGCTTAAAATCACTGACTGGACTATTAAGTGTAGCGGATTCTTGTCAGACGTAATTTAAGATTGGTGAGGTTCCTGAAACACAAATCCCCCTTCCGTCCAATCTTAAATTGACTGTGCATTTTGCGGAACGAAACGTTCACAGGCGAAATGAAGAAAAGCTGAGTTGCACTTCCAGGGGAATGGCGAGGGGCATGAAACACAAATCCCCCTTCCGTCCAATCTTAATTTAACTGTGTATTTTGCGGAACGAAAAGTTCACAGGTGAAATGAAGAAAAGCCGAGTTGCACTTCCAGGGAAACTCCAAACACAACCACCCTTCTCTGAAGTCTTAACTCAACACGACTCGACGTTTTACTGCTGGCTGTATCTGGGGTAATAGTTTTGCCCGCTAGTTAGGCTGTACCGGGGATGATAGACTCGCCATTAGCTAGCTCGTAATCTGTCGCCTCAGTATTTGAATGGACAAGGTTGGAAGAAATGAAAACGTAAAAAACTTATAGTGGGCGATGTATTGAAGATAGAGATATGCTCTCCGGGACTTTTTTGTAGAACAATTCATGCTGAACAATTCTTACAATCATAGTATTAGGTATTTTTAACAGTTTGCCCAGCGTAAGCTTACACAGCTTAGAGACCATAGGCCTTTTCTTTCGACCTTTTCACTGAAATCGTTACTGCTCGGCTTCCTTTGATCAAACATAAATTATCTTCTACAGAAATCATTCTCGAGATATCCTCTACCGAATGGTGAAAACCGCAACAAAATCCATCCAGAGGTCCTCGAGATTACCCGTGACATCCATGAATCAGGGACTTTGTTTTACACTAAGTAGAGATTATTAATTGCCGGCTCCGTGGCGTTGGGAAAGGGCGCCTGCCTCTCACCCGGAGGCCCCTGGTTCGATTCCCGCTTCCGTCAGGAATTTTAGAAACAGACGTGAGGGCTGAATCAGGGTGCACTCAGCCTCGTGAGGACAATTGAGTAGCTGTCTGGCAGTGAGGCAGCGCCCCGGTCACGAAAACCAAGATTAACGGTCGAGGGGACCCGATGCGCTGACTTCGCGTCATCCCAATATCTGAAGGTTAAATGGCTGGACAGCGGTCGCTTGGTAGGCCTAGGCCCTTCATAGACTGCAGTGACAGGGTTTATTATTGTGTTTTTTTTTTACTCTGAAACAGCAGGTAGGAATTATATTTGATGTTAGCTGTTTGCGAATGTCGAGTATGGACAGACATTTTAATTTTTATGATAGCCGAGATATTTTTGGCTTTATTTTAAATGTATTATAGGAGTCTTTTAGTTTATTTTAATTGTATTTCGTCTTAATACTAATACATTTAATTTCATCCTTTTTATAAAGGAATCGTCGTGATTTATAATAGTAAGTTTGTGTTATGGAAACGGATTCAGGTTCAATGCATCCCTCTTTCTATCCCATTAGGCACCGAGAACCGTACGTTTCTCACTCTCCCAAGTAGTTAGTTTTTTTCCTAGTAGAATGGTCCATAGCTCAGTCGAAAGCAGTATGTTCCCATCATGTAGTACTTGTCAATTCTACGATCCAGCTGATCTTTGGAATCGTTAAGTGCATCTTCATGACATTTACGGGTACTATACATTATGAATGGAATGATTTTCAGCTCAAATAATTATTCTGATACCTGTCATTAATGATAGAATACGTACTATTGTATGTCACCCATGTCGTTTACTGCAGCAATCACTCTGTCTTTAACCTGTTCCGGGAAGACGTTACCTGAGGTTTTAAATGTAATACCTAGATACTTGAAGTTCATCCTTGACGTGAGAGGTCCATTCCTGCAATATATAATTCCAGGATTTCCTCCTCTTCAGAATGCCAATGCCACTGTCTTCTTCTCATGCAGGCAAAAGAGCGCAAATTATGATATCATGTCGTCTTTGTACCATCAGAAAAAGACACTTCTGCTGCTCGCGAGCTACTATCACGAGCTCGTACCGAAGTGGTGCAACATCCGGATAACTACAACATGTAGTTAAGTCGTTCAGGGTCTTGGATATATTTTTATTTATCCCTGTGCACTTCAGTGTGTGTAATTTAATCTGATAACCTGTGTTATTGTGATGGCTATATTAGTGTGCATTTGTAAATTCAGATGATGATGATGATGAAGATTGGGAAGGGGGTGGCCGTGACCTAACATTAGAAACCATCGCAGTATTTTCCTGGAGTAGAAGTGGTAAACCACAGAAAACCACTCCCAAGATGGCTGAGTTGGAAATCGAACCAAACTCATGAGGCTGAGTGTACCCCGTTCCAGCCTTTAAACAGGAACTTAATTGTTTGGCATAGCCAGGAATCTAATCCAAACCACCAGGGTGACAGACAAGAATGCTAGCCGCTAACCACGAGGTGGTCAAAGGAAAATGAACCATTATGACAACATGAACTAAAATGACTTCCTCAGCGAAGTGCAGAGTTTACCTATGTACACAATTAACAAGCCTCAATACGAAGTACACAACTGGCTTTTAAAAGCTCTATTCCGGCTTTCGTGGAAAATTGCGTACTCCTCCTTATCACTTTTCAACTCTCCTACAAGAGCCAAATTTTCTTGCAATCTATGAACGGAAAATGAAACTCAGTATCACTACTGAAGACATTTAATAAAATCTATTTTGTTCCATCTATGAGTATTGGGGCCCAAGTCATCAAGCAAAGAAATCCCTTCAGTAATTTAAACATAAATAGCCTTTAAGGAGCTAGAAACCTAAACCATTATTTGCATAACTGTAAGAAACATTAGTTTTGATCTGAATTTTTTGGTTTGGGATTTGGCGGCATAAATTGACAAACATGATAATTTACCAATCAGTATTGTTTAGTTTGATAACGTTGAGATAGGGCAAGAGTAATAACGTAATTCTCATAAGTGACAAATTATTTTAATAATCAGCTACAGGGGCATCGTTAGTGCTTCCAGCTGCGCAACTATAAAGCTAACGTGCATTGTAAGGTGCATCATGAGCAAATGTAACGTCTAATTACGCTGGAATGAAAGTTAACAGAGAGATATGTAGACGGGAATATATGAATAGTTCAAATGTAGTGATGTATACAATATTAATTTTCAGGTTTTACGTGGTACAGTCAGTACGTTCGCTTGAGTGTAGGCATCCAAAAGATGATGATGCCATCCACCACGGTGAACACTTAAACTGATCCTCATCGTCCATCAAAATAATTTACATACCTGTTCCCTGCCGCTGCTGCTAGTTGTGCTGTTGCAAAGAAATCATCTACTAATTGGCAATGTTTATCACACTCCAGCATTGCGACGTCTTTGATCTTTTTTTCAATTCAGATCGTTTGAAGACGACCAGTACTCTAATCATACTCCAAACTGTCTCTCCCCTGTGCAAAACCTAGGTGCCACTTACACACAGCACCGCCTGACCATCTGAAACGTTTTTATAGTAGAATCGCCAGGATCTTTAGTTCTGTTTACACTGTATGCACAACACTTCGTCTTGATGGGACGAGACTAAAAATTACACGACATCTTCCATCAATGCACTGTAGTGCGTCACAATGACACTATACACCCAGTCCATAATCTTATTGATTCGACTACGTAGATAATAATGTTATGAATATTATGATACCTGTTACCTCCCAGGATGAGTTTTATTTCATTGAAACGATTAAAAAATAATAGTAATGCAATTTATACAACTGAAAAATGAGTTATATTATAAAATGGCAGCAACGTTTCTGAGATCCCAGTTGTGGTTAACCCAATATTGGAGAGTTATTCCTCACAGTATGTTTTGGACAGTGCAGGTTATATATCTAAATTATCTGTTTAAATCGAGAAATCTGAATCAAAAGTTGCCTTAAAATAATTTTCAGACTTGTCACTGCAGGGAGAGCTAGCAAAGCTACGGGCGCTTCCTCTCCACTACTCTATCCACAGACCATTCGTCATGACATCACCATCGTAAACATTACTCTCTAATAGAGTCCTGTTTAGACAGTAATGGACGGAATTCCCCTGCTGTAGTCGTTCAGTATATTGTTGGAATTCAGGCATAATAGTGTTTTTGACCGTATAAGGGGACCGTATCAGTGCTTTCACAGGTAGTAACACATTAATTTAAAGACAGTGCCAAATCTCAAGGCAGACAGATTTTGTCCGCAAAAGAAGATATATTGCAACTAAATAAAACAGACCTGCACCCACTCGTACGTGCTATCTACGACAATGGATGCAGTTCAAATCCATTTGAAGCAGAGGCAGTGCGGAGCAATGCAGCACTGGTAACGTGCAGTAAATCTTTCGCTCTACTTGTAGATAGTGTACATGAGTAATGGATTAGACTTACTTCTCGCAAGACTGTAACCAAACGACATTCTGATAACACTTACTCTGCAGCATATCATTTATTGTAAGAAAATAGAGTATCTATGATATTTATTTCCTATGCATATTTACTTAGGAATTTGCCGTGTTAGCTGACTTGGAAGAACTCGTCCTCTTACACCAATTTATCTCAACTGACCAATTATTTAATCAGTTCATGTAAGGGCTAAATGCCCTTCTATGCCCTTTTGTTGACTCCATCAACACTGTCCTTTTAAACTAGTAGATAGGAATTAAAATTATCTCGGAGTGTGAATTACTAGATATATTCTAATTGTGCGTCCTTCTTATTAACATTGCCACAATGTGATTTATGTTTCCATTACTTGGAAACCCACTACGTTTTGAAACAGATATAATCATCAGGAGCACACATTCATTCTGGGGTGCATACAAATGCCTCTTGAAAACGCTCATATTTAGACTCTATGATTGTATGGAACCTTCCCCTTACGTAATGCGTGGTCAAATCCCATTCAACTGTGAGTAATAAAAATAGGTTAATCTTTGCATTCGGTTGTCAGCAGACAATTGCACAGTCGAAAATTGTCATTTTCAATATTGATATTTCCATCACACAAATACTAACTGCATAGTTGAATTATCAAAGCCAGTACTCAATAATAAGCCGTTAGGGCGCAATAAATCATATTTCTAAAAATCTTATAAAGAAAGAACATTTAAATTACAGTTGATCACGAATTATTGAAGAGAGCGCCGCTATAAGAGTCATCCACAAACTACATATGTTTTAAACAGTCCTTCCAAAACAGAACAGTTTTCTGAAATTGAATGAACCATTCGAATGGCTCAAATTCACGGAAACAGTCGCACTGAACAATGGTTCAGGTAGATTCATCAAAATATTCCTTAATCCTTTCTAATCAAATGATTCGTAGGACGAAATGAATTTTAAGAACATTTGTGCTAACAGTTATGGCCCATTGCTTCAAAGAAGCATGAAGCAGGTCTTCAATATTGTTGTTCGTGGGCGTATTTGCCCGTCGTCATAAAACGTAGTGATTGAACATGTGTAGGTCACTGCACAGGTGAAAGTCTTCGAAATCACTTTGGTGACTTGCATGCCCACAAAAATATTCCAGTACTTCAAACCAGAACTTACTTCGTTGGGAGAGCCCAAAATCGAACCCGTTTCTCCGGGATGGTAGTCAACAATGTTAACCACTGCTCCAAAACGTGTATGTGATGAGAATAAAATAATTGATGAAGACATCACATACACCCAGTCTCGAAGCTACGGGAAGTTATAACAGGAATTTAACAAGTAGTTCCGTAAAAAATTAAATAACCTATTCTCATTTATCCTACTGATCTCTTCTACAGTAAAAAAAACTCCCCCAACTATGTCTCCACCAACACCATTGCATTGAGAAAGTTTGTCCTAGAATATATTCCTTTCAGCATCGGTGAATAAGACTCCTCCCACGGTACTGCATCTTTCTGTAACGCGTCACGGGAGTTTAATTTAAGGATAGTCAAATTCCCGGCTTCGCTAATTTACGAAAAGTAAGCAACAGAATGTAGTGCCATTACATTATGATTATTATAACAACACATCACTCGAAATTTGTCTTCAATCATTTAAATAGGGTACGTAAAATAAAAAAGATTTTAAAATTTTTAAATGATGTCATCTTGAATTTTGGAAAATGATGTCTCTACACTAAGCTCTGAATAAATATTCATAATTCTTAGCATCACTGCTCTCGGGTGATTAGATCGGTAGAAAATTCTTTTGAAATATTTGAAAATCATTTGGCCGCCATTTATTTCGTTTGTGTTTCTCAGGATTTGAAAAGTCACTTACATGTACTTATTTAATTATCCTCTATCACCATAAAAATTGAATTAGATTGCTTAAATAGATTGTAGTTTCAGAGATATTCTGAACCGGTTAAATATTTTGGATTGATTCATATACAGGCTATAGAACTACATGCCATGAAATGAAGATTGAAATGATGGTTAATGATACCACGATACTTTTTGTTCGTAGATATTGAGAACCGTCTAAATACAGGGCGCCCGAGAATGTTCTCCGCAGTGGGTACCTGCAGCTGTGAGTGGTTGAGTCATGAGTTTTAGTTGGCTGCACTGCACTGTGTCCTTCAAAGCGGGACTTCCCCCGTGTGAGCTGTCGATGTGCATTGCGATAAGCGCGTGAGCCTGCAGGTCTTCAGCGTGTATTACAGTCAGCGAGCGTTCGGATAGATTATTATTGGAAGAGTGCAACAGTATACTGTAACCTTTATGCATCTGTGATTGCATAAATTTTACATATTTATTCCAACAAGATTGTATTCATGTTTCAAAGCCGGTGTGAGAATAGATGTTGCTTGTTGAACAGGGAATAACAAAGGGAGGTTCGTACGTGCCTTAGAGTAACTTTCACCCAGCGCAAACAAAGACGGTAGGGAGAGAAAGCTGACAACTGGATACCACATGCGCTCAGACAACGCGCAAAGGTCCTTCAACTAAGCGGGCAAATGCGAAAATTTCAACGATCACTCACCAAATAAACCCCGCCCATTTGAGAGGAATTGGAGCAGTAATTAAAATACAGAAACAGGAATTATACCATCGTATAGGGGACAATCCCAGCCTCTCAGAAGTATCGTCAAAATTTAAATTGGGTCATTCTGTGATTTTTGCCAGAATTAAAATTAAATCAGGGGGTGGATTTAAAACTACCAATAGCAGCGAGGGACGCGAGACGCGACCAAATCCCGCCGAAATTAAGGAACAATGAAGGAAATTACGGAGCTCATTATATAAAGATCCAACGATCGTATTTTGGATAAAAAGAAGTCATTGAGACATTAGAAATGAGGACGTTCAAGGGAGCTAGTTTGCATATTCATGTGAGTGTTATTATGGAAATAAATTCTAAAAACTCCCCACTCCAAGTCCCCCTAAGAGAAATCATATAAATAATGGTTGGATACGAAGCGAAAACAGTTTCTTACCCGGGCGCTGTGGAGGCGGAAGCCCGCGCTTGAGGCAATAAGGATATTAATAAATTTTACAAGTTTATTATACGTTTCTTACCCCGGGCGCTGTGGAGGCGGAAGCCTAACCCCGTAGCCGTCAGAAAAGTGATAATTTTACAAGTCTTTATAAGTAGAAGCAGTTATACCTTTGGAATTTGAATATCGCTAAGTATTCGCGAGTACGAATTAGAACAGTGCATATCATGACAGTACGCAGTTATAATGATAGGGATAGACGTACGAGCTATTAGTAGCTAAATCAGTGATCTATAGTAAAGCCATCATAACTTCCGACTTGACGTTTCAGTGCTAAGGTAGAGTTTCGATCGCTAAATCACGTCATCGCGAACGTAACTCAATTTGTCGTGATATATCGATTTGAATGACTGTTTGTGATTGTCTGGTTAAAGCGATTTTCATTCTGACCTCAAGATAACTCTAGGGTAACACTGAAACGTCAAGTCGGAAGTTATGATGGCTTTACTATAGGAAGCTATGGAACTATCAGCTGAACTAAGTAGGTTGATGATAGCTGTAGGAGGTAGGAGCTTCATATGCGAGAACCGTGCATTGTAATAATAATAATAATAATAATTCACAGTGGACCTTTGCTTTGGTGAATTTTGGAAATCGTGTGTAAATTATCCTCCTTGCAAGATGAACCAACTGATAAAGAAGTCTGATATCAAGGACCAGAACAGCATCAGGATGTATGAGAGATAAGTAAATATTGTATGGGGCATGTTTGCCATAGCGTATCCCATCATGGGGATCGGATAAGTTTATCCCGATCATAAGCAATTATGATAAAAATATATATTTTTGGCATAACAGGCATGTTTTGTGTAGATTTGTGTATTTATCAGTAATGATTATATTTTTGTGTGTTTTATAACGTAAATAGTATATGAGCATCAAAATTTTGTTTAAATATGTTTTGTTTGAGAGTGTCAGTAATCTTGCTGAATGCACAGTTAAGGGAATAATTGGTTTGATAGTGCTTATGCACGATATTAACGCAAAAGCTAATATGGGGAAGACAGCTCGATATTGTGACAAGACTAGTAATGACACTGAAATTATGTGAATAATAAGTATGGTAATTGATAATCACACTAAGGTAATGGAAGGTAAGACAAAATGGCTGGATGATAATGTAATATTCAGAAAAGGTTGAGAGTTGATCCTGGGTTGAGCAGAAATTAATAACGGAGGGGGTATTCCCGTGTTCTACGATGATATAAATGGTAAGTGAGATTAATAACGGAGGTGGTATTCCCGTGTTCTACGATGATATAAATGGTAAGTGAGATTAATAATGGAGGTGGTATTTCCGTGTTCTACGATGATATAAATGGTAAGTGAAATTAATAACGGAGGTGGTATTCCCGTGTTCTACGATGATATAAATGGTAAGTGAAATGATTGAGTTCATTGTCTGATGAGAGTGCGCTTTAGCTCCGTCGGAAAAGTAATTGTACAGCTCGAACCCCAGGTAGTCAAAAGAGAGTCTTAGGAAGCAGGTATAGGAGGGCGACCAGCCGTCTGAATTCTAAAAGTAGCGGTGAAGGTTATTGCCTGCCCAGCTGGTCAGTGTGGTGAGGGTGTCTGTCACAAGGTCGAGGATGGTATTGTTATTCTATGAGGGAAGGTAGTCCGGCTTTCCTGGTTTTCTTCTTTTGTGCCGCCTTAGGAAGCGACGTCTTGTATTGTCAGTATTTGGAGTGCATTCATTATAGTTGTTTGTTTATTCATAGTCGCGGGGCACCGGCCGCCGAAGTATTTATTTGATGCTTCATGTATGTTGACTTGTTCGTTTTACCATAATTAACAGAGTCATGGCTCTGAGAGAATTAATTGTTTTTAAGTTAGAAGTGCGCACATGCCTGTGGCCTAGAATAAATCTATTGCCTTCATTGTCTGACTATTGTGAGGAAGGATGATGATTGTACGAGAAAGCATGTCCGAGCTCCCAAAAACCAATTTTGCAAGTTATAAACATGAGTACGCATATTTGTTGTGATAGAATGGCTGGGTTATTTAGGCCATAGTTGATGAACTAAGTCTGTTGACGTTAATTTTTGAACTTGAAGCAGTGGACTGAAATGAAATAGATAATTTTTCTTTTCCTGGTTTCAGCCAGTGAGATAAATTTATTTTTTGCATTTTTGATGTTGATGATTAGAGTAATTTAAGGGAGTTTAATTTGTTTGTTTATTGTCTATGGATGGGAGAAATGGGAGATGATGTTTTTGTGAATAAAATTATTTTATATTAGGAGTTCTCTGACATACTGATTTTAAGTTAAGCCTCCTGTGATCCTCGACGATATTCCTAGGATGTTTAGAATAAGTTAGAGCCACACCGAACAGACCACTCCCCGAGCTAGAGTCGGCATCCTAGAAGAACACTGAAGGGTACAATACAGGCGGTAATACTTACTACTCAAGAGAGAGTTTTTTTTTGTGTGTGTGGAATAATTTTTTCGCGAAGGCGATCGGTTTACAGAAAATGTAAAATTAAGATTTCAGGCTCGGTTTCCTAATTCAAAGTGTCCAAACAGTGATATCATTCGGGATTTGGTAAGTAAATTTCGTGTGACTGGCTCAGTTCACGATGTACCGGGAACAGGCAGGCCTACGCTTTTAACAGACGAAAAACTTGATGAAATCTCCGATATAATGCTGCGAAGCCCAAGTAAATCAACACGAAAATTAGCTCAACAAACAGGAATCTCCAAGTCGACAGCACATAAAGCTGCAAGAGACAAGCTTCAGTTTTTCCCTTATAGTAGGCGATGTATGGAAGATAGACATATGCTCTTGCGGACTTTTTTGTAGAACTTTTAATGCTGAACAATTCCTACACTCATAGTATTTATATATTTTTAACGGGTTGCCCAGCGTAAGCTTACAAAGCGCTCGGACGCCAGGTTTTTTTAATCGACTATTCCACTGAAATCGTTACTGCTCGGCTTCCTTCGATCATAAATAAATTATTTTCTACAGAAATCATACTCGATATATCCTTTACAGAATGGTGAAAACCGCCTCAAAATCTATCCACTGGTTCTTGAGTTTACCAGTAACATCCAAGAAACGGGGACTTTTTTATACTAAGTAGAGATGATGCAAGCGGCAGCCGTGCTACCAACGTAACTGCTGTAGCTAGCTCTCGCAGACGCATGTAGGCGCTGCGGAGAATATTCCCGGAAACACTGTATTTCTGATTGTTTCATACACAGGCTATAGAAATATATGCCAACAAATTAATATTATAATGATGGTTCATTGTACCAAGCTGCATTTATATTGCTTGATTAGGAATACGAGAAATAAAAGCGAGTATTTAATGAATTTGCACAGGTGCCATTCTTAAGTTCTCATTAAATTCCATTAAAATTGACGTCAATAAGGCTTGTATCATGATATACCGTGCCATGTTTAATACCGCTCGGTTGAAAAATCGAGAGAAAATCCCATTTAATAAATTTTGTGTCGCCGCCATGTAGATTTTGCGCTTATCAGGTTATCAAAATTCCCATAGGTGAAATTATGTTAATAGCCTCTATGAACATCCAAAATTTTAGTTTGATTGTTATAATTGATTTTCAAATATTGAGAACCATCTAAATATATCGGATAGCCACCATGTTGAATTTTAGACTATATATATAGACCATAGACTTATGTTCCATTAGATCAAGATATTGCATAATTTCATTATTCAAACATTCACTTCGATCGCATGGTAAGAACACAACAATAATTAAAAAATAAAATCTTTCACAGGCGCCATCTTGAGATTATGAAAACAATTGAATTAAATTATATGGCAGTAGATTAGATTTTATGTAAACATTTATCGACCAAATTTCACTGCGCTTGGATGATTGAATCGCGAGAAAAGTCCATTTAAATGTATTAATTCGTTTGGCCGCCATGTTAGTTTTATGCTCATCAGGTTATTGAAAGTCAAATAGATGAACTAATATGTCAATAGCTTCTATCAACACACACAACTTCAGTTCGATTGCTGTAATAGATTCGCAGATATTGAGAACCGTCTAAATATTTCTGATGCCCGCCATATTGGATGGTTATATATAGACCATAGAGTTATGTACCAGTAGATTGAGATTATTGCTTAAGTTCATTATTCAAACGTTCACTTTGATCGTATGATTAAGACACAAGAAATAAAAACTTATTATTTTAAAATTCGCACGGCTGCCATCTTGAGGTTATAAAAACAATTGAATTAAATTGGATGGCTGTAAGTTATATCTTATATAAACATTTACCGTACCAACTTTCTCTGCGCTTGGATTTTTAAATCGCAAAAAAGTCTATATAAATCTTTCAAATTCACTTGGCCGCTATGTTGGTTCTGTACGTAACAGATTTTTGAAAGTTACATAGGTGAACTTCGAGTAGTGCCTTTTATCATCGAACAAAATGGCAGGGTGTTTGTTATCAGTAACCGATGTGGAGATAAAGAATGCCAGTGAAATATTTCGCGCGGCCCTCATGTTGGATTGGTGAAACGTATTAAAATTTGAAATGTGCCGTCGAGGTTGGACAAAGTAGTAGTATGTTCATACCGAGTTTTATTTAAATCTCTTCGGTCGTTTAGATTAAATTAATTAGAGGGACACACACATACGCACCAAAATGAAAATAGTCTAAAAATCCCACGGCCTAGCCAGGAAACGAACCCGGGTCCCTGTGGGATAAAACGAGTATAGAAAACCTAGAAGCCATTTCTTCATTGTTTCATTTACTTAGAATTATCTTCAGTCAGTTAACACGTACGGCAACGCCCAATTACCTTCTTGGACGGTTAATGTTAGTATTCTACAGTATATTGAACACATATAACTGAAATAAATGACAACTTATAAATTGAACAATTCCCTACGAACGTGTCACGCGAACATCGTCACATGAAGGTTAAGTTCATGTGAGAAATTATGCGATATAACTTGGTTAATATTAATGGTTGTTAGTTGGTAAATGATGTAAACAATAGTATTATTATTTTATTTTCATTTCGTTATGTCATCTGCGGAGCGCAATAGAGCTTTTAAGCAAATGATGTTGTTATCTTCCCACAAAATCTCTTCGTCAGAGGTGTTTCATCTAGATAAAGAGCGGAACCTTCCATGTATTGAGATTTTTGTTATGATATTTGGATCCCGGTTTTTGCTGCAATTTCGTGAAGTCTTTCAAGAGCTTGAACTGTTTCTTGCCTATTTTAAAAAATAATAGCTAGAGCATCTGCAAAAGCCAAACACTGCAGATGAAATTTGTTTTTGAGTAGCCGACCAATAGCTGTTCCATTTGTTTCATTTTCCCATGTCTCGATAACTTTTTCAAGGAAAAGATTGAACAATAATAGAGATAATCCTTCTTCTTGTCAAAGTTCTGTGTTCATAGGAAAAGGGTGAGTAAGTTCACGTTGATATTTAACTTCTGAAGTTGTGGCTGTCAGTTTCTGTCTAATTAAGTCTCTTGTTTTCCTGTCTACTTTCAATTCTTCTAGAATATTTAATTGTC
Source organism: Meconema thalassinum (assembly GCA_946902985.2). Taxonomy (NCBI): domain Eukaryota; kingdom Metazoa; phylum Arthropoda; class Insecta; order Orthoptera; family Tettigoniidae; genus Meconema; species Meconema thalassinum. The sequence continues at coordinate 814,102,193 of OX336389.2, read as the reverse complement.
GGTCTACTGTGAGACAAGCTTTCTTGAGTCGACAAAAGTAAGCACTGTTTGCCTTGTTTTACCGATTTTCAAAATAGATTTGTGATTGAGAATTTGTTTTGAGCAGCACCGACCTTTTCTGAATCCTGTCTGATATTCGCCAATTAGGTACGGTATTCTGTTTGTTTTTCAAGTCTCGTATTGTACCCATATGATGGGGACAGGGGTCGAACCTATGACATTTTAGATCAAGGAATAGAAAATATTCATAAGACTTTGGCGTTCTTACAGACCAGCAGTGAGGCAATATGAAGCAACTCACGCAATGAATCAAAACAATTAATGTCCGTTATCATAAGCTATTGCCTGCAGGCAGCATGTGATTCACCGTGAGCGTGAAGCAACGCAGACTCAGCCGGTGAGGTCATGCCAATGGAAAATTGTTATGCCAGAATAGAGATGGGGGATCCACCTCTTGATACGATGCAGCATTAAAATGACAACCCTGGATTGCAGTACAACATCGCAGTATTACAAAATAACTGGTTTTCTTGGAAATTACGCAAAATTGTTAAAATCTTTTAGCGTCAATCAGAATAATCCTGGGACTTAGGAATTAAAGAAGGATAAAAATTGTTAACTTATGCACAGGGAAAAAGTGATTACGAAGCTATACGTTATCTGAGGTGAAGCCATCGAGTAGTCCAGAGTAGGTAACAAAAAAAATCGCCCTCATGGTGCAGGAGCACTGTGGATTTTAAATAATTAATTGCAGCGATCGTTTTTCGAAAAATGAAATGAAATTGTAACGTTTGGATCATGAGGAACATAAAGGTTATTTTTCCACAGACGTGCGACGTCTGCTTCAAAAGTTAGTATCAAGAAGAAGAGAAAAATTATTTATTTTGCGAGTTTTAAATAAATAGCCAGGCTTCCAGCCAGAAATTATTCAGTCTACCAGAAGTGCCAGAGGGCACGGTACTGTTTCACCAGTATTCAGTCTACCACGGACCTCGATGGGAGGTCATGCTGATTCGCCAGTAAAAGTCGAGATTACGCCGAGATACGAAGTTGGACCCGACCAAGGGCTGAAGTAACAGCATTTAATATTCAGTCTGCAGTGACCGCTGAGGCGCGTTGCGCTGGATCAAGTATATTCAGTCTTCGGTGCCACTCGGAGGGGAGCACGCTGGATCAACAAGTCTTCATGCTACTCTGAGGAGTGAATGCTGGATCGCATCGCCAGTCTACAAGCAAACGCTGTTCGTCAAAGACTCTTAAGTTTTCAGTCAGTCAGTCCAGACGGGACTCGACTTTACGCAGCAGTACAGTATATTGAACATGAGACCTCTGGGAGAGGGCCATGAAGTCTCGGAGAAATAATCAGTCTACAGTTCGACAAGAATACGCTGGTTCGATACCACGCACAGTAAGAAGGCAGTAGGACTCTGCATTTATAAAGGTCGTGAGTATAAAGATATATCGTGATACGCAAATCCACAGTTAGGTCCGGGGAAGTGCCGCACTTTAGCTAAGTCAAGTATTGCTAGTGCTAGGTCGAGAATAGGATCTGATGGTCTTTAATGGTAAGCCATGCAGACATAGGACCGTGGAATGAAGTGAAAGTGAAGTACGCGCTCAAAGTATAACTATACGCGCCGTCGAAGTGAAAATATTGAACATTGACGATAGCGAATTCGAACTTTGTAATAAGGAAGGAATTGTTCGAGAACTATCAAATTCAGAACCTGAATTTGTCAAATAAGAAAACCCCGTTAAGCTACTAAACCAGTGCGTTTAAATGGCGGAAATAGACATAACTTTGAAAGTCGAGAACAAGGGTCAGAGCTAGGAAGCTGTCACAGAATAGAACGTACAATCCGTACTAAGAAGAAGAGGGAATCGTTATCCAGGAAACGTGTCGGAAGCCACCGCTCGTGACTGAGATACGACATAGACAATTGAACTAGGTGTGATCCACTGTATATATTATTAAGTGTAAACAGGACTAAACCTCAATTGGTTTTTAAACACGTGTGATGTGTTTTATAGTGTATAATTTACAAGATTGAAAACGTGTGAAACGTATTACAGTGTATTTTAAAGGGTTATATAAATTTTTGTGTTAGTGTTCCCAAAATTGGAAGATATAATGTGTACTTTTATAAGTATGTTTTACCAAGTGAAAACCACGGGTGTTGTGGGAAAATAAATTATGTGTTACCGTATTGTCAGTAATATGTGGTAATTTACGGCAATATGAGCGAAATCCTTTGCATTGGCGGACCATGGGTTCCAGACTCGGTGAGTAGAGAATGAATTAAAATATATTGAACCATTGTGCGCCCTATTTGAAATGTACCATTGTGAAATAATTAAGTGCCAAGTGATGACAGTTGAAATGTCTTAAGTAAATTGCTTCTTGGGAAGAAAGGCTGAAATTGTGAGGCCACGTGATGAATTACGAATTAATTCCCTATGCACGCAAGCAAGTAAAATGTTAAATAAAGGGACGGAACCAAATTGTTGTTGAAATAAATATATGAATTGATAGTAAACCAGTGACGGTTGATATGCAAATAAATGCAGTAAAAGTTGAACGCAACTTAGCTAATGAGCGAATGAATAAATAAAGTGAAATATAACTTAATGAAAGTTAACGTAATTGAAAGTAATGATCAAAGTAATTGATTAAAGTAATTTATGAACCTAGGATGGCTGAATTGTACTAAAGTAACTAAATGCAAATGACCTTAGCAAACACATAAGTACAGGCATAAAGGTCTAAGTAAAGTAAATAAAATAATAACAGACCACGGTAATAAAGTCATGAAAATAAAGTAATGTGAATAATGCAAGTAGGTTTGTTGTCCTGACAAGGATATCTGAACTGAAATAATAAAAGGTTGATTATCCAAGTAATATATTATTGTCGCCGAAATAGGCTGGACCAAATGTAAGCTTAGGGCTTTATAAATAATGAAGTTTGCGTGCATGTAGGACGATCATTAAGACTATAGGGAAAATCTTCGGTTGACCGGGGCAGGTCTTATATTGTATCAGAGTGAAGGGTTTTCTCACTACTGAAAAATGTGTAATTCTCACGTAGCCAGGGTGCGCGTGATGGAATAAGTATCGTCAGACTGGATGGATGATTGTTGCGTCAGTCAGTTTGGCCGGATTGCGGTGGAATAGATTCCCAGTCGTGCGCTATTTCTAGCCTAGCAACCAGACAGGGCATGGTGTCTCTGGGTTGGTTAGCTTTATATATTTGTATTCCCATCGCAGCAGAATTATAGTCGTAGCCAACTACGGGCTGAAAATACGTACATGTTAATTCCTTAATAGCAGTGAATGATCTTCCAAAGTAATGCACGAATAAACATGAATAATTAGACTGTATGCAGTCGGTAATGAATGAATAGGAATGAATCGCTTGGATTTTCAATAAATTATGTGGTCACTGTAAGAGTTTGAAACATATGGTTTGAGAAGTGTTATGCTAGGTCAAGTTGCAAAGGAAGGCAAGACCACGTTTGTTTACGAGAGGGTCGCTCACTCCGCCTGAGACGGGGGGAAGCTAATGGCAGTCGCACCGAGTGCCGGCCAGAGCAATAAAAATTTCACTGAATGAAAGAGAATAACGTATAGGGTAGACCTTGTGGTTTTGTTACCGGGTGTGTTGAACCACCTTCAAAACCTGCACACCGTCCTCAGTTACTGATTTCAGTATGTTCTTAAGGCCTCCAGCAATGTTTACTCCCACCTAACACCCTCAACTGGCATGGGACCAAACCACACCATCTCGATTCACCCCTAAGGAATGTTTTAATCGAGATGTTTATCAGTGCTGCTAATGGGGGGGATTTCCCCTAACGTTTCAAAAAAGGAGCTGTGCCTGTGTCACCACCCCTTCCCCTTCTACCCCCTTTTGTATGATTCTTCGAATCAGGCCCTTTTTAAGGGCTGAAACGAGGTCTTAATCGCTGAAAGGGCTGTAAAGGTCCCTAGAAGTAGTGTTGACACGAAATCAACTCCTTCCGATCGTTGATTGACATTCCATCCCCCAGTGAATCTTAGCAAGGTAAATCTCCATTCAAGGCTTATGGGGTCTAATTTAGTTCCATTTCTATGAGAACTTAAAAATGGTGACTGTGCGAATTGTTTTAAAATTACCTTTATATTTCTCATGTCTTAAACAAGTGGGTTGGTATAGTGAATTACAATTTTTATATTCATCTGCTCGCATATAATTCATTAGCATATATGTAAAAAATCCAACATGGCGTCCATATGATATAATTCACCGATTCTACATATCTCCGAAATCATTAATGCAATCAAACTGAAATTTTGTATGGTGTTAGAGGACTGTTAATGAGGACAAACATGTGACTTTCCAAATCATAAAATCACAAAAACATATCTTGATATATTTAAAATTACTTTTCTGACGAACTAATCTCCGGAGTGCCATAAAACTTGGCACAGCGAATTTTAATTATGCGTTTAGTATTGTACCCTTCTATTAAGGAGAATACATTGTTATACTGTGCTAGATCGTCAGATCTGGGTGTGTAACGTTCTATCCCCAATGTGTAACACATATATTCCGTATTTCAGCAAACAGGTAGACAATCTACAATCATAACTATCTCATTACTTCTATAAATGAACTTAACTCAATAAACATGGCAAAAACAAAAAAGATTTACATTTGCTTTACAGATAATAATAGATACATGATAATGAACTCAACCCTTCTCACTGTTATTATCTCCTGTTACAATACAAACCAATAGTCAAATGACCTCACTTTCCTCACCATTTAAATCTTATTATTATTCAACTTCATCTAATTAAAATTCATTGATATCCATCTTTTCACAAGCTAATCTCAATTAATATTTATTACACTTCTCAATTTAATCTCATTAATATGCATTACCGCACGTAAGTCTTGATTGCTCACAGCATTGATTCAAACCTCCAGTCGTAATCGACGATCTGGGAATTTCACTTCTGTGTCCACCCGCCCAACTACATCGCCGAATCCAACATGATGCTCTACTGGCATCGAATCCAAATGCACCCTAGCACCTTCCACTTAATACCTACCGACAGTAGTGGCTACGCTGGCTAAAGCGCGGCGTTAGGTCATGGGGCCAAGCTCTCTGCTGACTCGGTAGACGCGTGGGTTCGAGCCCCACCGTCGGCTGTCCTTGAAATGGTTTTCCGTGGTTTCCCATTTTCAACACCAGGCAAATGCTGGGACAGTACCTTCTGACAGACCACGGCCGCTTCCTTCCACATCCCTGCCCACTTTCATCCATTCATCTCATCTCTCATCCCGACGCGCAGGTCGCCCACGGGCGTCGACTAGAAAGACCTGCACTCGGCCTCTCAGGAGGCTACACAAAAAAAAACTTCATACCTCCAGACGCCATACGATCTGGGAACTTCAACTATTGGTCCAACAACCCAAATCAAAACCTGATGCTCCAACTAGCATCGATCAGTGCACACTCGCACGATTCACTTCCACACACAACTCAGTTCAGTCCCTACGGGATGTCTATTCTCGAAACCCATTTTATATTTTCTCTCATTAATAAATCCTCTATTTACTGTATCCAGCCCAATTCAGCTGTGCTATTCATTCAACTACTCAATTTATGATAATCCATAAACAAACTACTAATCTTTCAATATTCATAATTTGGCTTTTACATTCCGGGCACTCAGTACCTTAGTTACCAACAACAGTGGCTACACTGGCTAAAGCGCAGCGTTAGGTCATGGGGCCAAGCTCTCTGCTGACTTGGTAGACGCGTGGGTTCGAGCCCCACCGTTGGCCGTCCTTGAAATGGTTTTTCGTGGTTTCCCATTTTCAACACACGGCAAATGCTGGAACGGTACCTTCTGACAGGCCACGGCTGCTTCCTTCCTTATCCTTGCCCAGTTTCAATCATCATCACCCATTCCATCTCTCATCCCGACGCGCAGATCGCCCCCTGGCGTCGACTAGAATGACCTGCACTCGGCCTCTCAGGAGGCCACACGACAAAAAAAAGTACCTTAGTTAACTTTTACTTTAATTAGTCGTCATTTTCCCCTTCTCAACCTGACCACCTATTCTTATCTTGACATTGATTCATTCTACCTCTCAGCGACATTTATTTTATTTACATTATTAATCATATCAGAGGGCGTACATTCTCCACAATAAACTGCATTACGCATCAAATTGATTTAGTAATTTCTCGTTGAATCTACTGTTATTTAAACATTTTATTCTGTCCTAACCCAGATTTTATTATTCTTAATTCTCCTTTCATGTACCATTTACATTTTAATTTTTACTTTTCATATTCATATTCTAACGAATTATTGACCCTGTTCCTTTGAACTTAAATTCATGCCCCCTTGGGTACCTTCCTGCCACTATATTACACATTTTATGATTGATGCGAGGTCATTACAATCAAATACTTTAATCAAATGCTGGTTCTTACCGATCTGGCGTTAAGAAATGGCTCAATATGGGCTCGCCCATCCTGTGGCGTTTACCCTTCCATCAATACACACATGATGCACATAACAATTTTCTTCCGAAATGTATTCAAGCTCCACACTGACACACATTGCCATTTCTTATAACACTTCAATTCAACACTATGACAATTCATAAAACTTTTAAATCTCTTGAAAAACACTTAATATAATTCATTTATATACACTTCACTTGTTTCAACTTTCTGCCTCCTCTCACCACGCATATGATGGTTCCTGCTACGGTCACGGTCCTATAGGATCTCCCTATCATCATCATCGTACAGTCCTGGATTACTGAAGATTCCCCTCTCGTTCCTGTACGTCCCGCCTTCAAAAAATCCCGTTCTCTTCCTACGTTTCCAATGTTTATTATGCACTAGCCATAATCTACATATTAATTAGTTTCTGTGTAGCTCAAATGACAATAATTGTCGCTACAGCCCTGAACGCCTATTGATCATTCCCTTAAGGTCTCGTGTTTACTGGCCTAATGCGTCGTGATATCTATTGATCATTCACTCATTCGCGGTGCGAATTGTTCCTCTGAACCACTTAATCTACATGAACGTACTGTACTCGTATTTGCTGTGTGTAAGAATCCGTCATTTGAAAAGTTTTGAAACAAAGCCAATGATGTATAAAATCAAGTATGGATTGTGACCAGAAACTAGTTTTTTACGAGTTCCCTAGTAACCCAGCGCGCCAATAGGAATATTCGCTGCATAAATTCGAGTCGAAAGGCAAGAAGCCGGTCTCGGGTCTTTGTGATGGCAAGCCGAACTTGACCGAAGGGATGAGACGACACGCGCCATAGGAATTCCGACGCGTGCCAAGAAACTCGACCCTACTTCAGCCACTTGACCAGAGCAAGCCAATGGAATGCCGTGTTACAAAAGTTAAATTAATTATCATAATTAGCATATCTCAACAAGGAATTGTACAGTGTGCAGAAGATGAATGTGGTAGAGTTTCAGGGAAAAAGAAAGAAATGGAAACACCCTGGTGGAATGACACAGAATAGGATGCAGTGAAGGAAAAACAAAAGGCTTTTAGTAGCTGGATCAGAGGCAGAAACTCAGAGAGTAAGGAAAAATATCATGAAGCAAAGAAAACATGTCAGAAAATCATACAGGAAGAAAAACAGAAGTGCTGAGAAAGCTTCACCGAAACCCTACAGGAGGATTTTAAGGAAGTAAGAAACTTCTGTATGGATTGGTTAGAAACAAAGTGAGAAATAAAGATGTAACAAATTTTTTAAAGACAGATAGTGGACACATCTTGACACAAAGAGAGGATATATTTCAGCGATGGGAAGAGTATTTCGCTAAATTAATTAACGTCAATTCAAGGAACTGGCCGAAGAGGAAGAACATGAACAAGAAAAGGTGGAAGAAAATCGAAATGAAGACATAGCAATTTTGGAAATAGAAGAAGCCCTAAGGAAGATGAAGAATGGTAAAGCACCCGGAGTGGATAAGTGACTACAGAGATGATAAAAGGCAGCAGGACCAGTAGGGTTACATTGGATGTATAGACTATTTGGAGTGATATGGAAGGAGAAACAAGTACCAGAAGACTGGAGGAAGGGTGTGACAATTCCAGTATTCAAGATGGGTGATGAGAAAGAATGTAACAATTATCGGGGAATCACTCACATTTCCCATGTTGCAAAGATCTTTGAGAGGATATTAGATTTAAGAGCGAGAATGAAAGTAGAGACAGAAATGGAGGAAGAACAACATGGATTTCGAAGAGATAGATCAACCTTCGATGTAATCTTTGCTCTAAGAAACATGTTGGAGAAAAGATGGGAGTTCAAAAAGGATTTGGTGATGACATTCCTAGATATTGATAAGTCATACGACAGTGTACCACTAAGATTGGTCCGGGACGCATTAATAAAAACCAGGGTAGGCAGAGCAGAAATACAAATGATCAAAGCCATATATGAAATGTGTATGAGTAGTGTGAAGACCAAGCTAGGACAAACAAACTGGTTCAGTGTTGAAACAGGACTTCGACAAAGAAGTGTGTTATCCCCTATACTGTTTATAACTGTCATGGATGAAATCCACAAGAGTATGAATTGACAAATGAGAAGCAAGGAGACTAAGGCCTAACTCTTTGAAGACGACACAGTAATGTGGGGAGAAAATGAAATAGAAATGCAAGTACAAGTGGCTGTATGGATTCAAGAGATAGAGAGATATGGAATGAAAATAAGTGTGGAGATGAATAAGACTGTAGTGATGACAAGAAACAAGAGAGAAGGAAGACAAAATATTGAAGTCAATGGAAATCCATTGGAAATGGTGAAAATCTTTATATATCTGGGAAGCATACTCACAGAAGATGGTACAATAAATGAAGAAATTGGAAAGAGAATCCAACAAGCTAATGGGTTTTACCAGTGTGTGAGAGTTTTAGTATTGAACCAGGAAGTCCCAGAGAAATGCAAGAAAGTTCTATTCTAAATGTATTACTCACCAATTTTGACATATGCAGCAGGTACATGGACCACAACAAAATGCGATGAAAGCCGAATCCAAGCAGCCGAGATGAAGTTCCTTAGAGGAATAATTGGGAAGACACGGATGGATAAAATCAGAAATGTGGATATTAGAGAGAGAACTGGTTTTTTCAAAAATGCAAGAAGCCGAAGTGGTACGGACATACGATGAGAATGGAAGAATATAGAGTACCAAAAAGAATATTTATGGAGAAAATACCAGGAAGAAGACCACGAGGAAGACCCAGAAAGAGGTGGATAGATACAGTGAAGGAAAGCATAGAGAAGAGAGGAGTGAAAGAAAAAGAAGTATTGCTAGAAGGAAATGAATGGTGGAGGGATAGACAACTATGGAGGTCCTTGATTCGCAAACCAACCCAGGGAACTTAAAACGGGAAATGAAGAAGAATTAGCATATCTCATTACGAGAGTGATTTAAACACTTCAGGACACCAGAACAGTTGTAGAACGCTATATAAATTTATTGAGACATATTTGAAGGTAATAAGATGCATAACTATGAAGAATTGAGTATTTGGAATAAACGCGCAATTGCGACTAGTTTTTTTTTATAGAGGTGACGCTAACTTTTTATCGAAGAGGGGGAGAAGCGAATTGATTCGAGTTTATTTCTACTGAAGACTTCATTGGGAATAGACGTGTTCCAAGGCAGCGCAACAATTTGCAATATTATTGTGTAGTTTTTGTAATGGCGGAGGCCTACGTCATGGGTAAATTCATTTATTTTGCGGGTTTAATTTAACGACATTAATTTATTTTCTTGTTAACTCCCGTCATCTAGGACACAGCAGTTGTTTACCGGAATTAAATTGATATTACATTATTTGAGCTTGTGTAAGCAATCTTTATCTTATGATTGTGTCCGAGGGAAACTAATTCGTAAACTATATACAATATGAAATTACTTACGTAGCATTTTGAGTAGATATTAACGTAATATTTTAAATTTATACTTTATTTTTATAACGTGTAATTCATGTCAATAATAAATAGACAGGCACGTGTTTTACGTTTTCCTGATATTTTATAGAAATTTAGCATTGTCTTTTGTAGATTATTGATAGAGGAATGTGCTATAGGGTTGTGGTATTTCCAATGACCTGATCATTGTCCTTACGCCCGAGATTTTTGATTCTCGAACTCCCGTGTAGTGGATTAGAACCCATGTGTATTGTAGTTAGTTACTATACCACATTCAGTTAATTCCTCTCTCCCTTATCCGGAGTGTATTCGCTAGTAGCACTGTGTAGTTCTTTCTAGCCGGGGACTTCATGATGATACGATCCATTTTCCATCTGTGGATTTTGTTGGATCATTCCAGGAATACGAGTACAGTACTTTATAGCGTACCTGGTTTATTATGCTTATTACATTAATTTGTGGTTTATTATATTCGTATTTACCACGCGAACATTTTCTTTGTTAGTTCACTTTGTAAACTCGCTCTATGTGAGCGACCACTAACGAACTCGGAGTATCGCATCCTCACTTTAAGGTGGCTTGCTAACTTGTGTATAAATACTTAACTCATAACCTTTTAATAGTTATATTACTTTGTGATAATTGTTCACTTATACTTGTTTTACTGTCTGCAAAGTACACTTACTACTTGTTCACTAGACGCGTCATCTGGACCACAGAGGGTGGCAGGTTCCCCACTCAAATGTTCAGAAAACTGTGTGAAGACCTCCCTGCTGCAGGCTTATATAGCTTTGAGGTTAGAACTTAGTTCGCAGCTTCACCTCGTGAACTCATTTCCTTAATCATTGTCACTTTTGACTTCTGACACCATCCTCCTATGAAGAATTTCGTGTAAATCACGATAATTCGCTTTGGTGCTCAATCCGATCGGCCAATTAATTTATATTAAATTGTTAAATTTTACCGTGGGTACGCGCTGGAGTGGGGGTTCCCTGCTAACCCTACGCGGGCACACTACATCAGTGTGCTTCCACGGTGATTTCTGACTCTCCTTTAATTAAAGTCTTTCAGAGTTTCATAATTATCTCCTTAATTTATCCTTCCAAATCATTTCTTTCGTAGAATTTTACATTGGCTCAAGCTCTAGATCTCGATAAAAAGGGGCGTCATTCTTACCCTCTCTTCGCAGCCTCCTCATTTGGCAATAAGGTAGAACCATGTACGTCGCTTCGTATGCTCGAAACTAAGGAACGGTGACTACATAGATTCAGGATAGCGGCTAGTGGTACTATTAGAGTACGCAATTGCACAATTACGGTGAAACTTGGTAAAATAGGAGTATTGTATATGAAGTATCAGAAGCGTAACTGATAAATGCATTACACTGAATATAGACCGCACCGTCCACCTTGGAACTTCACAACTTAAAAATAAACAATTTCTATGTTTCGGAATCATAATAACGCAAATGGGAGATATAGTAGAAACATATATGGAGTATCGTATGTTCAATGCAATATTACAGCGGCTCTTAATTTTCTATAAGGTGGCTGGGCGTTATCTTAAAACGTACTGTAATAGTCAAACATTCAGAAAGTAATTGCGCAGTTATAACGAAACTTACTAAGAAAGAAGTACCATATAAGGAAACTTGCTGATGTAAGCCATGCCAATATCGCACTGAATACGGCGCGTGGTTGCTACCTTAAAAGTATAGTATATGATAATTAATAACTCATTTTTTTAAGACACAGCAACGAAAATTAGCAGTCATGTAGAACCTAGTAGGTAGCTTCCGATTACCTAGTCAAAAGATCAGCGACACCATACGTTAATGATGGCGTCTGTGCGTATTCATAAGACTTGAATTTATTTAAATTACAATGCAATAGCACAATTAACGTGAAATTTAGTGTGAAAGGAGTACCATACAAAAGACATTACTACCATTATTCATAGTAATTTCACTCTGAAGATAGCCGTCTTGAAATTACAAAATACACAAACAAATATATATACCGGGTGTTTCAAAATACTTTTACAAACTTTGCGGATTTGTTCCTTACACCAAAACAAGAAAAAAAGTTTATATACACATATGCCCCAAATCCTTCGTTTTCGATTTATTAATGAAAGAACATTGTACAGTGACACATTAATTGACTGCCTGTATGGAGGTGTTTAACACATGAACTCATATTTTAAAAAAAAGGTTCCTGACACCGACAGAAGGAAAAACTGTCATATCCACAGGTGTCCCAGAATCTTTGTTTTCCCGGGAGGGACTGTTGAACACATTGGTTCACTGATAACACTTCACCACACACAGCTCACAACAAGTGCTCGAAATGTCCTCCTCTTGTGTCGAGACATGCATGAACACGTCGCATCATGGACTGCCGGACCCGCTCAAAGACTCCGGGCTGTTGTCGAATGGTGTCGCAGGCATCCACGATACGTCCATGAAGAGTTTCCACATCCGGGATGGCTACGGCATACACCAATTGTTTCAGGTGCCCCTCTATCCGTGCATAGCGCAATGCCGCTGTGCGGCTGAAATTGAACGTTCCCGATGAGTATACCCATGTGTTGACCACTCCCTCAAGGGACAACAAAGGGGTCGGGGACACATGTCATATGACCTTGTTTTCTTCTGTCGGAGTCAGGAACCCTTCCCCGAAGTTTGTCAAAGTTTTTCTGAAACACTCTGTGCATATATATTTTAGTGATACAATATCTCAAATTAGCATTGAAGTAGAACCGTAAATGGAATTCGTAAGCCAAAGGCAAGAAAACACTCTCGCCGTATTTACAATATGGTGGCTGAGCATACCATCAAAACATCAAAATCAGTAACTCGGGATTCAATTACACAATTAGCATGAAAGTTTGTAAGACGGGAGAAAGAGATAAGGTACTTTGATTGCACTAGTCATAACTAAACCTATTACTCTGCATATAGCACGCAGCCTCTATATTGAATATGTCATACATTAATATCGACAATCCACTATTATAGTTTCTATCACGAAACACAGCATATATGTATTCTCTTATAGAAGTCTTTCCCTATAGAAGGCCGAAGATAAACGATTCCATACATTCAAGATGATGAATGGACGTACTTTTCTAAGGTTCCAATCAATTTCTCTGTATGCAAAAGTGGAACTACAACGAAATCTTATAAAGGGTACAACACTTAACGTTCATCACAGGAACATTCAATTTTACTCATTGGTGAGGACAAAGAACTATGAAAATCCACAGCCTGCTTCCAGTCTCCGACCGGGTCAGGAATGGAATGAATGAAGCCCCCATCTAGCGGCGAGGATATGAACTGTGCCGGCTGCCGAGGCCTGACGCACTCCTCTGGGGCAATGATTAAATGAATGACATATGAAATGAAATGATAGTGGAGAGTGTTGCTGGATTGAAATTTTGACAGGGAAAACCGGAGTACCCGGAGAAAAACCTGTCTGCCTCCGTTTTGTCCAGCACAGATCTCACATGGAGTGACCGGGATTTGAACCACGGACCCAGCGGTGAGAGGCCGGCGTGCTGCCGCCTAAGCCACGGAGGCTCGACAAAGAACTATAATAATATAAAATAATATAACCTTACTCTGAAGAGAAAGTAGGCCACATATTATTAACTGAACGTCTTTTTATCAAATACAGTCAGAAAACATTACGCACAAGGAACGGCCGACGGGCCAAGCTATCTGTGGACTTGGTAAAAGACTATCCTGCACTGCTCAACAAGAAAATATCAATGTTCTTCCCGTGTAACTGTCATATTTTCCTACTCCATCAGAGTAGACGCAGAGAATCGAAGTTCTTATTTGTTGTTCTTGTTTCATTTCGTGGCTTGATATACCTCGTCCATTAGCCCCGAGTACTTGTATTTGTGAATTTTGTCTTTGTCTGATATGATAACGGTAAGAATTAGTTATCAGTCAATTTTAATATTTTATTATGATTAAGGTGCAGATTGAAGGTGCGCCCCAGGAATTGAAATAAAGTACAATTGTAACTCTTAAAAGGAGTAAATGTTGAATGCACCGGGGACAAGAGTATAGTCAGTGTCGGGATTTAACATTCAGACCTCCAAATGCCAACTGCACCTTGGCTATGCTGGTGATTTTCCTTATTTGTGAAGAGGTGTGAGTGTTTCTTCTCTTGATACAAATTATCCAACATGGTGCAAACTTTCTGGTGCTCTAACGCTTGTTGCTGTTTTTATTATCACAATGTCACAATGAAAGCACCTTAGTGAATAGGTGTCTCTTTATGGTTTGAACATAAAACAGTCTACCTGGGTCGTTCGTTCCACTTAAGAGGACTTCTTGTGAGAGGAGAGATACAAGCACTATTATGTGGCAAATGATATATGATGGCATGAAATGCCTTTCAGTAAAATTAAATATTTCTATTACAGATGTGAGTTACTGGGATTATCACAAAGCCTCAGAGTTTACTCCACTATCTGCTCCACCATTTACTTATATTTCTTAAAATAATTCTTTTGGGCTTTCGAGTTCTGCAGTTATTGTTCGTTTTCAAAAGAGTGGGTCTAGGTTTAAAGGTGTGCAGACTAAGCAGTGATTGTGGTATTGCAGAGATACCATTACTTATAAACAGAGTGTATGTCAGTACCTTTAGCCAGCTGCGAGGGGAGGTTAGAATTTGAGCAAGGACAGGTGGAATCACAAATCAAACGGTAAGCATTTGTGGGTGATTTAATACTAAATAGTAATGTTATTAAAAATACTGGCGCATTAAAAAACCCTTGTTTGGCGTGATTCCGGCATCCAGGCGTCTTTAGACATTCCTTCAATAAATCAATGAGCCAATCAGGAATCCTCATAGATTGAAATATTTCAAACCAGGTGCAGTAAATCTTAACGTTTAAATGAGCCAATGGGTGCATACGGCAGAGAACAAGTAGGGACATATGTTCTTAAGGAGGATGCACGCTCTGCTTATCCTCAAAAAACCATGGCCTCAGGCAGGCAGAAGTTTAGGGACCTATCTCTCCTTGAAAACAGGTTGCAAGCTTATATGGGCCTATTTTAAAGGCTGTGGCAGGAGAGTTAAAAAGGTTTAAAAGTAGGAATGAAAAAGTTAGAGAATCGATAACAAACACCAATTTGCGGTCATTCCACCCTCAGATTTTTCCACTTTCTCAAATTAAAACAAAGAGTAGTTAAAAATGCTATCGTCAGACACGAGTTCCGCTCACAAAACAATCTAGATGACCCACTTACACAAGGTTAGTCAGGTGGAAGCTAGCCATGAGAGAACACCTGTACAACGACAGGACCATTCTAACGGAGAAGTAACCATTATCATTGTAGAAATCAGTGTCCTTGATCTAATTCATCATATTGTGTTGTATCGCTTAACTATTTACGCAATCTTATAATACAACATTATAGAACAGCCTAACTTGTATTTTTTAAATAGGTAGATTTGCTGTGAATCATAACAACACCACAATTCTAAATTGTGTATATAAATCCAAAATTCAACCAACTCCAGTGATCAGGATTTGTTAATGACCACCTGGCGGCCGAAACGCGTAATCTGAATTTGCCCTTATTAATGTGAATAAGAAGTAATACCTGATGTTTTTTTTTCATAACTTGTGTTATAATATATATGTTGTACCCCAGCCCAATCAAATTGCGCAAATAGTGTGTTGACAGACTGAAATGTATAAGTTGACAATTAATGAAAAGTTTTCTCATTGTATCCTCACATTTAAAATGGACAGTAGTATGTTATAAAAGGATACTTTGTAAAGCATTCGCCTTCATAAGAGTTTGCTCTTGTCATTCTTAACGCTGAAACAGGACTATGGACAAGAATGAAGGGATGGCATCTAAATGATCCTCCCTTCATTTATTCACTATTTTGCTGTATAAAATGGATTTTGGACACGGGAAATGCATTTGAGGGATAGTGTGTGTTCTGTAATAATTTATCCAGCGGAGAGTTCTAGCAAGGGCACGCTTAAGGACTGGGTTGGGTAGCTGGCGTTTGAAGATCGAGCGTTCAAATCCCGGCGTTGGCAGCGTCCATCCTGACTCAGACATTTCCACGGAGACTTTCCTCTCTCACTCAATGCCAATTATTGTTTGGTAATCTTGATTCAAGTCCATAGGTATCTTCTTAGATTTCAGATGGTAATGATTAAAATTACATCACCCTGCGTCAGTTTACAGAAGTTATAATACAATCAAACACACATAAATACACATACACATGCCAGATGACCATGATGTCCCAGGCTCAAAAATGTACAACCTTCCAGCCATTTTCTTGATGTGTAACATCTTTCCGCTCGGTTGCTGGATAGTTTTGTGGGAGTGATTTTGAACATTGGGGGCGGAAGTGGATCGGAACTATCGAGCTGGCAGTGGTGGATCCAACGGAAGTATGCACTGCCCGCTCGATCGATCAAACCGAAGTGTACTAACTGGCAGTGGTGTACAACAGAAGTATGCACTGCGCACTCGATCGATCAAACGGAAGTGTACTAGCTGGCAGTGGTGGACAACGGAAGTATACACTGCCCACTCGATCAATCGGACGGAAGTGTACTAGCTGGCAGTGGTGGAAAACGGAAGTATGCACTGCCCGCTCGACCAATCGATCCAGCTACCAGATTATCATTTTAAACGATATTTATCATATCAATATGACTCATTTTAACAGAATCCATATGAAATTACGTGTAGGTCTGTGAATGAAGAGGACCTGCTTATAAGGAATTTAAGGTTATGAGCGGTGTCGCGTCTATTAATCTAGTTGATCCATATCGTATTCTTTATTTAGGCTAGTGCTGGTGGAAGCTACAAATCATCTAATAAAATGAGTTCCGTATTATAAACTACAGAGCCTTCGTGGCTTAGGCGGCAGCACGCCGGCCTCTCACCGCTGGGTCCGTGGTTCAAATCCCGGTCACTCCATGTGAGATCTGTGCTGGACAAAACGGAGGCAGACAGGTTTTTCTCCGGGTACTCCGGTTTTCCCTGTCAAAATTTCATTCCAGCAACACTCTCCACTCTCATTTCATTTCATCTGTCATTCATTTAATCATTGCCCCAGAGGAGTGCGTCAGGCCTCGGCAGACGGCACAGTTCATATCCTCGCCGCTAGATGGGGCTTCATTCATTCCATTCCTGACCCGGTCGGAGACTGGAAGCAGGCTGTGGATTTTCATTTTCATTATAAACTACAATATCTGTAAAACACTCCCTTTTACAATAACAATTGAAAATGTGTGTATTGGAAACAAGGCAGTGTGTGCTCTGTAGCGCGAGAATATTATGGTAATACAGTAGGCAGTAGGACAAAGACGACAAATGGCATTTAAGTAAGCGGCATTATTGTCAAGCTGTGGTTGAGTAGGCTAGTCATATTAAATGCATAACAGAATGTTGTTATATGAGTGGAATAAAAGCTGAGATTAGGTCATTTCATGATTGTAGGAAGGCATGTTTTGATTGTTTACGACGAATTGTATGCGAGTCTTGAGAATAATGAATGATATAGTTACTGAGGAGTGTGCTCACAGTATTTGAGAGTACAGTCGACGTTGTGTCTCACTTTGTTATTATGAATTATTAAGGAAGGAAGGAAGCTTGTAGTTTTGCGTGACCGTTAATCTCACAATCATGATCCACGGTACCTCCCTTTTACGTGAAATGCGAACCACAGGACATGGCATTTCAATTTGAAAATCTCACATGTATTGACCGGGAATCAAACCCGGTCTACCTTGGTGAGAGACTAACAGCTTGACCGCTGCGCCACAAGTGTGACAGTAGCATATCTCGAATTCAATCTATACATTCATCATAGTACCAGTCTGAAAATGGAGCGTAAATTAACATTTTAAGAATGTCCAAGCTGTGTAGTATACCAGTAGGATAACATGTCAGATGTTACACATCATATGCGACTACTGTAAGGCTTGTATCTTTTTTTATTTCATTTTTCAGACTGCATCAATTAAAGACGTTTCTAGAACAAGACCCATTGAAATGGAGCTAGAGAATCAGTGAAAGCCCGGTGTAGGCCTATGATGTTATTTCATGGTTGAGGTATATTAATCCTAAATTGTTTAAGCATAGAACTGCAAAATCTTAGCCAACGTTATATAGGCTACGCGACCGTAAAACCCCCATCCATATTTTGGATTAGCCTCAGCTGAATGGCATGGAAATGCCCAGTCTACAAAAGCTCATTAACCTTGATTGTTCTCAAATTATTTTCAAAAATTGGCGGCGTTACTTACTTGCCTACTTTCGATTTTTGCAAAAAATGAAAGTAGACTCATGAGATAAACACAGGGCCAAAAATGGTGTTCCTGCCTGTGTGTGTGAGCTCCGCATGTCGGTCCCCCCCCTATCAATTTAAACACAGTTAAACCAAATTGAACGAAATTTGCTACAGAGGTAGCGCTAGCAAAGGGCACCTCAGTGTCATGTTTTATATCGCCGCCATCTTGATGGAAGCGTGATGGCAGCCACCCAAATGTCAAAAGCTTAAATCAAATTACGACCAACCAAATCATCTGATCTCTACCAAATTTTGCAACAACACACCTTTATGCGGTAAGCATCTCTTGACCAAACTAAAAGGTCATAAGCCTATTAGTTTGCATATGGCGGCCATGTATGTATGCAAATATATTCCACCTATCAATTAAAACACGGTGAAACCGAATTGAACGTAATTTGGTACAGAGGTAGCACTCGCAATGGGCACCTCAATGTCATATTTTATATCACTGCCATCTTGACGGAAACGTAATTGTGGCCACCCAATTTTTCAAAGATTAAATCAAATTAGTTCACCCTAATCATCTGATCTCTACTAAATTTTGCAACAACATACCTTTGTATGGGAAGCATCTTTGACCAAACTACAAGGTCATCAGCCCAATAGTTTGCAGATAGCGGCCATTTATGTGTGCGAATCGATTCCCCATACCAATTCAAACACGGTGAAACCGAATTGAACGAAATTTGGTACAGAGGTAGCAATAACAAAGGCCACCTCAGTGTCATGTATTCCATCGCCGCCATCTTGACGGAAACGCAAATGCCGACCACCCAAATGTCAAGAGCTAAAATCAAATTACGACCAACCTAATCATCTGATCTCTACCAAATTTTGGAACAACAAACCTTTATAAAGGAAGCATCTTTTGCCCAAACTACATGGTCATCAACATAATAGTTTGCAGATAGCGGTCATGTATGTGTGCAAATCGGTTCCCCATATCAATTCAAAAACGGTGGAACCGAATTGAACGAAATTTGGTACAGAGGTAGCAATAACAAAGGCCACCTCAGTGTCATGTATTCTATTGCCACCATCTTGACGGAAACGTAATGCCGGCCACCCAAATGGCAAAAGCTAAAATCAGATTACGACCAACCTAATCATCTGATCTCTACCAAATTTTGGAACAACAAACCTTTTTATAGGAAGCATCTTTTGCCCAAACTACATGGTCATCAACCTAATAGTTTGCAGATAGCGGCCATTTATGTGTGCGAATCGATTCCCCATATCAATTCAAACACGGTGAAACCGAATTGAACGAAATTTGGTACAGAGGTAGCAATAAACAAAGGCCACCTCAGTGTCATGTACTCCATCGCCGCCATCTTGACAGAAACGCAATGCCGACCACCCAAATGTCAAGAGCTAAAATCAAATTACGACCAACCAAATCATCGGATCTCTACCAGATTTTGGAACAACAAACCTTTATATAGGAAGCATCTTCTGCCCAAACTACAAGGTCATCAACCTAATAGTTTGCAGATAGCGGTCCTGTATGTGTGCAAATCGATTCCCCATATCAATTCAAAAACGGTGGAACCGAATTGAACGAAATTTGGTACAGAGGTAGCACTAGTAATGGCCACCTCAGTGTCATGTATTCTATCGCCGCCATCTTGACGGAAACGTAATGCCGGCCAACCATATGTCAAAAGCTAAAATCAAATTACGACCAACCTAATCATCTGATCTCCACCAAATTTCGGAACAACATACCTATATCGCGGAAGCATCTTTTGACTAAACTACAAGGTCATCAACATAATAGTTTGCAGATAGCGGCCATGTATGTGTGCATATCGATTCTCACTATCAATTCAAAAACAGTGGAACCGAATTGAACGAAATTTGGTACAGATGTAGCAATAGCAAAGGGCATCTCAGTGGCATGTATTCTATCGCCGCCATCTTGAAGGAAATGTACTGGTGACCACCGAAATATTATACGCTTAAATCAACTTATGACCAACCTAATCACCTGATCTCTATCAGATTTTGCAACAACATATTGTATTCGGGAAGCGTCCTTGGACCAAATAACAAGGTCATTAGCCTAATAGTTTGCAGATGCAAATATGTTCCCCCTATCAATTCAAACACAGCTGAACACAAATCGTACCACCATTGGTACAAAGGCTAGGAAGGGGCCATTCAGTGTCATGTTGTATATCGCCGTCATCGTAACTATAAAGAAATGGGGCCCACCCAAATGTTCTGAGCTTAAATCAAATTACGTTTAACCGTATCATCCGATCTCTACCAAATTTTGCAACAATATACCTTAATGTGGGAAGCATCCTATTCCCAAACTACAATGTCATCAGCCAAATAGATTCAAGGTGGTGGATGTATGATTCATGCAAGTAATATAGCCTAAACATAACTTACGATTAAGCAAGACCTGGCCTCAACATAGAGAGGTTTAATCTGTCCTCAATGAGGTGTCCGGTAGGATATTAGCACATTATAATAGAATATGTAACCGTAAAAGTGACCAACAGGTCAGGCTTACCGTGCTATATCGTTGAGGTTCCATGCCGTCCTGTTGTCAAACTGACTGCTATTTTTGCTCGTTAATACATATATTTCCATAACTTCCTAAGTGTATATCCTTTTAGGAATGCACTGAACAAAATAATATATGCATATTTAGTATCAAATGGTTTATATAAAAGCCAGAAAACGCTAATGAAATCGTTGATTTCAACACAAAATATGATACAGTTATACTAAACCAGTTGCTTATAAAGTATTATCGTAGGGCATCCGTGGGCTCTTAGTCAGGGGGTTCGTGGATCAAATCACTGCATGTTCAAACTTTTCTACTTCATCCTTTTTGGTATCTAATGATTTATAACTACTCACACGTTATAATATTAAACATATATACTGTAGTGTGTATTTGCAATCGGAAATATTGTATATATACTTATAACACCACATATTTCAACACTTGAATACAGCGATTGATATTCGTTGACCTTAATCCGCGGTAGAGACTAATGTTGTTGTTTTTGTTGTTGATTCTTTAGGGGTTTTGTGGCATCGTGGTCTTGTAGCTCCGTTTACTTGGGTGTGTGTAGAAGTTGTCTGATAACCTGTGTCACTGTGATGTCTGTAGGCTTACTAGTGTGTGTACTTGTATACGAGGAAGGATTTGGGTAGGAAACTGTTGTTGTTGTTTCATTTGTGATGCAAGGACATCATGGTCATGTAGCCCCGAGTACTTGGGAGAGTGTTGAATTTTGTCTGATAACCCGTGTTATTGTGATGACTGTATTAGTGAGTAAATATATAATTCAGGTGAGGATTCAATCAATCAACGTTTAATATCAGTATAGCACGTTGTATTTCAACAAGCTACTACAACCTAATTATACTCCTTGAAAAGGACAAAGAGTTATAACTATACCCGTGCATTTAGAAGAAAGAAACTATGTGTTATTTACTGAACATCTTGTTTACTTATGTATTTACCGACTGTGATAGCTACACTCACTAACGCGCAGTGCTGGGCTATAGGGCAAGCCTCCTTCAGACTCGGTAGACGTGGGTTTGAGCCCCACTGTCGGCCGTCTTCGATATGGTTTTCCAGGGTTTCCCGTTTTCAACTCCAGGCAAATGCTGTGAAGGTACCTTCTGAGCGGCCACAGCCACTTTCTTCCACATCCTTGTCCGGTTTAATTCATCATCATTCATGTCATCTCTCATTAACTCCTCACATGAGGTTGGCATCAGGAAGGGCATTTCGTCGTAAATCCCATCCATCACATCGCATATCATCCCCGACCCCCTTGAAACAGGAAGGGTTGACATTTATTTATTTATTTATTTATTTATTTATTTATTTATTTATTTATTTATTTATTCACTTATGTATAGCTCTATTAGATTGTGGGTTATGGATATAAATATATTTTATTTTCAAGAAGGCTTTTGCACGCTAAATGCTAAGTGGTAGTTTTGAGACAAGTGCTAACTAGATAACTTATATGATGCTGCTAATACACCAAGTTAATTGGTAATTGCGCAATTCCAGTTTAAGTACTGTAATTGATTTTAATATTCTTATAGTACGATACCCACCGTCTTCAATACATGGAGCTGGCGTTTTCAGCCTTGATCATACACAACCACTTGTACGGCTCTAACTTAGGCCTACAACTAACTACGTTTCGCTGTTGTATTATGTATTATGGTGTTTAAAGCCATTTTTCAGCGTTATCTTAGTAAACAAAGTTTGATGCTTTTCAGTCGGTCAACACAATTGTGCCCAAATGTAATGGGTTATTCCCTAATCCTGAAATATATTACACGAGATTAATAAATACACTTGGATGACCAGTTTCGATCGTCAAGCGATCATTATCAGATCCATTACACTTGGGCTATAAAATCTATGTCTGAAAGTATGGTTGAAAATATTAACAATAGGCTACATACACTTATTTTGTTGCAGTATTAGTTGAGCTTTCAGTATCTCAACAAAACATCACAATAGACCACCACTAACAAATATTGACGAGTTGCATTATCTCAACTAATACTGCAACTAAATAAGTGTATATATTGTAAATATTTTCACCCATACTTTCAGACATAGGTTTTATAGCCTAAGTGTAATGGATCTGATGATGATCGCTTGACGATTGAAACTGGTCATCCAAGTGTATTTGTTAATCTCATGTAATTTTTTTCAGGATTAGGGAATAGCCCACCTCATTTGGGTACAGTCGTTTTGACTGACTGAAAAGCATCAAACTTTTGTTTGACTTTAAATTGTTGAGAGGTATTTACTTTTATATCTTATGTTATCAATATGGCGACTCCATGTGATATTCAAATTAATATACTTGTCACTTCACCAGCATAGGACCCTTATATCAAACTCGCAGTAAACCACTATAGTGTGCAAGGCTTCATTGCGTTACGGTATAGTGTTTAATTGTTTTGTATGGTCGCAATTTTGAAATTGTGCAGTTGATAATGCGGATTGATTTTACAAAATTTTGGGGTGACCGATTGATTAGTTTAGTTGGTACTTGATTTAGGCATTGATCATTCAGATGGCCACCATTTTGTCTTCCTTAAGATGGCAGCAATATAAAATATGGGATTGCGGTGCTCTCTAGTTGTAGTGCTACCTTTGTACCAAAGTTTATCAATTCAGTTAGGTCGTTTGGGAATTGATAGGAAGGACAGTTATATACTCACTCAAGCAAATACTTTCGACCCTGTAGTAGTTTATAAGTCTACTTTAATATTATTCATATTTAGAAAATATGCTAATAATGCTGGGATGGCACAGGCTGAAGAACGAATTCTTCACTGATATGTCAGTTTTCATTATGGCTGTGGATATATGGAAGCTGATGAAGTATGGATGGTGCTGAGTAAAGATATCGGAGGCAAAAAATGTGCTTGCTGATGCAGTAAGAGGTGTTACTCACGGGGTTAATATTGCTGTACTGGATCTGTGAGGAAAGCAATGACAAACTACAACGCCTCTCACTTGCCCAATAAGCTTCTTTAATATGGTTCCTTGAGTTCTGTGGTTTTCTTCCTACCTAACCTACAACGGTAAGGTTTCATCCACCCTCCGGCCTGATAACATAACAGACTGGTACTTTATTAAAAACCACGGGGCACGTTTTCCGATTGAATTCACAAATAGGGGAAAATAGTGTCTATAGAGTATTTTAGCATTCTCGTAACCCATTGTTACAATTTAGGCCTGTTTCCTGGAGGTCAGTCTGTTCGGCTCCAGAGCTAATACGCTCCCTACTGATGATGTAGGCTGAATGAATAGGAGGCGGGCGGGTTGTGCGGCGAGACTTGTTAGTGCCTCTGGAATGCTTGAGTGTGCGGGTGGGGAGAAGTGGGACAGCTGATACCGACACCTGCCGGCTGTCAGGGAAAATCGCCGCCACATGGGGTTCATCCTAACAACCCCTCTGCTCACCTTCTCACCATGTGGGCCCTTAAAAATTTCAGAAACTTGCCGTGTACACTCCGAATATAAAAATAATATTAGAAATGGTATCATGGCTTTACAAGGCGGTGTTGACTGAACATGCGTCGGCATTACATTAGCATATCATATCTGAATTGCAGTTTCTTATGTTCTCATTAATGTGTGTCATGGCCAACCACTTGAAGAAATGGTTGAAGTTAAGAGGTTCCATAAGGTCAATGGAAACAGCTCAGATTCGAGTCCCGACGAAAGGGACATTTTCAACACTAACGCCTCAATACATGTTCTCACTAATAGGTTCTGTAATGTTAAGTATTTTCTATGAATGCCTGGTTCAGACAATAACTACGAGGCTGCGTGATCATCACCAAGTAAGGTCATAGAGTTTCTGTTGACGACGTACTGAGTGGTGCTCCACAGTCATTGCATCAAGAGCTGACAATCAGGAAAATTAGGGCGTGAACCATTCGTGGTATAATCGATTCATACAAATTCCCGTAATGCCAGAAATTCGGAGTCCAGCAACGATGATCTCAAGGTCATATCTTACGCTTCAAAATAAGTATTATGTTAAATAGACTACATACACAACAAACATTTTCATTTGAGACTGTTCTGCCTTTTAGCGTCCAGTCTGGTCTGCAAGCCTCTGTTTACGAATTTGTCCCTTCCATAATCCCCCATTAGCAGTTAGCACTGTGGTCTCCTCTGCTTCTGCACCTCTCACTCTGAAAGCGTTCAACACTGAATCTAACCATCTCCTCCCAGGCATTTCCCTACTTATTTCAACCTCTACAACCGAACTCATTAACCTCTTAGGTAATCGGGGCGTGGTGGCGCAGCAGCCAAGCAGTTTACCTCTCACTTATGTGGGCCGGGTTCGAGTCCCGGTCATCGCATGTAAGTTTTTCGAAAAGAAATGCCATGTCCTGTTGTTCGGGTTCAACGCAAAATGGAGGTCACGTGGCTCATGATAGCAAGATTAACGGTCACAATAACTACAAGCTTCCTTGCTGTCTTAGGTAATCTCTCCTCCCCCATTCCCTACACATGACCCCATCTGAGTCGACTCATATGAACAGCTTTATCTAGAATGTTCATTTCTTTCTTAGTCTTGATCTCTTCATTACGAGTACGCTCCTGTCCTTGCTCTATTTACCCCAGCAATCTTTCGCGCTACCCTCATATCTGTTAGCTCTAGCTCCTGTATCAGTTATCCTGAATCTATTCAGCTTTCCTTTCCAGACAGCAAGGTCGGTATGAATGCTGAGCGATGTAGGGAGGAGAGTTTCGTCACTACACGAATTTCTCCCTAGCAGAATTTGTAGATCGCAACTCAGAACTCACTGCATTGGCTTTTCTGCACCTCGACCCTATTTCTTATGGTACGGTAACTGTCCATACAAAATTTAATCTACAGACATCTAATTTATTTAATTGTTTTCATAACCTCAAGATAGCGGCTGTGAGAAATTTTAAAATTAAAATTTCATATTTTCTGTCATAACATTACGATCTAAGAGAACGTTTACATAATGAGCCTACGCAATAATCTTCATCTAATGGTACATAACTCCATGGCCAATTTTATATAGAAAAATCCAACATGGCGCCCATCCGAAATATTTAGATAGTATTCAATAAGTACGAATCTATTAGGCCCAGAGCATTTTACATACTACATAAGTTCACCAATGTGACTGGCCTTCAATAACCTGATGAGCACAAATCCAACATGGCAAATTTAAATATTTAAATTAATTGTTCTCGCGACATAGGCCTACTCATCCGGTTGCTGTGAAACTTGTTACGGTATATCTTCATACAAGCCTTAATTTATTGCTGACTAATTTAATTGATTCTAATGAGAATTTAAAAATGGTGGCTGTGCAATTTTTAAAATCACGTTTTTATATCAGGTGTCTTAATCAAGCGATAGAAATGTAGGTTGGTATAATAAGTTTGCATTAGAATATTCATCTACTGCCATATAGTTCTATAGCCTATGTATTAAACAATCCAATATGGCGTCCATACAATACATTTCACGGGTTTACATTATCTCCGAAACTACTTAAGCAAACTGAAACTTTTTATGGTGATAAAGGACATTTAACTAACTATATTGAACCCTTTACCCTATGTTGGTTAAATGATTCTACTTTTTATTTCTTCAATTAATAAATATTTCATCCAGCATCATGAAAGTAGCCAGACAGTGATGAGGAAATTTCAAGCATTTGTTGGAGACAGTAGGGACATACCTGCATCAGTTTAACAAAAGGCTAAGTACTTGAGCTATGAAAAGAAATAGCAGAGCGATGTATCATAAGGACAGGTGTGGCTACCTCAATTTTAGAAGCGACGCGCGGTGAGACATGGTTCTGGTATGTTCATTGTGTTATTCGCGCCTAGAAGAAATATGATGCAGTAACGTGAATGGCTGATGAAGAAAATAGACACTCCCAAGACGCCAAGATCTACTAGAAACCGCCAAATTATTAGAAATGGAGAACCAATGAGAAGAGAATGCCTACTTGCGCGCCAACTCCGGCTGGGGTACGCGGTGGCTAGTATTCACGCGGGAAATTGCCTAGACAAAATCTCTACGATCGATTCTAGGATTAATGGGCATATTCTTGACCTGTGCAATATTACGAGTTCAGTGATATTTATTTCATTCTTGTATCACAATTATTTCGAGAAATTTTTACATAAAATCCCCCTCCATCTAGACCCAAGGGCCAGTTCATTTATAAGTGTGTCGAAGAGCCAAGACATTGACTTTTATTCCGTGTGTTGAGGACACACTACTATTATTCTGTGCGTCTACGGACGTAGACTTTGATTCTGTTTATCAGAAGAGATAGACTTGTATTGTGTGTCGAGGAACACAAGATATTCATTGTAAAGTGTTAAATTCAGTGATAGATAGTCATAGTACTATAGTTATAGGGGCAGTAGCGTGGATAATTCGCCAACGAACAGTGACAGGGAATTTAGTACCTGAACAAGCGAATTTAGTAGTCAAACATAAAGTGTATAATAACCTAATTTTTGTATCAGCGCAAGGATGACATCGATGAATGCAGAGGAAGTTTGGAATTCTCAACAGTCCGTCCAGATGGCTGCTATGAGATAAAGAACCATCCAGTTGGGGAATGGCGTCTGATGTTCTTTGACGGGTGACTACAAAAAGAGATGAGTACATTATAATATTTTATTATTGGTTAAATTAACTTATGGTTTATGGGACATATTTTTTGTAAATACTTTGCTTGTGTGATTAATGTAGTATATTTAGTTTTGATCTGACACACTTTTGTTTGGAAGCAGCTCGCACAATTGTAGTTAATGGAAAGTTCTTTTCTTTGTGTTGTGTTAACTAACGTAGCTATGTGAACGGCCGTGTTCGCCTAGGTTACGAAGTGCGGTTAAAAACGTCTCTCGGAGATATGTCGTGTTTCAGAAGTAGGACTGAATTAATATAATTATATAGTAGATTGGAGGGTAATTAAATTTTGTTGAGATTTATTATTGATCAGATTCAGTGTGATTATTGCCTTTGGAGCAATGTAATTTGTGACGAAGAGTATTCAGCTCTATCGTAGGTTTTAAATATTGTGTTAAATGTTTGCGAGCTCTAATTCAGCAGACCATGTGAAAGGCGTTATGTCAGTCCCAGATGTGTGTATTGTGAGTATATTGTTGTGGTATTACAAGCGGGAATTTCAGCAGAGACTGATTTCTGTCAGCTTGGTACCAGATTCATATTGTATCCTTGCGAGGACAATTATGGATATGTGATTATTGTCTGACCATATGTTGAGTTGAGAAGATGTTAGTTGCTGTTGATTCCTTGAGATAACAGTCCAGCTGGTCGGCTATTTATATACACTGGAAGGGGGACATGACTGGTAATGTGGAAAGGGTGAGTTGTTGTCACAAGGGCTGGCTGAGTTTCGCAAGCAAGCTCATTAAAGTGGAGTGCACGTCTGGCTCCCAATTACTTGAAAATAAATATATATGTGAGAAACTGATCAATGGTAAAATTGTTTAAATAAATGGGAGTTGCCTACGAAACACGATAATCTTCGAAGCGTTTCCTTAACATGCAGTTTTGGTTAAGATAAAGTAATCTTATCCACTCAGGTGGTTTGTTGTTGTTGGTTTATTCTATGTTTATTTTCCATGTCAGTGACCCGTGAGTCACGTGCGGCGCTGTTTTTCCTTGTTGTTGAGTATCTGGCCATTGTGGCAGCTCATTTGGTTAAGTGTGTCACCACACTAATAAGGGTCTCAGAGAGATGCCTGTAAATAGTAGAGTTGTACTATGTGTGTCAGAGTTAGATTTAAGGATTTTTATTAATGTTATGCCCATATCCATAAACGTTGATTTACGAGATGATTGTTCGTGAGCACCGTGGCTGTTAACCCGTTGTGAACGAACGATCATCCAAGTACTCATTTCTCGTAGATAGTCACCACGCGAACATAAATTCACATGCAAGATAGTGGAACTTGGATCCACATTTTATTAGAAAAGGGGAGATCCATCTGACTCCTCAAAGTGATAAATATTCCTGTCAGGGGGAAATTCAGGGAGGATTTTGTTTATTATTGTTTGTTTTATTCTTTTATGCACAAATTAGTTATTAAATCTTGTTATTATCTTACGCTTTGTCTCCTTTCTTTCTTAGTTATAGTTTTTATCCTATAACCCTTGCCTCAGAAAAGCACGTTGTTTGGCGGACGTAAACACCACACTATGAACTGAACGCGACCCCTTGATCTAAGATTCTTGCATAAAACACTGCTATTCTGAAGGGTTCATAGGTGAAAACTGGCGGCCAACGGTGGGGCTATTCACTGTGGTGTAAATGGGAGATTACACATGTCAATAGTGGCGCATTTGAGTAAAACTGGCATGCCGCAAGTGCAGGCAGATATGACAGTATTTAATCACCGGGAAGTGATATTTTATTAAAAGTATTTGAGGCGAAGTGGATACCGCCAAATGTGTGAAAGATAAATTAAAATCAGGAGTTTGCAAAGTAAAATACGGTTCACGTTGTTGTCTTTTAAATTAAAGTAAAATTAAGATGTGATACCGGGCGCCCAATGATAAAGTTAAAACTAGATTTGTGTAGAAAGTCAAACTCAAGGAAATATTAGGAGGCTGTAGCCTAAAATGACAATTAATACTTTGTTAATTAGTCAGTGTTAATATCAGATCAGGATAACTGTTTAATGACTAAATATGTGCTTGGGGTTAAAATTAAATTGAGTAAAACTAGAACTACTCAGAGATGCAATCGACTAATGGGATTAAAGGTAAAAATAAATGAACTGAGTAGGATAAAGAAATTAAATGTGCATTGGATTTATGTGCGTGTCAAAGGGCATTGGCGTATGCCATTTCCCATATGTCTCATATAAATTGTAAAACATGGCAACGGTGGCGCAGATCCAGGAGATCATTGAAAGTGCAGCGAGGAGAACGCAGGAATTGTTGGATACTAAACTAGCAGAACAGAGTCAATCTATAAACACTAGTATGTTAGAGCAAAATGAAGCGTTGAATACAAAATTATCTGAACAAATAAACACTAGTATGTTAGAGCAAAGTGAATCGCTAAATACGAAAATGTCAGAACAAAGTGAATCGCTAAATACTAAACTGTTAGAGCAAAGTGAATCGCTAAAAATTAAACTGTCAGAACAAAGTGAATCGCTAAATACGAAAATGTCAGAACAAAGTAAATCGCTAAATACTAAACTGTTAGAACAAAGTGAATCATTGTGGACACAGCTAAATAACAGTAGAATTGAGCAAAATGAATATCAGGCGGAACAAGCTAGGTTAATAAAGAGTGAAATTAATGACACTATAAATTCACAGTTGGAGGCGCAAAATAATAAAAACACGAACCAATTAGCTTCGTTAACCGCAGAGATGAAAGAGCACACAAACCAACAGATGATATTACTGGCCCTTGATGTAAGCAAAAATAATGAGAAACAATTAGAGCAGATTAAACAAATGGAGAATATTTTTGATAAAAAACTTAGCATTCTCGATGAAACGGTGTTAGCTAAATTAGAGCAGATTGAAATAGCATGCACAATGAATACAAGCGAGGTCAAAATAGCTCAAGATAAGTTGGAAGGACGATTCAAGGAGATGGAGAAAAGTGGCAGGGTCATTCAACAACAAATATCAGCAGTAGATGAGAACATATCCGGCATAATTAAAGATATGGACCGCCTCGAGATAAAATCAGCGGAACAGTGGAAAAGCCTAGAAACGGAACAGGAACAATTTAAGAGTACATTAGACGAAAGGCTAAGCCAGTTAGAAAATAATCAGGATGAAAATAAGAGCCAGATAGAAGAAAAAATAAGCACGATTAAAGAACAGATCAGGAAAGATTGGAAGAAAATGAATATTGATTCTAGAGAGGAAAGATCCACTATTCTTAAAACAGTAGGCGAAAACCACACGCGTATTCAAGCTTTGGAGCAAGAGGTAAAAAATAGACTTAAAGAGCAGACAGACAGGATCATAAAAGCCGAACTCCGCTCATTAGAACAATCATCTATATTTAAAACGGGAGCATTGAAAGACAAGCAGGATGACTCACATAGTCCCCAACCCAGCATAGCAGGAAGTCAGACTCAAGCAGAGAGCCCATTAACAACAAACACGGACGGATTTCGCAAGAACGTAGATAGGAGCTCAACACCACAGGACGGTCATCAGCCCACACAACTTATTCAAGTAATTCGCTCAAATGACTACAAGCCGCAGAAATACACAGAAAATTCAGGGGTAACACCTAAGGCCTTTATCAAAGAGATTGAAGACCATTTCAATGACACTGGGGTACCTGAAGCACGTAGATTGAGAATGATGGAGAGATTTTTATCAGGAAATGTCCTCACCTGGTTTTTAAGTTTCAAATATACATTTGGAACCATGTCAGACTTTAATTTAGCGTTTCTGCGCAAATACTGGTCTCCCGCCATACAACAGAGTTTAAGAATGGAGCTTTACTCTAGAAAATATCAAACTACCCAGCAGACGAAATACTCAGATTTCTTTAACATGCAAATGCTAAAATTTCGCGACCTAGATTACCCATTAAACGAAGCAGATTTGGTGATGACAATAGCAAGGCAAATGCCAGTTAATGTACAGCAAGTACTAGTCGCAGCAAACGTTAGTACGGCCCTACATGCAGAGCAGATATTACGGCAAATAGATGAGACCACATCTCATAGTCATTTTAGAGGAGGAAGACAACTGGAATTAGTCAACACTACAGAGGTCGTAAAAGCAAAACAAGGAAATACTAAAACGCAGGGTACTAATACAAGCACCTCCACACCTAGGCGAAACCAGGAAGAAGGGGAAAACAGACCATATCAGCGTAACGAAAATCACTACAACAATAGATACCAGGGCAACAATAGATACCAACAGAGAGGATATCAACAATGGCGTGATAATCGAAGGAATGACAGGCCTAATGGAAGATACGGTGATTACAATGCCAATCAACGATGGAAAGGAAGGAGAGATCAAAATCAAGGAGATCAACGTAACTATCGAGATGACTGGGATGATAGGCACGCTCAATCACAAAATTACTTAGAGGAGTTACACGCAAATCAAGGTGGAGAACTAGGAAGATGGGAAAAGGCCATTGGGAACAGAAAGAACCCAGACACACATACTGAGGAAGCTGGAAGTTTACTGAGACAAGAGGAATATCGAGGACATGAGCGACAGAAGGATGATGGGAGTCGAAATGGAGCTAAAAAAAAATGTTAATTTTGGATCAAGGAGACAGTCTCCAAACACAACAGTCGGAAGTTGAAGATGGATGGATAGTAGCGAACATACAAGAATGGATTGCTTTACCAGAAGACTGCCTGGAGGAGACGGTGAAACCACGGAACGATGAAATTAGGCAATTACCCATTATTTACGCAAGGATTGGTGGAATTAATATAAGATGTTTATTGGATACGGGGTCACAGATCAGTCTAGTATCGGAGGCCTTGGTTCGAGAGTTGGGACGGACTCAGAATATTCCTGTAATTCCGGTACCACAGCTCAAAGTGAGGGGTGTTATTCCTGAGCGCACCATCACTTGTAAACGTCAGGCATACTTAGAGCTGAACATATTGGAACACACTTTTGGGCAAACATTCATTATCATGGCAAAGATGAATTTCAATATAATTCTTGGTGCAAATTTCATTTGTGACTATCAAGCAGTGATAGATTTACACAAGAATACAGTCAGTTTTAGAGAATATGACCAGCTGAAAAACGTGGGATTGCATATGGATGAAATCACTACCGGAAGAGATGTAAATTCTTGGGCATTGGAAGCAATATCAGAAGAGACGGAAGAGGAGGTACGAAAGGCGGAAGATAACATCGTAGAAGGGGCTGTTGTGGAACTAGATGAGGAGATAGAATCCCAGGAGATATGGTCTTTATTAACAGAAGGAGATGACAGCGATGCACAATTTGAAGAGTTACTACAGGAGCGGCTCAATGACATTCAACTTGGGGGTGAACACAGAAAACAGTAGGAAGAGATTTTAAGGAAGCACAAAACAGTATTTGATACAGTACCTGGGAAAATATTAAATTTCAAGTACTCTATGCAAGTCGAGGACTGGTCACCTTTCAAAAGCAGATTGTACCCAATTCCTGAAAAGTATCGTGGGCAAGTTAAAATTATTATAGATGAGATGTTAGAAGCTGGAGTGATAAGGAAGACACCTACACCTTATCTAAATGCGATTTTGGCAGTCACAAAACCAAATGGATCTATTAGACTTTGTTTAGATGCCAGAAATCTCAACATGAGACTCATTTTTCCTGAGTATGACAGAGCGCCAATTATCAGAGACGTATTAAAAGGCTTTAAAAACAAGAGCATTTATTCATCAGTCGACCTGACGAGCTCGTTCCACCATCTTGAATTGGATGAGAAGTCACAGCTTCTAACTGGCTTCTTATTCGATAACCAGACATATTGTTTCGTCAGAATGCCTTTTGGAGTCAAAACAGCGGGCTGCGCTTTAATCCGAGCACTGGACCGGAACCTAACCGAGGAAGTAAAGGAGATGACGGTGCGATACATTGACGACATTCTGTTGGCATCCGACAACATTGAAACTCACATGGAAAATTTAAATAAAGTATTGGGCAACTTGAAAGCATCGAATTTTAAAGTAACCCTGAAGAAATCGCATTTCTTCAAGAGCGAGATCTTATATTTGGGTCACGTCATTGACAAGGAGGGAGTGAAGCCTAACCCAGCTAAGATTGAAGCGATAAAGAATTTCCCTACACCAACGAGAGTCAAGCACATTCGGGCTTTCTTAGGCGTAACGGGATTCTTTAAAGAAAACTGTCCAGGTTATACGGAGACTGTAGCTCCAATGCAAGAAATTTTAAAGAAAAATAACAAATGGTCATGGAACGCGGAATGTGAGAAGGCGTTCCAAGCAACAAAACAGCTATTAGAAAACTGCATTAAATTAGGATATCCAGATTTCAAGCACAAATTTATAATCCAAGCGGATGCTTCACTAATTGGGATAGGTGCTATGCTCTACCAAGAGGATCCAGCTAACCTGCAGCACAAAACATATTTGGCATTTGTCAGCCGGAAATTGCGTAAGCACGAGCGAAATTATACTGTAACCGAGCTAGAATTGTTGGCCATCCTTCATGCGCTCCAACAATGGAAACGAATAATCTATGGTTACCCTATTGTTGTCAGAACTGACCATAAGGCATTAACATTCTTGTTTAAGACGTCAATGGCAAGCGAACGTGTGACACGTTGGTCTATATACATTCAGCAGTTCAGCATTGAAATTGAACATTGTCCAGGGAAGATGAACGTGATACCGGATGCACTCAGCAGGAACCCAGAGCCTGATAATGAAGAAACAGCGATGGTACAACACTTGGAGTTAACACCGAAGGACCGGGAATTCTTGGAGGATTTACGTGAGATACAGCGAGAACAGGAAGCGGAACCATGGATGATGCTATTAATTAAATACTTCAAAAAGCAACTACCTACAGGAACACCTGCATTTCGAGAAGCGAAAGCCAAAGAAGGAAGATATGTTTATGTCAACAATTTGCTGCACAAATGGGTAGATAATGACCACACCAAGTTACGCATATTAGTACCTGCATCGTTACAACGAGGATTGACATGGCATACGCACGAAAGTTACGGTCACGTGGGCTTAGACAAGTGCGAGGCGACAATAGGAGAGACATTTACATGGCCACGTATGAGAACAACTATATGTGACGTCATTACAACTTGTGACCCGTGTCAGAGAACAAAGCCGAATAATTATTTACTGAGGCAATATCCTAGACCATTGCTACCTCAGAAACCATGTGAGCTACTGGCGGTGGACTGTCTTGGTCCAATTCCGAAGAGAAGGAGAGGTTGCCGTCATTTGCTGCGTGCATTGATGTATTTTTTAAGTTTGTAGTACTATGCCCTATTCAGAAAACAACATCGAAGCAGGTACTCAGTCGCATTCGTAATAGAGTTATTCCAACCCTTGGAAAACCAGAGTTTTTATTATCAGATCACGGCAGTTATTTCACAAGCGCCGAATTCAAGAAAGGAATGGAAGACATGGGTATAAAACATGTTTTAAGCAGTATCCGACATGCCCAAGCAAATCCAAGCGAGAGAGTAATTAAATGTGTAACTGCATACTTGAGGATGTTCATTCCGAACGAACACCACAAATGGGTCGATAAAATTAAGGACGTAGAGACATGCATGAATTCTACCAGGCCCGAGTCAACAGGACAAATCCCTATGGTCCTACACAAGAACGAGTATCCAGTAAGAACGTGGAAAAGCATCATTAACTGTCCACAAGATCCCATGATAGCACCAGACTTGCGTATTGAGAGAACGAGAGAATACATGAGAAAGCAAGCAGACCGCAGATTACGGCGAGTAAGAAATAAGAGGTTCCACGGTGATCTTGAAGTCAACCAGCTCGTTTTGGTGAAACGACCTGCTACATCGGACCCAGAAAAGAAAATCTTTAGTAAGTTCTGCGAGAAATTCATAGGACCCTATTCTATCGTAAGAAACCTTGGAAATAATGCTTACAGAGTGAAAGAATTGAGCACAGGAACAATGTCAGTTTACAACGCTGCCAACCTAAAGAAATATCGTCGAAGTGAACCATGGTAGCGCCGAAATAATGACGCTGTTTGAATATACGGACGTCCTACTATCAACAAAGTCAACGGGGAGCAGTTGAGTACGGCACGTGATGAAGGAGGAAGTAGACTTGTTGTTGACAAACATTAACGAGGCGAGTAAGGTATTGCCGCAGGCAGCAGAGCGTCACGCAAGATTGGAAGGGGGAGAGACAAGCAGGAAATGAAAACGAGTAAATGCCATTGAAGACAGGAGCGCCTAGACCAAGTAAGAAAAAGGGGTGATTCTGGAAATAAAACAAATTGGCCTACGGAAGTATTGTAAAATTGTCGACTTTATTCCTAAGTTCGAAATTTTGTGAGTGGGAGAGTTGTGAACCCTTTACCCTATGTTGGTTAAATGATTCTACTTTTTATTTCTTCAATTAATAAATATTTCAACCAGCATCATGAAAGTAGCCAGACAGTGATGAGGAAATTTCAAGCATTTGTTGGAGACAGTAGGGACATACCTGCATCAGTTTAACAAAAGGCTAAGTACTTGAGCTATGAAAAGAAATAGCAGAGCGATGTATCATAAGGACAGGTGTGGCTACCTCAATTTTAGAAGCGACGCGCGGTGAGACATGGTTCTGGTATGTTCATTGTGTTATTCGCGCCTAGAAGAAATATGATGCAGTAACGTGAATGGCTGATGAAGAAAATAGACACTCCCAAGACGCCAAGATCTACTAGAAACCGCCAAATTATTAGAAATGGAGAACCAATGAGAAGAGAATGCCTACTTGCGCGCCAACTCCGGCTGGGGTACGCGGTGGCTAGTATTCACGCGGGAAATCGCCTAGACAAAATCTCTACGATCGATTCTAGGATTAATGGGCATATTCTTGACCTGTGCAATATTACGAGTTCAGTGATATTTATTTCATTCTTGTATCACAATTATTTCGAGAAATTTTTACATAAAATCCCCCTCCATCTAGACCCAAGGGCCAGTTCATTTATAAGTGTGTCGAAGAGCCAAGACATTGACTTTTATTCCGTGTGTTGAGGACACACTACTATTATTCTGTGCGTCTACGGACGTAGACTTTGATTCTGTTTATCAGAAGAGATAGACTTGTATTGTGTGTCGAGGAACACAAGATATTCATTGTAAAGTGTTAAATTCAGTGATAGATAGTCATAGTACTATATTTATAGGGGCAGTAGCGTCGATAATTCGCCAACGAACAGTGACAGGGAATTTAGTACCTGAACAAGCGAATTTAGTAGTCAAACATAAAGTGTATAATAACCTAATTTTTGTATCAGCGCAAGGATGACATCGATGAATGCAGAGGAAGTTTGGAATTCTCAACAGTCTGTCCAGATGGCTGCTATGAGATAAAGAACCATCCAGTTGGGGAATGGCGTCTGATGTTCTTTGACGGGTGACTACAAAAAGAGATGAGTACATTATAATATTTTATTATTGGTTAAATTAACTTATGGTTTATGGGACATATTTTTTGTAAATACTTTGCTTGTGTGATTAATGTAGTATATTTAGTTTTGATCTGACACACTTTTGTGTGGAAGCAGCTCGCACAATTGTAGTTAATGGAAAGTTCTTTTCTTTGTGTTGTGTTAACTAACGTAGCTATGTGAACGGCCGTGTTCGCCTAGGTTACGAAGTGCGGTTAAAAACGTCTCTCGGAGATATGTCGTGTTTCAGAAGTAGGACTGAATTAATATAATTATATAGTAGATTGGAGGGTAATTAAATTTTGTTGAGATTTATTATTGATCAGATTCAGTGTGATTATTGCCTTTGGAGCAATGTAATTTGTGACGAAGAGTATTCAGCTCTATCGTAGGTTTTAAATATTGTGTTAAATGTTTGCGAGCTCTAATTCAGCAGACCATGTGAAAGGCGTTATGTCAGTCCCAGATGTGTGTATTGTGAGTATATTGTTGTGGTATTACAAGCGGGAATTTCAGCAGAGACTGATTTCTGTCAGCTTGGTACCAGATTCATATTGTATCCTTGCGAGGACAATTATGGATATGTGATTATTGTCTGACCATATGTTGAGTTGAGAAGATGTTAGTTGCTGTTGATTCCTTGAGATAACAGTCCAGCTGGTCGGCTATTTATATACACTGGAAGGGGGACATGACTGGTAATGTGGAAAGGGTGAGTTGTTGTCACAAGGGCTGGCTGAGTTTCGCAAGCAAGCTCATTAAAGTGGAGTGCACGTCTGGCTCCCAATTACTTGAAAATAAATATATATGTGAGAAACTGATCAATGGTAAAATTGTTTAAATAAATGGGAGTTGCCTACGAAACACGATAATCTTCGAAGCGTTTCCTTAACATGCAGTTTTGGTTAAGATAAAGTAATCTTATCCACTCAGGTGGTTTGTTGTTGTTGGTTTATTCTATGTTTATTTTCCATGTCAGTGACCCGTGAGTCACGTGCGGCGCTGTTTTTCCTTGTTGTTGAGTATCTGGCCATTGTGGCAGCTCATTTGGTTAAGTGTGTCACCACACTAATAAGGGTCTCAGAGAGATGCCTGTAAATAGTAGAGTTGTACTATGTGTGTCAGAGTTAGATTTAAGGATTTTTATTAATGTTATGCCCATATCCATAAACGTTGATTTACGAGATGATTGTTCGTGAGCACCGTGGCTGTTAACCCGTTGTGAACGAACGATCATCCAAGTACTCATTTCTCGTAGATAGTCACCACGCGAACATAAATTCACATGCAAGATAGTGGAACTTGGATCCACATTTTATTAGAAAAGGGGAGATCCATCTGACTCCTCAAAGTGATAAATATTCCTGTCAGGGGGAAATTCAGGGAGGATTTTGTTTATTATTGTTTGTTTTATTCTTTTATGCACAAATTAGTTATTAAATCTTGTTATTATCTTACGCTTTGTCTCCTTTCTTTCTTAGTTATAGTTTTTATCCTATAACCCTTGCCTCAGAAAAGCACGTTGTTTGGCGGACGTAAACACCACACTATGAACTGAACGCGACCCCTTGATCTAAGATTCTTGCATAAAACACTGCTATTCTGAAGGGTTCAATATGTACGTGACATTCAAATTTCGTTTAAGACAACAATTTGCGTAATGTGTCTTTTATGATTTGAATTGAGCGTTGAACTTTCCAAGGAACACAGAAAAATACAGTAATACTATATTTGAAATGCAGTAAATTAACTCCGATTTTAACTGACGTAGTTCACTCGTTACATGTGATGCATAGCGTAAGAACTTGACTTGCATTTAATTACTCACCCAAAACTTCACACTGAACAATTATTTAAGTGTCATGCTTCGAGCAAGATAAGTGAGATGCTAGAACATTCAAACTCCAAGTGATAAAATATCAAATGGTGCTAGGTTGGTTTCAGCCATCTAAGCACAAGCGCGAGTACCACTGAATAGCTCACTCCTGTTCCTCCTTGATAAGTGCCCCGACTGTTAGGACGACTTGCATGCATTTACTCCGAATATCAACTTCAAAATATGCAATGTAGGAGGGGAAGGACATTCTGATATTCGTTTTTGGTAGTGAGGGTCTTTCGTTCGTAGTATTTTGGGCATTTTTGGAAAAAGAATGTAAATAAAAATATTCTTAAAGGGGACGTTCATTGAAGATTATAATGTTCGTTATGTTTGGCTATTTGACTTTTTCGCCATGACAGTGCTCCTCCTGAAAGCGCAGTTAAGATGAATTTATTATTTCTCTATATCTAGAAAGGCATATAGAACCGCTGTTATTCAGGTGATACACAACACGATCAAATATTAGGTTAGTTTACTAGCCGAAACCAGATGATTTTATTATTTCCTGAAAGTTAATATCGTGATGAACACTTTCCAGTGTTGCCTTAGTAATCGAAACCTGATGTTTTTCAGTCGGTCAAGACGATGAGATTAATAAATGGTTTATTTTGAATCTAATTTAATTTATTCTTCAGGATTACAGAACCGTGAATTAAATCATGTAAATTGACTGAAAAACATCAAATTTCAATTACTAAGGCAACACTGAAAAGTGGCTTCCAACACGATAATGTTCACGGTTATTTAAGGAAACCGTGCAACCAAAAGATTCAAATCACTTAGGCTTGAACTTACGAATTTAGACAAGACAATTTGGCTCAACAAAAATGCACAAAACTGAATCTTACCCCAAAATACGTAACAATACAAACCATACCGAAGACACGAGTGGCGATAAGACGGTCGAAACTGGTCATTCAAGTGCATTTATTAATCTCATGTGGTGTTTCTTATTTCAGGATTAAGGAACTAGCCATTACAATTGGGTAAAATCGTGTTGACCGACTGAAAACATCAAATTTCTACCCTGAGGGATTAAGACCTATCCTACGTGTCAACTACAACTTTCTTGAGGTGATACATAACATCTACATACGAAGTTACTATTATGGTGTGGTGTAATGATTGCTAGCACGATGTCTTGCCGAGATACGATGCTCTGAAAACTTAAATCACTGCACTGCACTGCACTCTCGAATGTAGGTGGTAATAGCATTACGTTCAAATATTGGTGGTCGCGTGAAAACCACAGCACAGGTTTGAGTTAGTTCCTGGCTCCTGTGGTCGATGTGGCCACCCAATCCCCTCACTAAAACTCTCCACTAGGTCAGATTGTTTCGCATTATGAATCCACTAGAATAGCCACCACTCTAACAATCAACTGAATTCTCACCAGAGCGACGCCCATGGTACTCAGCCTCCCGCAAAGTAATAGAATGATATGGCAGCCTTATTTGTTTGAGTTGAAAGGGGGGCAAACATACACACACATGCATGCATGCATAGGCTACATACACAGGGATATTTGACCGAAGTAGATATCATAAAACTACCTTAATTTTTTACAAAGTTTGAGAACTAATATATTTCAAGGCAACACAATCTTGTAAAAGAATAATGCAAACATGTAAGATCTATAAGGATCTAATGTCCGTGTGTCTGTGTGTGCAAGTATGTACAAATTATGTATATGTATGTCTGTCAACACCCCTTCCCAAACAATTCAAACACAACTAAACAGAATTGAACCTAATTTGGTACATTGTAGCTCTAGTGTTAAATTTATCCCGGAAGTCAGGGTTCGACTCCTGGCTCTGACAAGAAATTATAATTCTGGTGAGATGGCTGGGACGGAGTACACTCAGCCTTGTGAGGCAAAACTGCGTAGAAGAGGCTTCGATTCTCACCTCAGCCATCCCGGAAGTGGTAGTCCGTGGTTATCCCACTTCTATTACATGTAAAT
This sequence comes from Meconema thalassinum, assembly GCA_946902985.2. Taxonomy (NCBI): domain Eukaryota; kingdom Metazoa; phylum Arthropoda; class Insecta; order Orthoptera; family Tettigoniidae; genus Meconema; species Meconema thalassinum. Next base: position 814,061,317 of record OX336389.2, on the reverse strand, counting down.
GCTGGGATGATTCCTAACGTAAGGCCACGGCTAGCTGCTTCCTGATTTTCACCTGAATTACAAACACACACACTAGAGCTGACATCAAAATAACACAGGATATCACACAAACTACACACCCACACCCATAATACACGCGATATCACAGCCCCTAAACTGAGCAACGTCAACAAAAATGTAACTCACTGATTGTAAAGCGCAGCGGCCATCCAGAAATTTGATCATTTAAAAATGAGCCCAGGTCGATACCATTACGCCACGGATGCGCTTTGAATCATCTTGGTTAACAAGTGGTTTAGTATAACTGTATCATATTTTGTGTTGAAAACAACGATTTCATTAGCGTTTTCTGCCGTTTCTATAAACCATTTGATACTAAATATATATTACTTTTTTCAGTACATTCCTAAAAGGATATAAAGTTAGCAAGTTATGGAAATATATGGAAAATTAGCGGCCATTTTGACAATAGGACGGCACGGTCCCACATCGATATGGCAAGGTAAGCTTGACCTGTTAGTCACTTCTACGGTTACATATTCTTACCAGTCATCTCCTTGAGGACAGCTTAAACCTCCCTATGTACGATAAGCTGAATTGTTGAGCCCAGGCCCTATTGAATCACAAGTTACGGTGAGGCTATAATATTGCGTGATTCATACATCCGCCATCTTGAAACTATTTGGCTGATGACCTTGTAGTTCGGGCAACCGACGCTTCCCACAATAAGGTATATTGTTGCAAATTTTGGTAGAGATCGGATGATTAGATTAGTCGTATTTTGATAAAATCTCAGAACATTTGGGTGGGGGCCATTTTTTTTTTTTTTTTGTTATGATGGTTGCGATATAAAACATGACACTGAGGTGTCCCTTGCTAGTGCTACTTCTGTACCAAAGGTGGTTGGATTTGGGTTTCGTTGTGTTTGAACTGATATGGGGAATCGATTGGCACACATACATGGAGACCATCTGCACACTATTGCGCTGATGACCTTGTAGGTTGCTTAAAAGTCGCTTCCTACTTGATGGTATATTGTTGCAAAATTTGGTAAAGATCAGATGATTAGGTTAGTCGTAATTTGATTTAAACTTTGAACATTTGGGTGGCCGCCATTACGTTTCCGTCAAGGTGGCGGTGATATAAAACATGTCACTGAGGTGCCCTTTTCTAGAGCTACCTCTGTATCAAATTTCGTTCAATTCGGTTTCACCGTGTTTGAATTGATAGGGGGACAGACGTGCTGAGTACACATACATACTCATTCACACACAGACAGACACTCAAGTTTTGGCCCTGTGCTGTTCTTATAGGTCTACTTTCATTTTTTTTATCAAAACTCTAAAATAGGCTAAACATGTAGCATTTCTGGCACACCCGCGTGCGCACAGTCACATTTACTCACGAGAGACATGTTGGAAGAAGCAACGCGTTGCTTTGATCATTTATGATGTTCCCAAGAGAATTACAGGAATGTAATTATAAATGAAGGGAAATTATGTTGATGATGTTCGCATGAGATTTTCTGGAATAAAATAATACAACAAGGGATATATTGACGAACTTTAAATGACTGTTGTGTTTCTAAGTTATTTATTAACTAAATAGTACGCTCACTCTTCGTTGACTTGGTGAAGCAAGTAGTGTCGTTATCTACCAGGACTATATTATGCATAGCCAAAGGAGATCGAGATTTGATGATGCATTGGTCAAACTGTTCGACTCCTAGCAAAACGGACCGGGTTGAATTCCCTGTCAATGCATATGAGATTTTCGAAGTAAAATGTTACGTCCTGTGGTTTGGATACCACGTAAAAATGAAGATCTCATGGCCTATGATCGCGAGATTAACATTCATCTAAAACTATGAGCTCCCTTGTGTATCTAAAAGAGATCGAAACCCACCTGTGATATGTTTTATGTTTGTGTATTCTTTTTTCTTTATAATTATTATATAGTAAATGAAGGGAAATATTGTTCATGTTCATGTTGTTCCCATGATATTTACTGGAATAGAATATTATAAACAAAGGGAAATATTGAAGAAATTTAACTTAGAGTTGTGTGTGTAAATTGTTGAAGCTAACAAGGGAAGTATCAGGTAAGACAGGTCGAAACCTATCTTGGAACTTTGAGGACACAATCTTTGTACTGTAAGAGGACAACGTGTGGATAATCAAGGCTCCGAAATTGTACCTGACATCCTGGTGCGCAGGCATGACGGCTGGCGTTGCTGAGCATTCCTGGCACTTGGAGTAGTCACGCGGTGGAGCGTATATGCTGACTTGAGCGTGCGGCTGCTTCCCCTTGGCCTTGAGTGGCTGAGTCGTCAGGGCTGTCCGTTCCAACATGCACGGTACTCGATACTTCCCATTGATTTATATGTGAGATTCGCCACAAGATTTTGGAGCCTTGCAGTTCAATCTGGCGGTTGATTTTCCCCACGTCGTCCTCCTAGAGTACAGCGTTTGCGACCACCAAGTTTCAAGATACTGCAGGTTTCGACCTGTCTTACCTGATACTTCCCTTGTAGGGTTTACATGTAACGATTTCCACAACGAAGGGCTCCGTATCGGCGTACGATGACTGCATCTGTATGTTAGTACAGGAAATATGCCAACCCATAAACTTGGTCAACCTTAGACGTGCTTTACGTGCAGAAGACCAGATATTAGAAATTCTTGAAGGAGATTCTAGCAGAACTAGTCTCCAAATAGCTGCAGTGGTAGGAGAGACCCATTGGACATTCCTCGGAACATTATGGGAAGACCTGCACTATCCAAACCACCTGCAGCTGGTTCAGCACCGTTAGGAGACCAATGACCTTATGTGAATAAGTTCATCTACCCACATAGTATGCCCAAATGGACTTTGGCACAGGCCTCGAACCTACGACATTTCAAGTCAAGAAAGAAAGAAAATAGGATGTTTTACACAGTGTTTAAGGGTAACGAAAGGGTTAATACAAAAGTCACATCCGTATGACGCATAAACCCATGAAGTAATCGTGAAATTAATAACCGCAGCTGCAGATGATGTCACTGCAAACTCAGCCGAAAAGAGTTGAAGCAGAGATCAAAATAGACCGAGAGGAATATCCCATGTAAGAGAGAGATAAAAGATATGACGGAGAAACGCAAACGCAGCAGGAAGTTGCCAACACTGTGTTGAAGGTGTGGCCAAAAAATCCACTAAATAATTAAAATTAGCCAGAATTAAACAAATTTATAGAAGAATCTCTCCGCAAATGTGATTTATTTTAGGAAAGAGAATTTTTAAAGTGATCAAAGTTGTTAACATTTGCACAGTTTAGAAAAGCTAAGTCAGCAGTTTACGATTTTACCGAGCCAGATAGTGGGAGAAGGGGACAAAAAGAATATCCTCCCACACAAATTGACGAGCTATTTCAATTTTTATATATATATTCCCACGATACGATTTAGGAAATATTTACATGTTTGGAACATTTATGGTATATTTCTCAAGATGATACCACGGATAGTTTAAAAGTTAATGTTGGAGAAGGAGCCAGAGTAGTTTATTTTTCAAGAATTGAATAAATAGACATCACATGCAGGGAGCAGTGTTCATTCATTCAGTCAGTCATTTCAGTTCAGTTCAGTCAGACCAGGTGTACGCAGGGGCGTTACACGCTGGATCGCAGCGAAGTATTATTCTGTCGTCAGTCTTACGGACCCAAGTAAAGGGTGTCGCGCTGAATCAAAGCATTCAGATCATCAGTACAAGTCGATATTAGCAATCGTTATGCCATAGAGGGCATGATAAAGGGCTAAAGAACAATATTAAGTAAAAAGGACAGTTGACAGTATAGCTCAGGCCTTGGACAGGTCACGACGTTATAGTATAGCTTGGACCTCGTGCAGGTCTCATCAGTGAAGTTTCACCAGGACCTAGTGCAGGTCACGTCACGTCAGATATGCAGTTTTATCGAGAACCTCGATGAGGGCAAGTTACGTCGCGCTAAATCAAAAGACAGTATTTTCGCCTAAAGTGTAGGCCAGTATATTAAATAGTGCGCCACGTTGGACTTTGTCAATTCAAGACTAGGAAGAGTGTTTACGGAACTCATGAATAAAGTAAAGTTACCGCTTTTAAAAGAGACAGTGATCAGGCATCAGAAAATAGTAAGGAACTTCGAGTTCCAGGACGTGAGTTCGACATTTTGTAGCGAAGTAAGAGAACTTTCATAAACTACAGCTACGATACGTCCAGTAGAGACGGCATTAAAGACACTCAGATGCGAAGAAACGAAGCAAATCACGTCGCATCGCTAAGAGATAGGTTCTAGCTAAATGAGCTCAGAGAAGCGCCGGTTCGAAGTCCGAACGAGCTAATCAAGTTACATGAAAGAAGTGTACGGTCCGGAAGCATAGGGGGCCAAATATAAGACTTAAAGTGCGATAGACCGCCAGATATAAGTAAAAGACAGTTATCGCTGAAATAAAGCCGATAAGGAAAACCCGAATAATAGACAAGTCGAAGCAGTGTAAAAAGGCTAAAGCAGAAATTCCAGTGTAGGAGCAGGAACCGTTCGAGCCACTACACGTTCGATGCTGAGTCGAGGGACTTACGTCAAAGTGTTGATCGCCGATAGGAGTTGCCGGAAAATCACTGAGGTATGGTGTATAAAGAAGTGAAGTGTTGTTATAAACAGAAGAATATCATTTTAGTGTTATAGGTAAAGTGCTTTTTAAAAGATAAAAATCTGTTTCAGTGTAAATCCTGTTATATTAACTGAATGTAAAATGAAATGTGTGGAAAGCAGTATTATGAATTTGTGCTAAGAAATGTAATGAGATGGGAGACCCTATCCAGGGATATAATCAACGGCTGCACACGGCGTAAGTCAAATGATTTTATTATAATTGATATTGTACTAAGCACTGAGATAGTGGAAATCAAGCGCTGACTGGGGAGTTTGGCCTTGATTTCACTATATATTTAAAATGCACTGAATAATTGAAATATGTTTGGGATAAAAATAATAATTGTTCACCGCGAGGATTGCCTCGTTGAGTATAGAGATATAACATAATTGAAACCCGAAAAATGCAATGATAAATTAGTAATGGATTTATAGGAAGGAATCGAAAGTAATAATGTAAATGGCTTGAATTTTCGCCATTTAATTGAAAGTAAAGTAAATAAGAACCGTAATGAGATTAGGAAAAATTGAAAGAATAATAAAAAGTCAAAGGCTTGAATTTTCGCCAACGTAAGTAAATTATAAATTAAATACGCGCCGTATTGAAATGATTAAAAGTTGAAAGAATAATATAATATAATTGAATTATAAAGTAAATAAGCGCTATAATAAAGTGATTGAAAAGTTGAAATAATAATAATAAGGAACTCAGACAAAAGATTTTAAATTAATTGAAGGAATAGTAATGTTTGACATATCGTTGTCTTGATAATAGATTTACAGATCTAACGTCATGCGTGAATACGGAACACCTAAGAATGAAAATGTAATGTTGTATTAGAGCCTATCAGGCCAGAGTTATGAAATTAAAATAATAGGAAGACCCGATGTCTTACCGCGAAGTAATAAATTTGTTGTTGAAAAATTAAATGAACTATGAATATCCAAGAAAAGTTGTATTGCCGAAAGGGCCAAGTAATTGAGATAAGTTTAGCTTCAACTTAGCAAGAAATGCGTGATCCAGTATAAACTCTGTTCGTGAGATGAAAAGTAAGAATTATGTTGGTAATTCGTCGTTGTATGAGGGCATGACCCACTGGCAGATTATTGGTTCTGGCCAGGCTAGGGTAATAATGAAGTTGATAGTTATGGTTCCGTGGATGAGTAATTCCCACCGAAATATTGAAGTTATGGTATTCACATGTGAGACCAGTTGGAAGGATTAAGGATCCCCAGCCTGGCATTGTTGTAATAAATCGTCGTAAGTGATGTTGTATTATGGTTTCGTGGATGAGTAATTCCCACCGAAATATTGAAGTTGTTATAGTATTTGCATGTAAGACTGGATGTTGCCCAGCTTTGCCATTCGTCGAAATAAAGTTGTTGAAATGAAGCGTCGTAAATGAAGTTGTATAAATGAAGTCGTCGTATATTCTCTCCGAACTAGTGCAAAATATCCTGGAAACGCGAAATGTTGATAATAATAATAATAATAAGTGAGGAAGCAAGTAGTTGTACGTGAAATGAAGTATTAAAGCTTGGATAACCATATGTTTTGAAACATAGTAAACAGTAGTGTAAAGGAAGGGCGATCCACGAGACGCCATAAATCACGAGTAAATTACCAAAGGAGGAAGGAACGGCTAACCGATCCCGGACCTTGCCTGTAGTGAGTGAATAGGAAGACCCCACATAATGAGTTCCGTTGTCAAGTAGGATTCTAAATAGAGACTAGCAATTAAAAGCTGCGATATAAAAATTTTGTATAAAAGGTGCTAGATTAATACAAATTATATATTTGGAATGCTGGGGTTGATATAATTCTCCCAAGCCTATGTTTGAAGTAATTAAGTGAATTTTGACAGATTTGGCCAAATATTAGAATTGTTGATAAAAAGCGATTCATTCTTTGAGAAATAATGAATGAACGGGTTATGAAATAATGAAGTTTAATATGATTGAAAGATCCCACAAATAATAAAATAAAACAGTGCATGGTACAATACAAAATAAATCACCTGGAGCATGAATTGATAAATGGAGGATTGAAGGGTTGACCCTTGACATGTTGTGTTGTTAAATAAATGTATTTGTGTTTTTCAGAATACCTAAGGCTTAGTGGAAATAGTTACTCACTCTAGGAACTGAATGGAAAATAAATGATTAATAAATAAATAAAAAAGCCCCGAAGGGTAGTGAAAATAAGTTAAATATCCAAAGCCTTAGAAGATAAAAGTTTACTAGAGTGATAGGCATGCTCGATGCCTAAGTAAATATTAACTTAAATGAATAATTATAGTGATAAGAACTGAATAGGATAAGCAAGTCATTTTCAAATGATTTTGAAGTGATTCTTATAGTGATTTTTGTGATTTTTACTTGAAGGGACAATGCCAATAAATGATTGATTTTTATTTGAATATACAGTATAAGTTTGATTTGATATTTTTTAGTAAAATAAATAGTTTGTAACTGTAATGTTGAGTTTTTCCTGTAGTCTTGATAACCTTATTGTGTTTACATATCCGAAAGTGAAGTCACTTGTGGGTTGAACGTAACGCACCCCGAAGCCGAAGAGCATAGTCGAGTAGTGACCAAGCTTTCTCGGCTTAAGCGGGTACAGGGGACTCTTATATGAGGTACATGGATATGAACATATGGTTACAAGAAAAGTCGGTCAAAAGTTAAGTTTAAGAGTAAGGATAGCGACCGCAAACATGCCGTAAACGTAAATATAAATTGATAAAAGAATGACCCCCTGCATATCCTTTCAATGGCGCCCAGGAATGTGAGGCGCGTTTTTCGAGGAAAAACCAGGAAACTCGTGTTTTTCCTGATTTTTTTTGTGGAAAATTTCGAGATTTTCAATTTTTGAATTTGAAATGTCTTGCTTAAAGTTTTGTTAAAGATTTTGAAGGAGGGACGTGCGAACGAGTTCGTACACGTACACACCCGTTGGACACTTCACCTCAAAAATAAGAAAAAGCAATAACAGCATGTCAGGTCGAACACCAGGCGTATCTTGTGTGCATGATATGTTCTTGGATGGCAGTAGTTCATCTTTATCTGAAATACTTTATTGATAAAGAATGAGGGTAAGGAGGAGTGGAGACAATGGGTCCTAGAGAGATTTGGGGTAGCAGATGCCAGGTTGAAATACATAGATGAAAAAAAACAGGGGAAGGAAACAGGACGCTGGGATGAGATATGTGAAAAACTATTCAAAGAAGCAAGATAAACTTTTATGAGGGAAAGAATTTGGCAATTGAGGCATGGCATCTTATATATCCATACGAAAGTTTAATATATGATGGAGTTGTGATTTTTGACCCAACGGTAAATGTTGAGGACGTAAAGGAAAAAAAATGAAACTGTAGCACCTGTTCAGGTACAGATAAATGAAGAAAATATGGAAGTTGCAGAAACAGCAACAAGTAAAGAGATTGAATTCGTTGAACAAGAAGCCACGGAAATCACAGAGTCAAAAGAAATTAATTAAAGTGTACAGCCAGTTAAAAGAAGGGTACCTCGATTCAGAAATAGGGGGTACTCTTGAAGCATATAAGAGAACGTGACCGGGCGATAAAAGAGTACGAGGAAAAAGAAGCAATAAACAACCAAAAAGAAAGACCAGGTAAAATGCTCGGAAGGTGGCTCGCACAGGTGAAAGAAGATATAATAAAATCAAGAATAGAGCTTTTCAACGAATGGAATGAGGACCATTCACACAATCCAATAACTGAGGACGAAATTCAAGGCATTATACCAATGCAGGTTGAAACCAAAGTTAAAGATCATGAAATTGTAAAACCAAGTGAAAATGCAGAAATAATTGAATGAGAGCAAAGTGTTGAAATTGTAAAGCCAGTAGAAAATAAAGAGATTGAAAATGATGAAATAAAGGAAGCACAGGAAAATGTTCATGTAGGCTTTGAGACTCAAACAGAGTCCATGCATGAAAACAATGATGTTGAAATAAATAGGGAAATAATGGAAGTTGTAGATTTAAAAGAAGTTGTTCAGATTGTAGAATCAAATGATACTGTAGAACAAATTGTAAACATTGATAGTGTAAAGACAATTGAAATTAATGAAGATGTCAAGTTAATTGAAAATAATGATATGGTAATGTCAGATGAAAACATTAAGAATGTAAAACTAGTTGAAAACAATGATGTTCTAGAGCAAAGTGTAACGGAAGAGGAAAAGATAATGGAAATTGTAGAACCCTTAAAAAGTAAAGAGATTACTGTCGTAGAAATAAGTTTAGAAAATAAGAGTGTACTAACCAATGAATATAAAATGCCTGTCGAAAAGTTTCAAAATGAAAGCATGATTATGTCTAGTATTAAGGAAAATGAACCTAGAAATAAGGTAAATGATTATGAAATCTTGTCAGTGAATACAAATGAACATGAATTTGTGAAAACAAACACTATAAATGAATGTGAGATTGTACAAATAAATAGGGTTAATGATTGTGAATTGGTAACAAATCAAAATGTAAATCAAATCTCAGAGATTCTTGGGAATAACTGTCCAAGGCTGATGGATGATACATTAGTAAAGGAACCCGAATGTAGTGACAAATTAAGAGCTAAAATAAGTTTCTTCAACGGAGAATCATTATCAGAATTCCATCCGATAATCATTGAAGGGATTTTAGGGATAAATAACATTTTAGCGCCCAGTATAATAGAAACTAATCCAGAGTTAGAAAGCACAGAATTTATGGATTGGGTAACAGAAATTAAGAATGCAGAACTGGACCAGGAAGAGATAGCACAAAGAGATAAACGTAAGCACGTAGAATCAGTTGAAACGCAACAAACGGTTAGGACATGGCCGAAGCCGGAAGAGAAGAGAAAAATCAAAAGAAGAGACAGAAAGGAAGGAAGAAGCTTCAAAAGGAAAATCAGACTATGGAAAAGAGTGAAAAATAAACTGAATTTGAGATTGACAAGAAGTGACTTGAAGAAATGGGGAAAAAGGATTCCCAGATGAAGAATTAAAAGACCCAAAAGAGAGAGGGAAGCACAGGAAGAATTAAATTATGATAGCACAGGGATAACGAACACGATTGTATACTACCAATGAGCTTTAAAAAGGTGCAGAGGCTTGGATGGTACGATGTTGTACTGCCTCAACATGTTGAATCACCTTCCAATGAACATAAAACACTTAAGAAGAACAATGGTAGGGAAGACAATTAACGAACTCAGGAATTATGGAGGAGATGTGGAAAAGAAAGCCAGAGAGTTTGTGCTAAAATGGAAAGAGATCGCGAACCAAGAGATAGACATGGAAGAAGATGAAAGAGGAAACGAAAATTTGGAATATGCTCCTGGAGGAGAATGAGGGAGAGAGAACAATGAAGAACCTGAGGAAACAGATGACGAGGAGGATGGAGAAGACGAAAATTATTTTGAGGAAGAGATGGAAGAAGAATGGGAAGAAGAAAAAGAAGAGGATGAAGGATACGAAGAAATGGGAGAAGAAGTAGAAGAAGAAGAAGAAGAAATGGAATAAGAGGAGGAAGGTGAAATAGAAGGAGATGAGGAAAGCGAAGAAGATGAAGAGATGACCATAGAAATAAACAGGATAATTAAGAGAAGGAGAACATATGGATAAAACACCTACAGAGAGGAAAAGGGAAATAGTTAAGTCAAAGTCTCTTAACACAGGAAATGTAAATAAAGTTTATGATTATGCTTTGTTAGGAAATAAGGTATAGAATAGTTATATAACATAGGATAGAAAGGCACAACACTAAGAAAAGAAAGAAAGAAAGAAAGAAAGAAAGAAAGAAAGAAAGAATACACCGAGAAAGAAAGAATGAACCCAGGACTTAGGATTTAAAGGAACAATAAGAAGATCATGTACCCTCACAACAGAGAAAACTGCAAGTGAGCAAGAAAGCGTAAAATAATTAAGAACAGCAAGTTTGAAGTCAGTATTATCCGGAAATGAATGGCTGCAACTTATGAATTGAGCCGAGAAAGGTGACTTGCGAGTTGGTGACGTCCACACGAGCAGGCACTTAACAGGGTCATAAATAACAAGCAAGCAAGTGAGAGGGAAACGCTTTGAAAGAACTAGCCAACACAGACTAAAGGAACCTTAGTGAGAAGGGGTACACATGCAAGCGAGCTGAACGACTTAAAGAAAAATGTATAAAGGGTTAAAAATTCTAAGTTTTATTTTTATTTGATCGGGTAAAGACGTATACGTACCCATACAGTGGCTACTACTGAAATGTAATATAAAGTATAAAATGTGCGATAAGTTGAAGGAAAATTTGAAATTTTGATTATTTATTTTTTGCTAAATAAACTTCCACAGTTTTTCAGAAATTTATTTATCATTGAAGGAGGGATCTGTGCCCAAATGGACTTTGGCACAGGCCTCGAACCTACGGCATTTCAAGTCAAGAAAGAAAGAAAATATGATGTTTTAAACAGTTTTTAAGGGTAACGAATGGGTTAATACAAAAGTCACATCCGTATGATGCATAAACCCATGAAGCAATCATGAAATTAATGACCGCAGCTGCAGATGATGTCACTGCAAACTCCGCCGAAAAGAGTTGACGCAGAGATCAAAATAGACCGAGTGGAATATCCCATGTAAAAGAGAGATAAAAAGTATGACGAAGAAACGCAAACGCAGCAGTAAATTGCCAACACTGAGTTGAAGGTGTGGCCAAGAAATCCATTAAATAATTAAAATTATCCAGAATTAAGCAAATTTATAGAACAATCTCTCCGCAAATGTGATTTATTTTAGGAAGGAAATTTTTTAAAGTGATAAAAGTTGTTAACATTTTCACAGTTTAGAAAAGCTATGTCAGCTGTTTACGACAGGGACTCTACCGAGCCAGATAGTGGGAGAAGGGGACAAAAAGATTATCCTCCCACACAAATTGAGGGTCTATAACAATTTTTATAAATATATTCCCACGATAAGATTAGGAAATTTTTACATGTTTGGAACATTTAAGTCATGGGCTTCAAGATGGAATATTTCTTAAAATGATATCACGGATAGTTTAAAAGTTAATGTTGGAGAAGAAGCCAGAGTAGTTTATTTTTTCAAGAATTGAATAAATAGACAGCACTTGCACGGAGCAGTGTTCATTCATTCAGTCAGTCATTTCAGTTCAGTTCAGTCAGACGAGGTGTACGCAGGGGCGTTACACGCTGGATCGCAGCGAAGTATTATTCAGTCGTCAGTCTTACGGACCCAAGTAAAGGGTGTCGCGCTGAATCAAAGCATTCAGATCATCAGTACAAGTCGATATTTGAAATCGTTATGCCATAGAGGGCATGATAAAGGGCTAGAGAACAATATTAAGTAAAAAGGACAGTAGACATTATAGCTCAGGCCTTGGGCAGGTCACGACGTTATAGTATAGCTTGGACCTCGTGCAGGTCTCATCAGTGAAGTTTCAACAGGACCTAGTGCAGGTCACGTCATGTCAGACACGCAGTTTTATCGAGAACCTCGATGAGGGTAAGTTACGTCGCGCTAAATCAAAAGACAGTATTTTCGCCTAAAGTGTAGGCCAGTATATTAAAAAGTGCGCCACGTTGGACTTTGTCAATTCAAGACTAGGAAGAGTGTTTACGGAACTCGTGAATAAAGTAGTTACCGCTTTTAAAGGAAACAGGGATCAGGCATCAGAAAATAGTAAGGGACTTCGAGTTCCAGGACGTGAGTTCGACATTTTGTAGCGAAGTTAGAGAACTTTCATAAACTACAGCTACGGCACGTCCAGTAGAGACGGCGTTAAAAACACTCAGATACGAAAAATGAAGCAAATCACGTCGCATCGCTAAGAGAAAGGTTCTATCTTAAGGAGCTCAGAGAAGCGCCGGTTTGACGTCCGAACGAGCTAATCAAGTTACATGAAAGAAGTGTACGGTCCGGAAGCATAGGGGGCCAAATATAAGACTTAAAGTGCAATAGACCGCCAGATATAAGTAAAAGACAGTTATCGCTTAAAAGATGTATAGACCATGTAAAGGATAGTTATCGCTGAAATAAAGCCGATAAGGAAAACCCGAATAATAGACAATTTGAAGCAGTGTAAAAAGATTAAAGCAGAAATTCCAGTGTAGGAGCAGGAACCGTTCGGGCCATTACAAGTTCGATGCTGAGTCGAGGGACTTACGTCGAAGTTTTGATCGCCGATTGGAGTTGCTGGAAAATCACTGAGATATGGTGTATAAAGAAGTGAAGTGTTAAGTGTTATAAATAGAAGAATATCATTTTAGTGTTATAGGTAAAGTGCTTTTTAAAAGATAAAAATCTGTTTTAGTGTAAATCATGTTAGATTAAGTGAATGTAAAATGAAGTGTGTGGAAAGCAGTATTATGAATTTGTGCTAAGAAATGTAATGAGATGGGTGACCCTATCCAGGGATATAATCAACGGCTGCACACGGGGTAAGTCAAATGATTTTATTATAATTGATATTGTACTATGCAATGAGATAGTGGAAATCAAGCGCTGATTGGGGAGTTTAGCCTTGATTTCACTATATATTTAAAATGCACTGAATAATTGAAATATGTTTGGGATAAAAATAATAATTGTTAACCGCGAGGATTGCCTCGTTGAGTTTGAAAATGTAAAATAATTGAAATCCGAAAAATAAAATGATAAATTAGTAATGGATTTAAAGGAAGGAATCGAAAGTAATAATGTAAATGGCTTCAATTTTCGCCAATTAAATGAAAGTAAAACAATAAGAACCGTAATGGGATTAGTAAAAGTTGAAAGAATAATAAAATATCAATGGCTTGAATTTTCGCCAACGTAAGTAAATTATAAAGTAAATAAGCGCCGTAATGGAATGATTAAAAGTTGAAAGAATAATATAATATTAATGGTTTCAATTTTCACCAAATAATTGAATTATAAAGTAAATAAGCGCTATAATAAAGTGATTGGACAGTTGATATAATAATAATAATAATAATAATAATAATAATAATAATAATAATAATAATAAGGAACTCATACAAAACATTTTAAATTAATTGAAGGTATGGTAATGTTTGACATATTGTTGTCATGATCATAGATTTACAGATCTAACGTAATGGGTGAATACAGAACACCTAAGTATGAAAATGTTATGTTGTATTATAGGCTATCAGGCCAGAGTTTGGAATTAAAATAATAGGAAGACCCGAAGTCTTACCGCGAAGTATTAAAGTTTTTGTTGAAAAAGTAAATGAACTATGAATATCCAAGAAATGTGGTATTGCCGAAAGGGCCAAGTAATTGAAATAAGCTTAGCTTAATGTTAGCAAGAAATGCGTGATCCAGGATAAACTCTGTTCGTGAGATGAAAAGTAAGAATAATGTTGGTAATTCGTCGTTGTATGAGGGCATGACCCACTGGCAGATTATTGGTTCTGGCCAGGCTAGGGTAATAATGAAGTTGATAGTTATGGTTCCGTGGATGAGTAATTCCCACCGAAATATTGAAGTTATGGTATTCACATGTGAGACCCGTTGGAAGGATTAAGGATCCCCAGCCTGGCATTGTTGTAATAAATCGTCGTAAGTGATGTTGTATTATGGTTCCGTGGATGAGTAATTCCCACCGAAATATTGAAGTTGTTATAGTATTTGCATGTAAGACTGGATGTGTGCCCAGCTTTGCCATTCGTCGAAATAAAGTTGTTGAAATGAATCGTCGTAAGTAAAGTTGTATAAATGAAGTCGTCGTATATTCTCTCCGAACTAGTGCAAAATATCCTGGAAACGCGAAATGTTGATAATAATAATAATAATAATAATAATAATAATAATTATAATAAGTGAGGAAGCAAGTAGTTGTACGTGAAATGAAGTATTAAAGCTTGGATAACCATATGTTTTGAAACATAGTAAACAGTAGTGTAAAGGAAGGGCGATCCACGAGACGCCATAAATCACGAGTAAATTACCAATGGAGGAGGGAACGGCTATCCGATCCCTGACCTTGCCTCTAATGAGTGAATAGGAAGAGACCACATAATGAGTTCCGTTGTCAAGTAGGGTTCTAAATAGAGACTAGCAATTAAAAGTTGCGATATAAAAATGTTGAATAAAAGCTGCTAGAGTAATACAAATTATATATTTGGAATGCTAGGGTTGATACAATTCTCCCAAGCCTAAGTTTGAAGTAATTAAATGAATTTTGACAGATTTGGTCAAATATTAGAATTGTTGATAAAAAGCGATTCCTTCTTTGAGAAATAATGGATGAACGGGTTATGAAATAATGGAGTTTAATATGATTGAAAGATCCCACAAATAATAAAATAAAATAAATCACCTGGAGCATGAATAGATAAATGGAGGATTGAAGGGTTGACCCATGACATGTTGTGTTGTTAAATAAATGTATTTGAGTTTTTCAAAATACCTAAGGCTTAGTGGAAATAGTTACTCACTCTAGGAACTGAATGGAAAATAAATGATTAATAAATAAATAAAAAAGCCCTGAAGGGTAGTGAAAAAAGTGAAATATCCAAAGCCTTAGAAGATAAACGTTTACTAGAGTGATAGGCATGCTCGATGCCTAAGTGAATATAAACTTAAATGAATAATTATAGTGATAAGAACTGATTAGGATAAGCAAGACATTTTCAAATGATTTTGAAGTGATTTTTATGGTGATTTTTGTGATTCTTACTTGAAGGGACAATGCCAAGTAAATGATTGATTTTTATTTGAATATACAGTATTTGTTTGATTTGATATTTTTTTTGTAAAATAAATAGTTTATAACTGTAATGTTGAGTTTTTCCTGTAGTCTTGATAACCTTATTGTGTTTACATATCCGAATGTGAGGTCACTTGTGGGTTGAACGTAACGCACCCCGAAGCCCAAGAGCATAGTCGAGTAGTGACCAGATTCTCCGTTTAAGCGGGTACATTAGTTGTACATCGTATATTGTTCACCGACGAAGTCTCACTCACGAGGGGTGGCACCTCATGGTGTGCGACGTTCCCATAGCCAGGTTCTATTCTCAATAAATGTTTGAGCAGGAATATTGCGAGGCATTACCCTAGCACTCGTAGCATTGCCTTCAAGACTGACTGGTGAACGTAGCCTATCTATAGTTTATGGAAGGCATTATACCATCACTACTAGAAAATGTTCCACTCCATATCCAACAGCATATGTGGTTCCAACTTGATGAAGCACGCCCGCATTACGAAGCTTGTGCACCACCCTCTGACGACACTTACCCTCAGCATTGGATTGGGCGCTGGGGCCCTATCGGCTGGCCGGCCAGAAGCCCCGATCTAAACCCTTTAGATTCATTCTTTCGGGGACAGCCTACATGAAATTAAATGTGCTTCACAGGGAAGTGAATACCTTACAAGAGCTAACGGAACGTGTGTTAGAAGTCACTCACTTGATCAGTGGAAACCATGAAGTACTGACGTGGGACCAAGAAAATGTTCTCCGCAAGTGTCCAACATGTAGTACCGCTACTTGGATATGGTATATATTTCAAACACCTGTTGTAACATTGTCTATTCTTTCCCACAATATTGATCTAGTAAAGTGTGTCACTCACAACAACGTACTCTAATCCACCTGCCTTTGTATTCTCATTGGAACAATCCAAGTTCCTATTCATGTAATTGAATTGAATTGTTTCATTACGGTCATTACGCTCTATAATTTAGTGGTGTGGGCTGTAACGGGGTATACCCTGCCTCGTAAAGACAAATGAGTACAAAAATGAGTTTGAGTCCCTGTATTGGCCAACCTGCAAGTGGTATTCCGAGGTTTCCCTCTTCCATTCCAGTTGAATACCGGGACATCAAGCCACGGCTACTACCTTCCCACTCCTAACCTGAATATCAAATACACACACGATTACAGACACGACAATAACACAGGTTATCAGATATGAGTAACACGGGGCTGTTGACGATGATGTCATAAGGTTCCGAATGTAATAGCAACTTAGAATAAAGCATTACGGAACACCTTGCAATGGTCACACGACACGCTCATTCCCCCGCCAAGTCTACAGACGGGGCCAAATTGTTATGATAATGTTTCATGTCAGTTTTCCAGACAGAGAAATTAATTCTCAAGCAGTCTGGTAACGATTCATTTTCATATGCGAATGCTTTGAACTAAATGTTTTCCTTGAAATGTATGGCCATCCGTTATTATTCCCGTTTACAACAGGGTCGGGGATGAGATATTATGAAAGTCTATGTGGCAGGTGGATTTTACGGCTATATGTCCTTCCTAACACCAACCTCATGAGAGGAATTAATGGGAGATGAAATGAAGATGAATGAAACTGGGCAAGGATGTGGAGGGAAGTGGCCATGGCCTTTCAGTAGGTACCGACCCAGAATTTGCCTGGAGATGTAGATGGGGAAACCACGGAAATCCATACAAGTACAGCTGACAGTTGCACTCGAACCCATGTCTTCCGAGTCGGCAGATAGCTTGGCCCCATGGCCTACACACTGTGCGTTTGCGTACGTTCACTGCCGCTGAATGTATCCCTTGAAATATTTTTTGTACATTTCGGGTGCATTTGAACAAAACACGTCGGATATAAATAAAAACGAATAGATTTTGACGTGCCAATTTTTTTCGCAATTATTTATGTTAATGGATTACAAATAGTCAATGTCACCTCGTTTATTAAACATCTTATATATTTGCCTATTTCATGGATAGTGTGACATGTATGTTTATTTTCTGAAATAAAATCTTTTTCGATGACGGAGGAAAAAGAGTGAAATACTTCACAACACAATGAAATAGAAAATATTTCTTTGGCTCAATATTATTGCATAAAATATAATATTATATGGTGTTTGAAGCCATTCTCAGTGTTTTCTTAGGTAACGAAAGTTTTGATTTTCATCAGTCGGTCAACACGAGTCTTTCCCAAAAGAGATGGGTTATTCCCCAATCCTGAAAAAAATACATGAGATTAATAAATATACTTTGATAAATCCAAAACTTGTGAAATATAATACAGTTCAAACTATAGAAATTCCACTCTCGTCATTGACTAAAATAATATTTATGAAAACACCAAATACTATATTAATTAGGGATACAAATTGTTTAGTATAATTCTAATAATCCGTAGAGTCCGAATGTTTACATGACCTTGGGAGTATTACAGCCAGATTGACCACGTTACTGTTATGTGCTACTGATGAAGCCATACACTCATCTAGAGTGCTGCACTTCTCCAATGACGATTCGTTCGTAAATGATACAAACTACATACACGTATCTGTCACAATATTAATATACTCACTAAGAGATATTACCACATGCATTTTTGCATGTATTACCTTCCACCCTGTATGTGCATCTTTCATCAATCTTGCAATGCCAGTCAATTGTGGCAAAAGTACAAAAACTCTCTCTGTGAGGATTATTTAAAATCTGAGGACGAAAATACAGCATTTCAACCGTCTATCATAGATATTTATAAAACTCTGCAATTGCACAGTGTTTCTCTCCTAGCATTAACTTTCCAGTTTATTATCGACATGCACTTAGATGACCAAACTACTAATATGCCAGTTTTTACTTTTTGTTTGGCCGACATTGTACTCTTAGCAAACCAAGAAAAATTTACAGTTATTAAAGGAATCACTGACGTGCTCCGAGATTCAACACAAGTGTCACAAACGTAATTTTACTGGCGGTCCCACGGGCACAGGAAGGAAATTTATTTACCTATGCTTAAAACAGATGTCCTGCAGTTTAGCCTTCAGTCATATGGACCGGAAAATCCTTTGCTTTCTGCCCAACAATCCAACACAACACAGTACATTCAAAATTTCTCTAAATTTTGAATGGGAATTCAGTGTCTGGATTGGACTTAAATTTCAATGCTGCCGATATACAATTTGCACGGCTCATAATATGGAATATAGCCCATTAATTAATGTGTGAATTGTTTTCTAAAAGATATTGTGTAACGACATTCCTTTTGGAAGGAAACTTATTGTTCTTGGAAGAAACTTCAGGCAGGTTTTTCTCGTTGTGTCGCACGTTTCTCGCCAATCAAATATTCGTAATTGTATTAAATACTTCCCCCTCTGGACCTTCTTCTAAATACGCCGTTTGCATAAATATATGCGGTCAAAACCAGAACAAATAGAATTTTCTGATATTTTGCTACAAATTGGTAGTGGTGACTTCCCCTCTGTTTATGGAATTATCAGCCAAACCTTTAGGGAACGATGATGTCGTGACAGAGATTTCCAGCTAAGCAATCACTTCTGCGAAATATACAATCAATTTCTAGAATGTTTTGCACTCTTAAACCAAACAATGAATTCTGTAATGCAAAACATTGATCTTACACCCGGTAGTTCAGAAACATACACCACGGTGCCGTTAACAGATTAACTACTAAAGAAGAAGGCGACCTACTTCAATTTACTACAGAACTCTTGAATTCCTCGGAATTAAGTAGTTTTTCTCCACATATTCTTATTCTAAATGTTAGTGTCATAGTTAAGCTCTTTAGAAATCTGATCAATTTTCAAGGGTTCCTAAAGAAACCAGATTAATTGCAAGAAATGTAAATGAAAAATTGCTTGGGTTTGGAAATAATAAGTGGAGATAAAATTGGGCAGAGAGCGTTAATCCCTCAAGTTGATTTAACACCATCCAATAAAATAATTACATTTCCTTTTAACAGGCGCCAATTTCCAATTCGCAAGTCATTCGGTATCACAATCAATAAAGCTCAAGGGGAATTTCGGGAACGTATAGGTCTTTATTTACCTGAGAAAGTTTTCAGTCATGGCCAGTTCTATGTTGCAATGTCGTGAGTGCGATTTTTTGACGCCCTTAAAATTGCAATAGTGCCAAAACGTTATCGTAAAATGAATATCGTATAAAAGGAGATCCTTCAGTAAATATTTTCCCTTTAATCGTCATGTTTGACGGGTTTCAATTGGAAGGTAATAAAGTTGTTTCAGAAGAGTACACCTACACAGGAGAAAAGAACAGGTTGAGGTGCTTAATACGCTAACAATAGGCTATATTCTCGGAGTGTACTATACCTTGACATAATTATGAAATATGAATGCATAAAACTTTGTGGGTTGTTTAGTTGCTAACTACACAATCGCATTAAACCGTTAATTCAGCGCCAGCTCTTCCATGTTCCACTAGTTGGCGAGTTGTATAAATAATTTATGAGTATAATGGGCTTCACAGATCACATTATATTCCGACATGAAATACAATCAATTAGGCTCTGCTCGCACCGCTATTACCTCCTACATTCTATCCAGCCCCCAAAAGTAACGACATGACTATGGCAGTGTTCATTGGACTATGTGATATGACCTAACCATCCTTTCAAGTTACCAACTTAGTATGACTATGTGGGCTTACTATACACTTTTAGCCTATTCTCATCAAATGAGATATAGACTTATGAGATGACTTCCGTCTGTGTGTGTATGTGCTCAAATATAAAAGCAAACAAAATGTTATGTCCTGAGACAGTCATTTAAAAATTCTAATCACCTTGAACGAATTCAATGAAACTTGATAAGGCCTCACAACCACCCCGTTCGACCTCGTCGTGCCATTCAGATTGTAATCAGAGTCAACAATCAAACATGGCAGCCACGTGAATTATTTCAACGGTACTCAATAACTCCAAAATCACTTCAGTAATCACCATGAATTTTCGTATTATTTTAGAAGGCTATCAAGTAAACATGATAAGCACCAAAATTATAATAACATATCATTTCCGGTATCATATTTTAGGAAATGAATTGACAAACTTCATGATAAAACACCGTAATAATAATTTGCTACTGGCACACACCTATTGTGTCCATTTACGATGGTGTGGTCTGGCGTGATTTCAAAGGGAGCGCGCCAATGACGTCAGCGAGCAGGTTCCGAGCTGTCAGCCCAGCAGAGTTTGAACGAGCCGCGTGTTTCACGTGGTGCCAACGGAAGTTCAAAGCTATTATTTTTATAAAGCTTTTGTTATGGAAGAAGGTTATACCAGCACTTCAGAATGAAGTTAGGAGTAATTCACCAGCTTATTCCTGTTGTTTTATTGGAATTTACCAACCTTCTCGATCTTTCTATGGATATAGCCAATGAGACGTAAGATCCAACATTACGTAATGCGAGTTCACAGATCGGTATGTGTCCTTGGGACAGTATATAAGCCAGCCCCGGTAGAGGTCAGGTACCTCACACTGACACAGTCATCGAGTCGTCATAATAGTCCACGTGTGTGTGTGCGTGTGTGTGTCCACGACAGTGAAATACGCCGTTATTCTGAACGAGCGCTCCTTGGAGTTAGGCAACATATACAACGCCACTATGCCCGAGTGGGCATAGACTTTGTGCTTCATTTGCGGTAATATAACAGTGCTTCGAAACATATAATATTCGCTGGTTGAACACTTCAACATATTCCAAGGTATGTGAGTGACTTGTTACACAAGTATATACCTTTGTCTTGTGCTATTCCCACCACTTATATCAAACGTGAGAACTGGGACCACCACATTGAGCATTTGAAAGTGAGAGTAGGCAACACTACCAACATACTTTTTCACGGGGAATTATCAGGCCGGATTCCACCCTTGATTTATCAAAGCATTATCAACAGGAACTGTTACCCATTTTCTTGTCCAGTCAGCCACTGGCCTACATAAGTGGACTTCATTATTTGCAATGGGCCACGCTAGTAACATGACTTGTATGTATGAAGATCAGCCCCATGATAGAACAATTTCACTGCCCCAGTTAGTGAATATGGTTAGCAGCTAAGGAGGCGGAATGTGAGGAGATCATGCCAGAATGACCCATTACGAACGAGGAGCAGGGCCATCTGCGGCATATGTCTGTGGATGACAGGAGAGCGGCGCGCTATAAGCATGTCCCATGTCCAGCGTGTAGGATTCTCAGATCCGTGGTGCTTGGGTTCGATCTGCACCGAGGGAGGTCAACTCGCCACAGAAAACGCGATACCGTAGACTTCCAAAAACCTTAATAATAATTTCTCGAGCCATGAATTTTCCGCCATTCCGATAAAACCAATTCACTTTCTCTATTATTAAGAGCGCATTTATATTTAAATGATTACACATTTTTAGGAGTAATTTTCCTTGCAGTCAAGTAGACTTGTAGCGGAGGTGCATCCTCAAAATTTCGTTTCGGTATTGCAGTAATAAGATGGGAAGTCTTACCTCATTCAGAACGCAGCAGAGTTATGACACAGTTTATGAATTAATAATTTTCTTACGGAATATATTTTTCCAATAATAATAATAAATGTCTATGCATTAATATTGATAAATAATGAATTATGTGAACAGTTATGGAAGTAATATTCCTTCAAAATGATATTAATAATAATAGTAATAAACGTATATGCATAATATTGATAAATAATGAATTATATGAACAGTTACGGAAGTAATATTCTTTCAGAATGACAAATATGAAAGACTATGATAAAAGTGTTGAATATGAGTGAACAATTAATTGTTAATGTAAAAATTGAGAGCATACGATTTGTTATCGTCTAGGGTTGTGTTAAATGAAGCTGTATTGTTGTTGTGCTGTGCCAGTGCACTTTGTGAAAAGTTAATAGAGGCTTTGATCCTCGTGAGTAGTGGACGTAGCGGGAGTAATATCCTGAGAGCCACAGAAAGCTGTATGTTTGTTAATAGGAAATAAAATGGGAGATTTCGGGAGTCAGATCCTGTCCCATAAGCTTCAATATGTTTCAAATCTTAAAGATTTCCCCTATCAGCTCCAATGATTAATTATTACATGCAATGTTGTCATGCCAATTTTTATCACTTGAATTCATGTCCAGTGAATAAAATCCTGAAATGTATAAAGGATATTCCGAGCAAACTTCAAAGTAACCAAACTTGATTATTATTATAGTTGTAAAATGTCAAATGTAAAGATTTAACTGCTGTGTCCAAGAGTAGTCAATATGCTGTGTATTTAATTGCGTTATGAATTGTATCGTTTTCTAGGAAAACCCAGAATGAAAATATGAAACTTTGAGTGTGAAATTAATCCATCCTAGTGACAGGATTGTAAATATGTGAATTGTAAATAAGTGAATAGGACGATTGAACAATACAACTTTATAGTGTGAAGTGAAAATATAATTTTATGTCGTCTCTAAAATGTATAGATTAACAAATGAAAGTATAATCCATGAACATAGTCTAGCTCATCGGTCAATATTAAATAAGACTATAGTTTATTTCGTTTGAGTTATATAAAATCAATTAGGGAATGCGTGTGCTATTTTTTTGCTTCTGCCAGTCAGCAGAAATTTTCTGAATAAATTTTCTTGGTGAATTGGTTTATTTTTAAATATGTTGTTAATTATCTTGTTATATGTCATGACCCTTTCCTTTTTCCTTTACGGATAGCATGAATGCAGTGTCTAGTAATTACAGCCCCAAGCCCAGAACACCCTGAGAGAGATCTCGTGCTAAAACTGCATTTATTGCTACCTCGCATGTGGTTGTCTGTCACTCCAGGTGTACAGACGGGCACACGATATAGCATACGTTTAAACCACTCCAGCATGGCAGTTGCGTATAATATTCCGCCAGTATTCAACATCTCAGAAAGTATTGTCGCAATCGATCTGACGTTTTTATGATGTTTGAAAACTATAAAATTATTTCACAAATGTGACCTTAAAAAGAAGAACACAACCAACACAGCGACACCACAAACTTCCAATGCATAAATGGACTTTTCTGGCGACATATACATGCAATCGCTGTGAAACATGACTTGGTAAATCATTATTTCAATTCGTCCACCTCGTTGAATAGTGGCTAGCACTCCTGACTGTCTCCGCGGAGGCCCGCGTTCGATTCCCCGCTATGCCAAGAAATTTCATTCTGGCCTGAGAGCTGGAACGGGAAACACTCAGCCTCGTGAGTTAAAACTGAAAAGAGGTGGGTTCAATTCCCACTTCAGCCATGCTGGAATTGGTTTTCAGTGGTTTCCCATATCTACTCTAGTCGACTGCCGGGTTGGTTCCTAAACTAAGGCCACAGCCGTGTCCATCTAAATTACCACCACACACACTAATACAGCCCTCAAAATAACTCAGGTTGTCAGACACATTCCACACTCAACCAAGTACACGTGGCTACATGACCACGATGTCACAAAGCCCCTGAATGAATCAACAACATCAATCTTTATTTCAGGCTTAAAATATAATTCAAAGCTTTTCAAATATTTAAGAAGTTGACAGTGCGAAATTTTATTTATTGTCCTAAAACCGGCCTAGGTGGCTAGCGCGCTACCTCGTGCTTGACCTTTATGGAGAGAGGGTCGGTTCGAATCCCACCTCAGCCGTCCTGAATTTGGTTTACGCGGTTTTCCATTTTCAACACCAGGCAAATGCCGAGACGGTTCCTTTCAACAGGTACACGACCCATTTCCTTCCAAAATCTCTTCCCTGATATGTCCTGAAAATAAAATAAATGGTCATTGGCTGCATTAATAAAATAATATATAGCCCTAGCCAAGCGATCAAATGAAAACTAAGTATAATGAACCTCTACTGTAATATTTATCTACTGGTAAGTTACATAACTCCACGAGCTACATTTAAAAGAATCCACCATTTCACCGATTCTTTATACTTCAGAAACCCATACTGCAACCAAACTAAACGTTTGTATTATTATTACAAATATTTTACATACTAAGACTTGATAAACACAAATACAACTTGCTGGCCATGCGAATTTCAAATATTATGAATTTTCTGGCGGACTAATCCGAACACAATGAATCTTAACTGAACTAATATTTACTTAAAGATTAATATGTAGGTAACCAATGATGTTCAATTATTTTGAAAAAGATCACAGGATTGGCTGTGCGAAACCGTTAACATTTATTTTTACTTTCACTATCTTATTCAAGCGATAGAGTTGAAAATATTTTGTTACTACATATTGTTATTTAAGCTCTGGAATACCGAAATATATTAATTTATAATTAAACAAAAAGACAAGCACTGTGAGATATATGCAGTGTGACAATATTTTGATCAACGCAATTGACAGCTATTATAGTTACTCACATGTTGGCAAGATTCGTTTTAATTACCCAATTTCACACTGAGTGGTCAATTTTAATGTTCTATTATTTGCGCAGCCACCATATTGGATTTATGGCGAGACATATTTCGATTTATGTATACGAATTAGCTCATTCGGTTCTATTTTATTACTGAATGTCTATATTATAGATCAAGGATATCAAATAATCAATTTATTTAGACAATTAAGACGGCCGCTGTGCGATATATTCAGAGTGATAATCAGCATTTGCCCAACGCAATTGAGAACTCTTATATGATACTCACCTCTTGGATGATTCGTCTTAATAGCACAATTTCATTCTGAGTTTTTGATCTTAATATCCTAATATTTTGCGCAGCTGCCGTCTTGGAATCTATGGAGAAACATTTCATTTGCCTTGGCCATACAAAAGCATATACACGGTCCTACCATATCACTAACGTTCGTTACTGTAGCTCTTTCGTGTTGAAAGTAATATATTTTTTATTCCAACATGGCGGCTTCACGCAATATGCACTCTAATATACCCGCAACGTTGGTAACAGATAGTCTTCATATTAAACTATCTGATTGCAAAATACTGTGCACATTGAATCATTGCAATCATGGATATTGGATTGTAGTTTACGTTTCAGGCGATCTAATCTTTGGACTGCAGTGAAACCTGGCAATGTATATCTTTATTTAGAGCTAAATACATTGGCATCTAATGTTGTTTTATTGTTTTCAAAATTCGAGATGGTGGAATTGTAAAATTAAAAACCATATTTATTCAATTCAAGCAATCGAAGTGTTGTTTTGTATAATCAACCACTTTTACTACAATTTATCTACTGGCACTGAATCCTCTAGTTTACTTTTCATGATCTCTTGTGACTCGTTACAGAAAAATGCCATCTTAACGGGAGTTGTTATAATTAACATATAAGTATAGTTATACAGGGTGTAATTGATATACATGAAGTCCTTCGCACTGGTGATTGAGGAGACTAATCTAAGCTTCCTAGTTAAAAAATGTCACATATCTTTAAATTGAAAATTAAACATTAAAAGTCAATGTTTGTAGGGTTTTCAGAAACTGTTCAAGAAGAAGGTGCAAACTGAATCTGGGGAGCTTGGGACAGAGTGAAGTAACCTGAGGCGGGACGAAAGAGGGCCGAGAAGTTGTTGCGTAATCGGAGCATTGACCTTCCTCTTGAGAAGGGGAGGGTGTCTGTTGGCATGAGGATAGAGGTACTCGTCTTGTAAAATCACAACGTAAAAAAATTGTATTGCTGTTGTTGTTGTTAATGTTGAAATTGCATATAATGGCTTGGAATATTGGGACGGATAGTACTGTACTTTGTAGCCTACTTTGTAAGTGTGGAAGTCATTGTTGATGTTGATGGATAAAATAATTTCGATAATCAGCCCTGGTGTGTCGTTGGCTTCCGGTACGAAGTGTGCAAGTCATTGGTTGATGTTGATGGATAAAATAATTTCGATAATCAGCCCAGGTGTGTCGTTGGCTTCCGGCACGTTTAAGCAATACCGTGGGACAAAATTCTGACATCCCGTCGTCTGTTCAGAACTAGGATTTAAGACGGACGTAAAATACTTGATGTTGTTTCGCTTGAGAAGCTTGGCGATTGTGGTTAGTTAGCATGATGTAGTTTGGTGTGTGAAGAATTTGTCTGATAACCTGCGATTTTGTGGTTTCTGTAGTATTATGGGTGTTTGTAATTCAGGTGAGGATTGGGTAGAAGGCGTCCCTGGCCTTAAGTTAGGAACCATACCGGAATTTACCTGGGGTAGATGTGGGGAAACATGTAAAACTACTTTCAAGATTTTATACTAGTACGGTACCGCATGTACATAATAATAATAATTATAATAATAATAATAATAATAATAATCATAATAACAATAATAATTTAATTTTAGCGAGGCTTTGTAGCTCAGGTAGTAGAGTGTTATCCTCCTCGAGGGTTCGATCTAGACTCAGTCATGTAATAAATGAAGGTGGCGAAGTGAAGCCAGTCCCTCTATGGGAGTAAACCCTACACAAATCCTGGCCCTCTAGGTTCGGGCCGACAACCCACCCTGTTAAAAAACGACTGTTACGAAACACTCAAAACAAGCCTCGGAGATGGATTCATATGTTGACGGACATGGAAAAGGACAAGGACTACAATACAAACATTTACGGATGGGGACGTGGAATATCAGAACGCTGAATGCACCAGGAGCAGTGAAGGCATTGGATGAGGAGTTGTGTCATTACGATATGGATGTGGTTGTCTTACAGGAGATCTGATGGAAAGAGGAAGGCATACAGAAGGGAGAGAACTACACTATATTTCACAGTGGGACTGGAGGAACAAAAGGGCAACTTTAAACAGGAATAGCAGTCAACAATAAAATAGTGCACGCTGTGGTTAGATATGAAGCAATCAGCGAAAGGCTCTGCTACGTGAGAATGAATGGAAGGTATCAGAGCGTGTCCATCCTAACTCTACATGCCCCTACAGAAGAAAAGGACGACGAGGAAAAGGACTGCTTCTATGCAATGGTTGAACAAGTATACGACGGGATGCCGCAATACGACATGAAAATGGTGATAGGGGACGCAAACGCAAAAGTTGGTGTTGAAACTGCAAATAGAGGTGTGAGCGCCGCACACCCTACACAAAGAGTCTAATGATAATGGGTTAAGGCTGGTAACATTTGCAACTGCAAAGAACATAAAGATCGCCAGCACAATGTTACCACACAAGAAGATTCACCTAGGAACGTGGAACGCTCCAGGACGGCGATATACCAACCAGATTGACCACGTTTTGGTGGATACAAGACATGCAAGTCGAATCGAGGATGTCAGAGTAGTATGAGGAGCAGAAGTGGGAAGTGATCACAATCTGGTATTAATTAAAGTGAAACAAAGAATATCACGAGAGAAGATGACGGAAGCAGGCACACTAAAAGGTAATATAGATGTAAGCCTACTGGAAAATGAGCAAATACGAAGTGAGTACCAGCTAAAGCTACAAAATAGTTTCAAGTACTGGAAGAGCAAGAAGAAGGAGAAAGTAAGGGGAAGATAACAGCTGGGAAACATTCAAATCCATTGTGACTTAGACTGCAAAGAAACACCTAAAGAAGATTGAAAATAAAGGACAGGACAATATATGGTTCAGTGAGGACTGCAAAGAGGCGATTAAAAAGAGAAAGCAGTACAAACAGAGAAGAATACGTTGAGGCAGCGAAAGAAACAAGGAAAGTAATACGTAAAGAAAAGAGGCAGTTCATCAACAAGCAACTGGAAAAAGCTGAAGAAAACAGAAACAAGAACAATGTAAGAGAATTCTAGAGGTATGCAAGGTATTTCAAGACGGCGTACAGACCAAGAATCGTAGCAATGGAAAACAATGAAGGTGATTTGGTGGCTGGTCAAGAAGAGGGCTTGAAGTTATGGAAGGACTATTTTGAAGAATTGTTGAATGTCCCTGAGGGAAAAGAAGTGACTGAGGAAACAAAGGCATATGAAGGACCCCAACCAAATGTGGAGGAGCCTACAATGAGGGAAATGGATGATGCTATAAAGCAAATTAAGAATAGCAAAGCTCCAGGAACCGACGGCATGGCAATAGAACTGCTAAAACAAGGTGGAGAAGCATGCAGAAAAGCACTGTATCGTTTGATACTGCAAGTATGGAGAAATGAAAAGATGCCCAATGAATGGCGACAAGCAGTAATATGCCCAATACATAAGAAAGAAAAAAAAACAAGTGTGAGAATTACAGGGGCATATCATTATTATGTAGCGCATACAAGAGTCTTGCCCGTATTCTATTACATAGGCTACTACCATACATAGAGGAAAACCTTGAAGAGTACCAGGCCGGTTTCCGGAAAGACATGTCAACAACAGACCAAATATTCATACTCAGACAGCTAATTGAAGAGACGTGGGAATTTGATAAGAAGGTGTACTGCCTATTTAACGACTTCAAAAAGGCCTATGATAGTGTCAACAGAGAAAGCATCTGGAGGATAATGGAAGAATCGGGAATACCTTCGAAACTGATCGGGCTGACAAGAATGTGCATTGAGATTTGAAGGCAGGGAATCTGAATGTTTTACTGTGGAGATGGGTGTCAAACAGAGAGATTGCATATCGCCCAGCCAGTTTTGGTAAAAGCACTAAAAAGAGCATCATCGATTGGAAGAGGTACGATTGTAGGTGGTGAAGTGAAACTCTTAGCGTTTGCCGATGCCATTGTGGTTTTAGCGAAGGAGGAAGAGGAACTAAAAATAACAGCTAAGGTTCTAATAGAAGAAGCACAAAGAGTGGGTCTGAGGATCAATCAAGATAAGACAGAGTACATGATTGTAACCAGAAACAATGAAGTAGAAACATAGGGAGTACTGGCAATAGAAGGTATGGAATTTAGGAAGACTAGGTCTTTCAAATACCTAGGGAGTACAGTCAATGCCAACAACAACATGGAAAAGGAAGTAATGAACCGGCTAATATCTGCAGAGAGGTGTCTCTTTTCAATGAATAAACTATTTACCAGCCGGCTATTGACGAAAACAACAAAACTCCGCATTTACAAGACAATCGTGCGACCAGTATTAATGTATGGGGAGGAAACGTGGACACTGAGCAAGAAAATGGAGAGATAAATTATAACTTTTGAAAACAAGGTGTTAAGAAAAGTTTTTGGGCCAGTGTCTGAAAATGGAATCTTTAGAAGAAGAAAAAATATTGAAATCCACACGCTGTTTAATGAACCCAATGTGACAGCTGTAATAAAGAGCAGAAGAATTGAAAGGCTGGGACATGTCCTGAGAAGAGAAGAGAAAATGGTGAAGACAGTGCTAGAATGGAAGCCACAAGGTACGAGAACACTGGGTAGACCAAAACTGAGGTGGATGGATGGAGCAGAGAAAGACCTGGAGACACTGGGAGCCAACGAGAACATGGCTAGAAACAGAGACCAATGGAAGAGGTTGAAGAGTGAGGCAATGAACCGACTTCGGTTCGTGTGGCCAACGAAGTACGTAAGTAAGTAAGTAAGAGCATATACGACAGCCTTATGGCAATGAATGTAATGGCACGTACAAGAAATTCTGTGAACACTAAAATTCTGGCAACTCGATATCCCCGAAAAAACTAAAAAAAGTGTGTCTAAAAACCTATTATTATTATTATTATTATTATTATTATTATTACTATTACTGTACAGCTGTTGCACGGTCTTCGCACAAAGTTAGAAGATAAAGGTTCCTGTCATAGGCTCGGTTTGTGTATTACAATGCTATTGGCAGACTAGGCGAGGAGGTCACTCAACTTCTTACTCTTGTCAACATTCCTCAGGGTTGAGGTGAGGGTGACGGGGAGAAGTCAGCTGTATTGCTGAGGGGAACAAGGTCTAATTGCTTTTCCAAAACATTGGCCGACGATTTTTGTAATTTGATTTCACGTACACTAATTAAGATACGACTAAATTTTATGAAGATGTTTACTTAGAATAGTCTCTAATATCACCAGTGTAACGGACTTCACGTATATCAAATACACCCTAGGGGCAAATGACCTCGTAGTTCCACCCCTTAAAACAACAAAAACTAACTAATTACACCTGTATATTATAGTACGTTATTCATTCTTCAGTTGTGTTGGGGGTTGTTTTAATGCGTGGAATGTCTTTGTCCTCAACCCAACTTTCTTGTGTATGCATCGTAAATGAAGGATTATACACCTGTCAATATCTGGAAAGGAACATCTTCTTGTTATGTTTTTCTGGATTGGTCTTTTGGAGTGTTGATAATGAACTAAATATTCCGGTAAATAACTTTTAGTTTTATATTCATGTATTTATAGATATTGCCACATCACATAGCATTCCACACATTTTTCCAGCGCTGGAAGTGTGTTGATGATACTTATCTAGAGCAAATATGCATGTTTGGTTTAATACAGGGCCTACTCTAGTATTTGAGTTAAATTGCAATTGTCAGTAATATATTTCGAATCCTGACAACCCCACAGCTGGTTACCAATGGTAATGCCTTCACTTACGAAGAAAAACTCCACTCAAAGAAATGCTAGTTCCTACAGAAACAGTAAAACAAATTCTAAAATAAAAATTTACTGCAGTAATTTATTATGAGGCTTCTTTATCTCAAGGCGAAAGGAAGCGTTTTTATATATTTATTATATTATTTAACTTCTGAAATTATCTTCTGTAGTAACTTGCAATTTCTAGAGTGGTTTTGTTTTATTAATCACAAGTATCTCAAGAATTCGTGGCTGATGCCGCCTATAGCAATAAAAATGCAGGATGAAATAAAACATATTAGAATCGCATTACTCGCATTGGCTAATCCAATTCTGAAATCAACCAAGTGACACGTCCATCAAACAACAACCCCCTGGCGAAGGAAAGGAAAGAAAAGAAACACAAGCAAATAGCAAAACCTATCTACCTTTCATCATGAGTGGCACGGACAGAATAGGATGAATACTATTCACAGACCAACACAATAAAATCTGTGATATTCTCAAGTCTCAAAGATCATTGACCCACTGGCCTCTACAGGTGCACAACAAATTCTATGTCGATGTGCAAGAGATGTATTGGCACGACTAAACGAAGTGTAAAAACAAGAAATAAAAAACATTCTAAACACTTCAGACGCCAACAAATAGATCAATTTGCTGTAGTGGAACATGCAAGGGAAGACACAGAAATATTCTCTAGAACGTCGATCTATCTTGACAGAAATTCTTAAACATTCACAAAACTTGAATAGAAAAATGAAGATACTCTATAGAAACCAGCATTCAGCCTTTTCGGTACTTGACCTACTTCACGTACCACTCCCCTAACTACCGCACATGGGGGAGGAACAACCAACAGTAGCCAACCTATCACGTCGAGTATATCAATAGCATCGCCACGTGGGACCAAAACAAGAGAACTGTTAACCATGAACTACCAGAATACCCTCACATTTCGTGGTTATTCGAGAACATTCCTTTATCCAACATAAATCTTACGCAAGCGCCACTTATACTACTCAGAACAAATCTTTGAAAGTGCCAGCCGGACATGCTGGAGTAATCTCAGATATCAGGAAACATTCTACACAGCCTTAGAAGCCAAAGCACCGTTTTGAATAGGCCTAATATGTTAAAAATGTTTGTGTAAGTTGTACGCATTTCTGTCTAGTAGCTC
Organism: Meconema thalassinum; assembly: GCA_946902985.2. Lineage (NCBI taxonomy): Eukaryota > Metazoa > Arthropoda > Insecta > Orthoptera > Tettigoniidae > Meconema > Meconema thalassinum. Next base: position 814,029,277 of record OX336389.2, on the reverse strand, counting down.
CCATGTTCTCAGCGTATTTTCTTTGTGTATATTTAGCTCATCACGGAATGTAGCCTGTTGCGCCTATTTTATTTTAACATAGTTACCTTCCTATCAGAATTATATAGGTATTTCTAGAAAGGATAATTGCCGTTCAACCTAAATGTTGTTTAGATCCTCCTAGGGTTCCGTCTCCTCAGGCTATTTGTGTAAATATCTCCTAATTATCCCCGTTATTAAGCATTGTATCCTATGCAAAACTGTGAATATTTTGTACTGCCAGGACGCGGAACAAAGCAGAACTCCAGAAAGTATTCAATGTGAGGAAAGATTCTGACTGTGAGAATACACTGACAACCAATTTATTCTAGACATATGAGTTTGGAGGCGTTTCATGAAATAACCAACAGGCCTAATGAAAAACCAATATAACCATCACTTTCCTTGTTCATTCTAGGTTAACTCGTATACATACAAAAAAGTTAATCATAGGCCCTATTTTATTTTTTCTTATCGCAGGTGTAACTCTAAACGTGTTCATTTTAAGAAAGTGCTTCAACCATGTGTCACATTAAAGTAGTTCTTTAAAACCCGTCATCTGATCTAATCCAAATGTTATCACAATATACAGGGTTAGCACTAATGATTTAATCGATTTTATGTGCATGTATTATTGAAAGTATATAGCCTACAGCATCGAAACATAAACCAATGACAAGAGAAACTCATCATAATTTGTCTGAAGTTTACTGTGGAATGGCTTAGTACACTGGTCGGCCGCTAGGCAGTGTTATCTGCCGGGCGGTTAGGTAACTACGCGTCAGTATGGGAGATGGCGGCAACAGGCGAGGAGCGTGCTTATTGTGTTCTTGAATTTCACTCAACTAAGTCTAAGTCCATGCGGCTGTGGCTATAATTGACCAGAATATGCTCCAGCGTGTGTGGTCGGAGTTGGACTACCGTATCAATATTTGCCGTGTGACGCGAAGAGTGCAAGTAAACTCAAAAAACTTGTTGAGTTTCTCCTTTAATTTGTATATATGTCAATGCTGTGAGCTATATACTTTTAATAATACATGGACAAGAAATCGCTCAAATCATTTGTGCTAACCTGTACATTGAAATGTTGTTTGTCAATATCAATTAAAAATTTCAAAAAAAAAGACTTTATAAATGTTTAAGGTAACGTTTCTTTGACTCAAAATGGTTGGAAAATTTCATTCTTGGTTGAGATAAAATATTTTTGAATCCAATGGTTACGCTGAATAACTGTGAAATACGTAAAAGGATTCACTTGTACATATCAGTTTGTATTTATATTGGATAGATTCATATGGATCAGCAGCTGGCCGGTAGACTACATGGAGAGCAATGATAAGTTACGCTGCCTCGATAGCGTGGGAAACCGCACCATGCAGCGCTACACTCGGAGTTGAATCTACCGATTACAACTTGAGTGAACATTTGTTCCGTCGGTAGCATTAAACTTTCCTCCAGCGTTTAAAGTAAAAATATACTCGCGATCACGCCCAAATGCATTTAAAGTAGCTCTTGCAGGTACCTTGTGGGAAACTACACTTGCCAACACACTGGAAAAAACTGAACTAAGTTATAAGATGACGGAAGATGTACCGGTGTGTATATTTTGGGAGGAGAGTCACAACATTGGAATTCCATTGACTCATAGAAGGAAAGCCTGGGTGAAATTTCAGGAAGCAATGTGATAGGTAGAGGTCTGTCTGGTTCTTTAGCACAACGTCTGGCACAGTGCCTGATGTAGCTAGACGGAATTATTTTCGTAAGACTATCATAATTATATTTTGCTGTAAATGCATCTGCAATGTTAAGACATAATAATAGTGTCAAATTGTTTATATGAACATATTCCACGCTATTGAGTTTAAGTGTAAAATTCTCGGAGAATGTTACCAGGTACTTCGTAGCCCAGAAGACTCTGAAAATAAGCTTTAATGTATCCTGACGCATTCATTGTACGTGTAAATTTGGTACAAATCCATAAATTAGAATGGTAGTAATTGAACATGTACACGAGGATAGAATTATGTTGGTACCACTTACATTGACGATTTACTCACAATATGTCTAAATCAATTTGGATGTACAGTGTGCTAAGCTTGAAGTTAATTCCACACACATATTCTGAGATGTTGAGTCTAGGGTACAAAAGTTCTCAGATCAATGATACACAGGTGGTAGCCCTAGTGACTCTGATAATAAGCAATGTTATATAATCACGGCATAATAATTCACATAAAAATTTGGTTTAAATCAATGTGTTAATATGGAACTAACTTATTTCTGCATTCAAAGTAGAAGCACGCGTGGAATTATGTTGGCAACACGGCCAACATGAATTTCCAATATTATAATCTATAAGAATGCAAATTTTAGTTACCTTTTGAGATATTGAGAGGAGTGTTCAACATTCTAGACAGCAATTTTGAACAGTTGGCAGCCCTGGTGGCTCTGAAAATATCCAAAGTAACATTTGATAACATGTACGAGGGGCGTACTTATTGTTTTACACTTTATTTTTTTTACGTCCGTGTATGGTTCACATTTCATTTTTGAAGGTGGTGACGTGTAACTAGTGTCTTGTTTCACCGTTTGGTAGCAGCACACGCACAGGTGCTAACGAATGCACTCATCATAGCCATTTCATAACAACACCGTCAGAGTAGGAGCAGAGAACATGGAAAGCAACCGTCAGGGACAGCGTTATACGACTTGGTTCCTACGGAAAGGAGCCACTACCTCTGCAGAAATTCATCGACGCTTGGTAGCAGTCTGTGGAGAACATGCGCCATCACGGAAAACAGTTTATAACTGGGTGGAAGGTTGGACTATAGGGCGCACATCGGTGGACAAGGGAAACAGTTCTGGAAGGAATCTGACAGTGTCAACACCAGCCAACATTGTCCGGGTCGAACAGGCCATCCAAGGAAACAAATGCATCACATTTAAAGAAATGGAGGCAGCCACAGGAATTAGCCGCATAACCGTGCAGCGCAACGTGCACGGCCACTTACAGGTGGGAAAGGTGTCAGCCAAGTGGGTGCCTAGACTCTTGCCTGCAGACCAAACAGCAGAGGCGTGTGGACGTGTGCAGAGAACTTTTGCAACGCCACGATCAAGATCCAGCCTATTTCTTGGCTAGGCTTGTGACTGGTGATGAGACATGGCTCCATTACCAAGAGCCACATACAAAACAACAGTCGATGCAATGGAAGCAAAGGGGCAGGCCGCCGCCAAAGAAATGTCGATCAGTGCCATCAGTTGGCAAGCGAATGGCGACAGTGTTCTGGGACACAAAGGGCATCATACTCATTGACTGACTGAAATTGGAGGTCACGATTAACAGTGCAGCATATGTGGCAACCCTTAAGCGATTACGTTCTGCCATTCAAACTAAGCGGCGAGGGAAATGGGCTAAAGGTGTACTTCTGCAACATGACAATGCCCGCCCCCACACTAGCCGTGAGACCACCGCTGCCATCGATCAAATGGGATTCACGATGCTGCCAACTCCATCATACTCTCCTGATTTGGCACCAAGTGATTATCACGTGTTGGGGAATATGATGAAACCTCCGCGTGGTCGCCATTTGGTGGATTGTGCAGAACTGGACACAGCTGTCAAAGCATGGGTACGCAGTAATCCGAATGATTGGCTTCAGGAAGGTCTGGAGAGACTGACACATCGATGACAAAAGTTTATAAAGTTACAAGGAGATTATGTTGAGAAGGTGGACGTAACAACTGATGTAAAATGTAGGTCTACTTCATTTGGGTAGAAAAAAATAAAGTGTAAAACAATATAGTACGCCCTTCGTACATTGCAAGTACAAAATCTGGTTCAAATTCATTGAATAGTATGGATGTTATATGCAATTAAAACATTGAACCTATCAGCCCGCGTAAAATCATGTTGGTAATACTCTCGTGTTTGGGTTGTTCACAATTAATTTGAAATATTAAGCACAATACGTGTGGATAGGTTTTGAGTTATTGAGACTAGGCTTTAAAATTCTAGAGAACATTTATCGACAGTTGGCAACCCTGGTGATTCTGAAATTATACATTATATTTATGAATGTATATATTGCACATACAAACTGTTGTTGGATTCCAATAGATAGTATGAAACTTAAGTCCAGTTAAGCATTGAACCTGCCAGCACCCGTAAAATGTCGTTGGCAATACTGCCATTTATCGGTTAAGCAAAATCAAACTTAAATACATCATTAGATTCTATATGTGTACCAATGTTCAAGTTTTTTTAGCGTATGGCTTTTAGTGCCGGGAGTGTCCGAGGACATGTTCGGCTCGCCAGTTTTGTAGCTGCTTCGAGATGGACACCCAATGGGTGTGCTACAAGTACCGTTGGGGAGGAAAGTTGGATTGTAAGGACGAGGAGTTGGAAGGTAGCGGCTGTGGCCTATAGGTAGGGACCAACCCCGGCATTTGCCCGGAAGGAAGATGGGAGACCACAGAAGACATTCTTCAAGGTTGCCTGCGGGGGGATTCGAACCTCCTCGCCTGCCGGATGTGAGCGACTGCCAGCAGTCATGCCGTAACGACCACGGCTAACTCACGCGGTACAATGTTCAAGTAATTTATGTTCATAATTGCTGAGATATTCAATATTAGTTTCAGATTTCAGTAATAGTTTTTCAGCAGTTCATAGCAATGCGATCATTTCCAAATGTTGCCTTAGGATGTCCTGCCATAGCCCTTAAATTATATAAAATTTGGTATCGATTGATGTTGTTATTAAGAGTTGATAGTGACTCGCACACACAGATAGGAGGACAGGCAGATGCACACACATATGTCCGGATTGATCTCGTGAGTATATTTTTATTCATTTTTGCAAAATGTGAATTATAAGCTAAACATGCTGCTGTGGGAAGCATTGTAGATCTTCTCGAACATGTTCGTTCCATTCGTCTCCCTTTAAGATAACAAATATTGATACCTTGTGAGCTAATTTTGAAGAAACACGCATGACCGTAGTAAGACATCGGCCCTACAATGACGGTCATATCAATTAGGACTGCATTATAACATCAGCTAAAATTTGAGTCCTATTTAAACAACGCTCCACTCAGTTACGTGTACCTGCAGTTCTGTTGTGTCACTTGCCCCATGGCGGTATGTGAGTGAAACACGATTGACTCACAGACTGACCTGTACAATTATTCTATTTGCTTTGATTATGGGTAAAATAGACATTATATTTGGTAAAAAAAAAGTGTTGTCATTAGTTCCGTCATGCAATGTCTGCTCAGAGGGTTAACTCGTAACTTTTGTTGGGATTGTTTCTGCTATTGACAAGAGGATTCCTGAAGTTCAAATGCCGAGGCTAACCTGGCGAGGAAGATTCCAGTGCCAATTAAGGAGTTGCGCCGTGAGAATATCCCCATCTACAAGTATGTTGTTACCTCTAGATTTCAATTTATTTGAGCATAAAAAGACATTTCAGTGCAATTTGTTTCAATATCATACTACTATTTTATTAAAACACAATTACCTCGAGAGTTTATCATCAGTGTGTAAATGAGGAAATAATAACCCGAATTTCTTCTGAGGTATTTCAAACCCAATTTCGTGCATCAAATTTTGTACCAAAACACCATAATCTGCAATCTACTCCTCTTACTGAATAGACGGGTCACAAATAGCGATTATCTGCATAATACGGTCCAGAATAGTTCACGCAAATATTAATTTTCACATGATTAAGTTACTTCCGGCACTTCAGTGACAGGTAATTTCAACGGTTGAAAGTTTAAAATGATACAACCACTGGCACTCGTACATGAACCCCCTACAATCTGGAGAGCTGATCAAACTGACTGTGCTACAACGCTGAAGATACGGAACAACTCAGGAGTGACTATACCAGAGGTGCCTAAATGTTCGAGTTCATTCCAGAAAATAATGGCAAACTCGAACAATGAGCTGGTAGTCCGTACCGTTGGGACGAGGCATAACTGGCCTTCTTACCCTTGAATTACATCTGGGACCCGAGCTGAATGCAGGATTCTCTCCCTTTTGTAAAGATGTCATTCATGATACTTCTTTCAAAATCATAAAGAGTAGCGTAACATACGATAATTATTTCATCGAAGAATTGCGAGAATGGACCCTCCGCTTATCACTTACCATCTCTAAGACTGCGGGAATGAACCTCCGCTTACCAAAATGTATCATCGAAGCACCGCGGGAAAGCACCTTCCGCTTGTCACTTACGATATCGAAGACCGCGGCAATGAACCTCCGATTACCTTAAATTTGCATTCTCAGCTCGGCCCATAAATACCTATCAACCTCATCTGACTTACCAATTACGGCTGCAGTCTCTCTCCAATCACACGTTACCTCTTACCTTGGCAACGGTCATCAGCCCCTCTCACCTTGAGCTCAGGCTCAAATGGCATTACTAGAATAGGCCTGTTATATCCTGAATGGTTCTCCTCCAATCTCAACATACTACGCTTAATGTCGTGCCAATGCACTTGAAAACCCCTGAATCACATGATCGTGTATTCAGTACAGAAAATGATCCCTTAATCACACAAAGTAACAAAACAATGATGATTACGCAAACACATGATAAAAACGCAAACTAAACTCCAACAATAAATATTTACAAGTTGCATTTCAATCCGACCTGTTATTCCAGTAACCCATACTAATTATAGTGACTTAAAATTTTGGGTGACATATCCAACACCTGACGTAAGGAACATCATGCCATGCACGCCCCAAACTGTGGTACTTGATGATGTCTTGGCTATCCATGATGTCTTGGCTAATCCTTATGTGTTGGCGTTCTTTCCGATGGCTCTTGAAAGCCATGGTTCTTGATGTAGGAAGGCAATCTTAACACCTTTTCATTTTAATAGGATAAATATAGTGGTTCTGGCGCAGGGGCTAATGCGCAAGATGGCCGCCGCGCGCAACCAGTTATATGTTATTCCTATGGAGGGGACAGTCAGAGCTGGCGCAAGGGCTAATGCGCAAGATGGCCGCCACGCGCTACCACACTCTTTAATTGCGGGCTTTTCAAATCATTATTTATTTGTTTTTAATTTATAAATTTTTATGTATTTAATATTTAATTTATTATTTTTTAGCACAGGGCTAATACACAAAATGGTCACTGCACACAACCACTTACACATATAACATGCTAACCTAACCTTACCTAACCTAACTTCACCTAACCTAAACTAACCTAACTTCACCTAACCTAACCTAACCTAACCTAACATTACCTAATCTAACCTAACTTAAAAGTGCGAGCAAAAAAAAAGTGAGAGCAAAAAGTGTGAGCAAAAAAGTGAAAGCTAATGTGAGAGCACAAATAATAAACTTAATTATAACCTAACCACACCTAACCTAACCTAACCTAACATAACCTAACGTCAAAGTGGGAGCAAATATGGGAGCAAAAAGTAACAGCAAAAACTGTGAGCAAAAAAGTGAGAGCAAAAAGTGAGAGCAAAATACTGGGAGCAAAAAGTGGGAGCAAAAAAGTGGGAGCAAGAAAGTGGGAGCAAAAAGTAGGAGCAAAAAAGTGGGAGTAAAAAGTGGGAGCAAAAAAGTGTGAGCAAAAAAGTAAGAGCAAAAACGTGGGAGCAAAAAGTGGGAGCAAAAAAGTGGGAGAAAAAAGTGGGAGCAAAAAGTGGGAGCAAAAAGTGGGAGCAAGAAAGTGGGAGCAAAAAAGTGAGAGCAAAAAAGAGGGAGCAAAATAGTAAGAGCAAATGGGAGAGCACAAATAATAAACTTAGTTATAACCTAACGTAACCGAACCTAACCTAACCCACAGATCCCTCATTTAAAGATTTTAGATTTTACATTTTAACATTTTACATTTTAACATTTTAGATTTTGATTTTTCATTTTTACATTTTTTAGAATTTACATTTTACATTTTTGATTTTACATTTAAGTTTTTTGATTTTAGATTTTACATTTTCCGAAAAGAGTAAACTACAAGGTCACATACCTAACCTCACCAAACCTAACTTAAGCTAATCCAAAGGCTAATGCACACACACAATATATATAAGGGCACATGCAACAATACTTATGCTAGTCTTATAAGCTACTGTACAACATGATCAATACCCCTACCGGGTATTTTTTTTTTCATTTTGTTGTTTACATATTTGTCAATTTTCCAATTTCCCATTTTTTATTTTTTTATGTCAGTTTTAAGTTTTCAATTTAATAATATGGAAACATGGAATTTGCATTTTGTTGTTTACACATTTGTCAATTTTCCAATTTCCCATTTTCAGTATTTTAAAAATGTCAGTTTTTAGTTTTTCAATTTCATAATATGGAAACATGGATTTTTGCATTTTGTTGTTAACACATTTATCAATTTCACAATTTCCTATTTACAGTTTTTAAAATATCAGTTTAAAGTTTTTCAATGTCATGGTATAGAAACATGGATTTTCCAATTAGTTGTTTACACATTTGTCAATTTACCAAATTCCCATTTACAGTTTTTAAAATTTCAGTTTAATGTTTTTTCTATTTTATCAATATGGAAACATGGATTTTCCAATTTATGTTTTACATGTTCATTTTGCATTAGGAGTGGGGAGAGGCGGGTAGTAATTAGAAATGTGCAAGCAGTGTCCATAAAATATTTTTATTTTAAATACATGTACACTATTTACACATAATACATTTTTATATATATTCTTTTTTATTTTGTTTTCTATTTTATTAATTTTTTATTATGAATACCATTTTGTATTTTTGTTTATTTATTTTTGTAGTGCTATTGTTTTATTTCCTAAATTTTTTTGTTTTATGTATTTGCTAGTTGCAGGCAGAAGATTTTGATATTCATTACTTAACTCTATAAGCATGGTCAATGATTGAGTAATGACCATAGGCATGTGTACCTATAGCATCGGCATCAATCACTCTTTTATCATCACCAGGACACAAAGCAATTTTGTTTAGTCTTATAGATGATATGTCATGTTGTTTAGAAGCGATAATGTTCATGGGTATTCTTTTTACATTGTTTTTCATGACACAATCCTTATAATCTTGAAAGCTTATACAATTTTTGACAACACCTCTGTTTATCCCTTTAATCTTTTTGATTTCTTTACCATTTATGTCTAAAGCGTACATTTAAGTTCTTAGTCCAACAAATGCTTTTATAATTTGTACACAAGCCTCGTCTTTTAAATTTCCCCAACGTTTTATTGTTTGATGTAGAGTAACATATGTGATTAGTAGGATAATCTGATGTGTCCAGGTGTTCTAGGAAATCCAACTTGTCTTGATATACATCTTGGGTGTTAACCAAATAAATGAACGAGTCGGTATCCATATACAAGAGTTTAAGGTTGTTCATTCCATAATAGGGTAGCAGGACATCTTAGTGGTGGGAATACCTGAGAGTTTTTGAAATATCCTGTATACACATTCCAATATATATAGGCTTATTGAATACAATGTTACGTTTAGCCATGTGGAAAGCAGCTAGGCAAGGACCATAAATTGTTCTGTCAATAAATGTCGGCTTTGCTATTAGCTTTTCTGCCTTTTTGCTGTCAGTCACAAGACGTATGTCTATTCTTTTACGGATATTTTCCATTGTTTTTCCAAAAATGTCATTGTTGAATAATTTGTACAGATTTTTCTCAAAATCATTTTTGGCTTGTTTTCGAAGGTTGTTATTGAAATCAACGTATGCCTTTAACCAAGGTCTTTGCTTAAACTTTAACACACGATGAATTTTTATCAATTTTATGCCATGATCTAAAGCCTGTTTTAATGCCATGTAGTGAACAACATATCGCCTTCGATTTCCAAGATGAGGAATTAGATTCCTCAGAGACGAATCCTTAGGTTGTGTACACTCTGGTAGGAAAGGTAAATCGTTGTGTAGATCATGAAGGTCAGATGGGTAATCAACATCAACGTCTAGAATGTATCCCACAGGATCGTCTTTCTTTAGTTTTTCTAGATCAACAGTATTTGGAGAAACCCACTGAAATCCACCATAAGGAAGAGAGTGACACATAGCCCACCCGTATTGGTTGTTGGCATCATCATAGGTAATAAACTGCGATGGTTTCTCAGAATCATAGGTTTCCATGTATTTATTGTTAGCTTGAGCATACCGATGAGACACCTGGCATTTGCCTCCACGTATTCCAGACTCGATTAGAAGAATCTGATCGTAATCCTGTAGCAATTCCAGTTCAATGCCTATGTAAAGGAGCATTGCCTCGAAACTTAAACCAGGCGAAGTAAAAAAGTGTGCAGCGTCCACTCGGTGTGTTTCTAGGTTTTTTGTTCCTAAACGTTTCAAAGCTGTCTGCAAGAAGGAGTACATCTGAAGTTAGGTAGAGGTCACTATATTCCCCTAGAGTTTAAATGTTGAACTGATTCCACATATTTTTGGCATGTTCATAGTCTTCTTGACTAACATCTTCTTGACTTAATTTGTTAAAGAATACCTCTTTTGGAGGTAAACACGTTTCACTTAACTTTTCCCATGAATCAATGTAGTCATAACAAAATACCCCTTTACGAGTCATGAGCATTGCATTTTCTTTTCCAAAGTACTTGTCTGTTTCAGGGTATAATGTTAAGTTGGAAACTAAGTTTTCCAAACTACTTGGCATTAACCGAAACGTGTCCACAAATCGAAGCTTAACAATTCCCACATATTTGGTGAAGGAAATGTACTTTTCTTTGGAGTTAGTGATAACATCCACTCTCAGTAGTACATCCCAATTGCTTTACAATGAAATTTGCGTCGTAGCCACTCATATTATGTAGAAATACAGGAACGGGGTTACGTGTTTTACACCTCAAATTACAGTTATTGTGAGCACTTCCACGGTATTCCCCTGTAATATGGCAATGTTCTCTAACTTTCCAGTCCTCTTTGGTAAATTTTTTTTTTCACACAAATAACAGGTTTCAGAACATTGGAACTCTGCTTCTTGATCCTGAGCTAAGGCCTTTGGAACATTTAAGCTGTAAAGGCGATCAATTTCATTTGCTATTGAGATCAAACAGTCCTTAAACTTTTCTGCAGCGTCAGGTCCACGATAAATAACAGGTTGGCTAGGAAGGTTTGTCTTTATGTGTTCCACAGCAGGTGAGGGTTTAACGTATATACCAAAGCTCATAGGAACATGACTCTGGTATGGCACTGTATAACTTGCTTCAGGATCGGGTAAGCATGTTTGATAGGGTAACAGTATACTTTCAAAGTCAGCATAGATAACGTAAGGTATTCTCAGCATTTTTTTCAACAATTAAGAATTTGACAATGGGGTTTTTAATAGGCATTTCAACCCTAGCAATGTCATGCAGGACACACAAAGCTCTATGTTCTTTCAATTTTTCCATTCCTTGTTCCCCATAGTGATTATCAAAGTGAATTAAACACCGTTTACACGTATATATCTTATGTTCATAGCGGGTAATCTGATGTCTTACTAGTTTATCAAAATCTTTGATGAAGACGTTGTGGTTCTGGCCAGATGAAGCACATAGCAGAAGATGGTCCCGATGGTCTTGCAGCTCATGATCCACAACCTTTAGAGGAAACAATTTATTGTCTTGCTCCAGTCCAAATACATTTATGGATATGTCGTTGGCTTTCTCAAATTTGGGAATGTCAGATAGCGATGTAGGAAACGATATTACTGAAAAATCATACTTGTTTTCCAGGTCCTTGTATTTACTAATGCTTTGAGCATGCTTTTTAACCAGTTTTGTTAAAATGGCATACATAAAACACTTTTCATCTTTCAAATTTTCAGGATTAATGCAGGCTTTTCTTGCTTGTATAGCTGCTGGTAATGGAATATATGTGCTTCCACGCAAGGGATTGTACTTATTTATTTTCAATCGTACTCCTTCCACTGCTAACAAAGCCCAAATACTGCCTTTTAGCTCAGATTCTTCCATTTCCGTAGTTAACTTTGTAAATTGTGTTTCCAGGAAACTACTCAAGCCTGTTTCAAAAAATGGGGCCTGATTTCGTGTTTTAAAAGCACGATCTGTAATTTCATTGGTAGATGTATGAATCAATCTACATTCAGCCACAAGATTAACTTTTATCGACTTGTGCATTGCTATTTCTTTCTGCATAGCTTGTATTATTTGCTGTTTGGACTCTTTAAGGTATGAATTTAAATCCTTACACGTATCGCAACGAATAAAATAGGATTTAATTTGACCTTCAAAAGATATCTCATATTCAGTAAGTCCATTTTTGTCAGGGACCAATGACAGTAGGTAATGTTTTGTAGCCTCTGCTTTTTGTCTTTTAGCTGCCGACACAACATTACAACATTCTTCATGACGACGGCCATTTTAGGAATTGTTGAATATACTGCCACACATTTTACACTCATGAAATTCCCCACACGAAACTTCATGACGCTTTCTATCATATTCCGAAGAAAAGATTTTCCACACTGTTTACACTTATAGCTGGGAATGGGTTCTTCCATCATGAATGTTGATTTCTGCAAACAGATGCTTACTGCGTATCACAGGGCTAGAGGTTGGTCGGTGTGACGGTCTTTCACGATGTGAACACCGGGAGAGGTAGTAGTCAACTGGTGATATTCTTGTTAAGGGTCCTCTAATATGCCCCTAGTATAGACCAACAGCTGTTTACAGCGTATGTCAAGGCTGTAGACTGGACAGTGAGACGGTCTTTCACGATGTGAACACTGTAACAAGTAAAGACAACTGATTATATACTTGCTAAGGGTTCTCTAATATACATTAGTCAAGACCAACAGCTACTTACTGTGTAGTACAAGGCTGTGCAATAGTTGTTTTGACAGTCTTTCACGATGTGGTCACTGTGAGTGGTCGTAGTCAACTAATGATATTCTTGCTAAGGGTCCTCTAATATACCCCAAGTTAAGGATAACAGCTGCTCACTGCTTATGACAAGGCTAAAGACTGGTTGTTTCAACGGTCTTTCACAATGTAAACACTGTGACAGGTAGTAGTCAACTGAAAATATTCTTATAGCTTTCTCAAGGTTATCAGGTACTTACTGCACATCAAAAGGCTGTACACTCGTGTGTGTTAGCACTCTTTCTTGCTAAGGACCCCAGTATTCCCTACACAAGGCTATACATGTTCGTTCTGAACACTTAGTAGTTAATTGTATATTCAATTTTTATACAAAGCTTATACAAGCACGCTTTTCATGAGGTAAAACTTTGTTAAATAGCTGCATGCGACACGCAAAGTATGTTTCCGCTATCTAGCGGTGACTATGAGAACTACTCGAACGACCAGCATGCTACCAAGCGCTCCATTTCAACACTCACTCACTGAACGACCGGCAAGCTATCTAATGGTCGATATCAATACTCACTCAACAACCAGCCTGCTACCTATCGGTCAATATAACAACTCACTCAACTACCAGCGTGCTACATGGCTTTTTCTTGTCAGTTTTTTGTTGGCTTTTTTTGTTGGCTTTTGTGGGCTTTTGTTAGCTTTTGTTGGCTTTTGTTGGCTTTTTGTTGGCTTTTGTTGGATTTGTATTAGCTCTTTCATATTTGCTCTTGCTTGTTGGGGCTTATTTGGTCTTGGAAAGTATGTCAGTCCTAAGAGCTAATACAAATGCCAACAAAAGCCAACAAAAAGCCAACAAAAGCCAACAAAAGCTAACAAAAGCCAACAAAAGCCAACAAAAAAAATCCAACGAAAAACTGACGAAAAAAGCCATGTTGCATGCTGGTAGTTGAGTGAGTTGTTATATTGACCGATAGGTAGCAGGCTGGTAGTTGAGTGAGTATTGATATTGACCGTTAGATAGCATGCCGGTCGTTCAGTGAGTGAGTGTTGAAATGGAGCGCTAGGTAGCATACTGGTCGATCGAGTAGTTCTCATAGCCACCGCTAGATAGCGGAAACATACTTTGCGTGTCGCAAGCAGCTATTTAACAAAGTTTTACCTCATGAAAAGCGTGCTTGTATAACCTTTGTATAAAAATTGAATATACAATTAACTACTAAGTGTTCAGAACTAACATGTATAGCCTTGTGTAGGGAATATTGGGGTCCTTAGCAAGAAAGAGTGCCTAACACACATGAGTGTACAGCCTTTTGATATGCAGTAAGTACCTGATAACCTTGAGAAAGCTATAAGAATATTTTCAGTTGACTACTACCTGTCACAGTGTTTACATTGTGAAAGACCGTTGAAACAACCAGTCTTTAGCCTTGTCATAAGCAGCGAGCAGCTGTTACCCTTAACTAGGGGTATATTAGAGGACCCTTAGCAAGAATATCATTAGTTGACTACCACCACTCACAGTGACCACATCGTGAAAGACTGTCAAAACAACTATTGCACAGCCTTGTACTATACAGTAAGTAGCTGTTGGTCTTGACTATTGTATATTAGAGAACCCTTAGCAAGTATATAATCAGTTGTCTTTACTTGTTACATTGTTCACATCGTGAAAGACCGTCTCACTGTCCAGTCTACAGCCTTGTCATACGCTGTAAAAACCTGTTGGTCTAGACAAGGGGTATATTAGAGGACCGTTAACAAGAATATCACCAGTTGACTACTACCTCTCACGGTATTCACATCGTGAAAGACCGTCACACCGACAAACCTCTAGCCCTGTGATACGCAGTAAGCATCTGCTTGCAGAAATCAACATTCATGATGGAAGAACCCATTCCTAGCTATATGTGTAAACAGTGTGGAAAAAGTTTTCTTCGGGACTATGAAAGAAAGCATCATGAAGTTTCGTGTGGGGAATTTCATGAGTGTAAAACGTGTGGCAGTAAATTCAACAATGCCTACAATGGCCGTCGTCATGAAGAATGTTGTAATGTTTTGTCGGCAGCTAAAATACAAAAAGCCGAGCCTACAAAACATTACCTACTGTCATTGGTCCCTGACAAAAATGGACTTACTGAATATGAGACATCTTTTGAAGGTCGACTTAAATCCAATTTCATTCGTTGCGATACGTGTAAGGATTTAAATTCATACCTTAAAGAGTCCAAACAGCAAATAATACAAGCTATGCAGAAAGAACTAGCAATGCACAAGTCGATAAAAGTTAATCTTGTGGCTGAATGTAGATTCATTCATACATCTACCAATGAAATTACAGATCGTGCTTTATTTGATAGCGGACATTGTGATAACCTGCAATAAATTACCAGAACTACAAAGGGACATAACAAACAATCTAGCCACCAACGAAGCCAGGAAGATCATACAGCGAGAAATTAACAGTTACATTACAATCAGCATAAAACAAGGGAATCTGGTAAAGCCTTTGAAACAGAAGATAAGACCTAATTATCACAAAAGCATAGAATGGCAACACCACAGTAGTCATGAAAAAAGCAGAGAACATAAACAAAACATTAGATTTCGTGAACAACAATGTAATTATTGAAATATGAAAAGACCCCGCCAATAAATTTCAAAATCTAATAAAAAAGTGCGTTAAATGGAGTTGAATACATTCTCATGAAGGTAGAAAAACAAAAATGCTGAACATGAACCAAAATTTACCCTCGGCAGGGCCTAACTGAATATTCATAAGGATGAGTACCTGGTTAGACCAATCGTCAATTGCAGAAATACACTGAATAATTAACTATGCGAAGAACGAGTCAAAATATTAAAGCACAGGGTGGTTATCAAGATCCACAAATCAGTCAAAAACACAACGGAGTTAGTGAATAAACTAGGTTCATTAAAAAATAGAACCCAACATGAGATTAAAGTCATTCGATATAACCATTACTAACATACCAGTAAACGAAGTAATATAAGACAACTAATAATTGAGTAACTCGACAAATCAGACGAGATAGTTACATTTCAGAAAATCGCACTCAACCGGAGCGTTTTTTAATTCAACAACACAATATAGGAACAAGCAAATGGGTGAGCTATGTGATCACCACTCAGCGGTCTAGTAGCCAATATTTTCATAAACAGGACATACAGTAAAACGTTTCTCAGGCAGACAATAAGGCAAATGGGGTTATACAATGGAATAGATACGTGGACGATGTCCTATGCATATATGATGAGGAATTAACAAATGAAGATATGATCTTACAAGACATCAATAGTTCACACCATTCAATCAAATTTACCAGGGAATCGTAAAATGAGCGAAACATAAATTACCTCAATATAAAAATCGATTGGTTGAACAATAACCTGTCACACTCGACCTTCCGCAAGCTCACTCAAACATCACACACTATTGATAATTATTAACAATTATAATTGCTCCAACCACCCAAACGCACATAAAATACCAGGTTTCAACTCGATGTTCCACAGGGTCTTGAGTATATCCTTGACAAAAGATTTACAACATAGACACTAAAACAATAAAACAAACAGCTAAAAAGAACAACTTCACACCAAATATGATAGATCAAATAATACTAAGACATCGGACAGAGTATAGTATATTACAACCTCATTCCTCACCTTGCCTAGTACGCCTCATAGTAGTCCTGCCTCGGTTTTGTGGGTTTCTACCACATAACCTATGGTGGTGCTTTTTAAGGATCCAACCAGCCTCTAGGCTGACTACATAACAGACAGACTCAAACACCAACCAGTGATGTAAGCAAGTTCACACGTTTCAAATTAGTAAATGCAAACTCGTACAAAATCAATTATCTTTTCCAAAAACAAGGAATCAAAGTAGCATTCAGAACAAGAAACACAATCGGTAAGCACCTTCACAATAGCAACTTAAACAAAACCCATACTCAAAATCAGGAGTATATTTATTATAATTGACAAGAAACAGGGTGTCAAAAATTACGTTAAGCAGACAGGAAGGAGGATTGCCACACGTTATGGTATGTACATTAGAGCATAGAAATGCTATCAAACAGAGGAAACATTTAGCAGCTTGAGTACACATGTATGACACTGGGCATAGCTTCTTTCTTTTAAGGAGCATATTTCCAAAAGGCGACATCAGACATTTTTTTTACCAAAAATAGATTTGGTTGATTTCGTATTCCTCTTGGAAAAATACATAAATTGGATGGTGGAAGATGCTCCAAAACACGATATTTGTGGTTAATAATCAATATTAAAGTATAACTTTATTTCCAAATCTCGGAATATTCTTTGTTAAGTTATTTCCATAATCCAACATCTGCACTTCGTTCCTAAATCCGACATTTTGCATAAGAAAGTTGATGCAACTTCCAAAGTGTGTTCAAATGCTCGACATTCATGTTGCATTACTTCGAGGCAGTGTTTCCGGCGAACTTTTGATTGTTCGCGCCAGTGAACTTATTTCTAAGTGTTCCCGACAAGTTCCTAATGTGACAATGGCCTGTTTTGACGCAGTATTTGTTGGCTCTATACTTCAGTCACCAGTGGACATCTGATTAGTTTGTTGCTGCCTCTATAATGCAATGGATAGTTCATTAAATTATCACATTCTGTACCTGGTCGTGGGAGGTAACATTTCCGTGACCCCGAAAACTGGACTAAGAACAAGAAGAAAAGAGAAAGGCGAACATTTCGTTACTAATTCGATTAGCAATAATTCTCATACAATCGTTACTATAAAATGCATTCTTGAAGCAGAATCTATCTGTGAGCATTATCAAGGTCGCCAGTATTTATCAAGTGAGCTGAACATTAGTAAATTGTGGAGAAGTTACAACCTGTCAGTAACAACTGAGCTACGAGTTAAGGCAGCCTGCTTTAGGCATTATTTTTGTCGGACATATATTATTGGATTTGGCACTCCAGCGACTGATGCTTGCTCAATTTGTTTGTTACTGAAACCTAAACTGAAGCACTGCAAGATTCCTCAAGAAAAGAATAATAGAATAACTGAGTTAAGAGTACATACATTAAGAGCACAAGCGTTTTATGATGTTCTACGTAATCAGGAATATAATGAACTGATATTAAATTTCGATTGCCAGGAAAATGTGCCCCTTCCAAAATTACCAGATCAAGCCACATATTACTCTAGACAATTGCATGTACAATTTTACAATCTGTGTAGGAACATCGCGTGAGCGTCAAACTACACGAAACACTTTTATATACCAGTGGCTGGAGTCTTCTCGTCCAAAAGGATCTAACGAAATAGCTTCCTGTGTTTATGACAGACTTAATCATCTTGATATTACAGGTGTCACAAAAGTTAATTTGGTTTCTGACGGCAGTGGGAGTCAAAATAAAAATAGTATCATGATTGGAATGGTCTCCTACTGGCTCTATAATGATTTCCCCGCGCAAGTTAAAGAAGTGGGGATGGTATTTCCCGTTGTAGGCCACTCCTTCATACCCCCAGACCGCGTCTTCAGGAGAATTGAAAAGGAGATTAAAGTGTGAGACACTATAGTAAAACCAGACACCTACACTCAAAGTTTCATGCAGTTAGGCACAGTGAACATATTAGGTGTTGACTGTCCGTTGTATGACTGGAAAGGTAGCGTTCAATCTTCCTTTAAAGCACCAGGTTCATGGAATTTCAGAATTCAATCCTGCAAGAGATTTGTGTATAGGAAAGTATGATCCTCTACTCTTCTTCGTGGACAGCAGAATTATAGGAGTGACTTAACTCATTTCAAAGGGAAAAAGGGAAAAACGGTAACTTTCGAGATACAGTAGTCACAGTTGCCTCTTGGTGTAGCCGTCAAAGAAGAGAAGATGAATGATGTGAACAAACTACAGACGCTTCACTACGGGGAAGAGTGGAAAAGCAATGAAGAACTTCAATATTATAAGAAAGTCATGGATCCAGAAAACTTGACAGTTGCCGTGGAAGACGATCTTGTTTGTGAACCCCGGGAGGAGGATGACGACTTGAGAATCTAATCTATTGAACCCTTTAGTATTGCAGTGTTTATATGCAAGAAATCTTGATCAAGGGGTCGCACTCAGTTCATAGTGTGATGTTTACGTTCGCCAAACAACATGCTCTACTGAGGCAAGTGTCATAGGATTAAAACTATAATTAAGAAAGGAAGTGACAAGACTTAATAATAACATAATTTAATGACTATTTGTGCAAAAAAATGAATATAGACAACAACAATAATAATATTCCTCCCTGAATCTTCCCATGACAGAAATATCTATCAACGTTGAGGAGTCAGACGGATCTCCCCCTCATAAAAATGTGGATCCAAGTTCCACTAACTTGCATTGGGATTTTATTTACGCGTAATGACTAACTACGAGGGATGAGTACTTGGATGACTGTTCGTTTACATCGGGTAACAGCCACGATGCTTACGAACAATCATCTCGTAAATCAACGTTTACGGATATGGGACACAACACTAATAAAAACCCTTAAAAATTAATGCTGACACACAATCCAAAATCTAATATTTACAGGAATCTCCCTCGAGACCCTCCTTCAGTGCGATGACGCATCTGACAAATGAGCTGCCAACTCGGCCAATTGCTCAATACACAAACAAGGAAAAGACAGCATCGCACGTGACTGCACGGGTCACTAATACGGAACATAAACATGGAATGGAACCAACAACAACAAAAGCCTCACCGGCTGAGATTACCTTATATGAACAAAAATGCACGTTAAGCTAACGTTTTGGAGATTATAGTGATTCGTAGGCAACTCCCATTTATTTAAACAATTTTTATCATTGATCAGTTCTTATTCTGTATTTCAAGTAATATTACGGAGACAACAAGCACTTCACTAATGACCTCGATGCAATCCTTTCAGCCCGCCTTGTGAAAACAGCTTCCCCCTACCACAACTCTTTTGTCATCGTCCAACTCCAGTGTGTAAAAATAACTTGACCTACTGTCCCGTTACCTCGTAGAATCAACAGCAACAAATCTCAACCACATAAACATATGGTAAGACATTAATCGATATAGCCACATATGTCCTCGCAAGGCAACGATATGGACTTAGCACCAAGCTGACAGAAATCAGTCTACGCTGAAATTCCCGCTTGTAATGACCAAAAAAATACACACACACACACACACACACACACACTGCTGGGAATGACATAACACATTTTTCACACAGGTCGGTTGAATCAGAAGCTCACAATCTATTTAAAAATATTAAAACCTACGAGAGAGCTGACTGCTCTTCGCCACAACTCACATTGCTCCAACGGCAATAAACTCACTGAATCTGATCAATAATAAACATTACAAAGATTAATTTACCCTCCAATCTACTGTATGATTATATTAATTCAGTCCTACTTCTGAAACACAACATATCTCCGAGAGACGCTTCTTAACCGCATTGCGTAAACAAATGCAAACACGGTTGTCCACATAGCCACGTTATTTAAAACAAACAAACAAGAACTTACGACTAAGAAAACTTACGCGAGCTGTTTCCATGCAAAAGGTGTGTCAGACCAAAACTAAATACACTATGTTAATCAACACAAGCAAGATATTTACAAACAAAATATGTCCCATATACCATAAGTTAACTTGTCAGATAATAAGAATATTATTCAGTACTCATCCTCGGCCAGTCACCGTCAGCGAACATCTGCTGCCATCTCCCTACTTAATGCTGCTTAGCTCGTCTCAAACATCTCGACGGAGTGTTGACAGTTCCAAACTTCTTCCAGGACAAGCGATGTCATCTCTCGTGCTGATGCAAAAAGTTATAGATTATTACACACTCGATATCTGACTACTAAATTCACCGTTTTAGGTACTTATTTCCCCAGAACAGTCTGTTGGCGAATTGTCGAAGATACTGTCCCTACAAAATAGTACTGTGACTATCTATCACACTGAATTTAACACACATTTGTATTAATAAAAATCTGTGTCCTCATGACACGCAAAGTACAAGTGCCTACGTCCTCAGACGCGCAAAATGTAGTAATAACCTGTGTCTTTCGACACACAAAATGTAATATAACCTACGTCCTCAGACGCACAAATTGTAATCATAAACTCCCTCCTCAGACGCACAAATTGTAATAATAATCTCCGTCCTCAGACGCACAAATTGTAATAGTAATTCTTGGCTCTCCAAGCCACTTATAAATGAACTGGCCCTAGGTATCGATGGGGGGGGGGGAAATTATATAAAATTTCTCAAAATAATAGTGGTACAGGAATGAAACAAATATCACTGAACTCGTAAAATTGCGCAGGTCAAGAATATGCCCATTAATTCTAGAATCGATCGTAGAGATGTTGTCTAGCCGATCTCCCGCGTTAATACTAGCTATCGCGTGCCCAAGCTAGACTTGGCGCGTTCGTAAGCATTCATCTCCCATTGGTTCCACTTTTTCAATATGTTCGCGGTTTTTATCAGACCTCGGCCTCGTAGGAGTGTCCAGTAGTACCATCAGCCACTCACGTTACTGCATTATATTTTTTCTAGGCGCGAATATTACAATGAACATGCCATAAGAGTGTCTCACCACGCGTCCCTTCTATTTTGAGGCAGCCACCACCTGTCCTTCTGAAACATTGCTATGCTCTTTCTTTTCACAATCCTTAATTATTTAGCCTTTTGTCAAACTGCTGCAGGTATGTTCCCACTGTCTCCAACAAATGCTTGAAGTTTCCTCATCTTCGCCTGGCTATTCCATGACGCTGGTGGAAATATTAATTAATTGTAGAAATAAAACATCGAATCATTTATTCATCAGAGGATAAAGGGTTCACAACTCCTTCACTCACAAAATTTCGAACTTAGGATAAAGTCGATAATTTTTAAAAGACTTCCTTAGGCCAATTTGTTTTATTTCAGAATCACCCCTTTTCTATTACTTGGTCTAGCCGCTCCTGTCTTGAATGGCATTTACTCGTTTTATTTCCTGCTTGGACCTCGCCCTCTCAACTGCTTGCGTGACGCGCTGATGTCTTAGGCAACACTCTGCCCGTCTCGTTAATGTTTGTCAACACCATCTCCAATTCCTTCTTCACGTGCCGTACTCAACTGCCCCCCGTACACTTGGTTGATATAGGACGTCCATATATTTAAACTGCATCATTATTCCGGCGCTCCCATGGTTCGCTTCTTCGATACGTTTTTAAGTTGGCTTCATTGTAGACCGACATTGTTCCTGTGCTTAACTCTTTCACTCTGTATGCATTATTTCCTAGGTTTCTTACAATAGAATAGGGTCCTATGAACGTTTCACAGAATTTGCTGAAGATCTTCTTCTCTGGATCCGATGTAGCGGGTAGTTTCACCAAAACGAGCTGGTTGATTTCTAGATCACGGTGAAATCTCTTATTTCTCAATCGCCGTAATCTGCGATCTGCTTGTTTTCTCATGTAGGCTCTCGTTCTCTCTATTCGCAGGTCAGGTGCTATCATGGGATCTTGTGGGCAGTTAATGATGCTTTTCCACGTTCTCACTGGATACTCGTTTTTGTGTAAGACCATAGGGATCTGTCCTGTTGACTCGTGCCTGGTAGAATTCATACATGTCTCTACATCCTTAATTTTATCCACCCACTTATGATGTTCTTTGGGAATGAAGATTCTCAAGTATGATGTTACACATTTTATTGCTCGCTCACTTGGATTAGCTTGGGCATGTCGGATACTGCTTAAAACGTGTTTTAAACCCATGTCCTCCATACCTTTCTTGAATTCGGCGCTTGTAAAATAGCTGCCATGGTCTGACAATATAAATTCTGGTTTTCCAAGGATTGGAATAACTCTATTTCGAATACGTCTGAGTACTTGTTTCGATGTAGTTTTCTGAATGGGGCATAATACGACAAACTTAGAAAACACATCAATGCACACTAGCAAGTGACGGCAACCTCGCCTACCTTTCGGGATTGGGCCGAAACAGTCCAGGGCCACTAGCTCGCAAGGTTTCTGAGGTAGCAATGGTCTAGGATACTGCCTCATTAAATAGTTATTGGGCTTTGTCCTCTGACAAGGATCACAAGTCGTAATGACGTCACATATAGTTGTTCTCATACGTGGCCATGTAAATGTCTCTCCTATTGTCGCTTCGCACTTGTCTACTCCGACGTGTCCGTAACTTTCGTGAGTATGCCATGTCAGTCCTCGCTGTAAAGATGCAGGTACAAGTATGCGTAACTTGGTGTGGTCATTATCTACCCATTTGTGCAGCAAATTGTTGACATAAACATATTTTCCTTCTTTTGCTTTCGCTTCTCGAAATGCAGGTGTTCCTGTAAGTAGCTGCTTTCTGAAGTATTGAATTAATAGCATCATCCATGGTTCCGCTTCCTGTTCTCGCTGTATCTCACGTAACTCCTCCAAGAATTCCCGGTCCTTCGGTGTTAACTCCAAGTGTTGTACCATCGCTGTTTCTTCAACATCAGGCTCTGGGTTCCTGCTGAGTGCATCCGGGATCACGTTCATCTTCCCTGGGCAATGTTCAATCTCAATGCTAAACTGCTGAATATATATAGACCAACGTGTCACACGTTCGCTTGCCATCGACGTCTTAAACAAGAATGTAAGTGCCTTGTGATCAGTCCTGACAACAATGGGGTAACCATAAATTATTCGTTTCCATTGTTGAAGCGCATGAAGGATGGCCAACAGCTCTAGTTCCGTTACAGTATAATTGCGCTCGTGCTTATGCAATTTTTGGCTGACAAATGCCAAATATATTTTATGTTGCAGGTTAGCTGGATCTTCTTGGTAGAGCATGGCACCTATACCAATTAGTGAAGCATCCGCTTGGATTATAAATTTGTGCTTGAAATCTGGATATCCTAACTTAATGCAGTTTTCCAGTAGCTGTTTAGTTGCTAGGAACGCCTTCTCACATTCCGCATTCCACAACCATTTATTATTCTTTTTTAGCATTTCCTGCATTGGAGCTACAGTCTCCGGGTAACCTGGACACTATTCTTTAAAGAATCCCGTTACGCCTAAGAAAGCCCGAATGTGCTTGACTCTCGTTGGTGTAGGGAAATTCTTTATCGCTTCGATCTTAGCTGGGTTTGGCTTCACTCCCTCCTTGTCAATGATGTGACCCAAATATAAGATCTCGCTCTAGAAGAAATGCGATTTCTTTAGGTTTACTTTGAAATTTGATGCATTAAGGTTGCCTAATACTTTATCTAAATTTTCCATGTGAATTTCAATGTTGTCGGATGCCAGCAGAATGTCATCAATGTAGCGCACCGTCATCTCCTTAACTTCCTCGGTTAGATTCCGATCCAGGGCTCGGATTAAAGCACAGCCCGCTGTTTTGACTCCGAAAGGCATTCGGACGAAGCAAAACGTTTGGTTATCGAATAAGAAGCCAGTTAGAAGCTGTGACTTCTCATCCGATTCAATATGGTGGAAACTGGACGTCAAATCAACTGATGAATAAGTGCTCTTTTTCTTAAAGCCTTTTAGTACGTCTCTGATAATTGGCGCTCTGTCATACTCAGGAAAAATGAGTCTCATGTTGAGATTTCTGGCATCTAAACAAAGTCTAATAGATCCATTTGGTTTTGTGACTGCCAAAATCGCATTTAGATAAGGTGTAGGTGTCTTCCTTATCACTCCAGCTTGTAACATCTCATCTATAATGATCTTGACTTGACCACGATATTTTTCCGGAATTGGGTACAATCTACTTTTGAAAGGTGACCAATCCTCGACTTGCATTGAATATTTGAAAGTTAATATTTTCCCAGGTACTGTATCGAATACTTCTTTGTGCTTCCTTAAAATCTCTTCCAATTGTTTTCTATGTTCACTCCCAAGTTAAATGTCCTTGAGCCGCTCCTGTAGTAACTCTTCAAATTGTGCATCACTCTCATCTCCTTCTGTTAATAAAGACCATATCTCCTGGGATTCACTCTCCTCATCTAGTTCCACAACAGCTCCTTCTATGACGTTATCTTCTGCCTTTCGTATCTCCTCTTCCGTCTCTTCCGATATTTCTTCCATTGCCCAAGAATTTACATCTCTTCCGGTAGTGATTTCATCCATATGCAATCCCACGTTCTTCAGTTGATCATACTCTCTAAAACTGACTGTATTCTTGTGCAAATCTATCACTGCTTGATAGTCACAAATGAAATTTGCACCAAGAATTATATTGAAATTCATCTTTGCAATGATAATGAATGTTTGCCCAAAAGTGTGTTCCAATATGTTCAGCTCTAAGTATGCCTGACGTTTACAAGTGACGGTGCGTTCAGGAATAACACCCCTCACTTTGAGTTGTGGTACGGGAATCACAGGAATATTCTGATTCCGTCCCAACTCTCGAACCAAGGCCTCCGATACCAGACTGATCTGCGACCCCGTATCCAATAAGCATCTTATATTAATTCCACCAATCCTCGCGTAAATAATGGGTAACTGCCTAATTTCATCGTTCCGTGGTTTCGCCGTCTCCTCCAGGCAATCTTCTGGCAAAGCAATCCATTCTTGTATGTTCGCTACTATCCATCCATCTTCAACTTCCGACTGTTGCGTTTGTAGACTGTCTCCTTTATCCAAATTTAGATTTTTTTTTTAGCTCCGTTGCGACTCCCATCATCATTTTGCCGACCACGCCCCTGACATTCCTCTTGTCTCAGTAGACTCCCAGCTTCCTCAGTATGTGTGTCTGGGTTCTTCATGTTCCCAATGGCTTTCTCCCATCGTCCTTGCTCTCCACCTTGACTAGCGTGTAATTCCTCTAGGTAATTTTGTGATTGAGCGTGCCTATCATCCCAGTCATTTCGATAATTACGTGCCTCTCCTTGATTTTGATCTCTCCTTCCTTTCCATCTTTGATTCCCATTGTAATTACCGTATCTTCCATAAGGCCTCTCATTTCTTCGATTTTCACGCCATTGTTGATTCCACCTCTGTTGATATCTATTGTTGCCTTGATATGACCTATTGTTATAGTTATTCTCGTTACGCTGGTACGGTCTGTTTTCTACCTCTTCCGGGTTTCGCCTAGGTGTGGATGTGCTTGTATTTGTACCCTGCGTTTTAGTGTTCGCCTGTTTTGGTTTTATGACCTCTGTCGTATTTACTAACTCCAGTTGTCTTCCTCCTCTATAATGATTATGAGATGTAGTCTCATCTATCTGGCGTAATATCTGTTCTGCATGTAAGGCCGTACTAACGTTCGCTGCGACTAGTACTTGTTGCACGTTGACTGGTAATTGCCGCGCTATAGTCATCACCAGATCCGCTTCATTTAAAGGGTAATCAAGGTCGCGAAATTTTAGCATTTGCATGTTAAAGAAATCTGAGTATTTCGTTTGCTGGGTAGTTTGGTATTTCCTAGAGTAAAGCTCCATTCTCAAACTCTGTTGTAATGCCGGCGACCAGTACTTGCGCAGAAACGCGATTTTGAAATCTGCCATAGCTCCAAATGTATATTTGAAGCTTAAAAACCATGTAAGGACATTTCCTGATAAAAATCTCTCCATCATCCTTAACCTACGTGCTTCAGGTACCCCAGTGGCATTGTAATGATCTTCAATTTCTTTAATAAAGGCTTTAGGTGTCACCCCTGAATTCTCCGTGTATTTCTGCGGTTTATAATCGTTCGAGCGAATTACTTGGATAAGTTGTGTGGGCTGATGACCGTCCTGTGGCGTGGAACTCCTTTCAATATTCTTGCGAAACCCCTCCGTGTTTGTCGTTAATGGGCTCTCTGTCTGAGTCGGACTTCCTGCTGTGCTCGTCCCGTCCGGGCTATTTGAGTCGTCCTGTTTATCTTTCGTTGTTCCCGTTTTAAATATCGAGGATTGTTCTATCGACCTCAGTTCAGCTTTAATGATCCTGTCTGTTTATTCTTTAAGTTTACTCTTAATTTCTTGTTCTAATGCTTGAATACGAGTATGATTTTCGCCTACTGCCTTAAGGATGGTTGATCTTTCCTCTTTAGAATCGATATTCATTTTTCGCCAATCTTTTCTTATTTGCTCCTTAATCGTGCTTACTTTCTCCTCAATCTGGTTTTTAGTGTCATCCTGATTGCTTTCTATCTGGCTTTTCATTTCTTCCGATCTCGCTCTATTTTCGTCGATGGTACTCTTTAATTGATCCTGATCCGCTTCTAGGCTTTTCCATTGCTCCGCTGATTTTATTTCGAGACGGTCCATATCTTTAATTATGCCGGATATATTTTCATCTACCGCTGATAATTGTTGCTGAATGACCTTGCCGCTTTTTTCCATTTCCTTAAATCGTCCTTCCAACTTATCCTGAGCTATCTTGACCTCGCTCGTACTCATAGTGCATGCTAGTTCAATTTGCTCTAATTTACCTAACACCGTTTCATCCAGAATGCTAAGTTTTTGATCAAATATAATTTCCATTTTCTTAATATGATCTAATTGTTTTTCATTGTTTTTACTAACATCTAGGGCCAGCAATACCATCTGTTGATTAGTGTGATCCTTCATCTCTGCGGTTAACGCCTCTAACTGCGAATTTATTGTGTCATTGATTTCACTTTTTAATAATCTAGCTTGTTCCACCTGATATTCATTTTGTTCAATCCTACTGTTGTTTAATTGTGTCCGCAATGATTCACTTTGTTCAGATAGTTTTGTGTTTAGTGATTAACTTTGTTCGGATAGTTAAGTTTTTAGTGATTCACTCTGCTCAGACAGTTTGTTTATAGACTCACTTTGTTCTAACATAGTATTGTTTAGGGATTCACTGTGTTCGGATAGTTAAGTTTTTAGTGATTCACTCTGCTCAGACAATTCGTTTATAGACTCACTTTGTTCTAACATACTATTGTTTAGTGATTCACTTTGTTCGGATAATTTCGCGTTTAATGCTTCACTTTGTTCGGATAGTTTAGTGTTTAATGATTCACTCTGTTCCGCCAATTTAGTGTCCAACAATTCCTGTGTCCTCCTAGCCGCATTTTCAATGATTTCTTGAATCTGTTCTACTGTTGCCATGTTATACACTTTATATGAGACATTAGGGAAATGGCAAAAAGCAATGCCCCCTGACACACACATACAATCCCCATGCACATTTAATTTCTTTACCCTGCTCAGTTCATTTATAATTTACATTTAATCCCACTAGTCAATCGCATCTCTGAGTGGTTCTAATTTTTTACTCAATTTAATTTAAACCCAAACACATATTCAGTCATTAAATTGTTATCCTGATCTGATATTAACACTGACTAATTAACAAAGTATTAATTGTCATTTAAGGCTACCAGCCTCCTAACATTTCCATGAGTTTGACTTTCTAAACAAATCTAGTTTTAACTTTAATCATTGGGCGCCCGATATCACGTATATTATTTTTACTTTAATTCAATAGACAAAAACGTGAACCGTATTTTACATTGAAAACTCCTGATTTTAATTTATATTTCACACAGTCGGCGGTATCCTCTTCGCCTCAATTACTTTTAATAAAATATCACTTTCCGGTGATTAAAATACTGTCATATCTGCCTGCACTTGTGGCATGTCAGTTTTACTCAAATACGCCAACTAAATGTGTTCCAGCAGCGAACCGGCAACAAAACTACACCCTCATTGTTGCGTCAGTTTGTAATCCCAACTACGCTTACATTGACATGTGCAATTTCTCTGCCACTACACCACAGTGAACCGCCCCACGCTTGGCCACGCCAGTTTACCTCCTATGAACCCTTTAGTATTGCAGTGTTTATATGCAAGAAATCTTGATCAAGGGGTCGCGCTCAGTTCATAGTGTGATGTTAACGTTCGCCAAACAACATGCTCTACTGAGGCAAGGGTCATAGGATTAAAACTATAATTAAGAAAGGAAGTGACAAGACGTAAATTAATAACATAATTTAATGACTATTTGTGCAAAAAAAAGAAATGAATATAAACAACAACAATAATATTCCTCCCTGAATCTTCCCATGACAGAAAATATCTATCAACGTTGAGGAGTCAGACGGATCTCCCCCTCATAAAAATGTGGATCCAAGTTCCACTAACTTGCATTGGGATTTTATGTACCCGTAATGACTAACTACGAGGGATGAGTACTTGGATGACTGTTCGTTTACAGCGGGTGACAGCCACGATGCTTACGATCAATCATCTCGTAAATCAACGTTTACGGATATGGGACACTACACTAATAAAAACCCTTAAAATTTAAAGCTGACACACAATCTAAAATCTAATATTTACAGGAATCTCCCTCGAGACCCTCCTTCAGTGCGATGACGCATCTGACAAATGAGCTGCCAACTCGGCCAATTGCTCAATACACAAACAAAGAAAAGACAGCATCGCACGTGACTGCACGGCTCACTAATACGGAACATAAACATGGAATGGAACCAACAACAACAAAAGCCTCACCGGCTGAGATTACCTTATATGAACAATAATGCACGTTAAGCTAACGCTTCGGAGATTATAGTGATTCGTAGGCAACTCCCATTTATTTAATCAATTTTTATCATTGATCAGTTCTTATTCTGTATTTCAAGTAATTTTACGGAGCCAACAAGCACTCCACTAATGACCTTGATGCAATCCTTTCAGCCCGCCTTGTGAAAACAGCTTCCCCCTACCACAACTCTTGTCATCGTCCAACTCCAGTATGTAAAAATAACTTGACCAACTGTCTCGTTATCTCGTAGAATCAACAGCAACAAATCTCAACCACATAAACATATGGTAAGACATTAATCGCTATAGCCACATATGTCCTCGCAAGGCAAGCATATGGACTCGGCACCAAGCTGACAGAAATCAGTCTACGCTGAAACTCCCGCTTGTAATGACCAATAAAATACACACACACACACACACACTGCTGGGAATGACATAACACATTTCACACAGGTCGGTTGAATCAGAGGCTCACAATCTATTTAAGAAAATATTAAAACCTACGAGAGAGCTGACTGCTCTTCGCCACAACTCACATTGCTCCAACGGCAATAAACTCACTGAATCTGATCAATAATAAACATTACAAAGATTAATTTACCCTCCAATCTACTGTATGATTATATTAATTCAGTCCTACTTCTGAAACACAACATATCTCCGAGAGACGTTTCTTAAATGCATTGCATAAACATATGCAAACACGGTCGTCCACATAGCCACGTTAGCTAAAACAAACAAACAAGAACTTACGACTAAGAAAACTTGCGCGAGCTGTTTCCATGCAAAAGGTGTGTCAGACCAAAACTAAATACACTACGTTAATCAACACAAGCAAGATATTTACAAACAAAATATGTCCCATATACCATAAGTTAACTTGTCAGATAATAAGAATATTATTCAGTACTCATCCTTGGCCAGTCACCGTCAGCGAACATCTGCTGCCATCTCCCTACTTAATGCTGCTTAGCTCGTCTCAAACATCTCGACGGGGTGTTGACAGTTCCAAACTTCTTCCAGGACAAGCGATGTCATCTCTCGTGCTGATGCAAAAAGGTATAGATTATTACACACTCGATATCTGACTACTAAATTCACCGTTTTAGGTACTTATTTCCCCAGAACAGTCTGTTGGCGAATTGTCGAAGATACTGTCCCTACAAAATAGTACTGTGACTATCTATCACACTGAATTTAACACACATTTGTATTAATAAAAATCTGTGTCCTCATGACACGCAAAGTACAAGTGCCTACGTCCTCAGATGCGCAAAATGTAGTAATAACCTGTGTCTTCCGACACACAAAACGTAATATAACCTACGTCCTCAGACGCACAAATTGTAATCATAACCTCCGTCCTCAGACGCACAAATTGTAATAATAATCTCCGTCCTCAGACGCACAAATTGTAATAGTAATTCTTGGCTCTTCACGCCACTTATAAATGAACTGGCCCTAGGTATCGATGGGGGGTGGGAAATTATATAAAAAATTCTCAAAATAATAGTGGTACAGGAATGAAACAAATATCACTGAACTCGTAAAATTGCGCAGGTCAAGAATATGCCCATTAATTCTAGAATCGATCGTAGAGATGTTGTCTAGCCGATCTCCCGCGTTAATACTAGCTATCGCGTGCCCAAGCTAGACTTGGCGCGTTCGTAAGCATTCATCTCCCATTGGTTCCACTTTTTCAATATGTTCGCTGTTTTTATCAGACCTCGGCCTCGTAGGAGTGTCCAGTAGTACCATCAGCCACTCACGTTACTGCATTATATTTTTTCTAGGCGCGAATATTACAATGAACATGCCATAAGAGTGTCTCACCACGCGTCCCTTCTATTTTGAGGCAGCCACCACCTGTCCTTCTGAAACATTGCTATGCTCTTTCTTTTCACAATCCTTAAGTATTTAGCCTTTTGTCAAACTGCTGCAGGTATGTTCCCACTGTCTCCAACAAATGCTTGACGTTTCCTCATCTTCGTCTGGCTATTCCATGACGCTGGTGGAAATATTAATTAATTGTAGAAATAAAACATCGAATCATTTATCCATCAGAGGATAAAGGGTTCACTATGTAACTTATGCTCCTTGTGTATTATTATGTTACTACATACTTTTTAAAATCTAATTTGCTAGAAACTGTGTTTACTGTAAAATGTGTGTGTTTATTAAATTAGGAGTGCATAACATCAATATGTGGCTGAACGTCCTTATTACGATAAATCCATGTTTTGTTCCAAAACTCGACATATGCTAGAAGTGCGTTTCAAAATACGATTTTCCGTAAACATAGTTCCAAAATCTGACATCTGCGAATTTTAATCCTAAGTATCTCCTAAACGCATTGCTGAATCTACTTCTACACCAATTCTTTATGTTTATGTTATGTTTATGTTAGAGTTTGTACCAAGAATAACATAAAATTACCTGAATTTTACCGTTTAAGCGTTTTTTTCGTTTTTCTCAAAAACTTAAAAAATGCAGGTGTCGACTTTTGGAAATAGGCTTCTTGGGGAACAGACCTAAGAATCATATACTATGAAACAAAAGGCATGGAACTTGACATAAATGAAGCCCTAGAAATTAATTTAGCTAAACTAAACAATCCATATAGGCTATTCTAAATGGACATACATTCATGGAGAGTTCACCCCGATTCACACTATTAGGCAACAATCCCGTCAAGAAAAGGTAACAATATATCGAAAGAAGCGAGGCAATGAAAAAATGGTGGATAACATGGGGAAAATGCTGAGGGGGAAGGATGAACATTGTACCATACACTCAATAAACAAAGGCCTTAGCATGGCAGTATTAACAACCTCAAGAATCCCATAAAAACCTGGAGCACATAAAGTGGGTTCGTTAGTTTATGCGTGTCGGGGAAGAGATTGGGCGATAATTGTTAAGATCGTCCTTTATTTGCACACATCAACACAGGTAAGATCATTACCGGGCATGACACAAAGTCATCAAACCAAGTAATGTTTAGAGTAGCAACAGCAGATGGCACGGACTTCACTAAGACGTAGCGTTTAATAACAAAGTACACAGAACAACAACCAGATACCCCCACTGGCGGTTGGCAATGAGGCTAACGGATCTCGTAGTTTTCAGTCCGAGTGGAGCTTTGTACGAAAACAGACGCTACATAGGGCTCAAATTTCTAACACCAGACAAGTTGACATAAACATATTCAATTCTAGTGCAGTGTATCATTTGTGTATTCGCCACATCGAGATATAGCCATACAATTAGGCCACTAGTTTAAATAGGGACGGTTGATTTAGAACACAAATAACAAAATAGTGTCGATAACAGAATTGCTGAAGTTAGTCACAATAATAATGCAATAGATCACAGGTTTACATAACTTAACTACATTAATAAAGGAAGCTTGTAGTTTAACGTGACCGTTAATCTCGCGATCATGAGCAACGGGACCTCCTTTTTACGTGGAATCCGAACCACAGGACATGGCATTTCACATCGAAAATCTCGCATGCATTGACCGGGAATCGAACCCGGTCCGCCTTGGTGAGAGGCATACAGCTTGAGCGCTGCGCCACCACGCCCCGCACTACATTAATAATAACGTAACAACGATAGAAGTGAGCGTTACACATGGTTTTAGGAACTTTTTTAACCTAAACATTTTATTTGTGCATAAGTGCAATTCTTAAACATCGTATATTAACTTAGCCTAAGTGAGCAGGATTTGAAGATGAACGCTTGACGTTCAAATCATGTCATCCAAATAAGCACCCCATTTTGTACATAAAAGCATGTTAATTTGTAATAATACATTATTTCTTTCAGATTACACCATGTAAGCACTAACTTGTTTCCTGTCTAATGCAATTGGACACAATTTGTGTTGGCGACTGGAAAGCTTTCTTTAAACATTTTGGAAACCGTATACATATAATGTGCTGACAAGTGAGTTAGGAAGGCGGAGAAGAGGAGTGAGCTTTAATGGCACTAGCTTGGCTTAGCACTTCTATTTTAAGAATGGTACTGTACCCGAATTTCCTATATAAAATTTATTATCAGGCTTGAATTTGATACAGCGGAGAAATTGGGAGCCTTCATGGTGTTAAAACATGATGTTTAAATGCATTTGTGCATTGGATTAACCAGTCAGTCTACTCGGCAAAAGATTTGTCGCTCCAATCAGAAAATTTCAAACATAGAAGGCTAGTCGTACAGGCACCAACCTGTTTTGATCAAGACGCGTGACGCGTGCATCACTGGCATTGAGCAAGGGGAAGATAGGTAACCCCCATGTTTTAAATTTGAAGAAGCACGTCAGCCACGCGTCATATTAAGAGGAGAAGGGGATGGCACGAGCCAGATCATACCACGTGACAATCGAACACCAATTAGAGAGAAAGATTTATCATCATTTACGAAGCTCTTCATTGCTAATTAGCTATCATTCTAGAATATATTTTTTTATTAATAAGAAGATGCAATATTGCATTCCGGAATATTCCGGCATTTTTGTTTGATACTGAAGGCTCAGTAGAGCAGCAATTCGATATTTTGAGTCTGCTGCCAAGTTGACCGTTTTTGGAAGGAGAAGCCAAATTTGAGGGAGAGAGGGAAGACCGCAAAAATGAGTCCTGATCTCGTGACACTTGAACGGGATGGACGTGATACCCGGTGTTCCATAGAAGTGCGGGCGCGATATATTTCGGTTATCGGAAAGTGACGCGATAATCTGGGCGATGTGTAGGCTTGTGACCGCACTCTTGTGATATGAGGACATGATAATATTTCGTAGAATTGAAGAGTGGGTCAGAATATTTCTACAAGTGATAGTCATTCTATAAGTGAATATTTGAATAGTGAAGTGAGCAATTGAAAGTTACTGACGTTTGTTACGAGAATCATTGATTGTTGAATTCCATTATTACTACGAGGGATTTTCGAAAATTAATTATTCTAATTATTTCAAGGCAGGCTTCAACGAACATAATACTCATAAGAGTTATGCAAAGTTGCCACACTGTGTAAAAAATTATTAAAGCAAATCTACCCGGCATATTTCGCAAAATTCATATATTTCAAAATTATCATGATGGATATTTTACTGAAATTGGGAGAGGCCCTTCTGAACATTATTAAAAGTGAGGAGGTGGCGTACAAAGTTTATGGTGGAAACATAGTCTGCAAGAAAATGAGGATAACTGGAATAACAAGAACGAGAAGAGATGATTATTTACGAGGATATTTTCGAAATTCGGCAGATTTAAGATCAGAACGATTATTGAAACTACTACAAATATGGAATATTACTCATTGAGAACCATCAAGAAAAGAAGAAGATTTCGGGTATCGAAGCGCAAAAGTGAAGACCGGAGGTTCGAATCGACCTGGGAAGGGGATCCAGGATGAGAGAATGCGTTCCGAATGCTGAACCGATGCAGGGCAGCCAGCTGTCACAACACGAAGTTTATAGGCATTTTCCCAGATCCGGGGGAGGTGATCCGACCAGGAGGAGGAAGGCGAATGCTATTCTGGTATCAACATCCTGCAGAATTCAAAATGGATCTCATCGAGACAACTTTAAATCGACAACAGGTAGAAAAAAAAACAGCAAGAAGCATTTTTGTAGATTGCAATATTGAAATCATTTGAAGTATCTTAATCGACAATTAGCTGTAGTATTTTGATTATCTGCATTTTTTACTTTTTTATTGGATTTGGAGTCAGGATGATTTAGAATTTGAGTTTAATTAAATTTTGAGTTTCGATTTCGACGTTGCAATTTAAGATATTTTAGATTTTAGGTCGCTGACTGTAACTTTGGATTTTTGACTTTTTTGTTATTATTACAGTCGGAGATATTTGTGACATTCGATTAATAAATTAGGATTTATCAGGATTGACGATCTTTCTTAGATCAATTTCGCATTTGAATTTCGAACAATGATATGACTTTAAATAGGAGGAAATATTTTTGGAATAATGATCTATTAATATAAAAATGCGTACTCTACGCTTATATGGGTGCGAGCCAAGAAATTATTCATCTCCTCAAAGTTTTCTAAATTGACCCATGTTAAAATATAACGACTCTGGATGTCGACCAGAAAACCAGTTGTTACATCGCCAAGTTAACTCAGTTAATTCAGGCAGCCAATGAGGAAATTAGTAGCCACGTGCAGTAACTTGCAGTCGAACTACGTCGTACAAAGAGAGTCCGGACGATTAGGCGCGAGAAGACTCGAGCATTTCTGAAGAGAGCCAAACCCCGACGCGAGCTGTAAGCGTGTCTGAGACATGGAAGGGGTAGACGCGAGAATGACTTTAAAAACATCATAATATCAGAGAAGAAGTTAAAATATAAATAAGAACTATTTATTAGAAATGCGACTAATTATTTATGTAATTAAGGATTAATATGATCATCGACATTGAGCGACCAATCAGATCCATGGTCTGAAGAGGACGCGGGCTTGGAAATTTGATGAGGGAGAAATGAGAGAGGAATCAAGGCTTGTTATTAATTACACCTTCAGCGGAGAAAGACGTCTCGACAAGTAGCTCGACATTGTTACTAAGCATATAGAAATTCACATCGAAGGCACTTAGTTTTGTGCAAGTCTACATATAAAGTCGACATTCAACAAGAATAATATTAAACAGTATTTTAAACCAAACTACAGAATTCAATATGACGAAATTCCTGAAGTTGAGGGAGGAATTTCTTAACGCATCTACAGCAGTCATGATGAGCGACTAAAAAGTTATGGGAACAGAACTATGATGGCAGCAAGAATATTCGAAATGACATAACATCAATCTCGCGGGGTGATGAACATCTCATCTCTCCCGTGAAGAAAATTCTACATCTACAAGTCATTTCCACATCTAAAATGACGATATATATTGGACCTTTGGCGAAGAAGACAAGAAGAATTCCTGTACGAGGGTGGCCAGGGACATCATGCAGTCTTATGCTATTAGAAACAACCCGTTTCTAAAGGATCTTTAACGCAACACCAGGTAGACCTCGAATCAACGATTTATATCCCACTTTGTAGATTATTGTAGACTTTGAAGAATATCCGAAAAACTATCTATTGATGCAATTTTTCTACATTTTAATGATATTGTTGTAATTTGCGACATTATATTTTCATAATTACATCATGCGGATGTTAATGCATATTTTTCGTCGATTTTGAGTATTTGGAATTTTTATTTAGAATTTTTCGAATTTTGCGACTTTCGAAATTTGAATGGAGAGATTTTACAGTTTAGTTCAGAATATTTTTATGGTAGAGTTTAAATGTGTTCAGATCGCATTTTGTCAATTTTTGAATTATATAATATCGTTTTTCTTTGTCAACGATAATTATTATGGAAATTTAAACCAAGAGTGTTATACGGAGAAATATTTGAAAGAATGTAATTCCTAAAGATCTTATGTAGAGATCTATGTCAAGTCACGATCTGAGAACTTATTAGACAGATTCAGGACATGCAATAACTGTCAGCTGAGCAAGCAAGCTTCATCGCTGCTCAAGGAAAAACCGAGGTCTATTATACTTGAAAGACCACGTGAAATGTATTCTATGGATATATTTGGGCCTGGACTTAAGGGATATCTTGGTAATCAGTACTTGCTAGTAACGATCGATGTTTTTACGAAGTACGTGATTATAAATCCCATGCAAATAGCTAATTCGAAGAGTGTCATCAAACACAAAGAAATGAATGTTATCCCAAGAGTAGGAAAACCTAAGAGTATTTTGATCATGGCACGCAATTTACGTCAGAAGAATTTAAGAACGCGATGGAGAGGCTCGAGATTAAACATATTTTCTCCAGCTACAGAAACCCAGAATCGAATCCTGTTGAGAGATCAATTAAAGAGATTAGCAAATAC
Source organism: Meconema thalassinum (assembly GCA_946902985.2). Lineage (NCBI taxonomy): Eukaryota > Metazoa > Arthropoda > Insecta > Orthoptera > Tettigoniidae > Meconema > Meconema thalassinum. Next base: position 813,992,008 of record OX336389.2, on the reverse strand, counting down.
GCAAGACTATATTGTTCGGAAAACCATAGAGAATGGATAAGGATAGTACCTCTCATTGAGGAATGCTTAAATTCTACAGTACACGAAAGTACGGCAGACATCCCAACTCTATTGCATTGTGATAAGAAACCAGAACGACCATGGGATTAAATATTTAGGAGAATACCTAAGGACAATCTACCAACGACGGAAAGAAGAGTAGAGGCAGTCCACCAGAATCTAATCACAGCGGCAGAGCGACGTGAAAAGCGCACGCTAGGAAAACGGTATGACAAACCGCTGAGAAGAGACGATTTAGTAGTCATTAAAAGACCAATGAAGGCTGATGTTTCAAAGCAAATATACTCTAGATTTGCTAAGACTTATTATGGTCCGTTCAAAGTAGCACAAAGTTTTGGTAATAACTGCTACAAAATTGTGAACATTCACGACGATCAAGTGATTGGCAATTTCAATGCAAAGAACTTAAAACGCTATTTTTGAGAGATTGAATAAAGAGCAAAATTATGGTACAATTTAGTTCCGAAAAATGCTTTTCAAAAGCATTGTTTTAAGCTTTTGTAATGGAAGTTGAGTGAGGATTGTACGCTTATATGGGTGCGAGCCAAGAAATTATTCATCTCCTCAAAGTTTTCTAAATTGTCCCATGTTAAAAATATAACGACTCTGGAAGTCGTCCAGAAAACCAGTTTGTTACATCGCCCAGTTAACTCAGTTAATTCAGGCAGCCAATGAGGAAATTTGTAGCCACGTGCAGTAACTTGCAGTCGAACTACGTCGTACAAAGAGAGACCGGACGATTAGGCGCGAGAAGACTCGAGCATTTCTGAAGAGAGCCTAACCCCGACGCGAGCTGTAAGCGTGTCTGGGACATGGAAGGGGTAGACGCGAGGATGGCACGCGACATGCAGCCAATGAGAAGCGGCCTTACTAAAACAAGTGCCAGCATTGTATTGAGCATAGCTAATTACCCCGAATGATTTTAAAAACACCATAATATCAGATAAGGCATTAAATAATAAATAAGAACTATTTATTAGAAATGCGACTACTTATTTATGGAATTAAGGATTAATATGATCATAGACATTGAGCGACCAATCAGATCCATGGTCTGAAGAGGACGCGGGCTTGGAAATTTGATGAGGGAGAAATTAGAGAGGAATCAAGGCTTCTTATTAATTACACCTTCAGAGAAGAAAGACGTCTCGACAAGTAACTCGACATTGTTACTAAGCATATAGAAATTTACATCGAAGGCACTTAGTTTTGTGCAAGTCTACATATAAAGTCGACATTCAACAAGAATAATATTTAATAGTATTTTAAAAAAATCTACAGAATTCAATATGACGAAATTCCAGAAGTTGAGGAAGGAATTTCTTAACGAATCTACAGCAGTCATGATGAGCGACTAAAAAGTTATGGGAACAGAATTATGATGGCAGCAAGAATATTCGAAATGACATAAAAAGTTATGGGAACAGAACTATGATGGCAGCAAGAATATTCGAAATGATATAACATCAAACTCGCGGGGAGATTAACATCTCATCTCTCCCGTGAAGAAAATTCTACATCTACAAGCCATTTCCACATCTAAAGTGGCGATATATATTGGACCTATGGCGAAGAAGATAAGAAGAATTCCTGTACGAGGGTGGCCAGGGAGTACCCGGCACCGAAGAGAGAAAGGGTTATCTCATCTCACACCTGAAGAGTCACCGGCGGATAGAACGGCAACACGATGATGACCGAGTTCGAATCCCGGACCTGACCGCACGGGAACTTCTTTACGAGGGCGGAGCAGACCAAACTACATCATGCAGTCTTATGCTATTAGAAACAACCCGTTTCTAAAGGATGGCGAAGGAAGCCTACTTCTAGTCATCTTTAACGCAACACCAGGTAGTCCTCGGACCAACGATTTATATCCCACTTTGTAGATTATTGTAGACTTTGAAGAATATCCGAAGACGTTATATTTTCATAATTACATCCTGTGGATGTTAATGCATATTTTTCGTCGATTTTGAGTATTTCGAATTTTTATTTCGAATTTTTCGAATTTTGCGACTTTCGAAATTTGAATGGAGAGATTTTACAGTTTAGTTCAGAATATTTTTATGGTAAAGGTTAAATGTGTTCAGATTACACTTTGTTAATTTTTTAATTATATAATATCGTTTTTCTTTGTCAACGATAATTATTATGGAAATTTAAACCAAGAGTGTTATACGGAGAAATATTTGAATGCAATTCTTAAAGATCTTATGTAGAGATCTATGTCAAGTCACGATCTGAGAACTTATTAGACAGATTCGTTGATAAATATTTAATGACTAACAATTTTAAAGTATTGAAGTTTTGTGAGAAATATATTAAATAATGAATATGTAAAATAATACAATGTCAAGTAAGCAAATACGAATTACAGCGTATTTTGAAGCTACAGTATAAGAATGTGAAGAAAGATTTAAAGAAATATTGCAGCTAATTGAAAGCTTTTATAGAAAGGTGAATGATGCAAAGAGATAAGATTGTTATTTGAAGACTAGTATTTTATCGTATCACCTGTTAAATTAATTCATTGATAGAACCAGTATTTTTATTAAATATTTTTATTAAGAGTGTTGCAACTATGAAAGGATTTTTTTTATTGAGAAGCGAGTTGAGAAGTAATATGTTTTTGAAAGGAACTGCGAAGCATCTCTGTGAGTGAGATTAATTATTCCCGTAGCAGACGGAGGTGTTTATTGTAAGACAATGGACAATTGTGAAGCCATTGGTCAATTGTTGAAGGAATGTCTGTAATGACAGACTCGGGCATATTTGAAGTTGAAATAGGATTGTTATGAAGACGCAGTGTTATTAATGTTTATTAGTATTGGAAGTTATTGCAATAGTCTCACATAGTTGGAATTCCTTGAAATTCACAGGACAGCGGATCCTAGATGAAGTTAAATCTGAAAGCAATTATAGGATTTAATGGATCTTTGTTGAAACTGAGAGTAAACTGAGATCTATTAAATGGTTCTTGATTAAATATTGAATTTACGGTAATTATTCGACGCAGTGGAAATATGTATTTTTATTAAGTATTTTTATTATTGACAGACAAGTTATAGGAGGTCTTTGAACTATATCTCTACTTAATTGTATGGATTATAGAATCCCAGATTGTCACTGAAACCACGAACGAGACATAGTAGAGTGAAGAAGTATTTTCTAAAGTCCGTCGAGAGACAGTAAAGGAATAATATGACAATTTTATATTTTATTGTCAGGGGAGAAATGTTGAAACGTTGTATATATTTTATTTTATATTAAGTAGTTGCTGAACTACAATGTTCGTATTTATATTGTACAGAAAGTGTTAAGAATTTAAAGATAGGCTTATAATTACATTTACGCGCATTATTAGTTTTAATTTGTAATTTAAATTTAGAGAATTTTATCTCTTCCATGAGAAGAATTTGAGCGATAGGAGGCGGGAGATAATTGTATAGAGTAATGAATAGTTTTTGTAATGTCGGAGATCTACGCCAGTGGTAACTTTATTTATTAATTTAAGGCGATATTTTTAGCCTACTTTTCACATTTTGCAAAAATGAGGAAAAAGTAGACTTATGATATCGATCCGGGAAAATGTGTGTCTGTCTGTCTGTCTGTCCTTCTGTCTGTCTGTCTATCGGTCTGGCTGGCTGTGTGTGTGTCCCCCCCCCCCCTATCAACTCCTAAACGGCTGCAGCAATCAAAACCAAATTTAGTATGAGTAAAGATGTGCACCGGAATAGCTCACGTCCATATTTGAAAATGATGTCAGTGCTACCAACTGCTGAAAAAACGCACTAGAAATTTGAGCTCCATGTTGGATATCTTGCAAGGTATGCATGGGAGCTATTCCAAAATTGGCACACATGTAGATAATACGATTTTAGTTTAATTTCCAGGAGGCCAACCATGACAGTGTTGCCAAAATAATTTTAAGGCTTCTGATAGGTCCAATGTTTAAATGCATATAACTTCTACACTATCAATTGGATTTCAACCAAATCTTGTATGTAATATCTGTACATAAACAGATATGACTGAGCGTATTCTTAAGGGCCACCAGGGCTGCCAACTGTTAATAATTGCTCTCTCTATTTTTTAAATCCAAATACCAATATATCAGAAAGTATGCAAGCCAACAGCTTTAAACTATGCACACGTATATTCTGACATTTTAGATTAATTTGGAGTAACTTATATACGTCAGTTCTACCAACATGATTATAAGCCTGCTGATAGTACCGATTTTTAAATACATGTAACTTCTATACTATCAGTTGGATTTCAACCAAATTTCGTATGTGCTATGTGTACCATAACAGATATGACTATAAGTATTGTTAAGAGCAATCAGGGCTGCTAACTGTTAATAAATGCTGTCTATATTCTTTTATCCTAATATCAATATATCAGAAAGTATGCAAGCCAACAGCTCTATACTTTGCACACGTATAGCACCTGACATTCTAGATTAATTTGGAGTAATTAATACATGGCAGTGCTGCCAACATAATTCTATGCCTGCTGATATGTCCAATTTAAAAATACATGTAACTTCTATACTAACAAATGGATTTCATCCAAAATTGGCACAACAAGATATCATAATAATTCAGATTATTTCTGACCAGCACACGCATGGTATTGTTGGCAACATGCTTTTACGCGTGCTGATAGATCCAGTGTCTAACTGCATGTAACTTCCATTGGACTTCAACCGAATTTTGTATTCTGTACCTTAAGAGGTGGAACTAAGAATATATTCAGTTACCAGGGCTGCCAACTGTAGTGCTCTATTAGGCTACATTATACCAGGTATATTTTGAAATAATTAGATATTTCGATATTACCAACTTAATTTCGTCATTATTCTAGATAGGTTCATATACTGTAGAATAATCATTGGCATGAAAAGTAGACTGTATAGTTCTTCACGGAACGTCTTGTTTATTATTAACTTATTAACATTTTTCTTGTTATCAAACTCCCGTTACCTAGGGCACAGCAGTTGTTTGCTGCTATTCAAGTCATATTTTATTTAAGCTTATAAAAGCGTTTGTAATAATGTTTTTTTATAGTTTCTATATGAAACGAATATGTATTCGACGCTTGTGAAGCAATGACATTTGGTCATTTCATTTCATTTAATTTTATTAAGGCAGTTAATCAATGCCCATGATAGGAAACGTGTATTGTTTAGATAATAAATACGCAGGCACGTTGTTACCTTTCCCTGATTGTTTTATGGGAAATTGGCATTATCTTTGTAGTTAAATGGTAGAGGATTGTGCTGTAGGGTAGAAGTTCCCGAGGGACCTAATCCGCATCCTTATGCCCGAGATTTTAATAGATTCTCATTGTTCCTGAGGAGATAGTGAACCCTACTGTTCTGTAGTTAGTTACTATAGCACATTCCGCTTTAAAAAAATCCTGTTCCTTATTCTGAGTGTTTTCGCCAAGTAGCACCATGTCGATTTTAGCCAGGACGTCAAGATGCTACAACCCATTATTATTTCCAGCCTGGGATATTGGTGGATCATCCAGATATAAGGGTGCAGTACATTGCAAGGAATCTTGACTAGTGACAGATATTGTAAAAAATCTGATAGTCTTTGTTGGAACGATTTCTACAACTACTCAAGCTATTATATGAATTGAACACGGACATATTATTAAAGAATGTTATATGAACATTCATCATTGTAGCATGCAATTTGTGCATTTTTAAAAGAGATGTTGCAGAGAGCTATTATTATTAATGGAATTATTGGTATTGCTTTACATTGTTGTGGATACATATTGAAACAGTAACTGAGCAGGATAAATAGTAGAAAGCTGTAAGAGCATTTTTAAATATTGGAAGTTGTAATCTTATGAGAGTATTTATGCATTTGTGGAGAATAGGATCACGCAGGGTGATATATAAACTGGAGATGTTGTATTCAAATTTATTAAGTCAAAAGTATGCATGGTGAGATGACAATGCCAATGTGCGTGTTGACATTGTTTCATTGAAGTTATGTGAGTGTTCTTCTACGATGAAATATTATGATTAATAATCGAGATGCATGTTAAGAGGAATAAGTTGCTTGTAGAGTAGTTCATGCGTAGAGAAGCCAGTTGGAGTTATGTGATAGGTATTTTGCAGTTCAGATGGGTAAGAAGATGCAGAGGCTCTGAACTGCTGACCAAGGCTTAAGTTTCTTGTTAATGAAGGATTGCTTGTTAATAGAAGTGAAGGAGTATCAACAATGATAACACTGGTCTACACAATTTTTCCTTTCTTGGTTTTGACTCTTATTTTACATGTACATTGTTCATCTGAATTCAGAAGTGCCATTTCTATAATTTCAATAATTTTGATTAACAAGAAATTGCAAATTTTCACAATATCTCTTCAGTTTGCTGATAAAACGTGATGATCCTACTAGGGTGAACAAGAGAAAGAGCAGTTTGAGAAGCTTTGCAACCAAGCAGCAACGGTTCCATTGACTTACTCATACAAGTGAAGACAAACTGTCTTTCTCTTTGATATATAGTTGTTACAATATGTCTTAAGTTAATGTGTTTATTATTTACATGTACTAAACTCTGCCTGCTATAGAGAAACAATACAATGCACTTTCTCAAGTCACGCATCTTGTAATGATTTTTTAAAATGTAGTTTTTTAAACGTGATGTGATACAGGAAAATAGAAGACATTTCCGTAATTCATACACTTTCAATGTACAAAATCAATTATTGGATCCGAAAAAGGGCTCCAAAATTTTATTTTGTAGACCTGTGTAATTATTGGAACAGCTTGTAGGAGAGTTATTATTATTGTTATTTTGTGGAGAGAACCAATGAGGACATGATTCTATAATACAGGATTTAGTGCACGGATTATGTATCCGAATATTAGAATTATTAACCAAATATAGACAAAAGTTAGTGGAAAATGGAGACAGTTGTTATTGACAGAGTAATGAGTATCATCGTGTATATTCTTGTAAACAATTAGTTATATACCGACTATTTAGAATTTTAGATAGAATAGGGATTAATTAGGATTAAGGAGGCTTGTATAGAATAACATTTTGATATTGTGATAGCGAAGGCCTTCGCTAGCTTTGTTAATACAATTTAGGTAATTTAAATTCATCTAATTTGTAGTCCTTTAATCTAGGTAACAGTAGTTTTAATGCCAGGAGCATCCTTTATTTCGTTTATTAATTTATATTCAGTCAGCAACAGTTAGGAGAGTAATTTTTACGTTTTGCCTAAGAGTGATTTTATTTTATTTAATGCAAATTCGCCCTTTATTTGAATGAATTAACACACAAGTTTTTACGTATATCTGACGTTTTCTAGTACATTAGAGTTGTCATTTGCAGATAACAGGTAGGGATATTTCGTATAGAAGTAACATAGGACTCGTTTGCGCACATCTACTACCGTTACTCCCGATTGTTCAAGGTTTCTCGCTCTCCATTAGTAGATAGATGCCCAACAACCCAGTAGTGTAGTTCTATAGAACGATAGTAGTTAACCGTACCACTCCTGTGTTATTTGTCAGTAGTTTCTTCGTAGTTATTCTAGCTGGGGACAACAAATAGTTGCGATCCATCTCCATCTACGGATTCTGGCAGATACTCCTCAGGATAGGCGGGTACAGTAACTAACATATAGACTCTTTCCGAATCCATTCCCAATTACAAATACATACACTACACAATCGCACATTTGGACAGAGACGTTCTGAACAGCCTAATGGTCATGATTTCTTAAGTCCCTAATTGAAACAGCAACAGGAACATCATATAAACACATAGGTGCATTCTTTCTTCAGGTATATGGATAAAGATAAAAAATTGTACTTGTGAAAAGGGCAATACAAGTAAATTGTTTCTTGTATTCGTGCTATTGTTACAGCATAAATTATTTCAGTTTATACAGGCTTGACCAGTATAAGAATGTCTATTGTGCTAACATAGCCCTGTTAATTTCATAACGATCCTTGTAAGTTTGTGTTTCTTCCCTCGTTAGCGGGTGATTTACTCTCACCACACGCCTTGGTAAAAGTTCGAAGGCAACTTGTTTCCAAAACTAAGGCTGCACGTATTCCTGAATAATTTAATTTCGAGGCTTCTTGCCGTACTGCTCTTGCATAGAGAAAAGCACTCTGGGAAGGATTTTTTACCTCTTCTGCCAGCCCAACACAGCGCCCGAGTTCATTCTTTTAAAATGATTTTTCATGTACCTATCTCTCCTAGTTAACTTCATCCGTGACTTACTTCTAAGTTGCCATATTATTTAAATATATAGAGAGAGAGAGAGGGGAGAAAGCACAAGACATATCGGACAATGTGGTGAGTAGAAATTTGGCTTTTTATATGAGTGGCTCAATGTTGGAGTGAACCAAGTCCATGGAGGTTAACTCTGAGATATAAGTATGCTTGTTAGAATACAAATATTGTAGTTAATGGTAAGATGTATTGACGGCACTACTAAGAACAATATCCGCTCAACATATGTAAGGGCTGGTTAATTAGAGGCAGTTTCCGAGGAGTCGAGTTCATTGGTACAAACCCAAGACATCTACTGTATACAGTATAAGAGAATTTGACGTGGTTCACTTTATCCTTGGACTTAAAATAAATGAGTATTCCACGTGGTTTAACTTTTTTTAAGACACTTGATAAGATGAACAAATTCATTTTAGTTTTTCATGGTTACATAGAAATTACGTATCATACACGGCATATTTTCATCACCATCATCTTCATGTAAATCGTTTCCTTGCTTGAATCTTGTCGAGAGATCAAGAGGTAGATTATTATAATGTTCATGGGAAACTGGAGGTATCTACGATATCTTATTGTCATTGTAATGACTGGTATTCTTGCTGGGTGGATTGTGACTGATTTTACATATTCAAGTGAAGGGAAATTTCTGACAGCTGGTCGTTTCGTTTGAACACAAGGTACGCAAAAATTAGTCATATTAGTAATACATTATATCTTTTCACGAATAGTGATCCCCGGTGGAAATTCCACCATTGAATTTTTACCCAATTTAATGCCCTATTCATGGTCACTCTTCCTCAAGTTCAACACTTCCTCTACGGTATTGTTGAGAGGAACTGATGTCTTTCCAACAATGTGACACCAAACTTGGGTGATTTTGTTTAGCCGTTATAACACACTCAATATAATTCTGAGGATGTAACACATGGCTCCTTGTGCAGACTTATATTCATTGCAAAGTCACTGTTGTTTGGTAAAAATGAATGTTCAGAAACCAATAACTTTAAAACAATAGAATTCATTGGTATTGTTATTCTATTTTCAAATTCCAGTAAAAATAGCATCAGTTATGAGTTTTGATTTTGCCCTGTATCTGCATGAAAATCTAAAATACAATGGTCACAGTTGGAAGCACGCTGTTTATGATGTTTAAATTGATTCGCAGCAACCTCATAAGAACTCCTTCCTTCTCCATTCTCAACCACCAGATGCATGAATGCTTGATTTTATTGAATGAATGAATGAATGAATGAGTGAATGAATGCTAAGGTTGCGCACAAGTACATTTTTGTTTTGCGAAAGGGTGCACAAACGCTCAGTTGAGAGAGTTAAAGAGCCTTCTTGAGGTTAAAGGTACCGTACGAACATAAATATTATCTGTTGCCTGGTCTGTATCATTCCGTAAATATGTCCTAGCAGTTACTGCTTTCCTCAAATCCAACTCATTTCCAGTCTTTATTGGTGTGTAAACTTCTTCATACCGTTGTGCATTCATATGAATGTACAATCCACCAAAAGGTCGACATGTATCGAATTCTGTATGTTTAATTGTAAATTGAACTTTAAGCATACTTATGAGACCAAGCCGGGCTGACGTGTGTTTCTGTCTGTCATTCTGTCAGGCTGTCTGTCTATCTCACCTTCCGTATAAGCGTGTGTCCTTCCCCTATCGACTCCTAAATAGCTACTGCTATCAATACCAAATTTGGTATGAATAATGATATATGGTAGGCCATTTCAACTCTCTATTTTGAAATTTGAACCTGATGTTAGATATCTCAGAAAGTATGCATGGACGCAATTCCAAACTTGGCACTCATGTGGCCCATTATATTGGATATTGGAAATTAATTTTGAAGAACCCTTTTATTACAGTGCAGCCAACATCAGTTTAAGCGTGCTGATACGTTCGAAATTCAAGTTCACGAAACATCCATACTGTGTAATTTGTGTTCCTTCAATGTGCATCATAAGAGATACAATTCACCTTATTTTTAGAGCCCCCAGTGCTGCCAACTGTTGACAAATACTATGTAGATTTGAGAAACCGTATCTCAATATCTCAGAACGCGAGCAAGCAAACAGTTCTAAACTCGGCACACATATGAACCATAACACAGTTAATTGATTTGGAGCAACCCATGCATGGCAGTGTTGCCAGCATGATTCTAGGCTCAATGCTTAACTGAATGTAACTTTCATACTATAGATTGAGCGAATTTCAATATTGGAACACTATTTGTCCAAGGTGTTTTAAATATGTTTAGAGTAAATCGTCAATGGTAGTGGTACCAATTTAATTTTTAGAAGGCTTATAGGTTCAATGTGTGACTGCATAAAACTGGGATACTGATGAATTGATTTCCATTAAATCTGACCTGTGCATTGTGTGCCATGAGAAATATAACTATGCATGTCACCAGAGTTACAAAGGCGGCTAACTGTCAGGAATGATCTCACGATGTTTCAACACTTCGCGTGATATCCCTCAATCAATTCAAGACACACATTTGAAACTTGGCTCCCTATTAGGCCAATGCGTTTTCAAGAATGCTGTCCCACAGCGCAGCTGTACTCGTTAAATCGTGCAACAGGGCCGTGAGGGCAGATGCAGCAAGTCTGGAGATTGAAGGATTGAATCCAGGCACAGATAGGGGATATCCTGAACGTGTTTTCCCCCCCAGATTTTTCCACACAACCTCCAGGCAAATGCCGGGATAGTATCTTACTTCAAGTCCAGGCGCACCTACGTTATCCCTATCCCTAGAGTCATCAGATAATTACAAGTTTTCAGTCAAGTTCAACACTCAGAAAACTACACGGGCAGATTACCAAGAAGTCGCAAGCCCCTAAAATGAAATAACAACAAAAAAGTAGCACACATTTAAAGCAAAATGAAAGTGTTTATGTCACCAATATAATTCTAAGCCCACTTATGGGTTTAGTGTTAAACTACAATTAACTTAAATGGTAATTAATCAATTTATACTAACTTTAGAAACGTCAATGGATGCAAATTCACAGACCCCGCAGAGCTACCAACTGCTTACTTGTAGTAACATTCTGCGAACAGTAGTGGTTTTTGATGTCTAACATCTTTCCACTCGGTATCTGGATATTTTTGTGACACTCGGTACCTGGACATTTTTGTGGGAGCGATTTTGGAAATGAGACAGAAGTGCATGGGACGGAAACAATGAGTGCCCGCGGTGGCGGAGATCGGTACAACGACGTATTGTAGGTCATGTGACTATGTGGATTGTAAATCGCATACGTTTTACCTCAGAGTTTGGAGGCCCCATTAAAGAAATTCCTACAATAAATCATATTCAAGTTGTCGTTCTTTGATGTGAAATTATTCATTATATCATATTTGCTGAAAACAATTACGATTTATTAAATTTTCATACTTTTGCTGTATTCTTATTTAATGTAAGCACTCAATACCTCGAATGCTATATCGCATCAACCAACACTCCAAACAACGTAGGAATTCAGTATATTAACACCGACTACTAACAATAATTGAAACTTCGTAGGTCTAAACGTATCACTGGGAGAAACGCATTTAATATACCTACTGCACACCTAATTTTTAATCGCGCCTATACTTGGCAGTGCGCTATATCGGCAATAAGAGGCCATTTTCAATAACACCGCTGGCAAGGGTTCACTAACTGGCCGGTATAAAGCGCAGCTCGCATCAAGTAGACAGTGGATTGCTCCCGCATACAGTTGCAGGTATATGTCACTACTGCACATGCATTTCAGAACTTTGTTTTAATTAAATATATATTTTCCATTGCAAAATGCATAATATAACGCTCAATTGTATAACGCCTCAGCACTCAAAAAAATATTTAATACAAGCACTCGAGGTACTGTCGCCAGCCCCGTGGTGTTGGGGTAGCGCGCCTGCCTCTCACCCGGAGGCCCCGGGTTCGATAACTGGCACCATCAGGGATTTTAAAACTGAAGTGAGAGTTGGAACGGGGTCCACTCAGCCTCGTGAGGACAGTTGATTAGCTGTCTGACAGTGAGGCAGCGCCCCGATCACGAAAACCAAGATTAACGGCCGAGGGGACCCAATGCGCTGATCACACGTCACCCCAATATCTGCAGGCCAAATGGCTGGGTTGCGGTCGCTTGGTCGGCCTAGGCCCTTCATGGGCTGTATAGTGCCAGGGGTTGACTTTTTGTTGTTGTTGTTGACTCGAAGTACTGTCGGCCAAAATACAGCACTATGTGTAATGTATATAGCATACGGTTTAATTCAAGGTTTGGAGGCCCCATTACAGATATTCCTACAGTAAATCATCTTCAAACTGTCGGTCTTTGGTGTGAAAATTTCATTATTTCATATTTGCTGAAAACAATTATAATTCATTAAATCTTACTACTTTTGCTGTATTCTTATTTAATATAAACACTCGAGGTACTGTCAGCCAAAATACAGTACTATTATATTACTGGAGTTTTACAAGTAGTTATTTCAGAAATAGTAGTAATGAGAAATTACCTATGGTAATTACACGAAGGAATCCTTCAAGTTTGCTGGCACAAGGTAGCACTATGAGTTCATTCTTTAAAAAATGCGAGTAAGTTATATGGAATTATTCGAATAACATGTCAGATGTTACACATCATATGCGACTACTTTAAGGCTCGTAATTTTTTAACAGTTCTAGCACCTCCTCCTCCTCACCCTCCTCACAAGATAGCGGCCGTAGCTTAACTTAACCTAGCCTAACCAAACAAGATGGTGGCTGTAGGTTAACTTAACCTAGCCTAACCTAACAAGATGCCGGCAGTAAGGTAACTTAACCTTGTCTAACCTAACAAGATGGCGGCCGTAGCTTAACTTAAGGGCCTAACTACACTTTTGTTGATATTTCCTGAACCCATGGTCAGACTTTGGCAAATGAGGTGTCGTAGGACTTGGGGTGACGCCCCCTTTCCTCTAGATAACTTATTTCAACCCTAAAATAAAACCTACCTCTACTAGGGGTGAAATAGTAATTTTTTAGGTAAAAGACGCCTTCCAAGTTCAACATGCATGAGGTCCGATTCCAGTATGAAATTAAATTTGTTCCACTTGAAAAACATATGTAGTCATGGATGCCACAATGATGTAACATTTTTGTTTTTTGGTTTTACTCATAAGCAATTGTTTTTTTTTTGTAAGAGGGCGGGCTTTTTGAATAATGATTTATAGTTAAGTTATTTTAAAAAAAATACCAAATGATCCAAAACTATTAGGTCATCGGCTTTTTAATATTTCATGAACCAATAATGCTAGGCACTTGTATGAGGGGTTGTTAGACTTGCGGCGTCGCTCTGTTTTTGAATGTATTATTCATTTTCGTCAAAAGGGCCTAAATACACTTTTGTTAATATCTCGCTAACTAATCATCAGAGAGGGTCAAGTGAGGTGTCATAGGACTCAGGATGGCCAAGCCTTACCCATGGCCAACGAATTTACCCAAAGGACCCGAAACAGCAAGGTCATCGACCTAAGATTTTATAAATTTATCATCAAAGAGGGTCAAGTGAGGTGTCATAGGACTTAGAATGGTTAACCGATTCCCTTGACCAATGAATTTACCCTAATAATCGAAAACAGCAAGGTCATTGACCTGAGATTTTATAAACTAATAATCGGATATCAACATGTGAGGTGTCTTAGGATTTAGAATGGTCAACCCTTTCCCATGATCAATGAATTTACCCAAAGGACCCGAAACAGCAAGGTCATCGACATAAGATTTTATAAACTATTCATCAGAGAGGGTCAAGTGAGGTGTCATAGGACTCAGGATGGCCAACCCTTTCCCATGGCCAACGAATTTACCCAAAGGACCCGAAACAGCAAGGTCATCGACTTAAGATTTTATAAACTAATCATCAAAGAGGGTCAAATGAGGTGTCATAGGACTTAGAATGGTTAACCGTTTCCCTTGACCAATGAATTTACCCCAAAAATCGAAAACAGCAAGGTCATTGACCTGAGAATTTATAAACTAATTATCGGATATGAAAATGTGAAGTGTCATAGGACTTATAATGGTCATCCTTTTCCCATGGCCAATGAATGTACCCAAAATACCCAATACATCAAGGTCATCGACCTGATATTTTATAAACTAATAATCGGATAGGAACATGTGAGATGTTTACCATGAGTGATGAAACCTATCAAGGTAGAGAAAGATTCAGTGTAGGCTACATGTACGGTGATTGACAGTCTTTCACCATTGGAACTTGTTTTCAGATTAAACTGCAGTACAGAGAGGGTATAGGTTGCAGGTGTGGGCTAATAAATGACAAACGGTGTACACAAAATCTGATTTATCGATTCATGAATTAAGAGTAGACTATCTTTAATTGATTGGTTAAAGTGGATAGCTAAAACACAAAATGGTGATTACATCGAACTAAACTGAACCAAGGTGAATCATATCCAACTAAACTGAACAAAACCTAACTAAACATAATCAAAACAAGCCAAGGGTTTAAGTGTAAAACTTGTGGGTGGATGCGGTCATTGGTAATGTCAAAAAGGAAAGGGATAACGCTCTACTTTTGAGGGTAAGGAAAAGCTAGTGCATGGTACTAAAGTATACACCCAAGTACATTAACCACACACAAATAACCTATGCGGTTTTTATGGGTTGACTATTAAAAACTTGCTCAGTGGTTACTGGGAACAAAATGATCGCTACACACAACAAGCTTTAAATACTCGAGGCTAATAATATTGAACCCGCCTGAGCTCATTGCTCGGTGATATTTCTGCTAATGTCTATGGACATGCCATGCTTTGTTACTGAACGCGCTCGGATGCAGCGCTTGGCATGTAGTAAAGAAAGGGAAGATGTCTTGACTCTGGACATTCACCCATAATAATTTTTCTGAGCACCCATTATGATGCATGTTGCTTATAAAAGTCTCAGAATTTTCCACGTCGTAATTCTGCTTGAGATAAACGTTGGTATGTTTCCAAATTCATTTTTTTTCGGTAAAGGTAATTTACCCCGCAGATAGGCGGGAGGAAGTTAGACTGTCAACGACTCGAGTGACTGTCTGGACTGCAAGCGCGACCATGCTCGAAAAACTCTCAAGCTTGCAGCCGTCCATGCTGGACGTGCTGGTACTGTCCGTCGTTTAGACGAGGAAATTCAAAGTCCACCCGCAGGGTGAAGAATTATTATTTAAACCGACAATCGTGGAGTATATTGTGCAGTTTATTTTAGCACCGTCGTGTGCTGTGCAACGAAGTGAAATTAGTATTACCGTCCGTGTGAGACGATATTTACATATCCGTCCGTGAGACGATGACCTTTGCAATCCACCCACGAGGAGTAGAAAATCGCGAAACATCAAGTGTAAGTTACTGTCATAATTCTTACAGTAAATGCTTAATCGACTGTATTACCAATTTACAAGTGTACAATTGAAAAGTGTGGAAATTATATTACATTTCCGTGGATATTTTTTTTACCACAAGTAACACCAAATTTTAACACATGGGCCACATTAAAACCTAAGTCCACGAAGGACCAGAAATATTGTAACGCTTTTATTAATCCACTATCACCATGTGCGAACAGGCACAATACAATCACAACCATCAACGACACACTCATTGAAGTGATTTTTTGTACAGGATTCTCATGATATTTAACGATTTCAACTGCTATAGAATTTGTGATTTTTAACACCACATGTGTTACTTAGAAGCTGTGAAGCAGAAAGTGAGAGCCATTTTTGATTGCCAAGTCTGCAACAAAGAGTGTAAAGCCAGTGAGCAATATTTTTCTACTGTGTTAACCAATTGAACTCTGTGAAAACACGTGTAAAATCTAACATGATGATTTTTCACAACGTCAACCACGTGTACGACATCATTATGCAAGTGCTATCCATTATTGTAATGGAGTAGACCCCATCTATGTGAGAGAGATATCCAAAGAAAAGGAAACATCGTCATGGCAGGAGAACCGACCAAAACCTGTTAGGAATACGGAGCCAGGGAGCCCATCAAACCACCAGCTAACCGCAGGGAGGAGATCTTGTACGCGAATCCAACTGGTAGACGCAGTAGAAGACTGGAGCGGAGGAGACTCGGACCCAGGAGTCTGATAAGGGACACCATTGCAACCGTCCAGGTCTTGGAAACCCCTCCTTTATCATGGAATCAACATGAGGTGAATTGTATGTGAGTCTACAACTTCTCTTCTTTGAACGAGTTTAGCTGTGGTAGATTAGAATGTAGAAATTAACCGAACTCGTGATAACCAGCTTAGGCAGGATTTTTCTAGCAACACTTTGATATTTTTTCTTTACAGTGAGAGTTAGTTACCGATTGGTGCATTCTTGATGTGCCAGCAGGATGTAACGTCCTGATATTTTTGTTAGATATGACCACGGATCACTTGGATTTGTTTTGGTCGAACCATCATGTGGGCCAGATTTAGTTTGGAAGGATGGACAACCATTCTTTGGTTATTTTATTGTTACCCCTCCTACGACACTTCCACGACGCCACATTTTTTTTAGATGAGTGGGCGTATCAGTTAATTACCGACATTAGTCATTGCCCTTATGGGAAAGTTATGTTATTTATTGTTTATGTGAGCTCTGAAGCCACATCAGTTCAAGTAAGAACAAGGGGATTATATTAAATATGCTACGCAAGAGCATTGAACCCCGATACCATCCGTATCATTTCCGACGTCTTAGCAGTTTGTAAGATTGTCATTCTGTTTATATATTTAATTTGTGTCCAGCCAAGTACACGCAAAAGTTTTTGTATTGGAAGAATGTACATAATAGTCGAGTGACATTTCTCTGTCAACTCCGAAGTACTCCACAAGAAGTGGAAAATTTTCATGAAACTGTTGTTTGGAAGTTTCAAACGTAAAATATCCTTGTATTCCGTATTTGTATGTGGTACACATGCCACAAGTGTTTTACAGTTATTTGTGATGATATTTGTGCCAGCGTAATTCACAATAGGACTGTATTTGTGTGAATTATTGCCTGCAGAATGTAGTCAGTTGCCAGACGCGACTGTGAAGCCGTGTGTTTTGCTAACACCAGTCAGAACGGGTTTATTTACCCATGGAACACTACGCTCTCTTTGCGAGACGACTTTATACTGTTTTGACAGATGCGCACGCATCAATTGTTTTACCGTTTGGAGAATGCAGCCATTCTCTAGGTCAAGGCCAGGAGCTTTGTTGTGAGATGAGATGTTTTGCTGACGTCATGAGACGTGGATGCAACTTATGTGTTATCGCTATTGAAAACGAACTTCATTTTAGCACAATTGGGGAGTGTATGATTTTGTAGGAAGCCTATGTTGTCTATTATTTAGTGGTGATTATGACACCCTGTCTGAGGCTTTTGATGTGTTTTAGTTGAATGCAAGAGATGCACTGTCGTACGGAGCTAACTCTGCGATCATTCTTACCAGGATTAACCTGAGGACTGTTACAGGAGAGCTGTGCGCCCCTGGCAGTATTTTTACAACCGAGTCTTACAAACTCGTGTTATTGTGTTGGCTGTTGAGCCGAGGTTTTGTGAGTGATGATCTTTCAGTAGACTTCACGTTCTTTCAGCCTAGGAGTCCATAGAATCACCATCAAATCGACATAAATCTACGACAAACATAACCCCTGCTCCTAATAATAAGAACTATCTAATTATTATAAATAAATGCTAAATAACCATGACTGTGAATTTAATCTTGATCCTAAACATTGTACTCGCTGGATGATTCTATTTGGATGTTTTCCATTTCCAACGGGAAATGACTTTTTGACTTTATACACTTTCTTGAGACGACGGAGCTGTGTACGAACCATTAGTTCTCAACAGGTGGCGCACGATGCTCATGCGACCTAAGTCGTGATTCTAAACACGCCTTTGCCACCCTAACTACAAGATTCGATGACCCTTGAATACAAACAATATTCTAACGTGTAGTCATGCTTAATAAGAAACTTTGTGAGTGCTGTGTTCATTTATTTATTTGAAGTGTTATATTGTATGATAACCTGTTGTACCCTTAGCTTTTAAGGTGTGTATATAATGTTCTTTCTGTGGCTGGTTATCATATAGCTTTTGTTGTGAATGTTTGTTTATTACGGTAGTAATTCGCTATAAATTCTTGTTGTAACGTTAGGACTTAGCTAGATTCTTTAAATAATTAAATGTAAATTTGGGAGTGTTACCATCATAAATTCTTTTGCTTGCTTATTCTTAATTTAACTTCTCATTTTCTATAGTTCATCTGTGTACGGTATACTTTTCGTGCCACTACCCTAGCTTTGCTGTTGTTGTATTCTTGTATTATATATCTTTCGCGAGGGTTTTTAAACCCTAAATCAGTGTAGGATTCTTTAGCCTTTTCTTTTCATTAACTTGCGGGACTAGCCCGAAACAACCCCTCCGAACTAGGCTAGGTGTTTGATATTTTTTTTAATATTTTTTTCCCCGTGTTTGCATAAGTCTGGATGTTATCATTTTGTAGCTTAAGTGTTTCTGCGCTGTACTTCTTGGGTTATTCTTGACATTTATCTTGTCTGCCCAGATCGCCCCGTGAGCTTGCGTCTCGTGCGTACTGATCTATAAGAAGTACATCCAATCCTCGTCGGCATATGTGTTTGCACGATGAGTTGTCCAGGAAGTTATTTCGGTTAGTGGCAACCCTCACAGCTCGTCTGTCGAGCTCAATATATACACACACACTCGCTTGTTCTAAACTAAACTGTGTTGCTGGGAGTTCTCGCAGAGTAGGCAGATGACAGAAATGCTTGGCTAACAGAAATACAATCATTTCCAGTTGTCTAATGTTACCAGCTAACCATTTTGTGCTGCAGCGGCGAGCACATATGCCTCTTGCACTGGAGATTTTAACTCGATTTCCAGCTCCAAGGCCTAGATCGAAACAAACTAAGAAAGAAGGGCATGGCGGCGCAATGGTTAAGCTGTTAGTCATTCACTAAGGTGGACTAGGGTTTGATTTCAGGTTAATATGCATGTCATTAACATATCAAAAGCAGAGATAATGTTGAAAACCCATTACACTTGTCTCTTTTCAAATTATTACTTGGATTACAATTACAAAGGTGGACTGGGTTTGATATATAGTGAGTGCTGCCTATCGCACACTAAATTGTAAGAAAGCCAAAAAAAAAGCATAAGGTGTAGGTAGAGCAGTGGTAAAATTGCTATATGTAGAGAACTACCTAGCGGTTTTATGAACTAGCAAAGCTATGTTGCATAAACAGTGCAGGATACAATCCAGCAACCATAATTTTTATATAGTGGAACAGGGCAAATGCACTTTTACCATGATGGAAAACAAATGTGTGCATACAAATGACCAACGCATTAGCCTACCATGTGGTTATTACCACCAGGAGGAGATGTGATTTTTATATTTTATTGTTTATATGAATTATATTTTATATTTTATTTTTGTAACCAGTAGATATGGTAGATTTAGTATTTTGTAAATATTCATTAATGTAATTGTAAATAGTTATTTTTTTTGTAAATAGTGGAAGCCATTTTTTTGTAATGATAAATGTTAAATGTATAACTAAAAGGTTTTTGGCATGAGTGTGCATGTCAATGATGTTTTTGGGGATAAAAAGTGTGGTTGTTCTCAAAGACAGGCATGATTGTGTAAATGTATGACTAGACAGAAAGAGAGAGAGAGAGAGAGTAAAACAGCCTTAGCTGCAGTAGTAGTAGTAGACCTCTATGTTTTGCAAACACATAGACAGACTGTACCTTCGCTATGGTCAAGCATTCACTTTAACACCATTTACAAAAAGTTAAAATGAAAAAATCTCGTTTCGCAAGTATGAAATTTTGACATACAAAATGAAAAAAGTGTAAACAACAAATTGGAAAATCCATGTTTCCATATCATGAAATTCAAAAACATCAAACTGACATTAAAAAATGCAAACGGAAAATTGACAAATTGCAATGTGTGAAATGTGAAAATGAACAAATGGCTATCATTATTTTTTAAAAAATAAAAAAACATGGTGCTCTATGGTTGAGGTGTGAATCAAACCCTCTCTACTTATTTGGACCTCCCGAGACTGAGTAGACTTGTTTTAGTCCTCATACCACTTTTAAAATTTTATGTTTAAGCTAGGAATTGAACCCAAGAGCTTGTAGGGAGGACCAAGGTTAGATTATGTTAAACAGATAGCCGTGGATGTAGGGTGTGGTAGCTATATAGAGATGAAACGATTAGCTCGGGACAGGGAGGCATTCATATCTACATCAAAACAGTCAAAAGACTGAAGACTCAAACAACAACATGTAGAGCTCACCAAAATAATGTTGTGTAACGGTAAATGTTAGTCAACAAACAGTAATGCATTACTCAAACCCGTGACACGATACCTAAGAGCTTTTCTAAAATTATTTTAAAATGCCTTTAACCCTATATTAAACACCCAGTTCACAAGAATCATAACCGCAATGTTATGGTAAAACAAACAAAAATCTATATTTCAAAACAAGCAAGTGGATTAGTCGATGTATACTGGAAAAAGTTTTGTAGACACTCAAGTCCACAAGACTAATTGAATTAGTAACTGTCAGGTTGGCCGAGTGGTTAAGGTGTTTGACTTATAATCAAATTTCCTGTACAAGGAAACAAGGTTTCGAATCCCTTACCCGACATAACTATTGCCTTAACATGGCTTGGCCACACTGTATTATTATGATACTCGGTACACAAACCATAGATAGAGTGTATTGTTTAAGACCACTCTCTTTCCGAACATAGTCAGAGACTGTTGATGGTTAACAATTGCATTAATAGTGGGAAATGGGGATAGCAATTAAGAAAAACAGACAATACCCATACACTATTTTTATTTATTTAATGTAAGTACTTGCACAATAGTTATATACAAAACAAAACGCTCTCTTGTCTGTTACTATCTAGTACTTTTAGATCCACTTGCATATCAAGGGCAGATGAATTTGTAATTCAGCCCCTTAAAACAACAACAACACTACCTCATGCATATTCTTTGATGTTGATAACTCTTGAGACGTGGAAGATGGATACAAACATAACTTTTACAAAAGGGGTTAAACGTTGCTCAATAAACACTGCACTATTTTGACTAGCAACATTTTTTTCTTGTACTAGCTTTTTAGTATTATCATGATTTTTTGTTGACACTAACAGTGTTTTAATTGGAGCACTACATTGATGATCACTCACACTTAAACCCTGACCATTTCTACTTTTTAGTTCGGCTCGACAAGCCTCCGTGGCTTATGAGGCAGGACGCCGGCCTCTCATCGCTGGGTCCGTGGATCAAATCCCGGTGAGATCCATGTGAGATCTGTGCTGAACAAAATGGAGACAGATAGGTTTTTCTCCGGGTACTCCGGGTTTCCCTGTCATAATTTCATGCCAGCAACACTCTCCACTATCATTTAATTATCATCAGCCATTCAATTAATCATTGCCCCAGAGGAGTGCGTCAGGCCTCGGTAGTCGGCACAGTTCATATCCTCGCCGCTAGATGGGGGCTTCATTCTTTCCATTCCTGACCCGGTCGAAGAATGGAAGCAGGATGTTGATTTTCATTTTTTTCAGTTTGGCTCGACTTTTTTTACCTCTGTTTTGAGCATTGCCAGAATGTTATTCCTTTTACATTTTGTCGTTTATAGTTATAAGGGTAGCCTTTATAGAGTACACGTTGCTTACCTCGGTTAGTTGTAGTAAGTAGCTTAGTAGCAACTAACCTGTTATTATGATTTGCACACTACAAAGGTTATAACTTTTCTGGTAATGGAATGATTTAGCGTTGGCTTTTATATTTATTATGTATAGTTTGAGGTGAAAGTAAAGTGATAGAAAATATTACATGTATTGTTAAGTTATGTTTAAGTGGTTATGCGGACCCATTACATATTAATTTTGGCACGACGGAGCTCATTTTCTATATCCATTAGTTCATCCTCATATTCAGTATGAGCAGCTATTTATAGGCGTGCAATTGCTGAAGCCGTCGGATTAGCCTACTGGGATTGTTCCAGTAGACAAATTTAACAAATGATTTTTTGTGTGTAAACAAAGCATTACCATTATCATTATTATTTTCATCATCATCCTCATCATTATCATCATCATAACCATTATCTTTATCACCATCATCATTATAATCATCATCACTATTACTATATAGTCCTTTTTGAGCCTTTTGCAATACCATATTTTGCACAGTCTGTGTTGCCTTTCATAGTGTTGGGAGTTTTTCAGACATTGACAACTGTCCTAACACGACTTTCTGAGGAGATGATAAATGCTTTTTAACAAATAATGCACTATCTTGAGCTACAATATATTTTTCTCGGACTAGTGTTTTAGCATTTTGAAGAGTTTTTTTGAACAGCAACGGTGTTTATTCTGGTACATTACATTGATGATCACTCACACTTAAGACTTCGCTATTTTTACTTTTCAGCTCACCTCGACACTGTTTTGAACGATGTTTTGAACAACGCCAAATAACAGTTCAATTTGTATTGGTTCGTTTTACAATATATGTATATCCTTTATAGTATGCATATGGCCTACCATAGCTATTCGTTGATACTTCCATGTCAATTGTTAAGCATGAACTTATCTCTAGTAAAGTTTGCTTGATAATATAAATAATAGTTTAAAGTGAGAGCAAAAGTGAGTGCAAAAGTGGGTGCAAAAGTGAGTGCAAAAGTTAGTGTAAAAGTTGGTGCAAAAGTGGGTGCAAAAGTGGTTGTAAAAGTGGGTGCATTTTATAGTAGGCACGATTTTTACTAGAATGTGAATTGAGCAAATGTAATTTCCAAACCCATGTAGTGAGTAGTCAGTTAAGTACTTTGATTTTTTTTTTTGGAATTTTAGTGTGTTGTTCTTGTTGCTCACGGGCAAAGCCATTCACGTTTTTTCAGTTCCTTAGATAAATACAATAGTATCCATGGATAAATGAGCGTTTAATAACATAGCTCAGTATTTATAGTGAATGGTTCCCTCACCAAAAGTTGCATTTTACAGTTCTTTAAACACAAGTCATATCAGTGATCAGGAATATTTACATGCAAAACGTGTATGGACACAGTTTGACATTCAAACTTTAGGTGAATTTTCAGATATATATTTGAAGACAGATGTGTTGTTATTAGCAGATGATTTTGAAAATTTAAGAATGTTTCTATGAAAACTTACGACCTTGATCCTTGTCAGTATTTCACTGCTCCTGGGTTAAGTTTTATTTCAATGTTGAAAAAGACAAAAGTAAATATAGAATTAATGACTGATATAGACATGATTAATTTTATAAAATCATCAATTCGAGGTGGATTAAGCCAATGTAGTGGGCGATATTCTAAAGCAAATAATAAATACATGCCTAGCCACAATCCTTGTGAAGAGTCAAAGTATATTGTCTACCTTGATGCAAATAACCAATATGGTTGGGCTATGAGTCAATATCTACCACTGAAAGATTTTCGCTGGCTGACACAACCTGAAATTGATGTTTTCCATGTCAACACTCTAAATGATAACTATGATAAAGCGAGGAGCAAGGGATGCTTCACGACCCACTGGAGGTTGATTGCACAGCCGAGCTCACCACCAATCTTGACCAGTTGACATCTGCCAGCGAGGAGCAAGGGATGCTTCACGACCAACTGGAGGTTGATTGCACAGCCGAGCTCACCACCACTCTTGACCAGTTGACATCTACCAGCGAGGAGCAAGGGATGCTTCACGACCAACTGGAGGTTGATTGCACAGCCGACCTCATCACCACTCTTGACCAGTTGACATCTGCCATGAGGTATACCCATGATAGACCGCTAGGAGCGGGCTGACGGAAGGGATAAATCCCGACACGACAGCCTGGTTTGCTCCATTCGGCAAAGTCACAGGGCCTGTACGGCGCGCCCCACTCACGAGACGCACCTAATAAAGTCACATTGTTTGGAGCCTTTCGACTCACGGGACTCCCGAGAGATATCGTTTAGAGGTAAATCTCGAGTACCCTAGAGAGTTACATACTGAACATAATGATCTACCATTTTGTCCTGAGAATATGAAATCTCCCTACATTACTTCACGAAAGAAAATGTTAATTGCTAATGTGAGTGATAAATGTAAATATGTAATACATTATCAAAACTTGAAACAGTATCTACAGCATGGATTGAAGTTAACTAAAATTAATCGCGTATTACAATTTCATCAGTCAGCATGGCTTAAGCCATATATTGATCTAAACAATAATTTAAGAACACTATCAACAAATGCTTTTGAAAGAGATTTTTATAAACTTATGAATAATAGTGTTTTTGGAAAAAGTATGGAGAATGTTGACAAGCTAGTTGATATAAAACTGACAACAAAGAGGGAGAATAATGGTAAAAGGTATGGTGCATACAACTTAATAAGTATGCCTAACTACCATAGCTGTTCAATTATTCATGAGAATTTAGTTGTAATACAAATGAATCGCCTTAAAGTAACCTATAGCAAACCCATATATGTGGGTTACGCCATTCTGGAATTGTCAAAAACACTTATGTATGAATTTCACTATCATTAATTTAATAAAAACTATCATGATAATGCTAAATTACTCTACACAGACACAGATTCCTTTATTTATGAGTTTAAAACTGATGATTTTTATGAGGATATCAAAACTGAGCTAAATAGGTTTGATACAAGCGACTATCCCGAGGATAATATATACACTTTACCTCAAGTAATCAAAAAGGTTCTTGGAAAATTTAAGGATGAATGTAATGGTGTTGTTATATACACCTTTGTAGGCACAAAATCTAAATCATGCAACTATATGACAATTGATGATGTAGTAATAAAAAGTAAAAGGTGTAAAAAAGAATGTTGTTAGTAAAGAGTTAGATATAAGTGGTTATAAGAAATGTATAGGCAGTAACCCACCTATATTATATAAGAAAATATGTGTATTTAGAAGTAAAAATCATCAGCTACATACCAATTTGCTGAACAAAGTAGCTTTAAGTAATGAAGGCAATAAACGATTCATTATACCCAACACATTTGATACTCTTGCTTGGGGAAACAGTCGCATTGACGACTATTATTTTACTTAACTCTAATGTTCACCATATTGTATTATTTGTAGCGTGTTTTAAATTGTGATACATATTTGTAAAACTGTATGTAGAATGTATAATGTATAATGTTAGGCTACTGTAGTTTAGAATGTGATTTGGGTCAATGTAATTTCCAAACCCAAGTAGTGAGTAGTCTTTTGGGTTTGGACCTATGCAAGCGTAAACATGTCACATGCACTGGTGATGGATACCCAAAGCTTTAAGTTCAACGAAAAGAAGTATATATTTAAAGAGGTGGCTATTATTTATTGCACAACACGCGGGTCACCGAAACTATTTCATTTTGTGCTTAAACCACCGTTTCCGCTAGAGTATTAGTCTGTTAAAGATTAAAGACAGACCCAGTGGATACTAACCCCTTCAGGATTGCAAAGGAACGAGAGAACCATTCCCTATAATTACTTAGCTATGTTATTAAACGCTCATTTATCCATGGATACTATTGTATTTGTCAAAGAGCTGAAAAACGTGAATGGCTTTGCCCGTGAGCAACAAGAACAACACACTAAAATACCCCCCAAAAAATCAAAGTACTTAACTGACTACTCACTACTTGGGTTTAGAAATTACATTTTATCAAATCACATCCTAGTAAAAATCGTGCCTACTATAAAATGCACCCCCTTTTGCACCCACTTTAACCCCCACTTTTGCACCCACTTTTACAAGCACTTTTGCACTCACTTTTGCACCCACATACTCACCCACTTTTGCACCCACTCTAGCACTCACTTTTGCACCCATATTTGCACCCACTTTCACACCCACTAATCCACCCACTATTGCACCCAATTTTGCACCCACGTTTGCACCCACTTTTGCTCTCATTTTTAACAATTATTTCTATTATCGAGTGAACTTTACTAGATATTAGTTCATGCTTAACAATTGACATGGAAGTATCAACGAATAGCAATGGTAGGTCATATGCATACTATTAAGAATCGAACCATTAAAAATGGAACTGTTATTCGGCGTAGTTCAAAACATCGTTCAAAACAGTGTCGAGGTGATTTGAAAAGTAAAAATAGTGAGGTCTTAAGTGTGAGTGATCATCAATGTAGTGTACCAGATAAAACAACGTTGCTGTTTAAAAAAACTCTTCAAATGCTAAAACACTAGTCCGAGATAAATATACTGCAGCTCAAGATAGTGCATTGTTTGTTAAAAAGCATTTAACATCCCCTCAGAAAGTCGTATTAGGACAGTTGTGAATGTCTGAAAAACTCCCAACACTATGAAAGGCAACACAGACTGTGCTTAATATGGTATTGCAAAAGGCTCAAAAAGGACTATATAGTAATAGTGATGATGATTTTGATGATGATGATAATGATAATGGTTATGATGATGATGATGATGGTGATAATAATAATAATAATATCGTATGGCCTCGGGTGCCTGGTGCAAGCTTTGCTATTTGACACCCAGAGGGTAGCTTGCATGTCGAATTTCGTAGTTCCTTAACTATGAAAGTCAAGGAGGTTAGATGTTAGATATCTAATCTCCTTGAATACAATAGCGCTTTCTAGTAGAGAAATGAGGAACTTTGTGCTGGCGGAAACTCCCGAGATTAATTTTGCCATTATGAACTCTGCTTACTGAATTCAAATGGGTTCTTTGACATGCCAACATCGTATGACATGCGTATCGTATTTTTGCCGCCTTTCAAAAATCACTTACCACGGTCAGGGGCGAACCTGCAATCTTGGGGTTAGTAGACCGACACGCTATCCACTCACCCACCGTGGTGATGATAATGATAATGCTTTGTTTACACCAAAAAATCATTTATTAAATTTGTCTACTGGAACAATCCCAGTAAGCTAATCCGGCGGCTTCAGCAATTCCAAACCTATAAACAGGCTGCTCATACTGAATATGAGGATGAACTATTGGATATAGAAAATGAGCTCCGTCGTGCCAAAATTAATATGTAATGGATCCGCATTACCACTTAAAGATAACTAAACAATACATGTAATATTTTCTATCACTTTACCTTCACCTCATACTA
Organism: Meconema thalassinum; assembly: GCA_946902985.2. Lineage (NCBI taxonomy): Eukaryota > Metazoa > Arthropoda > Insecta > Orthoptera > Tettigoniidae > Meconema > Meconema thalassinum. Next base: position 813,964,446 of record OX336389.2, on the reverse strand, counting down.
TACATAATAAATATAAAAGCCAACGCTAAATCATTCCATTACCAGAACAGTTATAACCTTTGTAGTGTGCAAATCATAATAACAGGTTAGTAGCTACTAAGCTACTTACTACAACTATCCGAGGTAAACAACGTGTACTCTATAAAGGCTACTCTTATAACTACAAACGACAAAATGTAAAAGGAATAATATTCTGGCAATGCTCAAAACAGCGGTAAAAAAAATTCGAGCCAAACTAAAAAGTAGAAATGGTGAGGATTTAAGTGTGAGTGATCATCAATGTAGTGCACCAATTAAAACACTGTTAGTGTCAACAAGAAATCATGACAATGCTAAAATGCTAGTATAAGAAAAAAATGTTGCTTGTCAAAATAGTGCAGTGTTTATTGAGCGACGTTTAACCCCTTTTGTAAAAGTTATGTTTAATCCATCTTCCACGTCTCAAGAGTTATCAACATCAAAGACTCTGCATGAGGTAGTGTTGTTGTTGTTGTTTTAAGGAGCTGAACTACAAAGTCATCTGCCCTTGATATGCATGTGGATCGAAAAGGACTAGATAGTAGTACTGTAGACAACAGAGAGTTGTATTTTGTATATAACTATTGTACATGTACTTACATTAAATAAATAAAAATAGTGTATGGGTATTGTCTGTTTTTCTTAATTGCTATCCCCATGTCCCACTAGTAATGCAATTGTTAATCATCAACAGTCTCTGACTATGTTCGGAAAGAGAGTGGTCTTAAACAATACACTCTATCTATGGTTTGTGTACCGAGTATCATAATAATACAGTGTGGCCAAGCCATGTTAAGGCAATAGTTATGTCAGGTAAGGGATTCGATCCCTTGTTTCCTTGTACAGGAAATTTGATCTTAAGTCAAACACCTTAACCACTCGGCCAACCTGACCGTTACTAATTTAATTAGTCTTGTGGACTTGAGTGCCTACAAAACTTTTTCCAGTATACATTGACTAATCCACTTGCTTGTTTTGAAATATAGATTTTTGTTTGATTTACCATAACATTTCGGTTATGATTCTTGTGAACTGGGTGTTTAATATAGGGTTAAAGGCATTTTAAAATAATTTTAGAAAAGCTCTTAGGTATCGTGTCACGGGTTTGAGTAATGCATTACTGTTCGTTGAGTGACATTTACCGTTGCACAACATTATTTTGGTGAGCTCTACATGTTGTTGTTTGAGTCTTCAGTCTTTTGACTGTTTTGATGTAGATATGAATGCCTCCCTGTCCCGAGGTAATCGTTTCATCTCTATATAGCTACCACACCCTACATCCACGGCTATCTGTTTAACATAATCTAACCTTGGTCTTCCCTACAAGCTCTTGGGTTCAATTCCTAGCTTTAACATAAAAATTTAAAAGTGGTATGAGGACTAAAACAAGTCTACTCAGTTTCGGGTGGTCCAAATAAGTAGAGAGGGTTTGATTCACACCTCAACCATAGAGCACCATGTTTTTCTTTATTTTTTTAATAATGATAGCCATTTGTTCATTTTCACATTTCACACATTGCAATTTGTCAAATTTCCGTTTGCCTTTTTTAAATGTCAGTTTGAATTTTTTGAATTTCATGATATGGAAACATGGATTTTTCAAATTGTTGTTTACACTTTTTTTCATTTGGTATGTCAAAATTTCATATTTGCGAAACGTGATTCTTTTCATTTTTACGTTTTGTAAATGGTGTTAAAGTGAGTGCTGACCATAGCGAAGGTACAGTCTGTCTATGTGTTTGCAAAACATAGAGGTCTACTACTACTACTGCAGGTAAGGCTGTTTTACTCTCTCTCTCTTTCTGTCTAGTCATACATTCACACAATCATGCCTGTCTTTGAGAACAACCACTCTATTTATCCCCCAAAACATCATTGACATGCACACTCATGCCAAAGAACTTTAGGTTATACATTTAACATTTACCATTACAAAAAAAATGGCTTCCACTATTTACAAAAAATTAACTATTTACAATCACAATAATGAATAATTACAAAATACTAAATCTACTAAATCTACTGGTTACAAAATGCCATGTCTCTAAACAATAAAATATAAAAATCACACCTCCTCTTGTTTGTTATAACCCCACGGTAGGCTAATGCGTAGGTCATTTGTCTGCACACATTTGTTTTCCTTCAAGGTAAAAGTGCATTTGCTCTGTTCCACAAGATAAACATTATGGTTGCTGGATTGTATCCTGCACTGTTTATGCAATATAATAATAATGTTATTGGTTTTACGTCCCTTTTAACTACACTGGCTTTTAGAGACGCCGGGGTGCCGGAATTTTGCCCCGAAGGGGATCTTTAACGTGCCAGTAAATGTACTGACACGGCTCCCTCGCATTTGCGCACCCTCAAATGCCAGCTGACTGCGCCAGGTTTCGAACCTGCAACCTTGGGCTCAGCAAGCGAGAACGTTACCCCTGAGCCACGCAGCCAGACTTATGCAATATAGCTTTGCTAGTTCATAGAACTGCTAGGTAATCCTCTACATATAGCGATTTTAACACTGCTCTACCTACACCTTTTTTTTTGCTTTCTTTCAATTTAGAGTGAGATCGGCAGCATTAGCTATATATCGAACACAGCCCACCTTTGTATTTGTAATCCAAGTAATAATTTGAAAAGAGACAAGTGTAATGGGTTTTCAACATTATCTCTGCTTTTTTATATGTTTATGACATGCATATTAACCTGAAATTAAACCCTACTGCACCTTAGTGAAAGGCTAACAGCATAACCATTGCGCCACCATGCCCTTCTTTCTTGGTTTGTTTCGTTCTAGGCCTTGGAGCTGGAAATCGAGTTAAAATCTCCAGTGCAAGAGGCACATATGCTCACCACTGCAGCACAAAATGGTTAGCTGGTAACATTAGACAACCGGAAATGGTTGTATTGCTGTTAGCCAAGCATTTCTGTCATCTGCCTGCTGTGCGAGCACTGCCAGCAGGACAGTTTAGTTTTAAAAAAAGTGTGTGTGTATAGATTATTAGCCTCGAGTATTTAAAGCTTGTTGTGTGTAGCGACTATTTTGTCCCAGTAAACACTGAGCAAGTTTTTAATAGTCAACCCATAAAAACAGCATAGGATAGTTGTGTGTGGTTCATGTACTTGGGTAAGTGCATTAGCACCATGCACTAGCTTTACCTTACTCTCTATAGGTAGAGTGTTATCCCTTTCCTTTTTGACATTACCAATGACCGCATCCATCCACAAGTTTTACACTTAAACCCTTGGCTTGTTTTTGATCAGGTTTGGTTCGGTTTAGTTCGGTTTAGTTGGATTTGATTCACCTTGGTTCAGTTTAGTTCGATGTAGTCACCATTTTGTGTTTTAGCTATCCTCTTTAACCAATCAATTAAAGATAGTCTACTCTTAATTCTTGAATCGATAAATCAGATTTTGTGTACAACGTTTGTCATTTATTAACCCATACCTGCAACCTATACTCTCTCTGTACTGCAGTTTAATCTGAAAACAAGTTCCAATGGTGAAAGACTTGCCAATCACCACACATGTAGCCTACACTAATTCTTTCTCTACCTAGCTATGTTTCATCACTCATGATAAACATCTCATATGTTCGTATCCGATTATTAGTTTAAAAAATCTCAGGTCGATGATTTTGCTCTTTCGGTTCCTTTGGGTAAATTCATTGGTCATGGGAAAGGGTTGACCATCTAAGTCCTATGACACACCACATTTCGATATCCGATTATTAGATTATAAAATCTCAGGTCAATGACCTTGCTGTTTTCGAATTTTGGGGAAAATTCATTAGTCAAGGGAATCAGTTAACCATTCTAAGTCCTATGACTCCTCACTTGACCCTCTTTGATGATAAGTTTATAAAATCTTAGTTCGATGACCTTGCTGTTTCGGGTCCTTTGGGAAACTTCGTTGGCCATGGGAAGGGGTTGGCCATCCTGAGTCCTATGACACCTCACTTGTCCCTCTCCGATTATTAGTTAGCGAGATATTAACAAAAGTGTATTTAGGCCCTTTTCACGAAAATGAATAATACATTCAAAAACCGAGCGACACCGCAAGTCTAACTAACGACCCCTCATATATGTGACTAGCGCTATTGGTTCATGAAATATTAAAAAGCCGATGTCCTAATAGTTTTGGATCTTTTGGTTATTTTTTTAAAATAACTTATGTATAAATCATTATTCAAAAAGCCCACCCTCTTACAAACACCCCAATTGCGCATGAGTAAAACCAAAAAACAAAAATGTTAAATCGTAGTGGCATCCAGGACTACACATGTTTTTCAAGTGGAACAAGTTTAATTTCATACTGGTATCGGACATCACGCATGTTAAACTTGGAAAGCGACTTTTACCTAAAGATTATTATTTCACCCCCTAGTAGAGGTAGGTTTTATTTTAGGGTTGAAATAAGTTATCTAGAGGAAAGGGGGCGTCACCCCTAGTCCTACGACACCTCATTTGCCAACATCTGACCAAGGGTTCAGGAAATATCAACAAAAGTGTAGTTAGGCCCTTAAGTTAAGCTACGGCCGCCATCTTGTTAGGTTAGACAAGGTTAAGTTAACCTACTGCCGCCAACTTGTTAGGTTAGGCTAGGTTAAGTTAACCTACAGCCACCATCTTGTTTGGTTAGGCTAGGTTAAGTTAAGCTACGTCTGCCATCTTGTGAGGAGGGTGAGGAGGGGGAGGTCCTAGAACTGTTAAAAAAAACACTACTGCGAACGTTTTAGTCCTAGGCTTGGCACCGTAGAATCCGTTCATATAAATAATATTGAATTCGAATTCTACACACTATTATATACTAACACTGCAGGTACATTTTGAGCTACACATATTGTGCCCTTCCAGCAAGAAATATGCAAATCACAGTATGCCAGCAATGCTCAAATCGGGATTTTCGGGGTTTTGGTACGTTCTCCCACTCTGTGACTTACACATTTTGGATTAAATAGAGGATACACTTCCAAAAATAACAACAAAATCAACTCCTATTTTAAAACATTTAATTAACCAAAATTATGGCGCTACAAACAAATAAAACAATTAAACTATTGACCTAATCCTTCTAAACTTGTTCAAAGTGAACAAGGAAGATATAAAAATTAAACAAACATTATATTAAAATAAATGGTTTCCATCAAACCAACAACTCATAATTATTTTCACTTCCATAAAGTATCTATCTTACAGTTCCATATAATCACGAGCTCTAATGGCTCGACACTTTCCAATAATAACGGTGTCATTTTTTCATACACCTCAAGAACTATTTTATGAGTTTCTTATCTTCAAACAATATATAATCATATTCAAAGTACATGTTACTTCTCTACATAAATGTTTGGGCATTCAACAATGTTCTCAACATTACCATCTCTCTCAAGTTTAACAAATTCACTACAGTGATCGGGAAAATACTTGTGTACTCCAGAGTTACCGAAGATTACTTGACAAAGTCAAAAACTATGATTACTCCCGGAATATAGTTATCTTCATTGAACTCATGGAATCCTACATCCATACAACATTACATTAGGGATTTTATTCATTTGTCTTAAAAGACCATTATTACATAAGAAAGCTACGATCTGAACTGGCAAGCTGTACTTTCATCTACAAGGACCTCGGTTCAAATCCCGGGTCATTAACAACTTCTAAACACTCACGGTGTATTATTACTTCTTCCAGGCGATTCTCTCCGACCCTACTACAACAAGGGGTCTGACTGTACACTTGACTTGATTTATGGCCCGGGAGGGAAGGCTCTATGTCTCGTCTCGAGACCGCTACTTTCATGCTTTTAAACAGCTATTTCCTTACCACAGTTCCTTGGGGAGACCTGGCGTTTCTTTCATTTACTTTCAACAACATTATTAGGTTCATAAACCACTTTCGTAACCTTGGCATTTATTAATTATGAAGTGTCATCATTGATTGGGTAAGAGTAATTCACATACAACGACGAATATTTAGGGGCTTCAACTACTAGACGAGTCCGGGTTCGACTCTCTTAACATGCCTCGGGAACCATTCCCATACTGGAGGACTTACATAAATGCGACTTAGGGTCGGCCGTGGCCTATATTACCTGCGCTCATAATACCATACATTTGCTCCTTATTACAATACAACATAACACACATGGCCTCGTGATCTACGTCACTATTGGAGGACTTTATCATGGCTCAATTACCGCAATCAACTGTCCCTCAAAATTAACTTGCCAAGTATATTTAGATTCAACGCCTTCCTAGCGTGATAAATTACTTTAGTACGCGACATTGCGCTATACATTATTTTAAAGCCTAACGTCTTCCAAAGAACTGGTAAATTAAAAAAAAAACATTTGATCTACATCTCCATTTTTTTTAAATTTATCCTCTCCCGTGACGATAATCACTATCTTTTAAGAACATGCATTAACACCATGTCTTTATACTTTTATTAAGGCTAAACGCTCTTACTTTCATATCATTCAATTTAATCTTTATTTATATTTCTTTTATATTATTATTATTATAGGTACGTTTGCTTTTATAACATTCGTCAAATACACTGACATTTTATTCCATACTTTCCTCTACAGGAATTATTCTTTTCACATAATTATTTATAATTTCTCAAATTTTATTTGTTCAGACCGCGCTCTTATTCTGTTATTTGTTATTTAAAAACATCCCTCTATTTCAAACTCCGGTGGATTGTACACAAACACTTCCCCAACACAAAACATAATGAAAATATTTACTCACATGTTATAGGTCGGTCCCTGACCTTCCTTTTCTTGCGATGTTTCATTTTTGCCCACTATTTTGTGATTACACCATCTTGTACAAATTCATTTCATGTACTGACATATCTTGACACACATTTAACTCAAATACTTTTAACACTGATAACATTTTAAAATACACTGGTGTATTCGTTTATAATACACGATAAAAACACTGAAAATATTACCTTTTAACACAAATTTTATCTATTTACACTTCACAGATTCTAATCACTAAGGCTGCTATTAAGCCTTTCACACGTGATTTCTTGACCTCCCGTCTCCAAGGGTGAAATTTAGTAAATGTTGGCTTCCTATCTTGCCAGAATGTGAAAGTCTCGAACCATCTACCTCCTCCGTGGAATAGTAATCCTTCAAGTCCCGTTTCCTGACGATCAGCTATTATTATTAACTCGAACGGCTCCTTTCTAGACCCTATTGGTTGGTCTAGCGAATGTCTGTTCTGTCCACGGTCCCCCAGATAATCTATCGGTGACCTATTGATTTCTAGCAACTAATATTCCTCGTAACCTTGTGCCTTTAATAGTTCATATGTTTCCTTGAAACAATGTCTAGAGTTTCGTTCTCCTTTCCGCTTATTCGGTTCTCGAATTCCTATCTTTCCAGAATACTTTGCGAACCTTATTCTTTCCGTCCCTACTCGGGTTCTTTAAAGTTGATAGAATGTTTATCTCGCTGTTACGGTACTTCAATACGCTATGATACTTTTGGTCGTTTAATTTAGGACCTATCGCTCTGGGCTCTAAGTTCGCAGCCTGCTTTGACTGTAATTACTGAATTTTTCACTGTAAACTTTGTACTGTCGGAACTAAATCCTGTAACTAGGATTTTCCTAATTCTCCACACGGCGATACTGTAATAAAACTTCTTGGCTACTCCTTACGGATGCCCGTTGGTTATCGATACCGCGACGCTCTTGGCTGTCGGATACTGTCTATACGATGTGATACAGCGTTTCCCCTCAAGGAAAGCTTGTAGACTGTCTTCGGAGTGTTGAAGCACAATAACGCCCCCTGGGCTATCGGAAACTGCATGATTGGCTTGGTGCTGCCAGGAGTTTTATACTCTTTAGTCAAAAAAAGATAAAATCCTAGTTCTTTTCGTGACCAACTTTTGAAATAATTGTCGCACAATTATAAAAATTATATCTCCAGAAAGCTCGTTTTCTAAACGTCAAATGACCTCACTGCACATGAAAATCGATTGTGCATTTCTGAAATATTAAATAATTTTTAGTCTTCAGCTGTGTGGGCGTTGCAGTTGATTTTTAAATTCCCCACTCCTCGGGTCTCAGTAAATCCCCGATGACGTATGCTACGTTTGCACTTTTCTCCTGGGCAATTATTAAAAGTTTTTTCTCTACACAAAAATCTCTAATCCGAAATGATTCACAATACTGTATTTATTTACTTGCTTTTATTCTTGCAAATGGGTTAAATTTAATTATTCTTCTTCTGGCACAGTTGCGCTGTTGCCGTTTTAATGCAAGGTAAGGGCGATTTCCGAAACGTGCTCCTTGTCACACGCCTGGAAATTTCCACTGCTTCTATTTATATTCGTGACCGGCTCCTTATCCATGAGTCAGGCATGATCTCATTTCCTGGCCAACTGGGTCCAACTTCTTACCCAACGTTATGCTAGCATCCTCGCCTGAAATCTCTCTATGTTCCATTTAAGACTGTATATTTCTTTCCTTCCATTTACAATTATACATGGATTCGACCCCTTTTGGACCAATCGTACATGGGTTCATCTCTCCCCTCCTTAGGTAAATAAAATTTCGAAAAATTTTTAGGGTATTTATTTCAATTATTCATAAAAATCTTATTTTTCTTTAGTTGTCGAAACCATCATAACGTTTATCCGTACCTTCTGATCTTTAATCCTTTAAAATCCCACCATAATTTGTTTTTCCTCCTTTTAAGTCATATCCGGTAATTGTGTAGGTTGGGTACGATCTGTCCCTAACCTTTCTTTCTTTCTTTCTTCTTTGTCTGGACTACAAGTTTCCAGAACATCCTTCTTCGTTACGGGTGTGGTCTAACCCCACCCGTTTCTTTATTTCATCATTCTCTCTTCTTAAATTGAGATTTTCCTTTTCAATAAACTCAATTATTTCTCTTATCTCGCAATACAGTTTCTCCTATTCGCACTCGCACTCGAATGGTTGAACTCTGTTTCCTTTTTCTACCTTACTATCGTTTGTATCAAAAGTGGATTCATCATCTCTAAATTGTTCCATGACCAGGGCTTGTTCATTTGCTTCATCGAAGTCTTCGGGAGGGTAATATATTTTTAAGTTCGCTGAGTTCATGGTCACTTCGTGATTCGTTTCACAGTGCCGAATTCTATAGGCATTATTTCTCAAATCCCTTATTATTTGATACGGTCCGTGGTACATTTTCTGGAACTTTTTTCACACGCGGTTCCCTGGATCCGAAATGGCTGGTCTTTTTACTAACACCATTTCCCCTGCTAATAGTGGTCGATGCTACCTCTTGTGCCTGTTTCTTCTTTGCCTTCTATCGGCTTGAGCTTTTAGATGCTCAAAGGCTCTTCTAATACGTACATCTCTTCCAGGCTGAGCGTCTGCTGGCCTAGGAATTACCAGACTCCAAGGTCTCTCTGGTTGCTCATTCCGATGTAACGTTATTGGTCTCTCTCCCGTAGATTCATGGATTGTATTATTTATACAGAATTCGATAATGTCCAGGATATCTATCCATTTCCAATTTTCCTCGGCACAGTATATTCTACAATACTTGGCCGTCTCCCTCATCACTCTTTCCACAGGATTTGCCTCAGGATGGCGAATACTTGACAAAATCTGACGTATTCCAAGTCTTTCTAATTCCTGTCTGAACTCTACACTTGTAAAACAACTACCATGATCCGACAACAAATTCTCGGGTTTTCCCAGAATCGGTATCACTTTTTCTTTGAGTCGTTTTAACACCTGTTTGGTACTAGTCTTCTGTATGGGAGCAAGGACAATCATTTTTGTGAAGACATCCATAGCCACCATTATGTGTCGATTTCCTCGCCTAGCCTTTGGCAAAGGTCCGACATTGTCAATAGAAATTATTTGACCTGGCCTCTCGGGCAACAATGGTATAGGCTTTTGTCTCATCAAAAATGCATTTGGTTTAATCCTTTGACATAGATCACATGTCTTTAGCGTATCCCTTACAGTTTCTCTCAGTCTCGGCCATACAAATGCTTCTTTCAGCATCGAGCCTGTTTTGTCGACTCCCATATGTCCGAACGATCTATGGGCTAACCATACCATTTTTCTCTGCAAAATCGCAGGTACAACGATCCTCAATCGTGTATGGTCAGAGTCCACAAACTTATATAACAATCCATTATAGAATGTGTAATCTTGAGCTATCTTATTAGCTTCCGTGTACGCCGGTGTTCCCCTTACCAAACTTCCTTCAAGGAAAGATATGAGCATGTTCATCCATGGATCCTCACGTTGTCGTTGACCAATGCTTCTTAACTCATTCAAAGTACGCAGATCCCTGTCTTCCAAATCAATAGCCATTACTTCCTCTTCTGTGGACTCTGGCTGTCTACTTAATTAATCTGGAACTACATTTTCTTTCCCTGGGCAATACTCTATATGTACGTCAAACTGTTGAATGTATAAAGCCCAACGCATTAACGTTTGACTGGATAAATCAGTCTTCATCAAAAAGGTTAAGGCTTTATGATCCGTCCATAATGTGACTTGAAACCCATATACGATCTTTCGCCAATATTGCAGCGCGTGCAATATCGCTAACAGCTCGATTTCGCTGATTGTATAATTTTTCTCGTGTGGTTTCAGTCTCCGACTTGTGAAAGCTAGATAATTTTTCTTATCAGGATTATCCGGGTTTTCCTGATATAGCATTGCCCCTATTCCAATCTGGGATGCATCTGTTTGTATGATGAATCTCTGATTAAAATCAGGATATCCTAGCTTCACATAGTTTAAGAGCATTTCCTTGGCCTCTATAAATGCTTTTTCTGTGTCCTCCGTCCATTTCCACTTGCCCCCCTTCTTCAGAAGGTCCTGTAGTGGTGCAACAGTTTTGGTGTATGATGGACAATGTCCTGAGAAAAATCCAATCAATCCCAAAAACTGGCGAACGTTTTTCACCTTCAAAGGCCTGGGAAAATCTCTTATCGATTCTAATTTGCATGGATTTGGTTTAACACCATCCTTATCAATCACATGCCCCAAAAATGTTACTTGTCTCTGACAAAAATTTGATTTCTTCAAATTTATCTTAAAGTTAGCCTTTCTTAAATCTTCCAATAATTTCTTTAACTTTTCCAAATGTTCCTAAATATTTTCCGAGGTAAGCAAAATGTCATCCACGTAACGGATAGTGCAATCATTCACTTCCTCTGACAGGTTTCGATCAAGCGCTCTTATTAAGGCAGATCCCGCGGTCTTCAAGCCAAACGGACATCTCCAGAAGCAATATGTTTGTTGGTCGAACTGAAATCCAGTTAAAAGACTGGTTTTCTCTTCCAGTTCGAGATGATGATACGAAGAAGTCATGTCAATATTTGTGAAAATCTTCTTGCCTTTGAATTTCCTCAGTATTTCTTTTATGGGTGGTGCCGAATCATTTTCTGGTATGATTTTTGCATTTAAATTCCTGGCATCTAAACACACCCTTACTGAGCCATCCGGTTTACTCACAATTACTAATGGACTAACATATGTTGTCGCCATCTTTTCTATAACACCTGCATTCATCTTCTCCTGCAGTGTTTTCTTCGTTTGTGGGTAATGTTTTTCCGCAACCGGGTACGGTTTTTGTCTGAACGGTACCCAATCATTGACTTGGAACGCGTATTTAAAATTTTCAATCTTCCCTGGCTTGGAATCAAATACGTCCCTGAAATTTACTAGTAATACCTTTAATTGTTCCTTATTTTTGAGGCTTACTTTGGCTTCCTCTATTTTTCCTGACAGGTTGGTTTCGAACTCAGTTTCCAAACTATCTTCGAGTTCTATGTTTAGGACTTCAAATATCTTTTCTATGTCCTTACAACCTACCTCAGTTATTTCTTCCACATGCCATACCTGTTCTTCCATTTTCACATCCTGTTCCTGTAGGTTAATGTTTTGTTCGTCCACATCCTCTCTTTGAATCCTAATGCAATTTTGCGCTAGGTCTATGATGACCTTGTTCTCACGGATAAAATCAATACCTAATATGAAATTATATGGCAATTGATTTACCAGCAAAAAGCATTGCGAAATTTCAGCGTTACCCATGATCAAATCAATGTACACCTGAAATTTACATGTTAAAGATTTTTCAGGAATAATCCCCTTAATCTTTACACTTGATGTGGGAATTTTCAATACGCGGCCTCTTGTTTCCAGTTCATTTAAGAGGGTTTGCGTAATTAAACTTATAGTTGATCCAGTATCAATTAATGCCCTGACCAGTAATCCTTCTATCCTTAGCATAATGATAGGTAGTTCTCTTCTAATAGGTGGAATTCCTTCCACATCCTCGTTAATTAGCTCATCTGGTCTTGCTATCCAATTCACAATCTCTACCTCCTCCCAGCTCCTGGTATGTTTCCACTTTTGATGATTTAATTTTGAAGTTCTTTTTTATCCTGAGGGCTTCCTTTCCCCTCATTCTTCAAGTGAGCCTGTAGCTCCAGGCTTTGAGCTCCGTCTAATCTGTCGGGTGATTTTCGGTTCTTTATTGCCTCACTCCAACGGACTTTTTTCCTTTCAGGTTCGTCTGGTCGTTCATTCATGTAACGAAGACTTTCCTGATATCTCTCTTCTATTTCGGCCCGATATTCATCATCCCTATCCTCTGGCCTTACGTTCCTTCTGGGATAATTTTCCCATCTCTTTCGGTTATTTTGCCTCTGATTGTTATTGTTATAGGGTCGGTTCTCTTGTTGCCTATAACCTGTATTTCTAGGATTTCTTCCTCGATATCCTCCTCTATAGTATGGCTGTATTCCCCTAGGCTCTTGATGTCCATACTCTCGACCCAGTCCCTGAGTATCAGTACTAGTGGACTGATTTCTGGTCGATGGTTTCTCTCTATTTTCTTGACTGCTGGCCATATGTACCTGTTCAGTCTGTCTTTGATGCCTGGGAGTAACGTGTGAAGTCGTCATATCTAATTGACGCTCTCCACTTCCACAGCACTTCTGGCTTTAGACGAGATTAACAGTCTCTGGATCACATATGGAAGTTGTCTTGCAATGGCGGCACACAGGTCGTTCTCGGCAGGAGCAATGTCAAGTTCCCGGAATTTACACAGCTGAGCGGTGACAAATTCTGAGTACTTAGTTGGGGCATTTGTGCTATACTTCCTAGAGTACAGATCTAGCCTCAAATTCTCTTGGACATCTGCTGCCCAATATCGTTTCAGAAAGGCTTCTCTAAAACCTTCCACCGTGTCGAATGTGTACCTGAAACTCCTGAACCAGGTGAGACAATCACCTGCCAACAGCTTCTCAATTGCTCTCAGTCTCCGATCCTGTGGAACATTCATTTCGTTCAAGTACTCTGCGACTTCCTTTAACCAGTATTTAGGAGTAATTGACATATTATTACTCGTAAACTTCACCGGTCTGTCCTCATTCGACTTGATGATATTTATTATCTGACCATTTGTTTGGTTCATGTACGGGGTTGACATCGCCATCGGATATCTTGGGTTCTTATAAGGGCTCTCCCCTCCTAAGTCCCTATCTTGAACTGTGCCTCGTTCATGGGTATCTACCCATCCTGTCTTTGGAAACTCATCCTGACTCTCAAATTCTAACTTCCTTTCTCTTCGGGCACTTTATTCATTATCCATGAGTTGAATTTCCATTTGACTGTTCTTATGTTCAGTCCTTTCCAACCGGGATCCTAATTCATTTTGAATTCTTTCCTGATTTTTCTTACTGGTTTCCAGTTCTCGTTTGAGTTGGAATTTCTCGTCCCTGAAGCTATCCTTGATTTCATTTAAGTGTTCTTCTACCTCTTTCTTGATGACCATGACCTGTTCTTTTATAATTTCTGGTTTAACGTCACCTATGGTATCTAAGTCCTCTCGTATCTCTTTTATTTTCTTCTCCATTTCTTTTTGTCCTTTGACCATATCTCCCTTAATTCCTTCAAGCTTTTCCTCAGTATCCCTTGACTCTTATATACCCTCATTAATTCATCTTGGACCTGGTTTACTTCAGTATTGGTTTTTCCTACTTGTTCCTTTAATGTTCCTATGGTTTCCTGAACATCATTAATACCCTTACTTATTTCATCTATCTTATGGGTATTTTCCTCATTTTCTTCATTTCGTTGTTTTCTTTCTATCTGGAGATGCTCTTCGTATGTACTTAATTTTTTATTTATTTCCGCTTCGTACGTCCTTAAGTTATCATCTACCTGCCCGGTAAACTGCTCAAATTGATTTTTCATGCTCTCCACATCCTTCTGATTTTGATTTTTCATCTCAATTACTTCGGCCTGAACTCCATCGACTTTTCCCTCGAGTTTTTCTACTTGGTCCTTTACCCCTTTAAATTCGTCTCCTAATTTCTTAAAACTTTATTTTATCTCATCCCGGGATGTTTCAAAAATCTTACTGTTAGATTGTATCTGAGCTTCTAACTTTGCCTGCACACCTTGGATCTGGGTTACAAGTTTCTTTTCACATGCATTTACATTTTTCTCCATATTACTTAATTTAATCTCCATAGAACCAAATTTATTATTTAAAATTCAAAAATTTTCTTGACATTCAGTTTGGGATTTTACCGTGCTATCCTCTAAGGTCTTTATTTGGCCTTGCAATTCTGACTTAAGTACATTATTTTCCTTTTGAATTTCCCTAGCGATTTCCTCTTTTAACTCAGTTAACTTCTTCTCCAACCCCGTATCAAAACCTTGAAATTTTAACTCTATGTTTTCTGTTATACTTCCTTGGAGTTCATTTGATTCTTTCTTTATTTTCTCAATTTCAGCCTTCAGTACCTCATTATTTGCTTTACTGTCAGCTTTTATAGACTCTAACGTCTCATATTTTACCACTTTCAACTGTTCTTTAATGTTATCCCCATTTTCTGTTTTTATCTTTTCTATCTCAGCCTTCAGTTCATTGTTCATTGTTATACAGTCGGCCTCGATAGCTTCTAATTTAATTCCCATGTTATCACTATTAGTTTATAATGATTCTAAACTTTGATTCATGGATCCTAACTTTTTGTTATTTTCATCCTGTTGAAGGCCCAATGTATTGACAATCGTTTCAAATTTATTGTTTATAGCGTCCAACTTTTCCTTACTATCGGCTTTTATAGCATCCAACTTTTCATCACTATCGGCTTTTATAGCCTCCAAACGCCCCTGCAATTCCTCACTCAATACCATCTTATTAGAATACAGTGGGCTACTCATGCCACATCGCTGGTACATGCTTGAGAGATGGTAATCTGAACCATTGTGTCCCAATTTCCAAAACAAAATTTTACTTTGGTACGGGTGTTTACTAAAACGTACCCTTTTGATATCTTTATTCAATCTCAGAAACCTTTATGGAAGTATTTAAAAATTCAAAATTTCGAAAAACCATTTAAAAAATGAAAATTTTGATTTTTCGAGAAAACTCGGGTTTTTTCCTAGGAAAACTCAGTCCTGCGTACTGGGCGCCAAAATAAATGTGTTTTAGGTGGGGGTTTACTTAATTCAGGGCTGCTCGGTGTGAGTTTCTAGGGACCCATGCGGTCAGTTAACTTTATATGTTGTAGCTATTCCTATCATTATTTTACTTTTACATGAAATGACCGTCTTAAGTGTTCCTCTTGTTATTAATCCAAGCACAGTACTTCTATGCCCCCCTGTGCCCTTCCAGCAAGAATTATGCAAATCAGAGTATGCCAGCAATGCTCAAATCGGGATTTTCGGGGTTTTGGTACGTTCTCCCACTCTGTGACTTACACATTTTGGATTAAATAGAGGATACACTTCCAAAAATAACAACAAAATCAACTCCTATTTTAAAACATTTAATTAACCAAAATTATGGCGCTACAAACAAATAAAACAATTAAACTATTGACCTAATCCTTCTAAACTTGTTCAAAGTGAACAAGGAAGATATAAAAATTAAACAAACATTATATTAAAATAAATGGTTTCCATCAAACCAACAACTCATAATTATTTTCACTTCCATAAAGTATCTTTCTTACAGTTCCATATAATCACGAGCTCTAATGGCTCAACACTTTCCAATAATAACGGTGTCATTCTTTCATACACCTCAAGAACTATTTTATGAGTTTCTTATCATCAAACAATATATAATCATATTCAAAGTACATGATACTTCTCTACTTAAATGTTTGGGCATTCAACAATGTTCTCAACATTACCATCTCTCTCAAGTTTAACAAATTCACTACAGTGATCGGGAAAATACTTGTGTACTCCAGAGTTACCGAAGATTACTTGACAAAGTCAAAAACTATGATTACTCCCGGAATCTAGTTATCTTCATTGAACTCATGGAATCCTACATCCATACAACATTACATTAGGGATTTTATTTATTTGTCTTAAAAGACCATTATTACATAAGAAAGCTACGATCTGAACTGGCAAGCGGTACTTTCATCTACAAGGACCTCGGTTCAAATCCCGGGTCATTAACAACTTCTAAACACTCACGGTGTATTATTACTTCTTCCAGGCGATTCTCTCCGACCCTACTACAACAAGGGGTCTGACTGTACACTTGACTTGATTTATGGCCCGGGAGGGAAGGCTCTATGTCTCGTCTCGAGACCGCTACTTTCATGCTTTTAAACAGCTATTTCCTTACCACAGTTCCTTGGGGAGACCTGGCGTTTCTTTCATTTACTTTCAACAACATTATTAGGTTCATAAACCACTTTCGTAACCTTGGCATTTATTAATTATGAAGTGTCATCATTGATTGGGTAAGAGTAATTCACATACAACGACGAATATTTAGGGGATTCAACAACTAGACGAGTCCGGGTTCGACTCTCTTAACATGCCTCGGGAACCATTCCCATACTGGAGGACTTACATAAATGCGACTTAGGGTCGGCCGTGGCCTATATTACCTGCGCTCATAATACCATACATTTGCTCCCTATTACAATACAACATAACACACATGGCCTCGTGATCTACGTCACTATTGGAGGACTTTATCATGGCTCAATTACCGCAATCAACTGTCCCTCAAAATTAACTTGCCAAGTATATTTACACACATCAAAAAAAGTTTTGCATCACCTCGGTTCCAAGAGTTCCGGAACCTTTAGATACAAAGGGAATAGAGATCAACACAAACAACATTTCAGCTCGTTTTATTGCTCATGAGACCCACACATTGCATGTTGTACCATCATACAGCTAGACTTTCAGCATTTGTGGTCCAGATTGCAGTACACACCACTACCTCTAATACCCAGTAGCACGTCCTCTTGCATTGATGCATGCCTGTATTCGTCGTGGCATACTATCCACAAGTTCATCAAGATATTGTTGGTCCAAATTGTCCCACTCCTCAACGACAATTCGGCGTAAATCTCTCAGAGTGGTTGGTGGGTCAAGACGTCCATAAACAGCCCTTTTCAACATATCCCAGGCATGTTCGATAGGGTTCATGTCTGGCGAACATGCTGGCCACTGTAGTCGAGCGATGTTGTTATCTTGAAGGAACGCATTCACAAGATGTGCACGATGAGGTCGAGAATTGTCGTCCTTGAAGACAAATGCCTCTCCAATATTCTGCCGATATGGGTGCACTATGGGTCGGAGGATGTCATTCAGGTATCGTAAAGCCGTTTCGGAGCCTTCCATGACCACCAGTGGCGTACGTCGGCCCCACATAATGCCACCCCAAAACATCAGGGAACCACCACCTTGCTGCACTCACTGGACAGTGTGTCTAAGACGTTCAGCCTGACCAGGGTGCCTCCAAACACGTCTCCGACGATTGTCTGGTTGAAGGCATATGCGACACTCATCGGTGAAGAGAACGTGATGCCAATTCTGTGGGGTCCATTCAGCATGTTGTTGGGCCCATCTGTACCGCGCTGCATGGTGTCGGGGTTGCAAAGCTGGACCTCGCCATGGACGTCGGGAGTGAAGTTGCGCATCATGCAGCCTATTGCGCACAGTTTGAGTTGAAACACGACGTCCTGTGGCTGAACGAAACGCATTATTCAACATGGTGGCATTGCTGTCAGGGTTCCTCCGAGCAGCAATCCGTAAGTAGCGGTCATCCACTACAGTAGTAGCCCTTGGGCGGCCTGAGCGAGGCCTGTCATCGACAGTTCCTGTATCTCTGTACCTCCTCCATGTCCGAACAACATCGCTTTGGTTCACTCTGAGACGCCTGGAAACTTCCCTTGTTGAGAGCCCTTCTTGACACAAAGTAACAATGCGGACGCGATCGAACTGCGGTATTGACCTTCTAGGCATGGTAGAACTACAGACAACATGAGCAGCGTACCTTCGTCCTGGTGGAATGACTGGAACTGATCGGCTGTCGTACCCCCTCCGTCTAATAGGCCCTGCTCATGCATGGTTGTTTACATCTTTGAGCAGTTTTAGTGACATCTATGAACAGTCAAAGGGACTGTATCTTTGATACAATATACACAGTCAACGTCTATATGCCGGAGATCTGGGAACCGAGGTGATGCAAAACTTTTTTTGATGTGTGTAGATTCAACGCCTTCCTAGCGTGATAAATTACTTTAATACGCGACATTGCGCTATACATTATTTTAAAGCCTAACGTCTTCCAAAGAACTGGTAAATTCAAAAAAATCAACATTTGATCTACATCTCCATTTTTTTATATTTATCCTCTCCCGTGACGATAATCACTATCTTTTAAGAACATGCATTAACACCATTTCTTTATACTTTTATTAAGGCTCAAACGCTCTTACTTTCATATCATTCAATTTAATCTTTATTTATATTTCTTTTATATTATTATTATTATTAGTACGTTTGCTTTTATAACATTCGTCAAATACACTGACATTTTATTCCATACTTTCCTCTACAGGATTTATTCTTTTCACATAATTATTTATAATTTCTCAAATTTTATTTGTTCAGACCGCGCTCTTATTCTGTTATTTGTTATTTAAAAACATCCCTCTATCTCAAACTCCGGTGGATTGTACACAAACACTTCCCCAATACAAAACATAATGAAAATATTTACTCACATGTTATAGGTCGGTCCCTGACCTTCCTTTTCTTGCGATGTTTCATTTTTGCCCACTATTTTGTGATTACACCATCTTGTACAAATTCATTTCATGTACTGACATATCTTGACACACATTTAACTCAAATACATTTAACACTGATAACATTTTAAAATACACTGGTGTATTCGTTTATAATACACGATAAAAACACTGAAAATATTACCTTTTAACACAAATTTTATCTATTTACACTTCACAGATTCTAATCACTAAGGCTGCTATTAAGCCTTTCACACGTGATTTCTTGACCTCCCGTCTCCAAGGGTGAAATTTAGTAAATGTTGGCTTCCTATCTTGCCAGAATGTGAAAGTCTCGAACCATCTACCTCCTCCGTGGAATAGTAATCCTTCAAATCCCGTTTCCTGACGATCAGCTATTATTATTAACTCGAACGGCTCCTTTCTAGACCCTATTGGTTGGTCTAGCGAAAGTCTGTTCTGTCCACGGTCCCCCAGATAATCTATCGGTGACCTATTGATTTCTAGCAACTAATACTCCTCGTAACTTAGTGCTTTTAATAGTTCATATGTTTCCTTGAAACAATGTCGAGAGTTTCCTTCTCCTTTCCGCTTATTCGGTTCTCGAATTCCTATCTTTCCAGAATACTTTGCGAACCTTATTCTGTCCGTCCCTACTCGGGTTCTTTAAAGTTGATAGAATGTTTATCTCGCTGTTACGGTACTTCAATACGTTATGATACTTTTGGTCGTTTAATTTAAGACCTATCGCCCTGGGCTCTAAGTTCGCAGCCTGCTTTGACTGTAATTACTGAATTTTTCACTGTAAACTTTGTACTGTCGGAACTAAATCCTGTAACTAGGATTTTCCTAATTCTCCACACGGCGATACTGTAATAATACTTCTTGGCTACTCCTTACGGATGCCCGTTGGTTATCGATACCGCGACGCTCTTGGCTGTCGGATACTGTCTGTACGATGTGATACAGCGTTTCCCCTCAAGGAAAGCTTGTAGACTGTCTTCGGTGTGATGTAGCACAATAACGCCCCCTGGGCTATCGGAAACTGCATGATTGGCTTGGTGCTGCCAGGAGTTTTATACTCTTTAGTCAAAAAAAGATAAAATCCTAGTCCTTTTCGTGACCAACTTTTGAAATAATTGTCGCACAATTATAAAAATTATATCTCCAGAAAGCTCGTTTTCTAAACGTCAAATGACCTCACTGCACATGAAAATCGATTGTGCATTTCTGAGATATTAAATAATTTTTAGTCTTCAGCTGTGTGGGCGTTGCAGTTGATTTTTAAATTCCCCACTCCTCGGGTCTCAGTAAATCCCCGATGACGTATGCTACGTTTGCACTTCTCTCCTGGGCAGTTATTAAAAGCTTTTTCTCTACACAAAAATCTCTAATCCGAAATTATTCACAATACTGTATTTATTTACTTACTTTTATTCTTGCAAATGGGTTAAATTTAATTATCCTTCTTCTGGCACAGTTGCGCTGTTGCCGTTTTAATGCAAGGTAAGGGCGATTTCCGAAACGTGCTCCTTGTCACACGCCTGGAAATTTCCACTGCTTCTATTTATATTCGTGACCGGCTCCTTATCCATGAGTCAGGCATGATCTCATTTCCTGGCCACCTGGGTCCAACTTCTTACCCAACGTTATGCTAGCATCCTCGCCTGAAATCTCTCTATTTTCCATTTAAGACTGTATATTTATTTCCTTCCTTTTACAAATATACATGGATTCGACCCCTTTTGGACCAATGGTACATGGGTTCAATATATCAGTGTCACCAAATATATTCTACGCACGTTTATAGATTCCTTGTTTAATGGCATGTACCTGGTATAACATTTACTTACTTACTTACTTACTTACATACTCACTCAGTGACTCACTTACTCACACACTCACTCACGCACTGAATTATATACAGGGTGTCATTTATGTACTTGAGTACCCTTAAGGTGCGTGTAGGGGATGGGTATAGGATCACTTTGAGATAGGGAACCTGGAGTCGTAACGGCCTCCTAATACACAGAAAACAGGTTTGTTTCAGGTCCTACGCCCCTGTAAAGTAGGCAAGCGCGCCATTTGTTACTCTGAGGTCAGGCACTTATTCGCTGTCAACGGTCTTGGCGCGATCACCGCTCAACGCTTCGCTAACCGAGAGAATATAGGCAAACCTGGGACCACCGGGACACCGCACCTCGCCGCTATCCTCTCGGCTATCCTACCGTTGAGCGGTGGTCGCGCCAAGACCGTTGACAGCGAAAGAGTGCCTGACCTCAGAGTAACAAATGGAGCACTTGCCTACTTTACAGGGGTGGAGGGCCTGAAACTAACCTGTTTTCTGGGGTTAGGAGGCCGTTACGTCCCCAGGTTCCCTATCTCAAAGTGATCCTACACCCATCCCCTACACGCCCCTTAAGGGTACTCAAGTACATAAATGACATCCTGTATTTATTTATTTATTTATTTATTTATTTATTTATTTATTTATTTATTTATTTATTTATTTATTTATTTATTTATTTATTTATGTATTTGGTAGTGGCGACGTTAAGGTTGATGGCCCCTATCTTACACCACCACGACATAATGTGCATATGGAACAATTTCATGTAATGCACCATAATGAAGATCAATGATAATAAAGAATAAATGAATTAATTATATTAATACTAATATTAACGAATAAGACACATGAATAATCATCATCATCATCTTGTACAGTTTCCAGCCCCAGGCTGGGTCTGTTTGGAACATAAGCCTCGCCACTTAGTTCTTTCTTCCCACCACGTCTCCGCTGTCACTCTGGTCCAGTCTTCGCCTCTCTTCTTGACACATTCCTCCACTCCTTTCAGCCATCTATCTCTTGGTCTTCCCCTTGGTCGTTTCTTCTGCATCTGCATCTCATGTATCCTCTTGGGAATCTTCTTCTCATCCATTCTCTTTAAGTGTCCATAACACCTCAGTCTTGATGTCTCAATCCTACCTTGCAAGGGCTCCTCGTTCACCATTTCCCTGACCTTTTCATTCCTCACCCTGTCTCTTCTTGTTACTCCAATCCTACTTCGCAGGAACTTCATTTCACCTGCCTGTATTCTGATTATGTCTCTTTTCTTCATTGTCCACGTTTCTGAAGCATAGGTCAGTATCGGGATATAGTAGCTTCTGTATAACACTTCCTTGCTTTTTTGTGGGACATCTTTATTCCACACTAAGCTCCTAATGCTTCTCAGAAATGCTTCTGCCTGTCTGCCACGTTCCGTAATCTCTTTGTCATTTCTCCCATTTTCCTCCACTATACTTCCCAAGTACTTGAGACTTTCCACCTTCTTCAGCTGTCCACCTCCAAGTGTTATCTCACTCATTGGTCTGTCCTTTTTCCTGGTCGTTAACAGGATCTCACATTTACTGATGTTGAACTTCCATCCGTACTCTCCCATGGTTTCTTCCCAAGCCTTCAGCTGCTCCTGAATTTCCTCCTCCGTGTTTCCCCAGACCATGAGATCATCTGCAAACACCATTGCTTTCATCTTATCTTCTCCTATCTTTCCTGCTATCCGTGTCATTACCTCGTCCATAACCACAATAAAGAGAAGGGGTGACAGCGCACTTCCTTGTTTCAGGCCACTCATTTTTCTGAACCAGTCTGTTCTCTCCCCTCCAACTTTCACACAACTCACACTTCCACAATACATCTCCTTCACTCTGCCTACAGTCTCTTTTTCCACTCCCATGCGGCAGTATGTGGAAGAACAAGGAACAGAAAGCGGTGTAAAGAGACACCATGGTGGAATGAGAGAGTAAAAGAAGTTGTGGGAAGGAAGAACAAGGCTTTCAGAGTGTGGTTCCAGGAAAGAACTGATCTGACAAGGGAAGATTGTAAGATAAAGAAGAAAGAAGCAAACAGGATTGTCGCAGAGGAGAGGAAGAAGTGGATGGTAAAGTGGACAGAGATGATGGAGGAAGACAGCAGAGGAAATAAGAAAGTACTTTATGGGATGGTCAAAAGTAAGAGAAGAGGTCTGCGAGAGGATGTGGTAATGATGGACAAAAACGGAAATGAGGTACACAACAAAGAGGCACTCAAGACAGTGTGGAAAGAGTACTTTGAGGATTTGCTGAATCCGAATGGTCATAGGGAGGAAGACAATGTATTGGAAGATGGAGAAGATAACACAGGAATGGAAAAGGACCTGACTTGGAGAGAACTGGAAATGGCTATAGACAAGATGAAAGGAGGAAGGGCACCAGGTGTGGATGAAGTGAGTGTTGAAATGGTGAAGGCAGCAGGGGAGGTTGGGAAACAGTGGCTGTACCGTGTGATGAGGGTGATATGGAAGGAGAAAAAGACCCCAGAAGATTGGAAGAAAGGATTAATTGTCCCAATATTTAAGAAAGGAAGCAGAAAGGAGTGCAGAAATTACAGGGGAGTCACACTCATACCTCACTGTACCAAGATATATGAAAAGATATTAGAAAGTAGAATACGAGCCAAAGTGGAGAGAAAATTGAGAGAGGAGCAGTATGGATTGAGACCTGGGAGATCAACAGTGGATCTCATATTTTCAGTGAGACAGCTCCAGGAACACCACTACGAATTTGGAGAGGATCTGCTGATGGCCTTCCTGGACATCGAAAAGGCCTATGATAGTGTGTGTAGGGAGAAGGTTTGGAAAGCAATGGAAGACACATGAATAATAAAAATAATAATTAAGATTATTATTATAAACACAAGCTTTCAAACTTTTCTGTTATATCCTAAATATCCATACGTGCCACCATCCATCACCATTCATACGAGTCAATCAGCAGTATTCAACAGGTAATCTTGGTCTGCGGCCTTAAAATGCCTTGTTCTAGATAATTTCTGATAACGGCAGGAGTTAAATTCCATAGCGCGTGCCCAGCTTCAGCAAATGAACTGTTGAACAAGGATTATTTATTTATTTATTTATTTATATCTTTGGTAGTGACAACGTTAAGGCTGATGGCCCCTATCTTACACAAACACGACATATGGTACATATGGAACAATTGCGGATGGGGATGGCGAGGGAAGAGTCTGATGAAGTGTTTTGGTTATGATAGGCTATGAGAACAAGTAGCCCTATTAAATTTTTGTGACATGTACGTGGGGATGCCTTTATGCAGAAATCGATACCTGTATGTCAGTAAGTGACGTTTACGGCGTTCATCAGGTTTAAGCCAAGAACGAGTTCGGTATCTCGGGTTTATGAGGACGTCGTATCTAGATTAAAAGTATACCGAAGACAAGAGTTCAATGTTCATTTATGTTTCACTGTTTGTCCATGAGTCACGTCAACGAGAAAAATGTTACAGTAGTTGACGATTGGTAGTATTAGTGTCTGAATGAGTTCAATCTTGTAATTTAATCTTGTGATAAAATACCCTTATGGCCCACAAGTGGGTGAAGGGATGCGTACATCTTATTACAAGCATTTCTTTTATGTGGCCGTGAGTTTTTGGTAAGGTCAATCCAAAGTTCTTTAATTGTTTACTAAAGGAAATGATGTTTGCATTCAGTGTTACTGGAAGAACAACTTAGTACATTTTTATCAGAGTAATTTATGAGAGCCGATGATAATAATTTATGTGTTTTGAGGATTGAGGAGGAGGGAAATGTTTGTTGATGAGATTGTCATTACTCGGTCTTGCAACATAGCAGGTACCGCAAATACAGTACATAGTTATTTTTTCGGATGCCTAATGCTTTAGTATTATACCAGTAATAGTTGCCGCAATTTCTAAGTTTCTGACGAGTTATTTATTTATTTGATGACAATGACTGTTAGTGGGTGTCATTTCAGGTTTTGTTCGAGTTTTCTAAAGCTATTTTGTCTTTTGTGAATTTGGAACTGATGATGCTCGCTTGACAACTGAAACATGTCTTCCCTTAGTTTCCTCCCTTTTCTCAAGTGCAAAACAAATTATTTTAAACAAACGCAAATTTTTCAGGTTATTTTTTAGCATGTCCCAGTAATTGGGATAACATTGCGTTGACTCAGCTGACAACAGTGGACGACAAACCTTTTAGTAATAAGAGACTAAAAGTTTGCAAACATTTCGTACAGAGCTCCGAATTTATTCTTTTCAAAGTTCAAGTCTAGAGCTTCATAAGGAAATGAAACACCATTCAGGGAAGGACGCATGTTTCGTAGCTTTAGGTGATCGAACTGCGAAGCATCTTCAGCCTGTTGGTACTTGCGATCGGTCAGAAGCCCCACATACTGCGGTCGCTCTGCATAGTGAGAAGGCTTAACAGACTAGATGTGGTTGTCGGATACGCTCAAGACGGGGAATTCATGTAGATCCCAGCTCCTGAATTGAATAGGCAGGGAAGTGTCTTTTTCTACTAGTTTGAGCAGCATTAGCTTCCGCTGATCGGCAGGTGTTACCAGAGGCACCTTCCATAAGATGCGGTTCAGTCGGACCATTGAATCAACAACAATGTCTGCTCCTTTTAGTGCATTGTAGGCTGGTCGCTTCTATCACGAATGAGGACGAGTTCCTGCGTGACATTGACAATTATATGTTTATGGTCCTCGGCAAAGCCCAGTACGGACTTAAGTGGCAGAATCCCTGTGAAGGTGCCGTCTGTATTAACCATCCAGTCATTGTTCTCACTAACAGGACACCAGGTAGACATGCGAAGCGCCTTAGTTTCATCACTGTCAAACGACGGATAGAGCTTAATGCATGTTGTTGGGCCCACGTTTCAAACTCTGTCCACGTCGTCGCCATTGATTAAGTACCGAATCTCGGAACACAAAAAGGCTAATATATTATTAGCTAGCTTTCGTGTTAGCCAACTTTCGATTTTTGCAAAAAAATGAACGTAGACTTATGAGATCAACACAGGGCGAAAAATTGTGTGTCTGTCTGTGTGTGTCTGTGTGTCTATGTGTCTGTGAGTGCGTGTACTCTGAATGTCTGTCCCCCCCCCCCTTTCAATTCAAACACGGTGAAACCGAATTGAAGGAAATTTGGTACAGAGGTAGAACTAGCAAAGGGCACCTCAGTGTCATGTTTCATATCACCGCCATCTTGACGGAAACGTAATGGCGGCCACCCAATTGTTAAAAAGCTTAAATCAAATTACGACCAAACTGATCATCTGATCTCTACCTAAATTTGCAACATTACACCTTTATGTATGAAGAATCTTTTGACCAAACTATAGGGTCATCAGTCACAGAACTTGCGGATGGCGGCCATGTATGTGTGCAAATCGATTCCCCTATCAATTGAAATACGCTGTAACCAAATTGAACGAAATTTAGTACAGAGGTGGCAACAACAAAGGGCACCTTAGTGTCATGTTTAATATCGGCGCCATCTTGACATAAACGTAATGGCGGCCACCCAAATGTTAAAAGCTTAAATCAAATTACGACCAACCTAATTAACTGTTCTCTTTGAATTTTTGTGTCAAAACACCTTTTTGTACGAAGAATCTATTGACCAAACTACAAGGTCATCAGCCCAAGAATTTGCGGATGGCGGCTATGTATGTGTGCAAATCGATTCCCCTATCTATTCAAACACGGTGAAACCGAATTAAACGAAATTTAGTACAGAGGAGGCAACAACAAAGGGCACCTTAGTGTCATGTTTAATATCGCCGCCATCTTGACGGAAACGTAAGGGCGACCACCCAAATGTTCAAAGCTAAAATCAAATTACGACTAACCTTATCATCCGATCTCTACCAAAATTTGCAACAGCATATATCTATATGGCTAGCGTCTTTTGACCAAACTACAAGGTAATCAGTCCAATAGTTTTCATATGGCGGCCATGTATGTGTGCAAATAGATTCCCCCTATCAATTCAAACACGGTAAAACCGAATTGAACGAAATTTGGTACAGAGGTAGCACTAGCAAATGGCAGCTCAGTGTCATGTTTTATATCGCCGCCATCTTGACGGAAACGGAATAGCGGTCACCCAAATTTTAAAAGCTTAAATCAAATTACGACCCACCTATCATTTGATCTCTACCAAATTTTGCAACAACATATCTTTTCGTGGGAAGCATCTTTTGACTGAACTACAAGATCATCAGCACAATAGTTTGCAGAGAGCGGCCATGTATGTGTGCAAATCAATTCACGATATCAATTCAAACACGGTGAAATCGAATTGAATGAAATTTTGTACAGAGATAGCACTAGCAAAGGGCACCTGATATTCATGTTTAATATCCGTATAACACGTTGTATTTCAACAAGCTACTACAACCAACATTCAATTATAGTCCTTGAAAAGGACAAAGTGTTATAACAATACCCATGCATTTAGGAGAAAGTATGCTATATGTTCTTTGCTGAACATCTTGTTGTAGGTGTACTACTATCTGCTTTCATGAGCCGACCCTCGATATGAAGGTACCTCTCGTGCGGTAGGGTGTAAATGTCTTGTTGGTTGACATCGATGCGGATTTCATCATTATTATAATAATTTTGCACTGAAGCCTGATAAGAATGAAGTTCAATACCCACAACACTCCCAGAGGTTTCGATGGGACTCGTTACGTTCAGAATCGATTTTTTGTGCAATGTAGCCACATTGGTTAAGGTTTTCTTACTTTTCGAGCTTAGTTTAGGCTTGCATGACTTTGAAAACTGTTTCACTCTATGTATTGTGGCCGTTTGACCGAAGTCCCACGTGCACACGATCATGAATTTCAACATCCGCCGAGCATAAGACTCGAAAAATCCCGGGGTCAAACTGAGTATAGCAAACAAAATTTTAATCAAAAATCAGCCGGACGGATATCGAAATTCACACTCCATAAAGGATGGAAGGCAGTGCAAATAATTTGTGAATAACACCAATTTCTTAAAACACCTCAGTTTAATTTAACTGTCTGCTGATCCTATTAGAATTCAATGATCCCCCAGAGAGAAATCTAAAATTCCAGTCCTGAAAAATAAAGACATCCTGTGCTCCCCCTGGGCCCGTTATCTACATATAATTTTAGAACGCATAAAATAAAGTATTTCCAGCCTCTAACCAAAAGTAAATTCACTATTTTCAAAATATTAACTTGATATCTGAGAAATGCATTATTCCATCTCAGCATCTGTGTCAATTAATTATTTAAACTGTACAGTTATCACTGATGTGCAGGAAAATATTAGTCCACCCTGACAACATGATTTTAATATTTACAAAAGTATCACTTGAATCAAATTTTACACAATTGTTTCAACCTCTGCGGGGAATGTCACACTCATTTCAGGGAAGTCACATTCCCAAAACGATGTGAAATCAAAATCATAAACTCCATGACCATCCATTTATCAAATTTAAACTTTGACTGAACTTCCGACATTTTTCCACAATGTCAGCATAAATAAATTTTATTCACTATTTAACATGTAATTTAAATCCTCTGATTTAATTCCTTCGATTTAATTTCTTTGATAATATTCATACAATTCAATTTATTTTTGTTAATCCTTTTAATTTAATTTATTGTAAAAAAAATATTATTTAGAATAATCCAAACTGGTATTTTATGAAGATTAATGGATCCACAAATTCAACCAGCTATCAACTTAAAATTTTTAATACATCATCCAATCTCTAGACCAAATGCCTCTCATACTGTCAATTCGTTAAATAGGACACGGTAATGCCTTCAGCAAAAACTAGGACGAGACATCAACTTATTCATATTAGGTACAGCACTCATATCAGGTTCCGTATTGACCGTGTTTACAACAAGTAAAACCTGAATTTTCCGCCGAATCATACTTTACTTATGGAAAACTTTATGGGTACATGTTTCGGAGACCCTACTGTCTCCTTCTTCAGCCCTCCTTTGGTACTACAAACATCGTATAACACATTCGTAATCTCCTAATAAAACAACACAGAATACACAACATAAATTACAAAGCCAGAACCTATTAAAAACTATGGGCTTAAAACACATTATTTAAAATTCAACAAACAACCAAAGATAAAACATGTAATGCTCCTCGGATTTTCAGTCATTCAGTTCTAGTTAAGTTTGTGTCTTAGGACACGTTAAAATATTGTTAATGCACAACCATTTGTTTTGTTCACAGTGTCTTCAAACTCTAAAATAAATTTAATCAATCTATGGAGATTCTTGCGTACGTAGGGCTTGTTGAATTGAAAGCATCTAGGATTTGCCTATTGTCGATGTACATTTGTTGTTTTAGGTAGAACATCAAATATTATGGTGTTCCTTCTCTAGAATACTTAACAACATGCTATAGTAAATCGACTGTTGTTATGAATAACAGTCCAATTAGAATTAAAGACGGTCAATTCAAGGCTTCTTATGATGGTAAGCTGACGGTCGGCGGCATCGATTAAATATTTTCATTACTATTGTTTTGGTCCTGAAATGAATGAAGTACGTTTCAGAAAATAAATGCCAAAAATCTGTATATTATCAAGTCATCTAACCGGATCAAAATAAAGTATAATAAAGACTTACGAGGAACATTATCAAGTTGATACCTCGTCTTATTCGTCATGGAAATGCTGAATAGTTCCAAATAATCTGAAGAATAAAAAATCATCAGGTAATGCCTTTGTTAGTACGTGTTTCCATGGTTATGGAAAAAACTTTCTTACGGAAATTAAAACGGTACAAAGACTTACCGGACATATGCGACCTAGTCAAACTCACAGCCCTCATAGAGGTCAACTTCAACTGAGCAACTCTTTAGACATGACACAGCTGCTCGCTCGCAGTGAATCGGCCTGACGCGGTGGCGGGGAAAGGGGCAAGGGGAGGGGAGGGTGTAAGAAATGAGTTTGCACAGAGAGGGGGGGGGGGGGGTGTGTAATTGGCAGAATTTGAACGAATCGGAACGTATGAGAAAATACCTACTGCGGCGGGGGTTGTGGGGGCGGTTTGCGTTGTTTATTGTTTAAGTAATCTGCTATTGTATCAAACAATTCGTTGGTTTAAAAATTAATTTCGTTTAAATTATTGCATTCATTAGATCTCTGGGATGTATTGATATGAATATTTTCCAAGATGTTCATGTAATTGCCCTTAGACGCATAATGCAAGATCGTGACATCATTGTTTATGTCGGTAAACTTATGTCCTGTTTCTTCCATGTGTGTTGCCATGGCTGAGAATTTCCTATGCTTAATGGCCGAAACATGTTCAGCGTAACGAGTTCGTATGCTCCTACCTGTTTGTCCCGTGTAATTTGATCTGCAAGAACTACATCTTAGTTCGTAAACGCCCGATTTCATATACTTATCATTGCTGTTAATTTTGTTCGAGTTGAAATATTTATTGAAGTTAGAATTATTGGTTTTGAAGGCGATGTTCATTTTATGCTTCTTAAGGATATTAGTTACTGTGTATTCACTTTGATCTATGTAGGTGAAAGTGTCAAACGTTTTCTTTGTTGAGTTCTCTCTAATTAATTTAGTTGTGGGTCTGTTTTTTAACTTATAGATTAACCTATTGACATATTTATGGCTAAAACCGTTAACTTTAGCTATTTGGTGTATTATGTCTAGTTCCTGCTTCCGATCATGTTCAGAGGAGGGGATTTTTAACGCTCTATTAATGAGGCTTCTGAACGTTGCGTTTTTATGGCCGCCCGGATGATTAGAGTCCTGTCTTATGACTGGGTTCGTTTGCGATGGTTTCCTGTAAACTTTGTAATGCAGACGATTGTCTTTTCTGGTCACCGTTAAATCCAAATAATTTATTTTATTGTTAACTTCTGATTCTATGGTAAATTTAATATTATTGTCAATGTTAATCAACTCTGCCATTATTTGTTCTATTGCCTGTGTTTGGTTATCAATAATAATGAAAACGTCGTCAACATATCTTCCCCAGATAACTATTCCTTTAATTTGGTTGATAATTTTCTCGTGTTCTATGTGGTCAAGGTAAATGTTAGCTAATATACCTGACAACGGAGATCCCATTGCGAGGCCTTCAGACTGTTTATAGATTTTCTTATTAAAAGTAAAAAAGTTGTTGTCAGTGACGAAGGTTAAAATCGAAATGAATTCTTCGATTTCAACTTTGGACAGTTCACTATTGCTACTTAATCTATCATGAATAATCTTGATCGTTTTACTAACCGGGATGTTTGTATACATATCTTTAATGTCGACTGAGTGCAAGGTATTGTTTTCATTGAGTTTAAGGTCTATTGTTCTTTCACAAAAATGCATGGTGTTACTGAAAGAGCTGTTAGCCTTGAGCTTATAGTGTTTATTAAGAAACCGTTGGGCAAATTTCGCTAGTTTGTATGTAGGACTATTCCTGAAGTTAACGATTGGCCTGATCGGGATATTTGGTTTATGGATTTTCGGGAGAGATCTCAAAGTGGGAATGCCGGGGTTAATGCTTACAAGCTTTTCGGCGTGTCTCTCGTCTAAAATAAAAATGGTGTTCTTTAAAAGTTTTTTCAACCGTTTTTGAATGATATTAGTTGGGTCCTTTTTGATTTCTATGAACCTGCCTGAATTTAGAAAATCGATTGTTTTGCTGACGTAATCGTCTTTGCTCATTAGCACTGTGGTATTGCCTTTATCTGCTTTGGTAATGATTATATTATTATCATTGATTTTGGTAATGAGTTTTTTGAAATTGTTATTTAAGTTACGGTTTACTTTAGCATTACTCTTGTTTGAGTTGATTATCTTCTTAATTTTCTTATTGGTTTCAAACCTAGCGGCAGTTTGCTCTTCAGCAGGAAGTCTCCTAATTGCTGCTTCTGTTTCGGCTACTAAAACGGTTAGATTATTCTTACTGTGATTTTGTTCCCAGTCGTGTTTGGGACCTTTTTGGAGGATTTCCAGATCGCTCTGGTGGAGAGTGATATTAGTCATGTTCTTAACTGGGCTTTGGGAAATATGGCTATTTTTTACTTCTGGGGTGTTTTGGTTGAAAGGCGTTTTTTGTGCGTTAAGCAAACTCTGGAATTTGTTGTTAAAGGTGTTGACCTTTTTGATAATGCATGAGTGTGTTATTTGATCAGCAATGATTTGGTATTTGTCCCATTCTTTCGTGTCTATAGAATTCGCTGCCTCTAGGTGGGCGCGGTATAAGGCATTGCTGATGTTATTCTTCCTCATATAAAGGAACTTTATTTCGCGAATAAGAACTTTGTTATTGACCAAGAACTGTGTATGTCTTTCATATGGGTTGGAACGCCCTTTTCTTTGATAACCTTTGAGATGTTGTGGAAATACTTTGTGTTTTCTGCATTTCTTGAGAAAATCGATATCCTTGACGATATTCGCCAGTTTAATTTTGAGATCTTTATATTTAAATTTTCACCTGTTGGCCTGGCTAGCCTTATGCTTATTAGGTACAGCACTCATTTCAGGTTCCGTATTGACCGTGTTTACAACAAGTAAAAGCTGAATTTTCCGCCGAATCAATACTTTACTTATGGAAAACATTATGGGTACATGTTTCGGAGACCCTACTGTCTCCTTCTTCAGCCCTCCTTTGGTACTACAAACATCGTATAACACATTCGAAATCCCCTAATAAAACAACACAGAATACACAACATAAATTACAAAGCCAGAACATATTAAAAACTATGAGCTTAAAACAAATTTTTTAAAATTCAACAAACAACCAAAGATAAAACATGTAATGCTCCTCGCATTTTCAGTCATTCAGTTCTAGTTAAGTTTGTGTCTTAGGACACGTTAAAATATTGTTAATGCACAACCATTTGTTTTGTTCACAGTGTCTTCAAACTCTAAAATAAATGTAATCAATCTATGGAGATTCTTGCGTACGTAGGGCTTGTTGAATTGAAAGCATCTAGGATTTGCCCATTGTCGATGTACATTTGTTGTTTTAGGTAGAACATCAAATATTATGGTGTTCCTTCTCTAGAATACTTAACAACATGCTATAGTAAATCGACTGTTGTTATGAATAACAGTCCCATTAGAATTGAAAACGGTCAATTCAAGGCTTCTTATGATGGTAAGCTGACGGTCGGCGGCATCGATTAAATATTTTCATTACTATTGTTCTGGTCCTGAAATGAATGAAGTACGATTTAGAAAATAAATGCCAAAAATCTGAATATTATCAAGTCATCTAACCGGATCAAAATAGAATATAATAAAGACTTACGAGGAACATTATCAAGTTGATACCTCGTCTTATTCGTCATGGAAATGCTGAATAATTCCAAATAATCTGAAGAATAAAAAATCATCAGGTAATGCCTTTGTTAGTACGTGTTTCCATGGTTATGGAAAAAACTTTCTTACGGAAATTAAAACGGTACAAAAACTTACCGGACATAAGTGACCTAGTCAAACTCACAGCCCGCATAGAAGTCAACTTCAACTGAGCAACTCCTTAGACATGACACAGCTGCTCGCTCGCAGTGAATCGGCCTGACGCGGTGGCGGGGAAAGGGGCAAGGGGAGGGGAGGGGGTAAGAGATGAGTTTGCACAGAGAGGGGGGATTGGGTGTGTAATTGGCAGAATTTGAACGAATCGGAACGTATGAGAAAATACCTACTGCGGCGGGGGTTGTGGGGGCGGTTTGCGTTGTTTATAGTTTAAGTAATCTGCTATTATATCAAACAATTCGTTGGTTTAAAAATTAATGTCGTTTAAATTATTGCATTCATTAGATCTCTGGGATGTATTGATATGAATATTTTCCAAGATGTTCATGTAATTGCCCTTAGACGCATAATGCAAGATCGTGACGTCATTGTTTATGTCGGTAAACTTATGTCCTGTTTCTTCCATGTGTGTTGCCATGGATGAGAATTTCCTATGCTTAATGGCCGAAATATGTTCAGCGTAACGAGTGCGTATGCTCCTACCTGTTTGTCCCATGTAATTTGATCTGCAAGAACTACATCTTAGTTCGTAAACGCCCCCGCCGCAGTAGGTATTTTCTCATACGTTCCGATTCGTTCAAATTCTGCCAATTACACACCCACTCCCCCCCTCTCTGTGCAAACTCATTTCTTACCCCCTCCCCTCCCCTTGCCTTTTTCCCCGCCACCGCGTCAGGCAGATTCACTGCGAGCGAACAGCTGTGTCATGTCTAAGGTGTTGCTCAGTTGAAGTTGACCTCTATGAGGGCTGTGAGTTTGACTAGGTCACATATGTCCGGTAAGTCTTTGTACCGTTTTAATTTCCGTAAGAAAGTTTTTTCCATAACCATGGAAACATGTACTAACAAAGGCATTACCTGATGATTTTTTATTCTTCAGATTATTTGGAACTATTCAGCATTTCCATGACGAATAAGACGAGGTATCTACTTGATAATGTTCCTCGTAAGTCTTTATTATATTTTATTTTGATCCGGTTATATGACTTGATAATATTCAGATTTTTGGCATTTATTTTCTAAAACGTACTTCATTCATTTCAGGACCAAAACAATAGTAATGAAAATATTTAATCGATGCCGCCGACCGTCAGCTTACCATCATAAGAAGCCTTGAATTGACCGTCTTCAATTCTAATTGGACTGTTATTCATAACAACAGTCGCTTTACTATAGCATGTTGTTAAGTATTCTAGAGAAGGAACACCATAATATTTGATGTTCTACCTAAAACTACAAATGTACATCGACAATAGGCAAATCCTAGATGCTCTCAATTTAACAAGCCCTACGTACGCAAGAATCTCCATAGATTGATTACATTTATTTTAGAGTTTGAAGACACTGTGAACAAAACAAATGGTTGTGCATTGACAATATTTTAACGTGTCCTAAGACACAAACTTAACTAGAACTGAATGACTGAAAATGCGAGGAGCATTACATGTTTTATCTTTGGTTGTTTGTTGAATTTTAAATAATGTGTTTTAAGCCCATAGTTTTTAATATGTTGTGGCTTTGTAATTTATGTTGTGTATTCTGTGTTGTTTTATTAGGGGATTTCGAATGTGCTATACGATGTTTGTAGTACCAAAGGAGGGCTGAAGAAGGAGACAGTAGGGTCTCCGAAACATGTACCCATAAAGTTTTCCATAAGTAAAGTATTGATTCGGCGGAAAATTCTGGTTTTACTTGTTGTCAACTTATTCATATATAAACGACTACACCATGTGGGCGACTATACAACAGTCTAGGAATGTAGAATTTCACAGACGATAGGCCACTAGCTTCCCATATGAGCGACTATATTGTCCTCATTTTTAATCATATTTGAGCATGGAGCAATTATTTGACCCTCAAAACTCAACTTTATAAACATCCTTTATTAATTCATATTTTATTTTCACTTAACATTTGACCTTTATATTCTTATTTTTATAATGACCCCTCAGCTACGCAGGCTGGGTTCAATGGCTTCTAAGCAACCAACACATGGGATCATGCTCTCCCTCACAAAATTTAAATATCTCGGCCTTTCGCATAGGTGTAATAAACTTTTAATGTCTTCCCCAACACACTCCTGTTAAACTGTCGCATTAATTCCAATACATAGTTCCTCATTTTATACAAAATTCGTATATGAATGACCTTCCGCTCCCAGTATCAAAGATCACGTTTTCGGCATGTCCCTCAATTTAAAATCAACTCCCATTTTATCAACTACGATCCATTATTCCTCAAATTTTTTGCCACTGTTATTACCAGGAATTATTATTATTATTGGAAAACGTTCCAAACAATATAATCATTTACATATTATTATTATCATTATGGCTTGACTATCTGTCACACAGCCTTCCGATATCATATCTCAACTTCATTTACAACGAAAATATTTTACATTTATTTTAAATTCAAATGTAAGAATTTATAAATTCACAGAAAATTTCGAACTATTATTCCCTAGGAATAATATTTAAACATAATGTGGCTCTCCACATTCCTCATCTATCAACATATTCAAAAGTTAAACTCCTAATAAAGTCGAGAAAATATTATAAACAAATTAATTTAATTATAAACCATTTAATTTTGAACAAATCCAAATATTATTTCAAAGTTCCCTAACATAACGTTTAGGCGTGGAATGGTGTAAAATATCTTCCACACAATAGTCTACTGCTATATCGAAGCATATCAGGCTGAAATCCCAAACGCACTAGATTTCTATCAAAGAGATCCATTCGAATAAATTGGCTGATAAATCTGCAAATGTACTATAACATCTTGAAATAAATATCCAGACGCAGAAACATACTTAGCAGACAGTATAGTCGAAATTGAGAATGCAATACACTAGCTACTTAATAATAAAGTTGGCTTACATCGTGAAGATCTTGTAGGTAGAATCCTTCTGACGTAGAGTCCACGTATGCCGGCTGGCAAACAATCCTTCCAGTGAACAGATGTTCCGCGTCACCTCGCCTACACTCCATTATTTCCGATGATGTTCCCAAAAATCCCATGACATCTCACCTCAAGTTCTTTTAGTACTTCATGATGACGGTCCGATCTATCATTTTCAAACAACTATGATGCATGTCTGGCAACATAATGTTATAAATATTCGAGTACCAATCTAACACTTGCAGCTTTCTGCCACACAAAAACTTCCTAACTCGACTGGTTCACTTCCCGTTCTAGAATATTTACACCGGGTCCGAAATCATTTTGCAACCACAACTATTCGTTCGATCCTCGCGTACTGTATTTGCTTATGGCCTTGATGTTTGAATCGATACTCTGACAATCTTAAGATTGGTTTACGTAGCATGCTAGTACCATCTCTAGTTTCTAGGCTACATCCCCTAGATGAGTAAGGAATGTCATTCCCCAAAGCAATGGCTTGCTCACCTGGCCTATTTATGATATATGGATTTTAAGGCCCACATCATATTCGTTGATTGCTTTCCAACTCTTTTAGACTGGTATCTTCAAACACAAATTTGCCAAGCATGCATGCCCTGAGCGCACGATGTTAGCAGTCATACAGTCCTGCCTCACCTCCTTACCTGTTGCGTGCGGCCTAACTCCCGTCAGCCACTCCGATGCAAAATATAATCCTTGCGCCTTGGATTCTTCATCTCCAATTTCTTCTGATCCAAACGACGTATTCTCTTGATCTCTTCGGTATTTTCCCCAGTAATGAGTACTGCACGTTCCCCCGATGTTTTGGTGGTTGAACCTCTCCACATTAAAACTCGTAAATATACCATATGAGGTCTCTCATATCGAAGCTCTCCCCATCTAGTGTCATCTTGATGAAAGGAAATATCTCAGGTCCGCGCGTTCTTCAAACAGTTGGTTCATCAAAGAAAAACAATCGGTGGCCCTCATCTAAATGGTCACAGTATATTGCGTTTTATTATTTAAAAACATTTTTTGCAGGTTTCAAGTAGGCTTGCAAGACTTTAAAAACTGTTTCACTCTATGTATATTGCGTGTTATTATTTAAAAACATTTCATGGAGGTTTCAAATAGGCTTGCAAGACTTTAAAAACTGGTTCACTCTATTTAGGCTAAAGTAAAAATGAAACCATTGGACGAAAATATTGTGCAGCGAGTGCGAAGCTTGCTGATTGTAGTACACGTCGGTGATAATGTGTGCAGTTTATGTAAACGTGGCGATCTTTCACCAATTGTATTGGCAAGTTGGAACAATGGAGTTTTTTTTGCTTCAATTGACCAATCGAGTCTGTCGGTATGAAATTGATTATGAACGAATTTTGAATTTGCACGCAATGCGTTGGGTTGTTAGCATTGAGCTCGAACTTGCGATCACTTGAACCCTCCTCAACGCTTGAACTCTTCTCAAGTTCGAAAACGGCATCGATGTGATCGCAAATGTGGTCCGCGCTATATCAGCCTGGTGGGGAAGTCGATACTTCTTCGTCGTAGTACAATTTAGCCAGGATGCCTTCTTGTATGTTAATTATTCTGTTGATGCTTTCAAACGAGAGGAGCCCCAACACAAAAGGTATGTGCCCAGCTGAACGTGTGGATTATAATGTACTGTGATCTCGGGGGCTTCTCCACGCAATGTGAGTGTTCGTGTTTGTATATTGTCTATAATAGGGCCTACAGCAAAATAGTGAGACAGCGCCTGCCATTGTCCTGTCTGTCATACGTTTGCTCACGTTTAATGTTATAATATGTCTTACAAGTCCCAAAGTAGCGTGCGAGCTCCATGGGAGACGCCAATTTAACGATACTGTCAAAATAATACACCTTAGCCCTTCGCTTGGTGTAGGCAACGAAATGATTCCCAGGGCCCTAGCTGTCGTCAAAATTAACGATAGCGAACTCATTGTGTTGAGGTCTAGCAGGTAAGCGATTGCGCATGAATACTTCGCGAAAATAAGGTATTTGTAGACCTTTGGCATGATGCATAACGTCTACTTGGGTCATTCCTCTAGACGGTAGTCTTAAACTTCTTTTGAGGGGGGATAAGTAGATGCCAAGTCCTTGTTTGCAGGCTGCAAGTCGCATGTTGGAATTTCTATTGCCTATGGCTATGGCCTCCATGGTCTCGTTACGTCGTTTCCCTTCCCATAGTCGGTTTTTCTCTTGGATGGACTTGACGATTCTTGCCATTGCACCCGCACCGCTGAGCAGCGAACTCAATGCGCCAAGTCTGGCAAATAAAATTGGTAAAAAGCCACCTCGTTTGGGTATGAGAATGACTCGCGAACTTTTTTGAAACGCCAGTCTTGTTTGCTGGTCAACATGTGCTCGAGCAGTGCGCATGGCTTTTAGGAACGCCAATCGTGGGTTCTTTTCACACTTATACGCATGACGAGCTACTTTTAAAAAATGTTGCAGCCCTCCCTTTTTCATAGGAAAACGTTGTTTCGTCAATGTATTTTTTCTTTTATTCTATATAAGGACTTCTATTTAACTTATTACTGTAGTACTATCAGGCAATGTGCAATAACCTATACCAGACGCTTGTAGTGTGCCTGAAGCAGACACTGGGTGTGTGGCTTTTATAAGCTCTGTTAGCATACTTTATCTCTGCATCCAATTATTTTTTGTTTATAGCATCAAAAGCTGTTTTGGGTTCGCTTTGCTCTCTAATTTTTTTAGCCTACTTTCAATTTTTGAAAACATGAAATTAGACTTATGAGACCTACAGTACACAGGGCCAAAAATTGTGTGTCTGCCTGTGTGTGAGTGTGTATATGTATGTGTACTCTGCATGTCTGCCCCTGTATGAATTCAAACACGGTGAAACCAAATTGGACGAAATTTGGTACAGACGTAGAACTAGCAAAAGGAACCTCAGTGTCATGTTTTATATCGCTGCCAACTTGACGGAAACGTAATGGTGGCCACCCAAATGTTCAAAGCATAAATCAAATTACGACTAACCTAATCATCTCATCTCTACCAAATTTTGCAACAATATACCTTCTTTTGGGAATCGTCGTTTGACCATACTTCAAGGTCACCAGCCTAATAGTTTGCAGATGGCGCCCGTGTATGTGTGCAAATCGATTCCTCCTATCAATTCAAACACAACGAAACCAAATCGAACCACCTCTGGTACAGAGGTAGCACTAGCAAGGGACAACTCAGTGTCATGTTGTATATCGCTGCCATCATAACAAAAAGGAAATCGTGCCTACCCAGATATCCTGAGTTTAAATCAAATTACGACTAACCTAATTAACCGATCTCTACCTAATTTTGCAACAATATATCTTAATGTCAGAAGCGTCTTTTTTTTAACTAGGCCTACAAGGTCGTCAGCCAAATAGTTTCAAGAAGGCGGATGTGTAAATCATGCAAGTATTATAGCCAAACCGTAACTTACGATTCAACAAGGACTGGCCTTACCAAATACGATCATCGTACATAGAGAGGTTTAAACTGTCCTCAAGGAGGTGACCGGTAGGATATTATCATTCTAAAATAGAATATGTAACCGTAGTAGTGGCTAATAGTTCAGGGTGACCGTGATATATCGTGCTTGTCCGTGCCGCCCCGTTGGGTTGAATTGGCCGCTATTGTTTACTCGTAAATCCATATATTTCCATAACTTCGTAAGTTTGTATCCGTTTCGAAATGTACTGAATGAAATAATACATATTTAGTATAAAATGGTTTATAGAAACGGCAGAATACGCTAGTGAAACCGTTTATTGCAAGGCAAAATATTGCGGAGTTATACTAAACCAGTTGTAAACCATTTGCTCGGCATCTTTGGCAGACTGATAACGAACTGGTCTCATTGGCTGGAGGTTCGTGGACCAAACCCAAGCAGGTTCAAATATTTTACTTGTTCTTTATTCATTCATTTGTAACTACTCACGCGTTATAATGTTAAGTATATATAATATGTATTTGCAATCAAAAATATTATACAGGATGTAATTGATATAATGGAAGTCCGTTACACTGGTGATAGAAGAGACCATTCTAAGCAAATATCTTCATGAAATATAGTAGTGTCTTAATTAGTGTAGGTGGAATTAAATCACAAATATCGTCGGTCAATGTCTTGGAAAAGGACTTAAAGTGCGTTGCCCTCAGCAGCACAGCTGACTTCTCCCCATCGCCCTCCCCTCCAACGCTGAGGAATGTTGACAAGAGCCTGCAGTTGAGTGACCTCCTCGTCTTGTCAGCCAATGGCATTGAAATTTACAAACCGAGCCTATGAACAGCTGAGTCACACCTTCATGGGGGAGTGGCTACATGACTAGTGATAGTGGATCTGTTTAGGATTTTGCCAGCCGAATGGCCTACGCATAAAACATGGAAATCCTAAAGATTTGTTCAATTAATTGAAAGAACTGTTGGTCTATCTTTGTGTGAAGACAGTGCAACAACTGTAATAAAAATATTAATAATATAATTATAATAATATTGTACTAATAATAGTAATAATAGATTTCTAGACACACTAGCATCTTTTATGTTTTTTTTTTGTTTTTTTTGGTATGTTGAGTTGCCAGACTTTTATGTTCGCAGGATTTCTTGTACGTGCCATGAAATCCATGGACAGGATCGTATTAGATCACATTCATTTACTACATGACTGAACGTAGATCGCACCATCGGGAAGGTTACAACTCTAGCACCACAGCTACACATGCTTACTCTTATTATTAATATTATTATTATTATTATTATTATTATTATTATTATTATTATTATTTTAGCATCATCTACATGTGGTGCTAGTGTTGAGACAGCTCACCATTACTGGCCGATATGCAAGTCGGGGCGTGATGGCGCAGCGGTACGGCTGTTACCTCTCACCACGGCGGACTGGGTTTGATTCCCGGTCAATGCAGCTGAGATTTTCGAAGTGAAATGCCATGTCCTGTGGTTCGGATTCCACATAAAATGGGGGTCCAGTAGCTCATGATCATGATATTTACGGTCATGTAAAACCACAAGCTTCCTTACTTCCAACCATCGGGAGCCACAAGATGATTTCTCGTGGCATCCCACGAGGCCAATGTTGGCATGTCCCTTCATAAGACCACGGCTGCTTTCTTTCCTGCCACCGTGGTGTAGGAATGCGCATTTAATCGTGCACCGATCGCAGCAAGTCCGGTGATTGGAGGTCCGAACTCAGCACCGACAGTGGCTATCCTGAGTTTGGATTTCCCCGGGTTCTTCCACGCGTTTACCAAGCACATGCCGGGATAGTATGGTACATGGTGTCCCAAGGCACCAATCTCATTCACGACTCCAATAATCACAGCTACACATACTAATACAGTCACCACAGAAACACAGATTATCAGACAATTCCAACAATCACCCAACTACACGGGGCTGATAAACAAATGTCCCAAGCTCCAAAAATGAATTAACAACAACCATCACAACAAGCTTGCAAGTCTCTTCCATCATCATTGTTACCAAAAATATTTATTTCCTGAACGTCCTAAACAATTGGAAACCTACTTAAAAATAAATAACAGTCAGTAAAGATTTTATCTGTTATAATTTGTTTAATAGTCTAATAATAATAATAATAATATGTTTTTCGGGGATGTCGAGATTCCGGAATGTTGTGTTCACAGAATATCATGTACGTGCCATTACATCCATCGGCATAAGGCTGTCGTATTTGTTCACCTTCATGTATTACATGACTGAGCCTAGATTGAACCCTCGAGAAGGATAGCACTCTACTACCTGACCTATACAGCCTCGCTCTCATTTAATTATTATTATAGTTTTATACAGTACATGTAACGCATTGCTGGCACATACAAAATAACTATACGGGCTTCAGGGAACCAAAGTGTTGTTACTGAAACAGCCACTTCGAAACTGGAAAGTCGAAATCGCTACCCATGAACTTCCAGACGATGCCTTCTGTATTAGTTTGTACAGTTGAGTATCCAGATCCTGTTCTTTAAGGCCTTGGAGCAAGGCACTTGGGATCACGCCCGTACTTGAGACAATGATAGGTATGGTCTCTACCCGTTCTAAATGCCATTGTCTTTTGATAGGGCCGACCTACTCGCTATATTTGCTTTATTGTTATTATTATTATTATTATGTACATGTGGTACCGTACCAGTATTAAGTCTTGGAAGTAGTTTTCCATGGTTTTCCCACTTCTACCCCAGGCAAATGCCGGGATGGTTCCTAACTTGAGGCCACGGCCGCCTTCTTCCCAATCCTCACCTGAATTAAAAATTCCCACACTACCCACACCCAACTACATGGGCCTTAGTGACCGAAATTGCCAAGCCCCTCAAAGAAAACATCAAGTATTTTACTTCCGTCTTAAATACTAGTTCTGAACAGACCACGGAATGTCGGAATTTTGTCACCCTGTAATTCATTAACGTACCGGACGCCAATTACACACCTGGGTTGATTATCGAAATTATTTTATACTTACTCTTACAAAGCAGGCTACACAATACTACCGGTCCTAACGTCCCAAGCCATTGCGTGGAATTTCAACAACAAAAAGAACAACAGCATTACAAACTTTTTTACGAGATGGGTATCGCTATGCTCATAACAGCTAATACCACCCCTCAACCGGTAAGGTCAATGCTCCGATTACGTAAGAACTTCCCCTCCACGCATCGTCCCACCTCACTGCGCCTCGCCACGCCTCGCTTTCCCCAGACAGCCGCGCCACCTTCTTTTTGAAGAGTTCCTGAAAACCTAAAAACATTCACTTTTTAAGGATTAATTCTCAATTAAAAGATAGGTGACAAATTTTTTACCTAGGAAGCTAAGAATAGTCTCTTCTATCACCCATGTAACGGACTTCCATTATATCAAATACACCCTGTATATATACTTATAACACCACATACTTCAACACTCGACTACAGCGATTGAAATTCGTTGTCCTTGATCCGTGGTAGAGTCTATTGTCTATTGTTGTTGTTTTTGTTGATGATTCTTTAGGGGTATTTGGGCATCAAAGTCTTGTAGCCTCGTGTACTTGGGTGTGTGTAGTAGTTGTCTTATTACCTGTGTCACTGTGATGTCAGTATGCTTACTAGTGTTTGTACTTTTATACGAGGAAAGATTTGGGTAGGGAGCTGTTGTTCTTGTTTCATTTGAGATGCATGGACATCATAGTCATTTAGCCCCGTGTACTTGGGTGAGTGTTGAATTTTGTGTGATAACCTGTGTTATTGAATGGCTGTATTAGTGTGTGTATATATAATTCAGATGAGGATTCATTCAAAGTATAATATCTGTATAGCATGTTGTACTTCAACAATCTTCTTCAACCAATATTCAATTATACTCCTTGAAATGGAGAAAAAGTAATAACTGTACCCATGCATTTAGGAGAAAGTAGGCTATATGTTCTTTACTTAACATCTTGTATTAATGTAAAATACATCACTTTTAATAGTTCCAATTTTACCAATGCTATCACTTCTATTTTTGACAACATTTTTAGCGGATTGCATTTCTTCATTTAACTCCTTTGTTAAATTGTCCGCATAGTCCTCTCTCACAGCGTCTGTACCGGCTTCAGCATGGTTAACTGTTTAACCCTACGTTCCCCTGCATTATTATGGTCATCCTTGTCTAAGGTTAATGCTAAGCTATCAGCATATCTTGCTTCTTTTCGGGGTTTAAAACATTAAACATTCGCCTGTTGTGTGTATCATGGGTACCATCGGCTAGAGCTTTCCACTGAGAGCTAACAGTTATGAGAGCCATTTTAGTTGA
Source organism: Meconema thalassinum (assembly GCA_946902985.2). Taxonomy (NCBI): domain Eukaryota; kingdom Metazoa; phylum Arthropoda; class Insecta; order Orthoptera; family Tettigoniidae; genus Meconema; species Meconema thalassinum. Next base: position 813,920,230 of record OX336389.2, on the reverse strand, counting down.
AAGCTTTATCTCTTTTAATAATTTGTCCACATACTTCTTACTGACAGCGTCTGTGTTGTCTTTAACAGGGGCTAACAGTTTAATCCTACGATCTCCTGCATTAATGTGGCCATCTTTGTTTAAGGTTAATGTATTAGATGCTAAGCTATCAGCATAAGCCTTGGTGCATGCATCCTGCTTTTTTACGGGGTCCAAACCTTAAAAATTCGCCATTTGCGCATCATAAGTATCATTGGCTAGAGCTTTCCACTGATAGCTAACAGCTTTGAGAACCTTTTCAGTTGAAAGATACATCTCTTTTGACACAGCGTCTTCATAGTCCTTTCACACAGCATCTGTGTTGTCTTTAGCAAGGGCTAGCAGTTCTATCCGTCGTGTTTTAGCGTTAATACGTTTGTCATTTTCTTCTCTCGTTGTAGCGGATTCTACAAATTTATCGACATAGCCCTTAGTAGTGGCATCCCGTATATTGACAGGTCCCGACATGTTATCAATGCGTTTTTCCTGGTCATCGCAGTTACCTTCAGATGATATTAACCAGCTGCCCTTGTGAGCTGTTGGGGGCGATGCTACAGACCAGGTGCTCTCAGAGGCAGTTCAGAGTGAAGCAGCAGCATGTCTTCGTTTTCTTTTTGCTGTTAACGGTCTTGCAAACCCGTCCATATTTCCACTCTCTATAGAAGGAACCATGCAAATTCTCAAACAGACAAAATAGTTACCTATCAACGACGTTAGAGCCTGTATTTCGAAACACAGCCATGTGCAGCGTCACGGTTCACTGTTTCCCTCAATTATTCATTGTCTCATTGCAGGACCGTAAGGCTGTAGTAAAACAAACCTTTTAAATTCACTAATCACTGCTCCTAACGGTGTTCGATTTCAAAACATTTACATTTTTGCAAATTCGCTCTATCTACCAATGTACTTGTACTTAGAACAGGTGATGTCTGAGCTGCAGAAAGAAAACATGGGCTACTTTGTTTTCTCAGCACACGTGGAGGTTATAACGCGCGATGAGGTGCGGCCTGATTCGCTCAAGTTTTTTGATGACGGAGCTAGAGAGCAACAGATATCATTCAAGCCTATTTCAGCATGGGGAGACATAAAATTGCGGATTGTTTTTATTTCTGTCAGACTTATTCCAGAATGCTGAAACAACTGATTCGCGACAATGATAACCTTATTGTTTTATTTCGTCAAGATGAACGAAACATGCGCCACGTTTTCGATGACCACGTCAATCCGAATATGAGCTTTGCAGTCTTCACAGAGATGTGCAAGGCTTGTTGGTCCGAGCACCAGCATGGTTGCCTTGTGGTAGATAACCATAGCGAAATTCATAAGGGTCACTATTGTAAGTGTTTCGACCACTTTATTCTGCTACATAGAGATGCAGGAAACACAGCTGAAGTATATTATTCGCTTTTGAAGAAATATTCGAAACAAGTTCATAGATCTCAAACGCATGCAGGCGGAGGACCAGCATTTTATAGATAAATATCTAAGACCGCCTCTGGAAGCATTGCCAAAATCTCCACCTCAGCCCAAAGCAGAGCCTAAGCCTGAAAAGATAGAGCTCGAGATTGAGTCTATGGCTGAAGACTCCGAATCTGAATAACAGGAAGAAGTATTTTCACCTCTGCACACCCTGTCATCCGCCGGTCAAACAAAACTCATGAGCACGCTAGAATACCATGCTAAGTTTAGGGCTTTGCTTAAAAGTACCTATGGAAACAAAATTTCTCCTTTCCTCGAACAGCGTTTTACAAATAAATCCGACACAACCTATGGCGTTCGTTATGTTAAGATGAGTTTTCGCATTGGTGACTCAAAAATGCGACAAACTGATAAACCGATCACAGTAAATGGAGTTCTAAAGCCCCTGTTATCTAGAGCGCCAGACTCAGATGATAACACTAAAGATGACTTGATTAAATACAAAAACAACTTTATATCTACTAGCGCACATCGCCGGAATTATAATTCATCAGAGCCAGTTAATGCAAATAAGAGCATTAAATATAGGACCATTATCGCTAAATCATCTCCAAGCAGTGCACGCTCGGCTTCAACTTAGGCATTGTACTAAAAGAATTAAAGACACACGTCGACATCTCTTATTGGAATAACCCCAATAACCTAGTCAATCGCTTGGAGCTCTTAAAGGCATCTCAAGAGGGTGGGCACACGAGGCATGAAGCTCATATCCAAGAGATAGAAGAGGAGCTTCGTCGTGCAAAAATCATTGTTTAAGCCCTCACCAATCAAGGTGGGAATAGCTCGCGAGTTGCGCAGCCCTGCCAGGCATAACTGTGAGCGACTCAATGTTCTTTCACGTGGCGTGGACGAACTCTGGCAATCCGACCTCGTTGAAAAAGAACCATGTGCTAAAACTTAGAACGGTATCAAGTACATGCTCACTGTCATTGATATTTACTCAAAAATAGCATTTATAGAAGCTGTGATTAATAAAACCGGGCAAAGAATGACCGAGGCGTTTAAACGCATCGCTCAGAGTTCAGGGCACAAACCCAAGCTTCTAGAATCAGACCAGCTTTTTAGAAAGGATTTCTCTACCAATTTACAGTCTTTAGGCTTAAGTATTACACCACGTACAACAACGTAAAAGCAAATGTTGTATAGCGTTTCAATCAAACGTTAAAAACACGCATGTGGCGAGAGTTTACAGCGCAGGGGTCCTATCGCTAGGTTGATTCAATAGCAGAGCTGGTAACACGTTACAACGATACCAAACACAGGACCATTGGCACAACGCATCGTCTCGTAACAAAAAGATATTCCACGGCTGGATAGACTCCTTAATCCTATCAAAACAGCCGATTCTAGACGCCATCGCCTTAAAATAGTCAACCACGTTCGCATCAGTAAACACAAGTCCTCTTTCGACAAAGAATATAGCCACTGCAAAGGTTTTACGTAAGAAAGACAAAAATGTCTATGTAAGTTGGTTGGGTTTTAGCTCAGCATTCAATTCCCGGAACGATGTAAAGGATCTAGTTTGAGTCAGTAGTGCTTGTGAACACAGCAAAAAGTACCTCTGTTAAATTAACATTGTAAACGAGACGAAAAAACGGACGACAAATGATATGAATTGTTTAAGGCTAAAGAATGCGAGAATGCTTTAAAAAGCATTGAACATATCATCGATGAACAGACAAGGAATAAGGAATTCAGAAAATATACAGTCAAAGAGTTACACACACTTGTGTCTTGCTTAACAATACAAGGGCAATTAATAATGAAATTGTGGATTTATCATCAAAAATTATAGGGAGTTTGGAGAATGTAGGCAATCGTCTTCACCAAAATATTGACTAAATCTTCTCCCTACATAGAAACACTGAAATATATGGACATGATGGATGATTTAAATGATCTGAACAAACTGGGACAGGCTTCAGGTCTGGAATTGCGACGACTTTGAAACCTTCCTCTATACCGCCCATTTCCAATTTCAAAACTGCATAAATTTGAAACGAAATATGGTGTCCGCATCATTTGTCGGTGTGATGAGTTTTCCGTTTTCCCTCCTGCACGTTTTGGCTTGCTATCACCAGCAACAATTGAATCATTAAATAGACGAGGTCTCGTTTTAAAATATCGAGGCACTCAGAACGGAATACCCTTGGTACAATTCGAAGAAAAAGGCATATAACAAAGAAACATGCAACTCCAAACAGCATTATTAACAACATTTATAAGTCGTGAGTCTTCAAAATAGAAATTAAAAAAACAAAGTTATATCACTTTTCTTGTAAGGAGGGAGGTCTATGCACTGCTGTTCAATGCATTGCATGTACTGTATGTGTTTGACCAGAGTTTTAGTCTCATATGAGCAAACACCACAGGGATCAATCATAAACGTTCTTTATTTTTAAACATGTTACAACCCTAGCTCTGACAAATGTTGCGTAATGTCCAAGAGCAAACTTGCTTATATTTTCAGACTTGGTCACTCTCTTGTCATCATCTCGATTCAGAGCAATCTTGTGCAAGCGGTCGGTAGTTACACGGTGCAACCTGGACCTGAAAACGTTCATCGACACTCGTAACATTGAGCCTTCAAATTGACATCGTTCAATGTCCTAGAGTCAAATGCGTTTTTCAACAACACTTCGTGTAACTCCCTTAATTTGTTTTACCATTTATTTGTTCGCCATGTCCAAAGCATAAATCTTTGGTCGAAGTCCCATAAATTTCCGAACGAGCTGTCCACAAGCTTCGTCTTTACACTTGTGTCTAAACACTCATTCAAGTTAGCGCTCGTCAAGGTCTGGTAAACATCATCAGTCGTTAACACATGTATAAATTCGTCAGTGTCCATGTATATTAAATTCAACATTTCGCTGCCATACGACGGAAGCAAAACGTCATAGTGGTTAGCGTTTTGGATAAATCCAGAACAGACATACACTGGTTTGTCTAAATATTGTGAACGCTTTTCTTTATGAAAAGCCACAATATTAGGTCCGAAGATCTTTCTATCAACAATATTAGGTTTTGACACAAGTTTCTCAAGCTGTTTCGCTGTTGTTACGAGATGAATGTCTAAGCGATTTCGAACGTTTTCCATGGTCTTTCCGAATATAGCATTATTAAGAAGCATGCATAAGTCCTTCGGAAAGTCGTACTTAGCTTGTTTCCTGAGTTTAGTGTTGAAGTTCACATAGGCCTAACTCTTTAACCAACGACATTGAGCAAATCTTAACACACGATGCACCTTCTTTACCACCAAACCATGTTCTATTGCCTGTTTTAAAGACATGTAATGGACAATAGAGTGTTCGCGGCTTCCGAGATGTAATAACAATTTCTCCACAACAAAAGACTCGCGTGGTTTTCCTCTTTCAGCAAGAAACTGAATATCGTTATGTAGGTCGTGGAGTTCGGCCGGGTAGTCGATATCCACCTTGAAAAATTAGCCATGGGAATCATCTTGACTGAGTTCCTCAATGTCTGGAGGGATCCAGCAAAATCCACCGTAAGGAAGTGGAAAGGACATGGCAAACAATTTTTGTGTCCTAATCATGCGATTGAAGTTTGAATACTACATCTACACAATAATCTTAATTTAATAGTAGCCTACATAATCCTAAGACCTATGTACAATAGGGTGGAGCGTAGGTATAGGGCAAACAATAGTTTTCTGTGTTACTCATTCTAATAGTGATTAAAATTTGTCTTTTTATGTGAGAAGTTATTCTACAAAGTTTTATTGTGATGGAACCACATCTTGAGGTGCCGCAAAAGCCTTGAACATAATTTTTTGTCTTTATTTTTTGAAATGTTCTAGATTTTTTTTATTTTATTGTTGTTTTTTTGTGTTTATTATTTCAATTTCATCAAATCTACGCCTAAAATAATGCAGAAAATTAAAATTTGTTGTCCATCATAATTGTATAGGCCCACTTACTATGTATTAAAACATGAATGAATAAAGGTTTTTCTTAAAAAAAAACTTTTTTGGCTTTGTTACAGTAAGATAGGGGCAGATATGATATTGAAATGATTTTTTCTTTGACAAAAACTTATTTAAGGTACTTAGAATGTCTCCTTTCATTTTTATAATACAGTGAAAATATTGAACCAAATCAGAGAGTAGAAAAGGTACTTAACCTAAGCAATAAAGTCATAACCATTGTGATAAGAACACACATTTATTCATAAAATGCAAATAATAGAAAAATAAAACATTGTAACAAAGATAAATCAATACTCAATGTTCTCAAATACATTTTAGGTAAAGTGTTTCTTTGTTTCAAATTTTGGCATCATCTTGTGTGAAGCAATTCTGGCTTTGACAAATCAATGTCTTTCTTCTAGACCACAAACACAGAGTGATGATTCTGTTACAAGCTTGATTACTCTTTCCACTGCTTGTGTATGACAGGGAAAATGTGGAAAATCAATAGAATGCATCAGGCCATCTTCTCTTGCTTCACTTATATACTTGGCTAAGTCCTCATCAGTTACGTGCTTTGTCATCGATGGTTCCGTGATTGTTACATCAGCCCAATTGATCATGTCGATGTAATCTTCAGCTTTGAAGTTTAGTTTAGGTCTCACAAACTTCCGTACCTCATTGTTCTGTTCGGACCTTGCCTTCAAAAGTCGTCGGAGGCCTAACTCTCTTATGTGTTTTCTCTCAACATACAGACAAGCATGTTTTCAGGGTGAGCATAGTAGCCATTTCTTTGAATAACCGGGTCGATTACTTTCAGATGTTCGTTGCAATGGAAACGTGAAAACGAAATCAGTCTCCAGAAGTGTTTGGCTCCATTTACACAAAAGGGCTTCAGCTTAATGTAAAACCAGATGGGTGCATACACCTTAACTACATACTCTGTTAAGGTTTTCAGGTTTTCTGAAGGGTTCTCTGTTCCAATGTCAGCCATCGTGAATGTGCCAACTTTCCTGGTTTCTTCATGGCTAGATCAGGGAGGCAGATTCCACTCGAGATTGATTTACACATTCCAAGTAAATACTTTTGATCGATACTTAGATCTTGTTTCATTATGAGGTCTGGAAAGTTGTCCTCAATCGGTGAGTAAGTAATTACTGGAAGATCATAAAAAATTTCAAGTGGTTTGCCTAATACTCCCCCGAACAAATTAGGTCCTTTTGTATGTCCTCCCAATGCACAAAACAGGTGGCGCAACGGCAACTCGTTGCAATGAAATAACCATATTAGCCACTGCAAAGACTTATGAATGTTCTTTTCTAATAGAGCGATAACACGATTATAAGCTCCAATGTTTGTAGTAGCGTCATCACATCGAATTGCAGTTACACTGTTCAAGTTCAAATCACAGTTACTATTGAAATACTCAATAATACTATCTTTGATGCCTTTACCCGTACCGGAGGCAGGAGCAACGTGCGCCAGAAAGGGAGAACCAGGCTCTTCAACTAACGTAACGTGTTCTTCAACAACAGTCTTTCTCTAAAATTTGTTCCCTTCTTTCTCTTTTACAATTGTCTTATCCTTTCTGACATCAAAAAACAACCCTTTGTTTTCTCCGACTTGATTGTTGACACTGGTTGCAACTGCTTTTTTTCGATTACTGGCTCTAGCTTTTCGAATTTTCAACCTGTCAATGACATTAGCTTTATTCTCCTCAGAAATTATTCCCACATCTTTAAGAACGGCACTTGCTATGTCTGCTGCAACCCAGTCTGAAACCCCAGTTCTGTTAGTTAGTGCATCTTAATCATCTTAAACTGCCATTTTTAAGCAGAAATTGAAAAATACAACAATATTTTTTGAATTCCAAATGTATTGAAATTTCTTAAATTTCACTAAAAATCATAATTTCTAATCCTTTGCGGCACCTCTTACCCTACTCCAATCGTGTTCAAACTTTACAATTCATTTAATAATAGCAAAAGGCAACTTTTTGTCACTATTACGTATTGAAATTGAAAACAATATGTTTTCGTTCCACCCTAATGTACAATTCCATCATGGCGACCATCCGAAATATTTAGACGGTTCACAATATCTACGAATCTATTACAGCAAACAAACTGAAATTTTGTACGCGGATAGAGGCAGTTAACATAAGTAGGCTATGCATAAAGAAGCTGCATAGTTCTTCACGGAACTACTTGTTATTTCTCGTATCTTATTCAGGTGATTAAACAGATGTTTCGTGTGATGGGCTATGATAACAACCATTGTCTAATGGCACTAAATTCTGTAGCTTAATTTTCTTAAATCATAGAAGAAGTACATTTCAGTTCTTTTAAATTAATTACCGTGGTTCTTTACAGAATGATGCCGTCTCGTGGAAGAAGTCACCAATATTTAAAGCTATGATATGCTAGCACATAACTGCTCATTGTAATGATATTAGTAAAGACATAGGTCGTTAACCAAAAGTAATTTAGCATATCACAAGGAAAATTCTCATTATAGTCAGCAGAGTTTTAATGGAAAAGACCAGTGGAATAAATGAAATTGGGCTATTTAGTTCTTCACGGTACTACTTGTTTATTGATTTCATAAGGGTACTCAGTAATTCAGCGAGACAATCAGTCACTCATGCAGACGTTTATTTACAGAATTTACTGTTTGTGAATAACTTGAATTTCCGGAAAGGATATTTCTGGGCATCCCTTGGCAGTGTGTTCCATAACCACGATGAGCAGCAGCCGATACACACTCTTCTTAAGAGCCCACTCAGATCGTGTGGCCATGTAAAGAGAATGGGGTAGGATAGATTACCTAATAGGTTAATGAGTTCGGCTGTAGAGGGTAAGAGAAGTAGAAGTAGACCTAGGAGGCGATGGTTGGATTCAGATTTCAAAGTGAGAGGGAAGCCATAGTGCTAACAGTGACAGTAAATTCAACTTCTGCAGCCCCTTGTCTATCCTAACCTACTGTTTGTATATTCTTCGCTTTGCACAGTACCGTGTGTTTTTCTCCCCAAGCAGAACACATCTCCAACTCCTTTCAACTGCTCAAATTTTATTCTTATGTTAATTCTTGTATTTGATGCCTTCAGCTCTATTCCGTTATATTTCATTTTAGTTACGTTCTCATTCATTCACAAGAATTGTACCTGTACGAAACTCTTTCATATAATCTTCTGAGTCAATTTAAATGACAATTTTGTCTACAAATTTTAAGTATATCATCTTTTGACCGCCAAATTCCATTGCCACAAATTGTTCACTAATTTAATGAGCTCCAGATCACCATAACTGTGTTTAAGTGTGGTCGGCAACCATCCTGTTGTTGTAATTATTTAATCAATCGTTTACGATAAATGCACAACATGACCACCAGCATCGTGTTATATTCAGAGATCTATACTTGTCAGATATAGTTGGTTGCTTTGTTCGCAACTGTTTGTGATCAGCAGGGGGAATTTTCAAGAATTAAGTTAGGGGTAGGTACCATGAAAGTGGGAATGATGTAACATGTGGTCCATGTAGGGCTTCAAAACTCGGATCTCTTCTTTAGCGTGGCTAGGTTTTCATGTACTGTATATGGAGATGGGAGATGGCAATGTTGGAACGATATATGTGAATCAGGTGTCACATTTTGATGCAGATTGAGTGAAGACGTTTCTGATGAAGTTGAGTACGAAGAAGAAAATAAGTTCAGTGAACCACCTTTCTTCGAAAGCAGAATTTTCACAGAAGCGCGGAGCAGATTCTGTACAGTATAATATTATAGGCATTCTTAAAGTGGCGCTGTACATTAATGATCTACAGACGTCAGGATGAAACTATCGAGCTTTGTGTGTTGAAAAAAATGCCTGAGGGATAAGCAACATTACTGGTGGGCCAGCAGAGAAGAAACACGCTTTCGTCTCGATGTGCAGTGAAGCTTAAATGTTACAGGGAAGATAGAGGTGGTCTGATTTGTCACTCGAATTGTGGCGCACATTCTCTGAGAGGTCGTTTTGTGATCCTTTTTCGATACACTGCCCACCAATACTGTAAACCTTAAGTTGCTTCTTCAAATATTCGGTTAAACTCAGCTGTGGTTACCAATCGCGCACTCTAGCTCCTAGTCGGACTGAGGGCTCGCCATTGATAAATATTGTGAGTAGATACTACCGTAATTGGAAGTCAACCTTAACAGGGAGACTATATTTTGTTACACCTTTGTACTCAATAAGCTCAAAAATACTTTGGGTTTTGTCATTATATCGCGCCTTTTTAAAGCGTGGTGGTGTTTGTTCTTTTGCAGGACGTAATATCTAGATCACCCACCACTTCACAGCGGACCACAAATAAGTCATATTTAATACACCTATTTTACCAATTAGTTGCTCTCATTGCAGAGGTAAATATTGGCCGTACAAGCAATTACCTCAAAACCTACCTCAACTCCAATATCTTGGAGGTACCATATATAACACATGACAACAAGAATTATGAGTCTGGGTTCTGTAACTCTGATTGTGATTTTTCATGCCTAACTAATGAAAGAAAAAATAGTTTTACATAATAAAGTTTGCTTTTGGAGCTACCACAACAAAAGTTCAAATTTGATTTAAATTCTCTATTGTTATATTTTCAAACGAAAACAAACGTTAATTTATATGTTTACATCGCGTTTATTTAAAAATCATAGTTGTCATTAACCTACAAATAAAAAACAATACAAACAAGTTAAAAATGAATATTTCTGATACTTCTTCTGTGTGGTTACGATAGTTCTCATATAGGGCCCCAAATGTAATCACCCATCAAGTTCTTATTACATTGTCCTTGATAAAGTTGCTAAAAGTCCAACACGTCTTGGCGAAAACGTGTCCCTTGCTGTTCTGAATATACCCCCAAGTTATCTTCAAATTAGTCCAAGTGAGCATGTAACATGTGTAATTTAAGGGATATTCTGCAACCTGTGAGTTTTAAGTTCTAAAGCTTAGTGGAAAATTAATAAGCTATTTGTAATTCTCAGCTTTCTTATTTCCAAGGAAGCCATGGATCACTGCTTTGAGGCCGTGCCATGTATGTTTTTCGTGGGTGTTGAGTAATTGTGGAAATTCTTCACTGGCCATTAATTTCTTTATTTGAAGACCGACAAGAATACCAGCTTAATTTTAGCTTGTGACAATTTAGGGAAAAAAGTATTTAAATATTGAAAACCCTCAGAATCTTGACATGTTCAAAGCCTTTTACCGTTTGCTGACTTGTATAATTTAAGGGCAACGCCGCCTCCTTCCTCACCCTACCCGTAATCTCAAGTACACAATAAAACAGACACCTATGAAATTCCAGTCATATTGTAGATAACTCAAACACCCGTTTGCACATCAAAGTACACGAGCCTGATGATCGCGATGTAAAATGCCCCTGAATGAAATTACAACAACCTACTTCGAAATTTGCATGGCGTGTCAATTGTAAAATTCAAGACCATCGGTCCTCGACCGGCACCAACTGAAACACCCTAAGTCTTGGGACTAACTTGCTTGACTTGTTCTAGACAAGGTAAACCATGGCTATTGTTAAGCGCATATTTTTAGTAAAATCAACAAACGAATAACAAAAGAAGTTATTTTGCTAAGACAGATTGCACGTATCGATGTGTATTGTTCCAGCATGTCGTGACTACCAAAGTTAAGAGTCTATCTAGCAGTTAGATTTATTTCCGGCCCATACATGCTATGTAAAATTTACCATAGAAACAATACATAAGATATAATGATTATTATTTTTTATTTCAAGTTTCGTAAATTGGTAATGCAGACAGCAAGATGAAACTAACGAAAAGGCTCTGTTTTACACACTATATCGATCATTCTCAATATTCTGTGACAGTAGTGATGATTGTTGATTTAAGGGACGAAGCATGCAGGTATCTGTCCAAGAGAAACATTTTGCAAAACATACTCCTACCGTTTCGTACATATTTCAAAGGAAGCCTATTTTAATGTATTTTATGAGTAATTGTATATTTTAATCAGTCTCTTTGTTCAGCTAGTAGCTGACTTACGCAATGGAAATTCAGATGGCCGCCATTTGCTTCGCTAATATAGCAATAGTTAAGGTTTTTTACGAGAAGAGGTCTACCCATGTAACAAGTTGTATTCAATTTGGTTCAAGCATTTAAAAAATTGCATTGGGGACATAAATATAAATAGACGGACGGACACACAGATACATATTAACCTCGATTGATATATGAAGCCTATTTAATGTTTAAGAAAATAACCTAATTAGAATACATTTCTCTATTCCACTACTATAGTGTTATAATCGCCATCACTATGCCTTGGTATAATAAGTTCTAGCAAAACCTGGATCAGTGCACAACATTCATTAATGACAAGTATTCGTGTACATTAGCCCTACAGCACCGTCATGCTCGTCATGTCACGCACCATGACTATATAGGACTGAGCTGGATAAAATGATTGAGTCCCAGGGGTGAGAACGACTATCCTGAGTGTGATTTATTCTCAGGATTTTCCCCAATCCTTCTAGAAAAATGAGAAGAATGTACCTCATTTTAAGGTCCGAGGAACCTACCGCAATTTTAAATACTAAATATACAATTTTATTCACCTCAAGTACACCGATTGCCCGCTGATGAAAAGGAAATTATTTCCTAGTTCAACATGCATTGGATATTTAAATTACCTACCTTCCAACTAAATGTCTTGTAAGATTTGTAAATTACAAGACCTCCATATGTCATCAATGAGGTTGTGAAAATCTTACCCTTGGCTTTCTCCTTAAGTTGATTTCTTTTTTTATTTCTGCTTTACCGGCTCAACTGCCAGTAATCAAAATAATGCGTACGAGCACTGGCACACGTACAAAAGATCGAGATACTTTGAAAATCAAACTGCCTTTATTCTGCATCAAATGCCTGTACTTCCGTTCAGCGCCTCAAGTCAAGGATTCAAATCATCCTATAAAAATTCACTGCCGGACTCTGACCCTCAGACTATTTGAATACACAATATATTCAAATACTTCCGTTTATTCCGGCTGGCGACATGCGGTAAACTGACTCACTTTTCCTCCGGGATAACTTAAGGTCTCTTCCCTCTTTCTTTAAGCATGTATTACGCTGAATTATAATTCACGCTTCTGTTATCTAAATAAATATTCACAGCGATTATTTTAGACAGTTAACACTTGCGAAGACTGTTAATGTTTCGAACCTCAAGATGAGTACGCCTTCTTAAATTCATGGGTTTGATTGTTGCTGTAGATTCACGTAGGAGCTCTCAGATATCGTGGTTAAGTGTATACAAGGGAGTGTGAGGGGTTTGTCTGATAGCTTGTCTCATTGTGATGGCTGCAATAATGTGTGTACCGTACTTGTAATTATGGCTAGGATTGGGCAGGAGGTGGCCGTGGCTTTAAGTTAAGACCATCCTTACATAAATTTAGAGTATAAGTGGGAACCACGGAGAACCACTTCTAGGATGGTTGAGGTGGGAATCAAACCCACCGCTTCTCAGTTCTGCCTCACGATGCTGAATGTACCACGCTACAATCCTCAGATCAGAGCTATATTTCTTTGTAGTGCCCGGAATCGAAACCGGACTTTGAGAATGATATCCTAGAATGGTAGCCAATGCCGCATGCGGGGCTAATAGGTTTGATAGTTGTTTGGTTGGTACATTGCTGTAATGATATTATGTTCCCAACTGCGGGTAACATACGCCAGTGGACCGTCCTAATCCATAATTGCTAATTCTCAAAGCACTCTGCAAATGTACACAACACTAGACTATATGAAGAACACTGTAAAGAATAGAATTTCATTTGTTCATCAAAAAGTTAGAGCTACCTACAATGGTGTATGGAGAGTGCACGAATATTTTGTATCGCATAGCTACTAGAAGGTCCAACAGTCTTGGTTTGTGATAAATGTTTCCTTTATTAATATAGTGACGGTTATTCATTGTTGTTGGTGGTGGTGCTTTGCAACATTGTGGTCATGTAGTCTCGTGAGTTTGGGTGTGCGTGTTTGTGTGAAAACCTGTGTTATTGTGATGGCTGCACTAGTGTGTGTATTTGTATATTGAGGATAGGATTGAGAAGGAGGGGGCCTTGGCCTTGAGTTGGGAAACATCCCAGCGTTTGCGTGGAGTAGGAATGGGGAAACCACTGAAAACCACTTCCAGGGTGGCTGAGGTGGGAATTGAACCGTCCTCTTCTCAGTTTTGCCTCACGAGGCTGAATGTACCCCGTTTCATCCTTCACAACAGGATTACAATTTCTTGGCAGACCAGGTATTGAACCCGGACCTGCGGGGCGTCAGTCAAGAACGCTAGCCGCTACACTGACGGTTATTCAAGTAGTGTTCAGTACACAAACCAAAGAAAAAGGTGGAACATACAGTACATTTCAGTTATCAGAAGTACACGGAAAAGATAACCAAGGTACCTTGACCTCAAATCATCTAACATCAAGAAGATGATTTCGTCTATAATTATGTAAATCTGCCACGGTTTGGATATATGAATTCTGTCCAAGACGAGGGGATGAAACCATCTGTTGGAATACCCATATGACAATATTTTCGTGATTTTCTTGAGAATATTAATCTCTATATATATAAAAATGAAAGTTTGTCTGTTTTTTCTGAATTTCCACGGAAATTTGCGATATTTGCGCGTTTCAGACTGTTTTATGATGGATGCGCGCAAAAATAAATTTTTTGTCTGTTTGTTTGTTTGTTTGTTTGTTTGTTTGTTTGTTTGTTTGTTTGTCTGTGGACAATATTTTGTGTCCTCATAACTCGAGAACGGCTGGGTGGATTAACGTAAAATATGATGCAGATATCCATCAGAGGCACGACACTAATCATTGATGTAACTCTTCTCCGTACCTCTCATAACAGGGGGCCTACCCCCTTAAAATTCAAGCTGAAATAAGCGTAGAAGGGTGAGACAAAGCTCATTTTCAGCCCCTCAATGTAAGAAACGAAACTCGGGGGCCCTAAAAGAACCCCGAAAACCACATTTTAAGTCCCTAAAACCAACATTGTTCGAGATATTCCCAAAAAGCTAATTTCATTTAATAAATTAATGAAGGAATGCATGCCGGTAACAATGCCAACAGAATCTCAGAGGTCCATCTATTTCTGTAAGACGCAATGCAATTCCATTTATTATATTACTGTGAAGGTTTTAAAACGACAATAAGGTTATAACGGATCCAAATTAAGCTGAAATATTCATCAATACATATAATGCGCTTAAGGGGTCAAGGGGTACTCTAGAATTTTTAACGCGATTTACATGTGCGGGTATGGTACGAAGGTCTATTATATTCCCATCCCTATATTGTTATATTATTATTATTACTATTATTTTAATTATTATCATTATTATGGCGTACAACGACGAGACAAACTCATTTTCAAACCCTTGGTGTCAGAAACGAAACTCGGGGCCCCTCAAGAGCCGTAAAGGGTCCCCAAAAAATATATGTTAAGGCTCTAAACCCAACAGTTTCTTAGATATTCCCAGAAAACGAATTTCATTTAATAAACTAAAGAAGGAATGCAAGCCACTAACCATGACAAAAGTATCTCAAGAGGTGACATCCAACTTTCCATCTATTTCTGGAATAAGTAATGCCACTCCATTTATTACATTTCTGTGAAAGGTTGCAAATGGCTATAAGGTTATCACGGAACCAACTAAAACTGTAAAATTCATCAATGCGTTTAAGGGGTTCAAGGAGTACCCTAGATTTTTTTCACATGACTTACACGTGCGATATGCCGTACAGAAGGTCTATTATATCTCCAGACAGCAACATTATTTTCAAAAATTCCTGATTTGAAATAGTAGTCTGTATTTTGCTGATTTTAGGAATTTGGGCCATTGGAGGCTAAAGAAAACTGAATTTTCATGCACCACAAGCCTTTATAATTTATAAAAGGGGTCTTCCTGTAGTTGGACACTTGACACAACGGTTAGGGTCAGTTCGTATGTGACGTGTATTGCGATTCGTCTACGAGGTTTTCAATTTTATTTTCATGCCATGAAGAACACGTTAGGTAAATTTAGTTTGAGAGCACATTTTAGCTAATCATTTTTCTTTGCCAACAAACAGGTTCCAAGCCCCTGAACCTTGCAACAGTAGATCAATTGGTAACATCTGGTTATTAATACCGAAGACCGTTCGAAGAATGGGTACTTCTGCTAGTTCAAGTATATACACAACTGGGGTATAATAATATAGTTCCATGCACGTACGCAATAATTGGAATAGAGATGACGCTCTTCAATTTGCATAGGGACATGTGGTAAATATGTAGCAACATGGAAATATGTTTCGAAGTTTAATCAAGACCATACATTGGAAGTTACAGTAAAATAACTAATCAAGAACGCCATTCTGTCAATTGTTAGCAATGGTGATAGGAGGCGCGCTGTTGGGTCAATGGTGGTGGCCGCTCGGAGAGTGGCGGCACTTTGTTAAGTTACAGTAAAATAACTAATCAAGAACGCCATTCTGTCAATTGTTAGCAATGGTGATAGGAGGCGCGCTGTTGGGTCAATGGTGGTGGCCGCTCGGAGAGTGGCGGCACTTTGTTAATGAAGGAGTGTGTAAAGTTCTATCTCCGACCTGTTTCCGAAGCCACCTTGCCAGAATTCTTCCCCACACTACCCGTAACAAAGCCACAAATCTCAGTTGCACTGCCCTGCTCGCTAGGAGTCAGAGATAATATATGGATCATGCAAAATATTATGGTTTGAATCATCCTCATGGACATACAAGTTTTCAACACATAAAGTGGGATTATTAATACATTTCAAAGGTATGATTCGTAATAAACTGATTATTCCCACCAATTATCACTCGCGTTATTAGTTGTAATATTGTTGTGGGTAGTGCTAACTTGCTACTCCCATCTAGGGCCACCCTTGGATTTGACTGAAAAAAATGTCCCTCTGGCCCTGTATTTGTTTACATTTCCCCCAATGCTTTCCAGGTGTGTTGCCTTCCAAAGGATACCACTACAAGTGTATTCGCAACTTCCACTTCCATATAAGGTTACAAAACAAATCTAGGTGAGTGGGAAGCTAACGTACACCCAAGAAACACTAACCAATGTATGTCTTAATTTATAACACGTCCATTATTGCTTCCTAATTCTCACGCGTTTCCCAGAGCTCCACCGTGTGAAAATACGATCGAAAGTATATAACTGAACTCCTTTCCACAAAGCTTTCCCTTGCTTTCACCGGAACTTTCTCACGCGTGTTACATACGCATATTAGGCCTAATTGCGATTCCTCAGTGACACA
The DNA here is from genome assembly GCA_946902985.2 of Meconema thalassinum. Taxonomy (NCBI): domain Eukaryota; kingdom Metazoa; phylum Arthropoda; class Insecta; order Orthoptera; family Tettigoniidae; genus Meconema; species Meconema thalassinum. The sequence goes on along the minus strand of OX336389.2, from coordinate 813,903,461 downwards.
TTATAGCACAAAAATCTAGATCCACAAAAGTGGCAGTGGCAGAGTGTAGATTATGTTTCTCCTGCCATATCACAACTATTCCTTCTCAATCTTCCAAATGACTAATACTCCACATCTGCCGTCCATCTGGTGTCACAGAAACGAAGAGAAGAGAGAGGAAGAATATGATGATAATTATTAGTATTATTAGTCTATTATTACTAATTTTATTATTACTAGTATGTTATAATAATAATAATAATAATTATTATTATTATTATTATTATTACCGACAGTAGTGGCTACGCTGGCTAAAGCGCAGCATTAGGTCATGGGGCCAAGCTCTCTGCTGACTCGGTAGACGCGTGGGTTCGAGCCCCACCGTCGGCCGTCCTTGAAATGGTTTTCCGTGGTTTCCCATTTTCAACACCAGGCAAATGCTGGGACGGTACCTTCTGACAGGCCACGGCCGCTTCCTTCCACATCCTTGCCCAGTTTCATTCACCATCATTCATTTCATCTCTCATTAACTCCTCTCCTGAGGTTGGTGTCAGGAAGGGCATCCGGCCGTAAAAACCATCGCCACAAAGACTTCCATCGCATCTCATCCCCGACCCCGTTGGAAAAACGGGAATAATAAGGGGTAGTCATACATTATTATTATTATTATTATTAGTATTATTATTATTATTATTATTATCATAATTTGATAAAACGGCTAGAAAAATTTAAAAATATAGGTAAATCATTGATAATCGTAAACTTTAAAAAATATTCAGCAACTAAACCGGAATGTTTGTGGTTTAGATGGGGCGACACTTGGAAATCGTGGTTATGAACCCCATATGCTTTGATGTGGAGAAATTTGTCTGTTGACCTTGTGGTGTCTGTAGTGGTGTATGTATTTATAACTGAGGTTTGGATAGGGAAGGATGTTGCCGTGGACATAAATAAGGGAATAACGTGGTAATTGTCTGGGATAGAAATGGTAAACCGCGGAGAACCACTTCTAAGGTGGCTCACGTAGAAATCGAACACACCTCTTCAAAGTTTTGTCACACGAGGCAAATTTAACCCGTTCCAACCCTCACACGAGAATTAAATAAACCTAAATGTTAGAGGGGGAGAGTAGCTGTTGTTGTTGTTGTTGTTTGATGTGAGGAGCTTGGACATAATGTTCATTTATCACCTTGTACTTGGGTGAGTATGGAGTTTTGTCTCATAACCTGTGTTATTTTGGTGGCTGTATTAGTGAGTGTATTTGAAATTCTGGTAAGGTTTGGGAAGGAAGTGGCCGTGGCCTTAAGTTAAGAACCATCCCAGCATTTGCCTGGAGTTGAAGTGGGAAACCAAGGAATACAACCTCCAGGATGGCTGACGTGGGAATCAAACCCACCACTCCTCAGTTTTGTCTCATAAAGCTGAATGTAATCCAATTCAACTCTCAGACCAGAATTTAATTTCTTGGGAGAGCCGGGGATCGAACTCGGACATCCGTGACTTCAGCCAAGATTGCTAGCAGCAAAGTGGTCATTGTAGGGTGAGAAGTGACCTGTTGGTTTCTCCTCATCTAACGTGGGAATCCATCCCTCCCAGGAGTTAAGTTCACACTGGTTACCACTAGCACATTCCACTCGGTTAGCTGGAGTGAGCACTGTGTTATATCTTACGAACAGTCTGAGAAGGACGGCACAGGACAAAATGACGTCAAGCCCTTTGCTCTTTCACCTGCTGCCAGCAACGTGTTTGAAGGGGCGATGTGTCGTGTCCCGCCACGAGGATAAGTGCTTACAGTGCCTGGTGTTCAGTGCTAAGCCCACTTTTCCCTGCTTAAGGTATGTTTAATGATAGAGCGTACAGTCACTCGTCCTGCTAGAAGGACCTTCCGGAAGTACTTTTGTACACAGCGGTGCGTCCTTCCAGCAGGACTTGGGACCCTTATGGCAAATGTTTGAATTGGCCTTCCAGCAGGACGCGTCCTTCCGGCAGTACCTTGGGTAATCGAAGCGTAATAATAATGAAGATCTAATATTGGGCAAATAATAAAAGTCTGTAAATATTCTAAAACAGTGTAATATGACTCATATTGACTAATACACACATCAAAAAAAGTTTTGCATCACCTCGGTTCCAAGAGTTCCGGAACCTTTAAATACAAAGGGAATAGAGATCAACACAAACAACATTTCAGCTCGTTTTATTGCTCATGAGACCCACACATTGCATGTTGTACCATCATACAGCTAGACTTTCAGCATTTGTGGTCCAGATTGCAGTACACACCACTACCTCTAATACCCAGTAGCACGTCCTCTTGCATTGATGCATGCCTGTATTCGTCGTGGCATACTATCCACAAGTTCATCAAGACACTGTTGGTCCAAATTGTCCCACTCCTCAACGACAATTCGGCGTAAATCTCTCAGAGTGGTTGGTGGGTCAAGACGTCCATAAACAGCCCTTTTCAACATATCCCAGGCATGTTCGATAGGGTTCATGTCTGGCGAACATGCTGGACACTGTAGTCGAGCGATGTCGTTATCTTGAAGGAACGCATTCACAAGATGTGCACGATGAGGTCGAGAATTGTCGTCCATGAAGACAAATGCATCTCCAATATTCTGCCGATATGGGTGCACTATGGGTCGGAGGATGTCATTCAGGTATCGTAAAGCCGTTTCGGAGCCTTCCATGACCACCAGTGGCGTACGTCGGCCCCACATAATGCCACCCCAAAACATCAGGGAACCACCACCTTGCTGCACTCGCTGGACAGTGTGTCTAAGACGTTCAGCCTGACCAGGGTGCCTCCAAACACGTCTCCGACGATTGTCTGGTTGAAGGCATATGCGACACTCATCGGTGAAGAGAACGTGATGCCAATTCTGTGGGGTCCATTCAGCATGTTGTTGGGCCCATCTGTACCGCGCTGCATGGTGTCGGGGTTGCAAAGCTGGACCTCGCCATGGACGTCGGGAGTGAAGTTGCGCATCATGCAGCCTATTGCGCACAGTTTGAGTTGAAACACGACGTCCTGTGGCTGAACGAAACGCATTATTCAACATGGTGGCATTGCTGTCAGGGTTCCTCCGAGCGGCAATCCGTAAGTAGCGGTCATCCACTACAGTAGTAGCCCTTGGGCGGCCTGAGCGAGGCCTGTCATCGACAGTTCCTGTATCTCTGTACCTCCTCCATGTCCGAACAACATCGCTTTGGTTCACTCTGAGACGCCTGGAAACTTCCCTTGTTGAGAGCCCTTCTTGACACAAAGTAACAATGCGGACGCGATCGAACTGCGGTATTGACCTTCTAGGCATGGTAGAACTACAGACAACATGAGCAGCGTACCTTCGTCCTGGTGGAATGACTGGAACTGATCGGCTGTCGTACCCCCTCCGTCTAATAGGCCCTGCTCATGCATGGTTGTTTACATCTTTGAGCAGTTTTAGTGACATCTATGAACAGTCAAAGGGACTGTATCTTTGATACAATATACACAGTCAACGTCTATATGCCGGAGATCTGGGAACCGAGGTGATGCAAAACTTTTTTTGATGTGTGTACAATAACCGTCTCGTAATTACGTATTGACTGTAAAATGTATACATGAATGAAGTATAAACGTGTATTCTTACAGTACAGAGACTATATAAATGTATGAGAAGTATAAAAAGTTGTAAAAATTTTAAGATATAAAATAGGCTATATAAAAATGTATTAAAAATGGGATTTATTTCCCTACAACTTTAGCCATTTCAAAGAAGTAATATCTAAAATATCTAAAATTAACATCTAAAATAAATAAATAAATGGAAAAATTGTTCGATTTCTTGCTTTTCGACTGTAGTCATTTCAGTACACATCTACGTAAGTACCATGACATTTAGTGGTATCATAATTACTAGCAAATAACGAGCGACTCCATGCATTTCCGCTGTTTGGAGCACCGACATAGGTAACAAAAACATAAACACGGTCACCCTTACGTATAATCGCCGCCATTACTGAACGGTCAGAGCTACCAACTTCAGACTTCCATGCGCTGATTCGTTACATTTCCCTCTTTATAATGGAAAAAAGAACGGTCTTCCCAGCAGGACGCTTCGTCCTCATATAATCAATTGAATTACGTACTCAAATGAGGTCGTAACGTCCTGCCGGTAGTGCCTTGTACGTTCGATCATTAAACGTTGCGAAATAAAATCTACATTTGTCAACCAACTCGTTTGAGATTTTTACCACAAAGCACACACCATTGGACTAAGATAGTCATATATTGAAATCAGTATTATCTGTTCTATCTTCACAATAAAAAATAGTTTAATGAAAAAAACACATCAATTTTCAAAATGTGATAAAATTTCCACAAAAAAATCACTAAGTTGAAGTATACCCTTCATAGAATGTTGTGAACTAGGATCTTTAAATTATCATTTATAGATAAGGAGCTAGACAATAAATTTGAAAAAGTCGTTTAAAATTAATTAATTAATTAATTAATTATAATAATTAAAATAATTATAAAAATAGCTTCATTCACAACATGAAAATAGTTCTAGTTTACAACATTCCCACATTCATTAGCTTTAATTTGATGTATTAAAAATTCCCTACCTCAACTGTAAGATTATTTATGTTTATTTGAAGTAAACGAAGTGTACAAAAATTTAATATCAAGAAAAACATCACTGAAGTTTTAGAACCATGTTGTGAACATAACACACTCACTTGGGCTTCTTAGAACTCGCCTGCTCCATATGTTGGTCCCTCTTTTTGATGTTTCTTGTCTTCTTTGAGTTTTCTTCTGCCTCTCAGGTACCGCTCAATATTTACAGAAGATAATTTGGAGTGAAAAGAACTAGCCTTTACATTACGCCTATCTTCTGATTCGCTATTTACATCGACAGCACTATTAACACTGACATTCATCTTATTGTGTCTGTTCCCTTGATATTTCCGCTTTTCTTTCGCACCAGATCGGCTTTTAGAACCCATTTTATACGCACTCTCAAAGAAAAGCCCACAAGTCACAATGAGAGAGATCACACGGACACAAGGTAGCTGACCTATTTGTTTATATCTGTTGCTCGGCAATGGAATCCTACACCAAAGAGGTTATTCAAACACTTAAGTCTTTGGAATATACAAGTAATGACATCTATTGTTCACAACCAAAACTAAGAACTATATACACAGAAGGAATGCAAGGAGGGAGATTTGAAACAGAAAATCTGACAAGATATTCACTGTAGGATGTAGGCAGGACACTGCAGCCACTCCCCATGACAAGTGCGCATGAGGCTATTTAAGTCTTATTTTCAGGCACTTACAGTTGGTATATGTGTATGAATTATATCTCATTTTGAAGAAGATATATCTAGCTTTCATTTCCGATGAAAAAAATTAAAATAATTTTTTTTGCGAAAAATGACATTTTCAACGTTGCAACGCACCTTAAGACTGTGCTGGCAAGAACACAAATAGCACTTAAAGCGTGCGCAAGGTTTAGGGATCACCAAATCCGTGTAAGTGTGTCCACAAATGATTACATTGCACTAACACGAAAGAGATTAACAGCCTTTCGCTAATTGTCAATACTGATAACTTTTCCTTTGGACTATGTAGACACTAACTAATGGCTAAACTGCATACCGCTGATTACCAAATACGAACGAAATCATTATCGAGATTACAATCATCATCATCATCATCATTATCAACACCTGAACGTATAATTGTGTTCCTGGCTGGTACCTACAGGGTGTAAAAGCAATACATTATTTAAGGCAAGCCTTAACATTTTTAAAATAAAACTTCCATACATGGAAACTAATTTAGACATGTTGGCTTCGTATACTCTAACAATATCTTGCCAATTGTTGACTAAGAGTAATTCTACAAAAAATCGGGGGACTTATGGTGTTGGGCGTCATTGCCTTTCTTCCGGACAACCGAGATTGAAATCCCGATGGCAGCGGAGTGAACGTATTCCCTGAATAATTAGGAAATACTGAAAGAAGTTATACTGTAGGCCTATCTAATTTTTTGTGTGTCTTGCGTCAACGTCACTGTACTGAATTATTGTTTATGCCACAATTTTTAGCCTATTTCCATTTTTTAAATATAGACTAATGATATAATCCCTTGTCCGTGTTTGTGTTAGTGTGTGTGTGTGTCCCCTAACAATATCTAAACGGCTGGAGCGAGTTCAATAAAACTTGATAAGGACTTAATACTTGTCCGACCGTGACTGTGTCTTTCTTATTTTATGTTGTTATTGTTCTTTCATGTCAGGGACTTGGCCATCGAGGTCAATTAGCCCCGTGCCCATAGGTGTGTGCAGTAATTGTCAGATCGCCTGTATTATTGTTGTGCCTGCAGCAGTGTGTGTATATATAATTCAGGTGAAGGTTGGGAAGATGATGGCCGTAGCCTTAAGTTAGGAACCATCCCGACATTTGCCTGTCGTGGGAAACCAAGGAAAATCACTTCCAGGATGGCTTAGGTGGTAATCGAACCCACCTCTTCTCAGTTTTGCCTCACGAGGCTGAGTGCACCCCGTTCCAGCTATCAGACCAGAATTAAATTGACAGAGCCGGGAATCAAACTTGGAACTCCGGGGCGACAGCGATAAATGCTAACCGCTACACAAGGAAGTAGCCGATTTTGTATTCTAATACGTGTCACCTAACTAAGATTGCGACTGCGCGAAATAGTTTACCGACATTCAATATCTCCGAAACTATCACCGCTTTCAACCTCAAATTTTATATTATAATAGAAGATACAATGCCAATTGATGGCTGCCTATGTGGGTTTCAAAAACTTGATACGCAAACAAACATAGCAGCCAAGCGATTTCTAAATATTAAAATGAACTGATTATGCTACTTAATCACCCAAGCACAATGAAACCTAGCACGACACATATGTATTCAATCAATCGATCGAAGTGAATGTTTGTATAATGAACCATCATAATAATCTTCATATACGGTACTGGTACATGACTGATTGGCCTACATGTAAAACAATCCAACATGGCGCTCATGAGACATATTTCACATGGTCTCAATATCTGCTAGTCTTCTAAGCGAACGAGCTGAAATTTTGCATGGAAATAGAGGACAATAAGATAAGATAAGCATTGTAACTTTCAATAACCTGAAGAGCACAAAAGCAATATGGCGGCCATGCGAATTTTAATAACAGAAATGGGCTTTTATCATGACTTAATCATCCGAGCGTTGTAAAACTTGCAAGGTAAATCTATACTAACATAATAAAGCTGAAGAGAGTTAGTTTGTGTGTTCGTGTGTATAAACGCGCTAATCTCTGGAACTACCAGTCGGATTCAAGAAGTTATCTTTGTATAGGATAGCCAGATTCAACAGGAATAGTTTAGGATATGTAGCATTATGATACGCCTCTCAGGTAACCTTAAAGATTGATTTTTGTTCAGTAGGCCGGAAGAACAGGCGCTCCCGAACAGCTTTACCCGCGTGTGCTGGCGTTGTAGTTAGTGATACGTACATCTTTTCACCGATCTGAACCAAAATGTGCATACATACCCTTTGGAACCCTGCGAGTAACACTGTATACATGAAATTTATGACAGACCAGTCCATTCCCTGCATTAAGGCCCATTAGCACAAATCTACACCATTTCACAGATCTGAACCAAAATGTGTATACTTACCCTTTGGAACCCTGTGGGTAACACTGTACACTTTAAATTTCGGACAGCCCACTCCATTCCCTGCATTTAGGCCCTTTGGCACAAATCTACACCGTTTCACCGATCTGAACCAAAATTTTTATACTTACCCTTTGGAACCCTGCGGGTAACACTGTCCACTTTAAATATCGGACAGACCACTCCATTCCCTGCATTTAGGCCCTTTGGCACAAATCTACACCGTTTCACCGATCTGAACCAAAATGTTTATACTTACCCTTTGGAACACTGTGGGTAACACTGTCCACTTTAAATATCGGACAGACCACTCCATTCCCTGCATTTAGGCCCTTTGGCACAAATCTACACCTTTTCACCGATCTGTACCAAATTCCACATACTTACCCTTTGGAACCCGACGAGTAACACTGTCTGCTTGAAATTTAGTACACCCTTTGGAACCCTGCGGATGACACTGTCCACTTTAAATTTCGGGCAGACCATCCACTCCCTGCATTTAGGCTCTTTATCAAAAATCTACACCGTTCCTGCTAATTGCACCAAATATTACATACACTTTGAAACCCTGCTGGTAACGCCGTCAACTTGGTATTTTGGACAACGCTCTCCCTTCCCTACATTTAGAATAACAAACAAAATGAACTTGAAAACCACGTATTAAGGCCCTAGAACCATTCATGTCCGCAGTAGTGTATCTGTAAGGGTATTGTAATAATTATATTGTTGACCGGCAATTCGGGCTGCATCACGTCGCCCCTACCAATACATATTCTGGTGCAGAATTGCGAAAATAGTTATACCTTGCGCAGCTTATAAATTGCAGTCACGGGAAGCAATTAGTGCAAAAAGAATTCTTAGCCACCTTAAAACAGTTATCATCATGAAAAAATCATGCATCTGTATAAGTACGATGGTGTTGGTGCAGTAGACTACATTGAGTTTATCAGATGCAATAAGCGTTGGAGCTTTCCAATTTACCTTCATTTATTCCGAAACTTACCGTTGAGCGCTATGTGGCGATAAATGATGCTATTGCTACCTCAGGAGCTCGGGACAACCGAAGTTTTCCAAAGTGTTCTGATTATTTTCCTACGGCGCTATGCGACAAAAGACGACACTATTGGTCTCCACATTTCTAACAGCCAATGAGATATAGTCCCTAGGCAGTGTCTTTTATTTCACTTAATCCTCTTTCTAATTATTTCTTTCAATTTGTTTGTAAATTACAGGTGTTAGTGCTAGAGTTAATAAATAGCCGTTTCCCTATTCATTATTATCATTACGGGAAAATGACCTGAGTGTTACGTCCATTATACTGTACTACTTATCACCCCCACTACAACCAGCAACACCACCACCACCACCACCACAAAGAGTTTTTTTCTGTTAGTTTATGTATCAGGTGCCAGTTCTGTAATAGTATTCATTGTCATCCATAAAACAAATAAATCCACCGGGCGAAGCCAGGCACTACTGCTAGTCCTTATGAAATTGAAATGAAAATCCACAGCCTGCTTCCAGTCGACCGACCAAGTCAGGGAATGGAATAAATGAAGCCCCTATCTAGCGGCGAGGATATGAACTGTGCCGGCTGCCGAAGCCTGTCGCACTCCCCTGGGGAAATGATTAAATGAATGACAGATGAAATGAAATGATAGTGTAGAGTGTCGCTGGAATGAAATGGTGACAGGAAAAACTGGAATACCCGGAGAAAAACCTAGTTGCCTCCACTTTGTCCAGCACAAACCTCACATGGAGTGACCGGGATTTGAACCACGGACCCAGCGGTGAGAGGCCGGCGTGCTGCCGCCTAACCCACGGAGGCTCTGCTGCTAGTCCTTATATAAAGCTTAATATACTGGTGTCTTATTTCATTCAATTCTTATGAGAAAATCAAGATGGTGGCTGGGCAAAAATTCAAAAATCATGGTTTTATATATATTTTTTAGTCGTAGTCAACGATAGAAGTGAAAGTTTGTTTAATTAATTACCATGATAAACATAACCTGCTGGTGTACAATTATATAGCCTATGTACAAAGCAATGAACACTCTTTATCAGTTCTCAATATCCCCGAAATTACTACAGCTTGTTGTTATTGTTGTTAATTCATTTAAGGGGCTTGTGAGATTTTGGTCATTAGCCCCGGGTAGTTGGGTATGTTTTGAGCCTGTTTGATAACCTTAAAGTTAGGTACTATCTAGGGGATTGCCTGGAAGGAGTGTGGAAAACCCCGAGATAAAACCAGACTCAGGATAGTCGCTGTCAGCTCAAGGATTCAAGCCTGCGATCTCCGGACATGATGCAGCTGCCTTCGCAGCCATGGTGCACGATTTTGAGAGCACGGCTACGCCACGGGAAAATAATTCATCAATCAAACTCACATTTTGTATGGTGATAGAGGACAGTTAATTATGCACATATATGTAACTTTTATAAACCTGACAAACAAACAAAAATATGGTGGCTATGGGATATCCAAATATTTATAATTAACTTTTCGGCAATCTTAACATCCGAGTGCAGTGAAACATGGCACAGCGATTCCTTATTCCTCCCACAGAATCTCAATGCAGTATCTGAATAGAAGATACAAATGAAATCATGAATTTCAAACAATCTTAAAAACAAAACAAACTATTGTGAAATCATTGAGCGCCCCCTGTCTTATCTAATAGACCAATTGTAACTCACGACATTTAACTACTAGGGCATTCGATAATTAATGGCAACACTGCTATAACATCACAAAAAGTATTATTTGGTTGATTTTGACATTACAATCTTCATTTATGGTCTCCTGCCATGTCAACAATACGTTGCCAAATCCTTGGAAGACGATGCACTCTTTCTTCGCACCATTCCTGGATATCTCTAGAGCTCACTGGATGCCAACCCTTTATTGAAATCGAACGACTCGTAGAGATTCTTTGATATCTGAGAATAAGTCGTAACCACAAGGGCTCATGTCAGGTGAATTTTGTGAATGTTCAAGTACTTCCCAATTCCACCTTTTAACAAATTCCCCGCTGTTACGGCTACATGGTAACGAGCATTGTCAAGTAACACAATAGGACTCCCAATGGCCTGAGGTTGTTTACGACGCCATGCTGAGCGCAAATGATGTTCCAAGTAACGCAAGTAGTAGTAGTTTGAATTTACTTTTATACCACGAGGTACAGTATGTACCAAGATTATGCCTTCGTTATCATAACACACAATAATCATCAGTTCCAAGGGACCCTGCAATGCTAGTCATCGTTTTGGACGTGGTGACTCTGTATGTCGCCATTCGCTTGATTGTCGTTTTAGCTTAGGTGTATGTGAACGTAACCACCTTCATGTTCATATTGCTCCAAATGCATTCTTGCTGTGTCCATTCGCTACCACTTTCCAATTTCGGTTAGAGTGTGCGGAAGATACTGCAATACCAAGTTCCTTGGAAATCTCCACAAATGGCCAGCGCCTGTCTTTTTCCAATAATGCCCTTACAGCGTGAACATGGAGATCGTCAGTTGCAGCATCGGGTCTACCAGTACGTACTCTGTGTTGACATTCCTCTCTTCCCTGAGGGAAGACTTCCACCCATCTTCCAATAGTTCGATAAGGTAGGACTTGTCTCCCGAAAGCTTCTTGCAATGCTCCAAAGCACTGAGTTGCACATTTTCCTCTCGCAACTTGGATTTTTATGCAGCACCTTTGTTCATATCTACTGAACATCTTTTTAAGGCAGTATTACTAACTGAATGTGAGAAACAGATAATGTATCCACAAATGTTAGCTACTGTATTTCGAGACTTTCAATATTTCAGATTTATAGAACAAAGACTGCTCAACAATATACTACATAATTACAACGGTCAACACTAGGATTTCTGATTGGCTCCAGTGTTGTCATTACTTATCGATTGCCCTATTTATTTGCACGGCTGATACAGTTTGTGTGAAGTTTGCTCGTGGAAAAGTAAGTACCGTAATATTTTATAACCTTACCTACTTACTTTTCTCAGTTTCTGGAAATAAGGTTCGTAAATAGGCTTTTTTAACGCAATTCTATAGCACCTCTCATATTTTTGTCATAATATTCCCTTACACTCGGCTTAAATTATAATTACTTCAGACGAATTCTATTGTGTGATTTGCGCTCTATGTAATTTAGGCATATGGTGGTTTCCATTAAATGTGGACTCACAAAACCTACTCCAGGAGCTCTTTTCCCTCAAGAAGAAGTGTGTCGGGGTGCTTGTGTATAAAATAAAATTAAAATAAAATCAAAAACAATGACCGTCCAAGAAATTATGCCAGGTCGTTAGGCATGTAGCATTACATTGAAACACAAGAACGACATTTTCCAAAGGCTTTCTTCATTTTTTCAAATTATGCAGGCCCATTGGCACCAAATCCCTGATACTAGGTGTCATCAACATCATTAATAATACCACCCTTACTCCACTACGACAATTTTATAGCAAATATTTGGTGCAATCTTCGCGAGATTTTCGTACTCAACGACACTGGAGACACTTCATGAATATTAATGACTGCCTTCATGGTCTAGGAGTTCGCAGTGATATTCATGTTTCAAAAGTCTGGGAGTCTCATTACCACCTTTGCCAACAAAACACATTCTGTCCTGAAGTGTATTTCCCTGGCTAGCCACTTAGACCTACGCTTCTAGGAAATGCCTGAGCAGTGCCTCAATGAAGGCCACGACAGACTCCCTCCTATCCTAGTTCCAATTACAAGTGTATACGCGAGTAACGACATCACTTCAACACTCATTAACAAATTGAACCCACACCCACTCAAGCAAGCAAGATGTTCCAAGTCCCCAAATAAGTATTAAGTTATTGTGGATCTGAAATTATATAAGAATTATATTTTAGGTTGAGTGCAGTCGAAATAAGCTGTAATCCGGATGGTAAATGATAATGGCTTTGCACTACCTCACCCAAACTGGGAAGAGAGGTTATTCTTAATTTATTTATTTAAATGTTGAGGGATTAATTTAGCTCTATCTCGAGCCCACAGTTCTTGGAATTTCAATGATTTTGTGTGGAGAGTTTATTTCATTTCACTATTTTTTTTTTGTCGTTTACCCTCCAGGTTGGTGTAACCCACGGACTCAGCGAGGGAACTCACCACTACCGCCTCTACGGGCAGTGTCCTAGAGCTGGGAACATCGAATCGGAAGGGATACAACTGGTGAGGTGGGATTGGCACCTCGCCCAGGCGGCCTCACCTGCAAAGCGAACAGGGGCCTCATGAGGGAAGGTAAGGGATGGTTAGGATGGATAGACAAGGAAGAGGGAAGGAGGCGACCGTGGCCTTGAAGAAGGTACCATCCCGGCATGGAAAACCACTTCGAGGATGGCTGAGGGGGAAACGAACCCCCTCTACTCATTTGGGCCACCCGAGGCTGAGTAGACCCCGTTCCAGTCCTCGTACCACTTTTCAAATTTCGTGGCAGAGCCGGGAATCGAACCCAGGACCACCGGGGCGGCAGCTAACCATGCTGACCGGTACGCTACGGAGGCGACTTCCTTTCTCTATGTGGTATTAATTATTCGATTTGTGTCAAATTTAGGGTTCATCGATGTTCACTATTTCGGTTAACAGGTGATCAGCATACAGAATTGACGTGGATGAACATTTTAAATTGTAAGCATATAAAGTTTTGTATTTAAGGTTACATATCTATGCACATTCATGACAACTACTTGATTTGTAGAGGTGATTTTCTTTTTGATTCATTTCATATCTCTATTTCAAGCTTTTTGACTTCAGCACTCAAAGTCTCCAACTCTAAATTTCATTTACGCCCATTTTCGTTAAGTTATCTCGAATAGGTTCTTGGATTAATGAAGGATCTGATGATTATTTCTCTCTCCATGTGCAAGTAATTCGTTATCTACTTTGTACGTTTCTTGTTAAAAGTTATTAATCTGCATTAAAATATGTTATTAATATTATTATCAGCAATTGTGTTAGTATAGTATTCCTGTTAGATTGAAATGCAACAGTTTCATTTATACTTGTTTTGTTCACACCATATTCATGTTATAATCCGGTCAGATGGAAGATAAGGCCCAATGACTCTAATCTTGCGCGACAAAATAAATGTGTCGACTTCATAAAAATATAGCGTAGTAATGTGTGTTAAATCATTTACAGAAGAGAGAGCTGCATGCCACCATTAGCTCTTTTTTACGGAAGTTGGTCCCCATTTTATGTATCTATTAGTCTGAAGAGATTTTGTTTCCTTGTAAAATAAATGGTTCCATTCAAAGGAATATATTTTACCTTGGCTTCTCGTAATTCTAGTCACGATTTTCCTAGCGGTGCTGCTTTCCCTTTCCTGGCCCGTCTTAGCAAGATATCTCAATTGCCACACAGGAGGATGGCGGGAGTGAGAGGGGAGGGTGCACACCGCAGGGCGACATGAGAGGTGTCTCATTAGATGAAGAATTGAGCACTCCTGTAAATCCCATCTTACTGTTCTTGTAGTGGCCGATTCTCATCTTTTCAGCACTTGGCCGACTTGTTTACTGTCGTGGTCGTTATCCTCATATACTGTATATAGGCTATGATGTATGCAGAACATGGATGATAGGACCAAACCTGTATAAGCCAAATGCTGGACATAAATTCAAATCTCGGTGAAATCATGTGGAAATTATGCCGGAGAAGGGGAGGCGTGTCATGTTTCCTCTCGGATTTACTGATTTCCATCAGTTTCTTCCCAGCAGGCTTTATTCCTATTGCATCTTAGTGATAACAATGGAATTACCTATCACTAATTATAAATCATGTGTAGAAGCTGAAAATTGGGCCTGTTGGTTTGCGAGTTTTTCATGGGCAACTGGTAGAGTCTATTACTGAGCGTAGGCGGAAATGCTAACATCTATACCGGGTGAGTCTTTTGCCCCTTATTTTTCTAGTTTTCAGCCACACTTTGACAGTTCGCCGTCTACAGCCAAGCCACAATGACCCTAAATAACTTTACAAGATTTATGACGACATGGAAGCGAGACCTTTACAAAAAACATGTGTGTGACAAGTGATAATTCAATGCATCAAACTGTCATACGGGCATGTACACAGAGCATGCCGATTATACGGCTTCAGTTGAATACGAAATTAACGCTGGGTACGGTGGCTTACTGATAAAAACCCGTGAATGAACCTTCGAAGCGGAAAGCAGTATCACATCTCTTACGCTTTCAGGCAAGAAGAAGGGACGGGTAGCCGTGGTGCAATTGGCTAGGTGCGTAAAGAGTAATCGGTCTGATTTTGGGTGCTGGGTTCGAACCCCACCACCGCTAAATATTTCCATGCACATATTAAGCTTTGGGAACCATATACACGGGCATTCGTGCCACATTTGACTAATATCATGCGGTGTTTTTTTAGGGTTCAATGTGTACTGGCTTGACACAGTGTGCAGCCTAGACGCGCTGGTTATTTCATCGCCATGTTCTTGTATTTGATCCCCCAGGGGCTCACATCTGGTGGGACGTGGGTTGGTGACTACGGGACCCCAGCTGAGTAGGGCATTGCTTCTACTTGCTTGTGCCGGGCTCCTCTCCGACGTCTTTCCTGTCAACCCCTCATGGTCAACTCTTGTTCTCTTCCGGCCCCGACGGTATAAGGATATCCGAGGCCTAGGGAGTCTTTCACTTTCCCGCCTTAATTGGCTCTTCTCTCTTTATTTCTAATCCCTCATTCTTCGAGGGGTCAGACCTCTTGTTGTTCTTTCAGGTATCTCCTGCCTTCTGCTCTAGGCCCTCAAGGAGGCAGAATGTGTATACCCACCAGTTCTTGTACACCTTGGATAATTCTAAACCCTAAAGGGATCACAATTGGTGAGTTCAAGAGTTATCGATCCCGAGGGATTCCCGAGTTGGGTCCGGTATCGCCTTTTTCCATTGCCTTTGGGGTGGGCCCTCTCCCCTTTCCCTTTCCTCTCTGCCATTCATGACTCTCCTTCTTTCGCAGTCCCTCACTCCTCATTCTTTGAGGGTTGAGGGCATTTCTTCCACATTTCTTTTATTTCCCTTACTCTTCTATTGTTTTCCTTTTCTTTTCTAATTGTGTACGTTTGTAGTTAGATTTAATTATAGGTTCATCTTCATTTTTCATGAACACCCAGACCATTAGGGGCCGATAACATAGATATCAGTCCCCATAAAACAACAATTATTATCATCATCATCTTGTATTTGATCACCAAAGCTTGAAATGTGCATAAAAGTATTTTGCGATGGTGTAATTCGAACCCACCTCCCAAAAACAGGTCAGCTACCTCCTACGCACTTAGCCCATTGCACCACGGCTATTCGTCCCTTCTTCTTGCCTGAAAGCGTATGAGATGTGATACTTATTTCCGCTTCGAAGGTTCATTCACGTTCTTTATCAGTAAGCCACCATACTCAGCGTTAATTTCGTATCCAACTGAAACCGTATAATCGGCATGTTCTTTGTAAATGGCCGTACGACAGTTTGATGTATTGAACTATCACTTGTCGCACTCATGTTTTTGTACAGGTCTTGCTTCCATGTCGTCATAAATCTTGTAAAGTCGTTTAGGGTCATTGTGGCTTGGCTGTAGACGGGGAACTATCGACCATGCTTGCATCAGACGTTGGAAGTGTGGCCGAAAACTAGAAAAATAAGGGGCGCAGACTCACCCGGTATAAATCATATGCTGGTGATGCATACTTTGCTCCCTATATTGGCTTTACATCTCTTTAAACCACTGCGTTGTTTGCAGACGATGGGGTGCCGCAAGCTTGCCCTTCAGGGTATCTTTAATGTGCCAGTAAATCTTCTGACACGGCTCCCTCAAATTTTAGCATCCTGAAACGGCAACTGACTGCTCCAGGATTCGATCCTGCAACTATGGGTACAGCAAGCAAGGACGTCACCGCTGCGTCACACAGCCAGCCATACTACGTTTATACAAACTTTAGTCCAAATAGGGGTAGTTCTCTACGAGTTATTGAGAAGGTTGATACTACCTGTCATTACCAGTTGGCGACAAATAAATTATAAATTACCTACTGTATTCGTGGGGTGTTCTATGTCCACAGAAAGGATGGTCGAAATAATGACAGTCGTTTGCAACTTTCTTCATTGGTAACTGTGTGATTGGTAGCACCTATTACAAACTGTTAGCAACCCTGGAGTGAACTGAACTGAAATTTTTATCCGTGTAATTTTTATTGTACAAACCTCGACAGTAAATTGCCAGTATTATCTTAAAATGAAGCCACCATATGTACTAAAATATGTCATTATCTGCAGCAAAAAAGTCATATGAATTGTCTTCGCAACACCAACGGTTTTCCAAGAAATAATACTTTCCATGTTGAACCCCCACCAAGCATTGCATGCAACTTGTAATCTTACACGATAATTCTTTCAGATAAATACTACTCTACCGATGGAGACGAAATTTTGCAAGTGTGCAGTATCTCTCGATGGCCAGCTCATAGACCAATTCAGAACTTTATACAGTTAAACCACTAAGACGTCAGCTATTTATATGTACCTTCTTAGTCTAACTTTCCATGGCTTATTTATTAAAAAACAAAATAATGAGTAAACCGTTAGTTTGATCACAATATATAACTCACCAATCGTACTTAGAATTCAATTTTCTAAAGCCCCTTCGAGAGCTGTACATAACAAAATAAATTGTACGGCAGCTCCTTCCACTTCAGAGGCAAGGGATAAGAAAGCTGTTTCACAAAATTGTATTCTCTAGGGGTGAAACATAGTGGATAAAAGAAGCCTCTTTACAAACGGCTTCATTTACAAACATTAAACTGGACATGAGCGCTTCGATAAAATTGAATAAAGATGGAACTGAGAAGTTTTGATGTTTAGGTATTTCCAGAGGTGAAAATGGGTTGAAGGATCACTTAACACTGCAGATAATAAATGTAGAATCGTTGTGTATATACAGAGCAATGGCGAAATTTCACAGATAACTCTTCTTAGTCAAAAAAACTTACTTACAAAAAACCTTCTTAAAATGCAGCTCAAATGGAAAAAAATATTTCCTTCTTAAACTCACATTTAATTCATTCATGAGATAAGTTCCAACAGGAGATGCGTGTGCAAGGATCACATCTGAATATACCTAATCCAGCACACATTGTATAATCTCCAGCGTATGCTTAAGACAGCCATTACTCCACAGATGTAAAGTACATCTTCAGGTATCTCAACCACATAACCCTGGCTGAAGAAGGCAAAGAAAGTTAAAATATGGAATAACCGTGCTGAAAATTGGTGTGAATTATTTTTCCGTCTCAAGCTCTACTATGGGATATCAATGGAATATGTACACAATTACGGGATTCATTACAAATAAATACCCATGATCCTTAGAGATGTGTTTTGAATAGGGTCAAGTAATTGGGACGAGGGAGGTTCCATAGTTCGATCCCTGGGATATTGGCAGGAGCATACCGTGCCTTGGTATAATCTGGAGATGGTTTCATGGGCATGCATATCTATACTAATATAATAAAGCTGAAGAGTTTTTGTGTTTGTGTATTTATGTGTTTAAACGCGCTAATCTCTGGAACTACCAGTCCAATTTTAAAAAATCTGTTTTTATATCCTAGCCAGATACAAGAGGAATAGTTTAGGCTATGTAGAATTATGCTACACCTCTCAGGTGACCTTCAAGATTGATTTTTGTTCAGTAAGTCGGTAGAACAAGTGCTCCCGAACAGCTCGATCCGCATGCGCTAGCATTATGGTTAGTGATACGTACACCGTATATGCTATAAACCACCTTCTCGCTTCTCCTCCATGACACTAAGAGGTGGTAGCAGCTATACTGTTTGGGGTTTATAATTTGTACCAGTCTCTTGACAAGGAATTCGTGCATATACTATACGCTCATTATCTTGAAAACCTTCCTTCGAGTTCGGTCATTCAGAAAAATAGAAATCAGCTATATACGCTGAATTGTGAGGCAGTATTAAATGCGACAAAACATGGAATTGTGGGTGAGTATGTAGATGTAGACCTAAGTTCAATTATTGCTCAAAATTGCAAAGAGTATAGAAGTACGGGTATTAAAGCTAGTAATTGGTACATTGTTTGCTGGTAGAGGGCAGACTACTACGTTCGGACACATTTTGGTTTTAAAAAATGGGCCAGTTGGGTAGATTATTGGCTGAGGAATAACCCACCCACCAAGGGAAGATGATTAAGAAAAGGAAGTAGATTTTGGATTCGAGAAAAAGGATAGAAAAATAGGAGGAGAGTCCCACAAAATTAATAAGTTTAACTTTAAACACACTTAAAGGTGGTTGCCGCCGAAAATCCGCTCTCGGATACCTAAAATGGGTACGAGCTTGGTCGAAGCTGACGGGGACCGCAGCTAAGACTTGGGCGGTTTGCCAGAGAAAGGCTTTAGTGTATTTCCTCCCAAGCATGCATAAAAGTACTATAGGGAAGGGTGATGGTCTGGCAAGCCAAATAGTAAAAGCTTTATTGAGTATGAACGAGGGCATAAACCTAGGAAGAGCTAGGAAAGCCAGGATCTTGCCTAACTGTAGTATCAGAGAAATGATGAATCCAGAAACAAATATTTAATTTATTAAACAATTCAAAGAAGGTTAATGAATTTAACAAGTATGTAATATATTTTTGACAAACATAGTTCATTTGAACTTTTTAACAAATGGGGTCGCAGACCTCTCAACATTAAACTTTTGCTCCAGGCAATTGACAATTTACAAGGTTTAAAACCTGGTACTAAAATCTGAAGAGAGTTAAAAGGAAGGTTCTAGACTTCCCAAGTTTGAGTAGGAATCACTAGCCAAATGGGATAGTTTCCATTTCGTGAAACCTGAACATGACTCGCTCAAGAGTTTAAAGAATTGTTTTCCCTGATTATAGGAAAGGAACAATGTGAATTTGAAACTTGTATCACACAAGCAATAATGCAGAATTTAATTAATGTTAAACTAGCAAAGTTGGAAGGGCACTTCGTGAGTGACACCTTATAGGAAAGTTACAATTTTATTAATATAGGTTGTTAGTAGAAGGTTGAGGAAAGATCATTGGGATATAGGATCAATGTTCATGGCCGTATTTAATGTAAACGGACGATCGCGACGCGGTAGAAACGTGGAGCACGCACTGGTTATCACTGTAGTCTGTAAAGATGGATGCAAAGTTCACTATAGAAACACTAAAGTTTATGAGAAAGAAAATTATTGCAATTATGGAAATAACTGATTGCACTATATAGGTGAGAGTCTATTTCTTGAAAAAGTTGTGAGTTACAATTGAATGTGCCATAGAACATTCCAGCGGTTCCAGCGGTGGAAGAAAGTTAGCTATTGAGCTTTTAATTCAGAAATGAGATTCTTCAATTTTAAATAGCATACTCACAAGTGAGTGAAAATTTCAATGGCAGGACTTGTAGATGAAATACCGAATCTAGAAGGTTCCAGAACGACCTTAGTAGAAAAACGAGGTTGAGAAAATCCAACGGAGGAACTAGCTTGGTGAATTATAGACAGCGGGTATTAGGTAATATCTCACGTAGTGAGAGGATTTCTCATTTGAATAGCTTAAGAAAAGCTCTTTTTAGTAAGGTTGGCTTATATGAACAAAAGCTCAACATGGCAAATCCCACGAAGAATGATTTTTGCCCCAAAATAAATAATTTCACACTGTCTATAAAAGTATCGTTAAAAGCACGTGGAAGTTAAAACCATGAAGATGAGGTTAAAACTTTTAAGATGGTACTTATCTTGATTTCATGTTGAAGGCGAAGTTTCCCTGGATGACAACTACCTTGCCAACATGGCGTAGGAGAGTGTGTGCCTCTTGGTTTGAGGAGACTAGCTCGAGAGGAGCTTTAACTGACCGAGTCAACTGCCGATTGCGAAGTGAGACCTGCTCAACGGAGCACGGAGGGTCCAAGGAAGGGGAAAAGAGTGGGGGGTAGAAGACAAAAGGAAAACATATAAACATTGCCAACTTATCAAAAATAAATGTTCTTCTTGATGAATGGTCTTCAAGGAGTTGATAGTAGGCGATACTAGCGCAGCATGGTGAGTAAAAAAGTAGACGTAGATCTCTTGCTCATGGAGATAATAGCTGGCGATGGCAGCAGGATCTGGTGGCCAGATGGAGAAGGAATTCCTCTTGCGCGAGGAAGAGTTGAAGAGCTTCAGATATTCGCTGCTATATGACGTTAGGTGGGTCATGGAATATATCTCTGGAACAGACTCATAAAAGATATAAGCAACCGGAACACCTAAGAGAAAATAGAAGATCACTGTTGGTGTTTGACAAAGAGGAAGGAAAGAACATGCAAAAGCATTCAAAATTTTAATCTCTCGTACCGTGTATTCCAAGAATGCACCATACTGGGAGGGGAAAAACACCAACAGGGAACAAGAAAAACAAGTAAACATTTAAAGGTAATGGAGAGATCAAAGACAGAGGTCTTGTGATCTGACCATTAGTGGTCAAAACTCTGACCACTCTGACTCTCCCATCTCTTCCAGGATTACACTCGGTCACTCTACCAGAGATCCAGACTAGAGGGGGTGAAACATCCCTAACTAAGACCAAGTCTCCCACTTTAATGTCGGGACTGGAAAGAAACCACTTCTGCCTCAGTTGCAAGGAAGTTAAATATTCCAAGTTCCACCTCTTCCAAAAAGAATTACGGAGGGCTTCAAGTTTACGCCAAACAATAGGTAAATCAGAATCCCTGAAAGAATTAGGAAGGGGAGGATGGGCAGAGGAGAAGTGCGTGTAAGACAGTGACCAGGTGTGAGTGGAAGGAGGTCATCAGGGTCATTAGAAAGCGGAGTTAAATAACGAGAATTAACGACATCTTCCATCACAAAATAACTAGAAGCTGAGGGAAATAAAGCACTAGTAAAGATGGCGATACGATGCAAAAGGAGAATTAACAAGTTTAAACAAAGCGTATAGAAACAAGTACATCTATTCAGGATGAGAATATACCAAATAAACAAAGAAACTCTGCGAGTAGAAAGCAAGAACGCCATAGGTAACAACCTAGTAGTCATAAGCAATGACCTTAAGTCATAATAAGTATCAAAGGGGTTACTCAGAAAAATACTTAAGTCAGCGAGAAACGTGACGTGGCAAGTATAAATGCAAGAACACATCGAATGTGACGACGAGAAAAAGTAAGTTTGTTCATCAATGGACAATAAGATTTCAAAATATGTGAGCAGAGTACAATACATGAGCGCGTGAGAAATACGCAACGAAGTTTTGAAACAAGAATCGAAGCAGTTGTAGAATACGAGCGTGAGAAAGTGGGAGACATAAGCAAGCGCGGCCTTGACCCACAGAGTACAGCGAGCTAACGAATATAAATAGCTGAAAGAGTCCTTGAGCGGAACAAGTTTATTTTGGTGATGAGTTGAACGGCTTCTTCACTTGCAGGAGCAACTCGCAAGACGATCGTTGGCAGTCAGCCAGAGTTGAGATAAGGGAATCTTGCTTTGAACGTTGGCAGGCATACAGGAAATAAACGATAACTTGGCCTTCCTCGGGCTTGTATACAAACAAGTTTGAAAAACAAGCAGTTCAAAGTACACAAACAACACTAGTTGAATCAGCTGTAACTTAAAGCAGATATTCAGGTTGGACGGCATGCAGTCAATCGTAACTTGGACGTGAAAAACAATTTAAAGCCGTATGAAACAGAGCAGGTAATCAATTTCGCATAATTTTGAGGATCACGAAATCGGACAATTTTCAACAGAAAGAAGCTTAATTCTTCCGAACAGAGAAGAAAAGCTGGGACATTGGGAAGGAGTTTATGCATAAGAATAGTTATTCTAGATGCTATAGAATTCATATTTTCAAGCGGTTTCATGAGCGACTTCCAATTGTGAGGAAGGAGGGAGGAGCCGGCCGTGGCCATCCTTCTACATAGCGAAAGAAGTGAAACATAGCTTACAGCGAAGTGATGGAGACTGATAGCCATGGTTTTACACAAAGGGAAGATAGTTTTCGAGAAAGAGTTTAACCAATTACCTGCTATAAAAAAAAACATGAGAAGGTAGACGAAATAACACAAAGTGAGGCGAACTTGAATTGCCATTTTGTGCGGGAAGAAAGCAAAATCATTTAAACAACTTACAAAGGTAGCGTAGTTGTTCACGATAAGACATCGTTTCGGCAAGTGTTTTTCAAAAATATTGAGATCTGAAACCTGAGCGTTCTCTTTTTCAGAAATGGGATTTATGTCAGCTGTAACGAAATGACATTGCGCTTTGGTTTGAACACTGGGATGCTGAATTTCACCAGTAATAACCCAACCAATATTGGTGTCTCTAGCGACCACGGTTGAAGATAACTTGCGTGTTTGTTTGCGAATGCACTTCCAAAAAACATTGGCACTGAAAAGTACATCAATGGGACCTTGAGCATTAAACTGAGGATCAGCTAACCTTAAGTGCGAAGGAATCTTTAAACTGGAAGTATTAATAGCGCTGCTAGGAGTGTCTTTGCCAATACTGGTAAGAATGAGACAGTTTAAATTAAGATTGGTGTTTCTTTGGCAAACGTCTCTGATTTTCAATTTTGAAGACTGCAAGACTTGAGTTTTCAAATTGTCAATGCCGGTCACATTGATAGAAGTGGGCGATGACGAAAGACCTAGTTTTTTAATTAATGATTGCGAAACAAAGTTGTGCGTTGAAGCGGAATCGAGAAGACCGCGGGTTCGAACCCAATTTCCAAATTTATCTTGGATTTCGAATCGTACAGTGGTCAAAAGGGTTTGCGCACTCTGAGAAGTTTCGGCGTTAGAAATGCAGGAAGAAGCATTAGTTTGTTCGGAGCTGCTCTGCATGGAGTTTGAAGAAGCGGGTGCTGATGACCTCGATTTATCATGAACGTGCAATAAAGAATGATGCGGTTTTTTACAATGAAAACAGAGGTTGGATGACGTACAGTTCGAAGAAGAATGCTTAGGTGACAAGCAATTGAAGCAATGTTTGCTATTGAAGACAAACTTCCTTCGATCTTCGACAGACAATTCTTTAAAAGATTTGCACGAATACAATGTGTGAAGCTTTTTACAGAGCGTGCATTTTAATGATTTGTTAAGCGGCCTGATATGTTCTCTTGGATTATTGAAAGAAGAACGGGTTTGCTTGTTCTCGACAGATGGGGGCTGATAACCATTTGAAGAGACACGTTTTTTTTTCACGAGTGCGACACGGATGACTCGTTTCGATATTTTCGCACTGAAATGCAAGTGCTGTAAGGAATTGACATCGACTGTTGAGAAACGAGATTAAATGTTCGAACGAAAATTCCTCTTTGCGGGCAAGTTCGACCTCCCAAGCCTTTAAAGTTGAAAAATCGAATCTGGATGTAGCAAGATGAATGAGTATGGTGTCCCATGTTTGGACAGGCTGCTTAAGTTGGTATAATGCTCTAACATTTAACTGCATAGAGTCTAAGAGGTCTCTTAAAGAGGTGACGTCATTAGGTTTGACGGCTGGTAAGTTGAACAAGCAGCGAATGTGACGAACGACACTCAAACGTTAATTGCCATATCTCTCTTTAAGGAGATTAAAGGCGATGTGGTAGTTGTCTGCGCTTAAAGGCAGTGATTGGACCAAGGCTAAGGCCTCGTTTTCCAAAGAAGTGCGTAAGAAGTAGAATTTATGAATGTCGGAAATTTCAGTATTTTCATGAATTAGGGAGCAGTAAAGTTCATAAAAAGAATACCATTCACCTTCCTTGCCTGAGAAGTGAGGTAGGCTTATCTTTGGAAGTAACGGTTTCGGTTTGTTTTCGTGAACTGAAGCGGGTGCGAAGTGGGCCGGATTGATGACCTTAGTGTCCGGTTCTGAGATATTGGGGATCAGTTGGTGTATTATTTTGAAAGCAGAACCTATGCCTTCGTAATATAGGTTTTCTACTTCGACACGATCTTCTGTTTGATTGAGCATGCAAGTTTCTATTTCAGTTTGAATGTTACAGTAGTTTTCATAAGAACGTTCAAAATCCTTTACACGATGTTTCAACAAATCTAATTGCGCTTCTGAGGGATCTAATTCTTTTATGTACCTTCTGAATCGGGTAATTTGCCCTTTATAGGATGCTCGTTTAGAAGTAAGTTTTTCATCCTTATCCTTATCAGTAGGAGCCATATTAAAGAAAATAGATGAAAATGTAACTCACGAAACTGTGGAACCTTGGAAATGCTGTCAAGCTGGCAGCAGCGAATGAGTAGAAAGAACGGGACACACCAAAGGAGACAGGAGCGGCCTCTTTCCCGTTCACAGGCTTTGCATGATGTAATTATAGCTGAAAAATACAAAGCAGATATTAATAATTTGCAAAGTATTGTCAAATGACACTTGACAAACAATGGACATAGCAAATGGACTCTCCCGGGTTTCTGGTACCAAACTTTGGGTAGTTTATTGGCTGAGGAATAACCCACCCACCAAGGGAAGATGATTAAGAAAAGGAAGTAGATTTGGGATTGGAGAAAAAGGATAGAAAAATAGGAGGAGAGTCCCACAAAATTAATAAGTTTAACTTTAAACACACTTAAAGGTGGTTGCCGCCGAAAATCCGCTCTCGGATACCTAAAATGGGTACGAGCTTGGTCGAAGCTGACGGGGACCGCAGCTAAGACTTGTGCGGTTTGCCAGAGAAAGGCTTTAGTGTATTTCCTCCCAAGCATGCATAAAAGTACTATAGGGAAGGGTGATGGTCTGGCAAGCCAAATAGTAAAAGCTTTATTGAGTATGAACGAGGGCATAAACCTAGGAAGAGCTAGGAAAGCCAGGATCTTGCCTAACTGTAGTATCAGAGAAATGATGAATCCAAAAACAAATATTTAATTTATTAAACAATTCAAAGAAGGTTAATGAATTTAACAAGTATGTAATATATTTTTGACAAACATAGTTCATTTGAACTTTTTAACAAATGGGGTCGCAGACCTCTCAACATTAAACTTTTGCTCCAGGCAATTGACAATTTACAAGGTTTAAAACCTGGTACTAAAATCTTTATAAGATTTAAACAAATAACCAATGAAGTAATTAAAGTTGGAACGTTAATTGGAGTACAAAGAGTGTACCTTAAGAAATTCCTGAGAGAATATTCTAGAAAGAGTGAAAACTTTTAAATTAACAATAAGAAAAACATGAAGAATAAGATAGAATTTCCTACAACTTCTCATATTTATACAGAATTAACGTTGGTTATTATGCAAATAAGGGCAGGTCACTTACTGTGAAACCTGATGAGAGATAAAAGGAAGGTTCTAGACTTCCCAAGTTTGAGTAGGAATCACTAGCCAAATGGGATAGTTTCCATTTCGTGAAACCTGAACATGACTCGCTCAAGAGTTTAAAGAATTGTTTTCCCTGATTATAGGAAAGGAACAATGTGAATTTGAAACTTGTATCACACAAGCAATAATGCAGAATTTAATTAATGTTAAACTAGCAAAGTTGGAAGGGCACTTCGTGAGTGACACCTTATAGGAAAGTTACAATTTTATTAATATAGGTTGTTAGTAGAAGGTTGAGGAAAGATCATTGGGATATAGGATCAATGTTCATGGCCGTATTTAATGTAAACGGACGATCGCGACGCGGTAGAAACGTGGAGCACGCACTGGTTATCACTGTAGTCTGTAAAGATGGATGCAAAGTTCACTATAGAAACACTAAAGTTTATGAGAAAGAAAATTATTGCAATTATGGAAATAACTGATTGCACTATATAGGTGAGAGTCTATTTCTTGAAAAAGTTGTGAGTTACAATTGAATGTGCCATAGAACATTCCAGCGGTTCCAGCGGTGGAAGAAAGTTAGCTATTGAGCTTTTAATTCAGAAATGAGATTCTTCAATTTTAAATAGCATACTCACAAGTGAGTGAAAATTTCAACGGCAGGACTTGTAGATGAAATACCGAATCTAGAAGGTTCCAGAACGACCTTAGTAGAAAAACGAGGTTGAGAAAATCCAACGGAGGAACTAGCTTGGTGAATTATAGACAGCGGGTATTAGGTAATATCCCACGTAGTGAGAGGATTTCTCATTTGAATGGCTTAAGAAAAGCTCTTTTTAGTAAGGCTGGCTTATATGAACAAAAGCTCAACATGGCAAATCCCACGAAGAATGATTTTTGCCCCAAAATAAATAATTTCACACTGTCTATAAAAGTATCGTTAAAAGCACGTGGAAGTTAAAACCATGAAGATGAGGTTAAAACTTTTAAGTTGGTACTTATCTTGATTTCATGTTGAAGGCGAAGTTTCCCTGGATGACAACTACCTTGCCAACATGGCGTAGGAGAGTGTGTGCCTCTTGGTTTGAGGAGACTAGCTCGAGAGGAGCTTTAACTGACCGATTCAACTGCCGATTGCGAAGTGAGACCTGCTCAACGGAGCACGGAGGGTCCAAGGAAGGGGAAAAGAGTGGGGGGTAGGAGACAAAAGGAAAACATATAAACATTGCCAACTTATCAAAAATAAATGTTCTTCTTGATGAATGGTCTTCAAGGAGTTGATAGTAGGCGATACTAGCGCAGCATGGTGAGTAAAAAAGTAGACGTAGATCTCTTGCTCATGGAGATAATAGCTGGCGATGGCAGCAGGATCTGGTGGCCAGATGGAGAAGGAATTCCTCTTGCGCGAGGAAGAGTTGAAGAGCTTCAGATATTCGCTGCTATATGACGTTAGGTGGGTCATGGAATATATCTCTGGAACAGACTCATAAAAGATATAAGCGACCGGAACACCTAAGAGAAAATAGAAGATCACTGTTGGTGTTTGACAAAGAGGAAGGAAAGAACATGCAAAAGCATTCAAAATTTTAATCTCTCGTACCGTGTATTCCAAGAATGCACCACCAGTTGTGTGAGAGTATCTCAGAGGATACTCTCATGTTGGTACCGCCTATTACTAACAAGTGAAAACCCTGGAACAGCGTAGAACCTTGCAAACTAGCGACTGGGGGGCGTACTATATCCATATAAATTTTTGTCAAAATTTGGTCAGTGGTTTACAAGTTCTTCGAGGGCCACTGTAAGGTTGGTACTGTACCGTTATTTTATGGCCTACATGTTACAATGTTTACGAGAGTAGAACTGTGCTTGGTTATCAGCGAGCCGGCAGGCGATCGCCACGTCACAGACCAGCTGAGTATTTGAGAGAGGCTTAGCTGATCCCTTACGGCAGCCACCGAACGCGCACGAAGAATAGCGTGTCCCACAGCTCTTATGACAGGCATCGATTTTGAAATCATACTAATCGAACTATGCGCCTGAGATATTGATATATTGATTAATGGGAATTACGAGCTGTTTACGCGGTGTTTTGCAGATCAGAAGTCACATTATTATGGAAGGAAGCTAATACAAGTGTGTATTTATTAATGAGAGGATTATTTATGTAATGAGATGCATATATCACCACCACGTGCTATTATCATCAAACTGGGATGCACGAGGTTGGCGGTGACGAAGCACGAGCGACAGCGGAGACAGATCTTATTGTGAACTGGTCGGGTACTTCAACCTCGAGAGTGCTCCGTGAAAGGTAAAACGTGTGCCGACAGAAGTCAATTTCTATCTTAAAGTATTGTGGACTTAGAATATTCCACATACAGTAAAATACTGCGATCACGGCGAGATGGGACTTGAACATTTTAGTTCATCTCATATTACACTTGCGAGTGGACTTATAAAATATACATCTCCATGCAACACGGAGTGATATTTTCAGCGATCAGCATGTTTTCAATACGCCATTACAGGCTAGCATTTGTGTTATCGCATGCAGCGAAATACAGCTGTGATTTTCTTTATGAACACAGGCTGCTATAAAAGTACATTTACAATGTACGTCATGTCACTATCTGAGACGTTAGGGGGATTAATAAGATGAACAACGAGTCAGTAGTCATGTCTGGCTAAAGTATGACGTGAACACTACGTGCAAGGCAGCAGCACGAATTTCATAATGCGTAACTACTTCCTACCATGCACTTTGAAAATGCATCTTATGCAATTCAGAAATTTCGAGCATGATCCGAAGAAATACCGCAACCATTGTGAAGATGAATTTAATCCACGGTCACTTACGAATGCCTGCGAGCTATAACAAACTGATAGACTTCATCCGGGAAAATCGTGTTCGACAATTCGGGTCTGGAAGACATTTCCGCTGCGATAGCGAGGGTCAGTGTCGAGCCGGGAGCGATTGGGACGAGGGAGGTTCAATGGTTCGATCCCTGGGATCTTGGATGGAACATATCGTGCCTTGGTATAATCTGGAGATGGTTTCCTGGGCATGCATATCTATACTAATATAATAAAGCTGAAGAGTTTGTGTGTTTGTGTGTTTATGTGTTTAAACGCGCTAATCTCTGGAACTACCAGTCCAATTTAAAAAAAATCTGTTTTTATATCATAGCCAGATTCAAGAGGAATAGTTTAGGCTATGTAGCATTATGCTACACCTCTCAGGTGACCTTCTAGATTGATTTTTGTTCAGTAAGTCGGTAGAACAAGTGCTCCCGAACAGCTCTATCCGCATGCGCTGGCATTATGGTTAGTGATACGTACACCGTTTCACCTACCTGAACTAAAATTTGTATACTTACCCTTTGGAACCCTGATGGTAATACTGTCTACGTGAAATTTATGACAGACCAGCCATTCCCCCTCATTTAGGCCCTTTGTTTCAAATCTACAACTCTTCCCCGATCTGAGCCAAAATTTGTATACTTACCCTTTGGAACTCTGCGAATAACACTGTTTACATGAAATTTCGGACAGACCACTCCATTCCTTGCAGGCCCTTTGGCACAAATCTACACCGTTTCACCGATCAGAACAAAAATGTGTATACTTACCCTTTGGAACCCTGCGAGTAACACAGTCTGCATGAAATTTCGGACAGAACACTCCATTCCCAGGCATTTAGGCCCTTTGACACAAATCTACACCGTTTCACCGATCTGAACCAAAATTTGTATACTTACCCTTTGGAACCCTGCGAGTTACACTGCCATCATGAAATTTATGACAGACCAGTCCATTCCCTGCATTTAGGTCCTTTGGCACAAATCTACACCCTTTCACCAATCTGAACCAAACCCTTTGGAACCCTACGAGTAACACTGTTTACATGATATCTCGGACAGACCATTCTATTCCCTGCATTTAGGTCCTTTGGCACACATCTATACCGTTTCACCGATCTGAACGGCAATTTGTATACTTACCCTTTGGAACCCTGCGAGTAACACTAACTGCATGAAATTTTGGACAGACCCCTCCATTCCCTGCATTTAGGCCCTTTGGTACACATCTATACCGTTTCACCTATCTGAACGGCAATTTGTATACCAACCCTTTGGAACCCTGCGAGTAACTCTGACTGCATGAAATTTTGGATAGACCCCTCCATTCCCTGCATTTAGGCCCTCCATCACAAATCTACACCGTTTCTCTTAATTGCACCAAATTTTACATACACTTTGAAACCCTGCTGGTAACACTGTTCACTTGATATTTTGGACAACGCACCCCATTCCCTACATTTAGAATAACAGACAAAATGAACCTGAAAACCACGTATTAAGGCCCTAGAACCATTCATGTCCGTAGTAGTGTAACTGTAAGAGTATTTTAATAAGTCTATTGTTGACGGGCAGTTCGGGCTGCATCACGTCACCCATACCAGTGTTCTGGTGCAGAATTGCGAAAATAGTTGCATCTTGCGCTGTTTATAAATTGCAGTCACGGGGGGAATTAGTGCAAAAAGATTTCTTAGACCCCTTTAAACAGTTATCATCATGAAAATATTATGCCTCTGTATAAGTGCAATGGTGTTGGTGCAGTACATTGAGGTTATCAGCTGCAATAAGCGTTGGCGCTTTCAAATTTACCTTCATTTATTCTGAAACTTATCGTTCAGCGCTTTGTGACGATAAATGATTCTATTGCTACCTCAGTATCTCGGGACAGCCGAAGTTTGCCAAAGAGTTCTGATTATTTTTCTACGGCGCTATGTGACAAAAGACGACACTATGGGTCTCTACATTTCTAACAGCCAATGAGATATAGGCACTAGGCAGTGTCTTTTGTTTCACTTACTGTTCTTTCAATTTTTTTTGTAAATTTGTTTGTAAATTACATGTGTCCGTGCTGTAGGTAGTAAATAGATGTTTCCCTATTCATAATAATCATTACGGGAAATTGACCTGAATGTTACGTCCATTATACTGTACTACTTATCACCCCCACTACAACCACCACCACCACAAAAATATATATTTTTAAAATATTGGTTTCTGTTAGTTAAGTATCATGTGCCTGTTCTGTAGTAGTATTCATTATCATCCATAAAACAAATAAATCCACCGGGCGAAGCCAGGCACTACTGCTAGTCCTTTAATATGCCACTGCAAGATTCTTCGCAAGGTAGAGGAACATCACTTTATTAAGTAGTGGATTAGTCGGGTATTTTAAAGTAGCCATAATTGCCATAGTTTTCTTGGTGTTGGCAGGGTTGAACAGAGAGGTCTAGGTTCGATGCTTATGTCGAAACTGATCTCATGCTCACCGGATTTTGGTTCGCATAACGAACGCATTCAATTTGTAGTACTATTTGGTAATTAATTGTAGTAGTTTGATAATTCTATTAAATCTTATGCATATTTTCATTGTCAAGAGGACAAACGCTAGGGGAAGAACTTAGTATTTCGCAAGAAGAATTTATTAACATGTGTTTATCGTAGGTAGTGTCAGGACATTGATAGGCTGTTGGAGTGTCGTTTATACTATCAATTATTTATTCACGTTGATGTTGAAAGATTTCTTGATGACATAATTCTTTGGAACATATATATCACTTTGATATATTTTTGCTAGTGAAGTTCAGCTTTTATGAGATGCATTGATCTTCCTAAATATACTGTATTTTGAGAATACATTTTTACTCTTAGGGACACGATTTATTGACAATGGTTCCTAATGGGTCAACAGTATGTATAACCTTCGTTGTTAACTGTATCCATGGTGTAGGCGTCATTTTTTAATGTTTTCAAGTCCTTTAGAGTGAGGTGGAGTCTCAATTTTTGTTTGATCAATTTCCGTTTCTCTTTTCAGCCACGTGTCTTACGTGAAATTAGTATTCATGCTGATAAATGAATTAATTAATCGTTATAATTGATATAGTTGGAGACATGAAAGCAATTCAGAGGAACATTCAGTATTTTAAACGCAATTCCCAGGAATGACTTATTGAAAGTCTATAGGTATATTTATTAACTCATGAGGTAACGAAGAATTGTAAGGCAAAGCTTTTAGACTTTTAAGGTGTTAATCTACAATCCATGATAATTTAATTCATGTAAAGTGCAACAGTATTAACTATTTTGGTCAGCACGATTATAGGTGCGAATTACAATGCTATAATAAATCATAAAAGGTTTAGTGGTCACCGATTAAGGGTGTACTTACTTTTATATTATGCATATCAGTGGATATTGCTAATAATTGTTGTGTGAGAATATAATGCTCTTTGAAGCTCCGTTGTGTATTCAATTGAGCCAGTGAGTGCCAATCATTGAAGGTTTTAGTGAAATCTTATAAGAAGGATTTATTGAATTCAATCCATGTGTGGATTGATGACAGTATCAGCTGTTGAAACGTATCAGTATAAATATACGTGATTGTAAATGTTATACAGAACACATAATTGAAATAATTGAATAGATAAATAGTTAATTCATCCTTGTTGAGGTTTACTAACGATGCCAGCAAGTTTCGTAAGCCATTCGTATTATTTATTATGTCTCGAATTTAGACAACAAATTCTACATAGCTTAGGTACTCGATAGGATTAACCTGGAAATGAATATAATGAATCAATTAATTAAATGAAAGTTAATTATCAAATGCTGATGATGCAAACAAATAAGTGAACGTGATACACATTTAAGGGTGTTATGAAGATTATGTAAAATATGTAAATATACTATTCAGATTAATAATTGGTAAATTGAACGTGAAATATAACTATGGTAATTTGTATAAATATATCTATAATGATAACTGAGAAGAAGAATATAATTACTAAGATGATCCAATTACTCCATTTTCTGGGATCATGTCAAATGTAAATTATGTGTGATATTAGTGTCTGTGTCAAGTTTTGAGCACTCCATGTTCCATTTGAATCTCGTGCTAACTTGAGGCGTGGATCCCTCGATTTCCTTTTGGGATAATTCAATCCTTTTCGTTAATGGCATTGCTAATTTTTGTCTTGTCTTCTTTTTGAATAAATGTTATTTTCTTGCTTTTAAATATTCTGCGTGATGCTTTATAGACGTGATTGAAGGTCGCGTTAAGAAGGCCATCGCTGGGTATTCCTGGAGTATCTCACCCTCCTGAGGTATTCCATTTGATGAAATGACGTGTTCTATGAGCTTCTTTTATTATTTTGGCCATGGTCTTTCTTAATGCCACCTAGTGAGGAATACTTGGGCTCTATTATCCCTTCTAATTGTTGGTAGGATCTGGGGGTCTTTCTAGCCGGGGATTTTCCGGTTTTACGATCCAGCTGTCATCGTGGGATTCAACAGGTATAGGAAGGTAATATGGGTACAGATCCTCTATGATTAACGGTTGTAAACCATCGAGAGAAATGAAAATCTGTAAATTGTGTGTTGAGATGTACACTACGTTCGTATGGATCTTGATCAAGTGGTATTAATCGCTTTTGATTTTTTCAAGGATAACTTTCAGGTTGTTACCTCCTTCTACTAAGATTTGGGAACACTGGAACAATATGATAATGAATGTTTTGTACATTGGTGTTAGTAGTGAGCTAGGGGGATCCTGCCCCACACCTCCCGACTAACGCACTCACTACTCTCGCGGTCGTAGCTTAACTTAGCCTAGCCTTACCTAACAAGATGGTGGCCATTGCCTAAGTTAACCTAAACTAACCTAATCTCACCTACCAGATGTGAGCAAAAAGTATTAAGATGATGCGCTCTATTTAATGATTATTTACTGGTTGTTGACTATGTATTTATTATTTAATATTATTAATATTTATCACCTCCGTTGTGTAGTGGTCAGCGTGCTTAGCTGTCACCCCAGAAGTCTGAGGTTCGATTCACGGCTCTGCCACGGAATTTGAAAAGTGGTATGAGGACTGGAACGGGGTCTACTGAGCCTTGGGTGGTTCAAATGAGTGGAGGGGTTCAATTCTCACCTCAGCCATCCTAGAAGTGGTTTTCCGTGGTTTCCTACTTCGTCTTCGGGCAAATGACGGGATGGTGCCTACCGTCAGGCCACGGCCGCCTCCTTCCCACTGCCTTGCCTATCCCTCTCATTCTTCCCATCCCGTCCCATCCCTTATGAGGCCCCTGTTCGCTTTAGAGGTGAGGTCACCTGGGCGAGGCGCTAGTCCCGCCTCCCCAGTTGTGTCACACAACTCGATGTCAAGGTCCAGGACACTGCCCGTAGAGGCAGTAAAGGTTGGATTCCTCGCTGAGTCCGTGGAAAAAGCCTACATGGAGGGTAAACTGACTACGAAAAAAAAAACTTAATATTTATTGATGACAAGCAGGTGTGTCTAATACTCGCTGCTATGTAGGTAGCGAGATGTTGGCATTGCTCAAGGTCAAGGTGCAGCTTAAACAAGAATAAACCTGTCCCTAGACCGTAGATGATGTTACAGAGAGAGGTCGGTTGTGTAACGTTGCTAAATGGAATCATTATTATAAGCCATTATTATTATAGATGGCTAGGGGGAATTTAAACCAACAGCGTCGAAACTCTTAAATTAGCCGCTATTTCCCGACCCCATGATCAGAGATGGGTGTGTGTGGTGTCACATTACTCGAGAAGAAGCCCTCTCTCCCATGGACCACAGATTTTGCCAAATTTGTGCAAGGGCCTAACTAAATGGGAGGGATCTATTTTATTTGTACGTGACTGTACCTTGCTCTGGGCATGAGACTAGTGGTGAGACTGTGGCGGGGATTTTAAATGATAATTTATGGATTATTTATTCTTAATTTAACCAAAGGACCTAAAACTACTACGTCATCGGCAAAATATAATTTTGGGAACTAATTAGGCCTATTGGAGGAAGTTGTGTAAGGTATCTTATTGAATGGAGTGACAGCCGCTTTATCGTGGGCTATTTATTTTCCCAAATTCGCCCAAAAGACCTCACTATACATTTTGAAAATTTTGATTTTTTTGACCTGTAATTTCTCTTAATGTTTTAATTTATTTATCTAATTTTATGTACCATTATTTTTTTATTTTTAGATTTTTGCCAAAGGGTCTAACTACACATTTTCAAAATGTTGGTTTTTACCCATTTAAAACTTTTATTTAATTATATATTTTGTAATTTATGTATTTTTAATTTATCTTTTTTTAGATTTTTTCCAAAAGGGCATAACTTGTACATTTTTTAGGCTGATAATATATTTTTGATAGAGCTTTGGTGATAGGTATCTCAACATGCATATACCCCTAAGCGGGAAGGGGAAGGGAGAGAAAGAAGGATGGCTAGGAGTTCTATCTCACTCGTAGCCGTGAGCGTTAAAGCATACACAGTGGCTGTACCTTGTTTTTTTTATATATTTCCCGAAACAATTATTGGAGTTGGTTGAGTGGAGTGTCAAATTACTCGGGATCACTATTTCACCTCCGGGTAAGGGTAATCTTTATCATGGGGTAGAAATGACATGACTTAATGGTAGAGGGGATAGACACCATTCGTTGGAGCCGTCGTACACTTTTCTAAAATTACAGGTTTTGGAAATATCGGGGCATAAGACGATGACCTACTAGTTTTGGGTTCTTTGGTATAAATCTAGAAAAAAGTGGTCCACGGTAATGAGGGGACACAATCATTAGAACGAGCCATCACACGACTCTCTATTATTATTAGTTCTTGAGATATCGGAAAACAGTTGATGACCTACTGGTTATTTTTTATTGAAATCAATGGTCCATGGGAATGGGGGCTGTCACACCATTTTATTGGACTCCTTGCATGATTTCCTCCAATAATGGATTCTCGAGATATTGGTAAAAATGTAAACAGTAAGATATAGTCACGTTCAAATAAAATGGATCCCTCCCATATAGTTAGGTCCTTTGGGCAAATTTGTAAAATGAAAATCCATGGTAAAAAGGGCTTCATGCCGAGTAGAATGATTTCCCATACATGTTTGTACAATTATTCATTCCCAAGACCTTCTAGTTTTTGCCATAATTTGGATAAATAAGCGATCCATGGCAAATGGGGCAACATCCCGAGTAATATGACACCCCACTCAACTATCTCCAATCATTGGTTTGGGGAATATCAGAAAACACAAACAAACGCAAGTTACAGCCACCGCGTGTTCTTTAACGTTCACGGCTACGGGTGAGATAGAACTCTTAGCCAACCCTCTCCCTTCCCCCTCCCGCTTGGGGGTATATCCATGTTGAGATAGCTATCACTACAGCTCAATCAAATGAATAATCAGCTCAAGAAATGTAACAGTTACGCCCTATTGGAAAAAATCTAAAAAATGATAAATAGAAATTACATGAATAACAAAAGAAATAATTAAATAAAAAATAAAAAAGGGTTAAAATCAAAATTTTGAAAATGTCTAGTTCGGCCCTTTGCCAAAAATCTAAAATAAAGGAAATAAAATGGAAAATAAAAATTAGATAAATAAATTAAAACATTAAAAAAATCACAAGTCAAAAAGAATCAAAATTTTCAAAATGTGTAGCAAGGCCTTGGAGCGTATTTGGAAAAATTAATACCCCACGGTAAAGGGGTTGTCACTCAATTTAATAAAATACCTGACACAACTTCCTCCGATAGTTAGTTCCCAAAAAGAATCTTGTGCTGATGACCTACTAGTTTTATGTCCTCTGGTTAAATCAGGAGTAAATAATCCTTAAATAATAATTTTAAAACCCCGCCAGAGTCTCATTAGTCACATGTCCAGAGCAGGGTACAGTCACGTACAAATGAAATGGGTCCCTCACATGTATTAGGCCCTCTGGTAAACTTTGGCAAAATAAGTAGTTCATGCGAAAGGGGCTTTCATCCCGTGTAATTTGACACCCCACACGCCCATTTCTGATAATGACTTTGAGCAATGCCCACATCCCGCTACCTAAATAGCCGCGAGTGTAAGACACACCTGTTCGTCAAAAATAAATACGAAATAATAAATATTAAATAATAATAGTTCATTTTGCAACGAGCCTATAATGGCTATAATTAAGACACGAGTAATTTTATAAAACGAGCGTATGCGAGTTTTATAATTTCCATACGAGTGTCTTAATTACCATTATAGGCGAGTTGCATACGACTGTTTATGTTCGACGATAATTATAAATTTATTATATGTTTTAACATAAATATTCATAAATATCTGTTCAGTCACTAGAATGTTGTGATCGGGTGCTGCGGTGGGTAGTATATCTCTGTTTTCCAAGCTCTCTGGACAACCGACGCATGCGCTCTGTGTGCTTCAATGCCATATGTTCAGATTGTGCTCCAGTATTCAGTCAAACTGTCACCAAAGTCGTTTCAAAACCACGCGCTGTGTAGAAATTGATTTTGGGGATATTAAGGTACAGTGCCATTTCTTGTCTCATATTCACCAGTTTATTTACGCGAACACATGGACGGTGCAATTTCGGTAATTTATATAGACATGTTGGATTTTGAGCGCATGCGCGAAGGTATCCTTATCTAATTGGTCACACAACTGTTTCTTGAGCTCTGATTGGTGGGAGAAACTGTTTCATAATGAAAAATAGTGTTATATTGAGCCTCATTATGATACAGTTTCTGACACATAATAGTTAGGGTCGAACATAAATATATATATATAAATGGTCAACAACCAATAAATAATCATTTAAGAAAAGAGCGTCATCTTAAAGCGTATTGATCACACGTCGTAGGTGAAGTTAGGTTAGGTTAACATAGGCTCTGGCCGTCATCTTGTTAGGTTAGGCTAGGTTAAGTTAAGCTACGACCGCGGGAGTAGCGAATGTGTTAGTTAGGTGGGGTGGGGGCAGGATATCACCTAGCTCACTACTGGTGGTGTGTACTATTTTCGTATAAATTTTGGATAAAACTGGACAAGTTTCTTGCGAGTTCTCGAAGGGTATCTGTTAAGTTGGTACTATCTATTATTTGGAGTAAAGAACTTTGATATTAACTAAAGTAGCATAAGCCGAATATACGGAGGGAACGCTACCTTTACACAAAATGTTGTGATTGGAGCTGCCATTTAGAAGTTAATATAGGGACAGGTAGACCGACAGGCACACGTGTGTCACCCCACGATTGATATCACAACCTCAAAACATTTTTCTGAGGAAACTAGACTCTGTGAGGGCTCTTCTTTTTCCAGGGATTTCCTTCAGTGTACTGTAAATACAGTGTATTGCACTGATAAATAAAATATATGATATGAAATGAAATATAGCGACATAATCCAGAGCAACACATGTGATAGGCAAAAGGAGATACAGATTGAAGAGAAACCATCATTCTGTTACTTAAATCTATAATTATGGCGACCTGCATGTTGTGATGAAGATCAAATGATGAAATCAAAATTAATCAGTCCCTGAGTTACGGGAATCAAACATACGGGGTTGAAATTCCACAAGTCAGTCTGTTATCTAACCCGAAACTTTCGAGTTTAAGTTCAGGACACCAACCACTTAGCCACGAGGCCGGACACTTAAAGCCGTGCCTAAGGAAAACGTAGCAGCGATTATAATCATACAGAGTGCCTAGTTTTAATGGTTTGGTTGTCCTTGTATATTGAAAGGACTTAACTTTGTAAATCAGTTTATAAAATGAATGCATAATAATAGCTAGTAAGCTTCTGTCCTCAATAATTGAGCTCAGAAATGTACTAGTCCCATGCATCAGACCTTAAGGAAGTGTGACGCTAAAACAAGGGCAGTTTGTGTTTCAGGTAGGACTTCGGAAGAAATGTGTAATATGACGAATATTGTCCTTGAAGTTTGTTGTTGCTGGTCAGGATGAACTAGCTCTGTTGACACTGGAACACAATATAACTTACTAAGTTTTCTGGCGGGTCTTCTTGTACTTTATTTTTTAAGGGCAGACGCTGTCTGTAGGTGTCACTGTAGGTTTGTTGGTGTTTTTCTAGGAGTTATTTGTCTTGCACATTTGGATCTGATGATGCTCGCTTGACTAGCGAAGCATGTCATCCCTTAGTTTTCTTCTTCTGCAATAGTCCGTAACAATATATACGGTATATTTATGAATCTTAATCACATGTTTTTTATTTCAGGTTATTTTTCATATATTCCAGTAATTAAAAAAATGAGCTTTGTGTTCACCGAATGAAAGCTACAATATTAATTGTTAAAAATCAACACAGGAAAATGGCCTCAAAGCTATCTTTAAGTTCCTATTGGTAATGAAAAAATCACGCATTGAACGCGAAGTCTCTATAAGCAAAGGATCTAAAGAAGGACAGGCATTTTGTTCGAAATAAAATGTTTTGTGGTATAATGACATTCAATTTGAGTGGTCTTAAAGCTATGAAACGGGCTGCTCTCTGTGGATATTGTACCACTGCTCCAAAATGTTGTCAGCTCAAGTTATCTATTGCCGTACAATGTTATGAAAGTGCGTGACGGGAGATGTTCGTTAAGAGCCATGATGTAATAAATATAGAACGTAATGACCGGAAAGTAAGAAAAAGAACAAAAACGTTGAGAGCGGCGTGCGCAGCAGGCGTGTATTGGATGAGTCACTGACACACGTCTCACGAGTTTCCTGCTTGCATGAGGACTCAAGGAGACGAAAAATAGTTGCTGCACCATATAGTCTATTCCTTCCTAGAATATCTCTCAGCTGAATCATTTCCCAAACACTAAAATTAACAATTGAGACGTTACGTCATCGTTCCTCAATTTTGTACTTCAAGGAATACTTGTATACTGAGTCACGGCAGCCCAGCCTTGACGGAAATTGCAATGGTTACATGTCAATGTATAGTTACCTTACTTCTTATTTTATAAATTATCTACATGATTAGGAGACGTGAGAACCGGAGCAGATTTACTTGACGGTTAATCTCTCAATCATAAGCCGTGGGACCACTGCACTCAAATATTCACCTCAAAAAACCTCACGCACATTAGCCAGGAATCAAACCCAGTCCTCTTTTATAGAAGGCAAGCAATCCGGAGAGATCTTTCTTTATCTATGACGCCCAAGGTAAATGCAACCCCCTAGCAAAATGTGTTTATTGCGACTTTTCTTCAATTGTATATTAAAACAACAAATCTTCAAGTCTAGTAGCCTACGAATTTATTTGGAATACGTAAGTGAGAAAATATCTTTTAAAATTATGTGGTGGT
Organism: Meconema thalassinum; assembly: GCA_946902985.2. Lineage (NCBI taxonomy): Eukaryota > Metazoa > Arthropoda > Insecta > Orthoptera > Tettigoniidae > Meconema > Meconema thalassinum. The sequence continues at coordinate 813,863,292 of OX336389.2, read as the reverse complement.
AAATTCAGATTCTACATATTACAGGATAGACCAAGAACTATCCTCACGAGTGTTAATGCTTCCGTTTGGGGCTCGGGACATATTTGGGCATTAGCTCGGTGTATTTATTTGTGTATACGGGACTTCCTGTGACCTCGGGATACTTACTGAGACTGCAGTTCCAATGGTATTGGTTTCGATTCTCAGCTCTGTCAAGAAATTCAATTCTGGTCTGAGGGTGGGAAACAGGTAGCCTACACTCAGCCTGGTGATACAAAACTGAGAAGAAGTGGCTTTGATTCCCACTCAGCCATCATAGAAGCGGTTTGCCATTGTTAGTCACCCCTACTCAAGGCAAATGCCGGGATGGTTCCTAACTTAAGTCAAGGTTAAGTCCTTCCCTATCGTAGCCTCAAGTACATACAAGTGATGACCACGATGTCAAAGCTCTTGAATGTGATAATGTGTATGGTATTTGTAAGCTAACCTTTGTCAATGTGTAAAACTGTACTTATTTTGGTCTCGGAAAAAATCCCCACTCAAAATGCTCGTACTCAATGTTGATATTCGGACGTCCAGTCTCCAATCTTGCTGCAATCCGCATTGCAGTTTTGGAGCGTGACTTAACGCCCTCGGCTAAGCTGCTGGGTGTTTCGCTCCACTTCAGCGGAGTACAGCGGAGTAATAAGCGAAACAGAACGACCAGCTCAGCAGAGAACACAAGACAAGATGGTGACGAACTGGGTTGGTCAATGCCAAACAAGTCGCTTCTTCTGTATATCGAACACGAGCAACACACTATTTCCACGTGTGACTGGCCATTGCTCTTCTATAACATCATGTAGTGAGTTATATGGTGTTCCAATGTCAACAGAGCTAGTTCATCTTTATAATCAAAAATTATATTCACTTATATTTCATTCGTACAAATGTAGCAACAATAACAATTACAAATGAATAAATGAATAAACAATTGGCTACATCATTAATTAAATATTCATTGTAATATTATTAGACTACTTTCTTTATGTTACGAAATGTAGCCTATGAAAGCGACTTGTACGTGTGTGTGTCAGTCCCCTCCGCAAAAAATCTATGATCGGCTAGACCGATACTAACGAAATTGTACAGTAACGTAGTTCCTTCCTCAAAGGCGTGAACAGTATTTTCTTATATTTCCACACTCGTTACCAAATCAGTATATCGATCTCATTAATAAAATCACCAGAATGTAATTTCTCGGAAGATTGCGTGGTAATACATTATAATTCAAGTTCACAAATGGGACTTCCAAAATCGTGACAAGAAATAATCCAACATGACTTCCTTGGTGACCTAATCATGCAGGGTAGTGAAACGTGGCATAAGGTGTATGTATTTTAAGGTAAACAATATGACGCCTATGAGAATTCAGTTGATTAAGAGGAAGTTCATTTTAGAACTAAATAGCCCATTTTCGTATATTCTACAGGTCTTTTCCATTTCGAATTCTCCTACCATTGAAATACATTTTCCATTTGGTGGACTAGATAGCTTGTGGTAGGTGGCATGCGTTCTGTTTAAGTATAGCGTAACAAATTCAAATACAAATATGATTCTCGAAACATTGCAGTAATATTTTCGACGATCAATATCAAGATAATATTTGAAGATAACAAAATAGTATTACTCTGGTACTGCCCCCGAAAAATAAATTATTTGGGACTTAAATGAGAGTATTTTCCGAGTCCATGATAAAGATTAATATGCAAATATAAATCCTGGAATTGTGACACAAGTCAGTCGTGTTACAAGTTCGAGACAGTGGGGAGATTCCAACCACGTGATATGTTGCGCAACAGAAGTTTCTAGAAGTTTGAAATTGACATAGCAACAGTGAATTAGCTATAAAATATCATAAATATTGTTATGAATTATGCTATTGGAAATCAGCCAAGAACCAATGAGAAGAGGTATTATTGAAGACGGGATTAACTTCAACTATATAATTTGATGAAATTATGCATTTAGGCCCTTAGAAGGTTATTTTCTTAATTGGCAATGTAAAGAATAGTAAAAGAAAATATGTCTGATACTTTAAAAGCCGCAGAACGGTTGTTGAAATACGCAGTAATAAGCATAGATAAAGTGCGCGCTAAAATTATGGTGGGAGACTGATATGGCCGCCAAAATTTTCGATTTGGAGAGAGAGACACAAGCTTCGGAGTTCTTAATCCTACAGACTTTGAAGAGAGAGGAAGTGCTTCTTGGGTTAACTGAGATCCCAAAGCCTTCGTCCGAGTGCGGTGATAGATGACTCGTGGAGACGAGTGGATGGGGAGCGAGTATGAATGTATGGATTATTTTAATAATATTGTTTATTGTTATTTATTGTTTAATATTACATATAGTTTACTCATGTTTAAATAAATTTACACAGTTCGTTTTTCTTCGTCGTCGGGTGATTCATTTTAAATATAAGGAACAAGATATTGTGGATCCCTTTTCAGGCGAAGCTGAGTCCCATACGAGAACCCCGAGAAATGAAAAGTAGGTGATCAAGTGAGCCCCGTATAATTTGTTGTTATCCACAATATCCTTGCAGCATACTGTATGTAAATTCCTGAAGACATTGTTGGAGCAATTTCTAATGAAGTGATTTGCCGGTGCAATTAGAAATAGGCAATCCAGCTGGGCTGTGGATATTCCGACAGGCAACTTCCCGAATTTATTGGTACAGTAGGGATGGCGCTCTAAACTTAGGGGCTGCGAAATTAGTTTCGTAGAGCCTTAAGATCTTGTTGGTTTGAACATTTCTTGTGAAAGAAATAATTACCAGACTTATGGGATGTATAGTCCAATTTTGGATGGATGTGAGTGTGATTATATAGGTATTTTTGAGTTGATTTTAGTAAGGTTGGACTCAAATAAAGATCAGATCTTAGAAAACTTAAGAGAGGTGTAATAGGTGGAAAGTTTCGAAAAACGACCTATGACCTTGATGATTATTTTATTTTACCGGTTCATGGCAGTTGTTAGTCATGTGAAAAATAAAGCTAACTTGTTTTAGTGATTGTAAATGTAGAGGTTTTTCTTTATGGTAGTATGTTTAAAATGGATCACAAGAGAACGAACACCATGAGTAAGTTTGTTTAGCATTGAGTATCTATTAAGTTAATGCTAATGTAATATTAAGATACATTTATACATTAAGGTGCCCAAATACATGGAGAAAGGCGTTTCTCAGATGTTGTTGTCTTGCTCTGTTGTTGAATATGTCCCTACAGCAGTTGGAAATTAGTATTGTGATTATGGCAGCAGAGGATGTTAGTAAGATGTTGGAGGAGATTCAGGAAAAGCTGCAGGAGAACATGAAAGAGAGTTTAAAGGCTGTCAAAGGTGAGATAAACGAGAATTTAACTGTGAATATGAATGATATGCAATGTAAATTTCAGGAGGCGAAGCAGGACCTGGAAAAGCTGAAACGTGAGCGTAAAGAGGATCTTGACACAGTAGTTGTTAAAGTAGTGGAGAATGTAGTTGAATCCATTACAGAGAAAATTGCGGAAAGTCTCAAAGAATGTTTTAAAGGTGAAATTCAAAGAGTTCAGACTTCATTAGAGGGACTACAGACTCGTGCCTCTAAAATGGTTGTAAATGTAACGCGTTTGCAGGCCAGTTCCCAGCAAATACAGGATGATGTAAGTGGTGTGTGGACAGATATTGGTGATGTTAGGTCTGATGTTGCAACCGTACAGGGAGATGTATCCATGGTTCAGATTAAAGTAGACGGTGTAGGGTCCGATGTTGGTAATGTTAGGTCTGATGTTGCAAAGGTGCAGGGAGATGTCTCCAATGTTCAGGTAGACATAAATAACATGCAGGCAGATATTACTGGTGTACAGACTGACATAGGTAAAATCCAAACAGAAGTTAACACGATGTTCGTGGATGTAACGAAAGTCCAAGCAGACATTAATAAAATTAGGCGAGAGGTGGAAGCTTCTAAGACCCTGTTTAGTGAGAACATAGGTGCTTTAACGGCACGCTTTGTAGACGATGCGTTGAAAACTACAGCTTCTCTGGCAGAGTTAAAGAATAATGTGGAAACCTTACGTACACAAGTTATAGATCATAATAAATTCCTTAAACAGTATATTGAGGAAGACATTGCAAAAATATTAAAGGCTAATGCAGTCGTTTGGAAAGACGAGTGGAACATTTTCAGTGGTGAACATATTGAAACGATACAGGAGAACATAGAGAAAAAGTTAGCCGGTACTCCGTTAGAAATTAATCGAGAGGTTATTAAAGTAAGATCAGATTTACGTAACAGGATTGATAAGCTTACTGAAAAGCAAGTAGGAGATAATACTCAATCAAGTCAGGATGTGCATGCTTTGAAACAGTCGTTAGAAAGTAAAATTAAAACGATAGAGGAACGCATAGACAAGGTTATCACTGACGTATATGCAATGAGCGAGGGGAAAACTAATGAACTAGAAGAATATCTATCTAGGAAATTACAAAATCTTAATCTAGGAGATGTTGCCAGTATTGAGACTTACAAGGAGGACTTAAAGACCGAAGTAGGACAGCAACCGAAGAAGATTATCATTGAGATAGAAGAAAAGGAAAAGGAGGAGATAGATATAGAAGATTCTAGGAACCACACTAGAAGAAATAGCCTAGAAGTAGAAGAAATAGAAACCAGACCGGAAGAAAGACTATTCAGGTTTACGGAAGGTTTAGAAGAAAGGAGTAAAGAGCCCGAAAGTCATAGTAGAGATTTTCGAACTAGCTTTCAGGATTCATATCCGAGAAAAGTGACGGTCATAAGAAACTTTTAGGATAGACCTCGTAAATTCAGCAAACTAGACAGTTTCACACCGATAGAGTATGTCAGAAATCTTAAGGACTACTTTATCGAGGCACATATTCCACGAGAAAGGGAAATGAAGATTGTAGAGCGTTATCTTTCGGATGGGCCCCTCGAATTGTTTTTGGCCTGCAGATATAAATTTGTGAACTTTGACGAATTCGCAGAAGCCTTGATAAAGCGTTTTTTGAGTATTACAGTGTAGAACTCACTCCGCGCAGAAGTATACTCACGGAAGTATTCGGGTACATTACCCACACGCTACGCAGCCTTTTTCACAAGTCGACTTGCCCGCCCTAGATTCCTCCAACCCCCTTTATCTACGGCGCAGTTGATAGATTCGATAGCCAGGATGCTTCCTGTTGAAGTCAGACGTCTAATTATCTCGTCAGGAATAAACGATCTAGCGAGCATGGATGAACTGCTCCGAAAAGTCGATTACACGAGTCCTATGCCGAATGTTGTGCCGAGGAAACAAAGACACGAATACAAATACATAAACACGGTATATCTTGACCAGACGCAACAAACTGTGAGTCCAAAGGAACAGGAAAAGGGAAATATAGGTCCCGAACGAAATACCTATATCCGTGATAGAAGACCGGAACCCAGATACAGGAGATTCCGTGCAGATCGTCCGTATCAGCAGCAGCAAGGACGTAACAACAACAACAACAACAATAATGAAACCGTAGAAGTGGTTATTATCAGAACAATAATAACTATAGTGAACCCGCTGAGCTATGGTTCATGTGATATTTTTTATGACAGAACATTTATGATGGGATGTTGTACCTTTGAACACACCCAGGAAGCCACGTGGAGCTGAGAGCTCACGCGATACTCTTTGAAGTGGCGTTGGATCGCACTTTTGACTTTGGTGAAAACTGCTAATTATTTATCTGAGGTCTTATTAATTAATTTTATTTTTTCTCAAGACTCAGAATATTCCATTTCGTCATGCTGCATTATTAAAACATTTTTGGGAATGTTATTTTGGCATAAGGTAAGGTAATACCCTTGCAGATACGCAAATAGGAACGTAAGTAGTCGCTCAACGACTTCGGTTTGACGACCTACTTCCTTGAGACACCCAGTGCCTTGCACTACGTCTGGAGAATTCGCCCAGTACAGGCGTGTAATTGCATTTGTCCTGTAAGACATAGAAGAATATCCGCTTGTTAGCGAGGAAATTGGTTATCTGGTGCCATCGGGCAATGGCATATTGTAAAATACTGGTATTTATGCACAGTGAGCCACAGAAACATATTGAAGATAATTATTGGCAAGTATTAGTGAATTATATAACTTTACCGGAACACCACATTTTAGTACCCACGTGTTTGTGGAGGGCCAAATGCCTTGTGGAAAATATACAGGTAAATGTGTTGCAACTACTTCAAATAAGTGTGATTATAATTGTGTAACATATTTGGATTGCCAGAGTGAAGTTTTTATTTCCAAAACGACGTACATTTCACCGATGCTGTATGATAGAAAAGTAGCGTCATTTAGCACGTGCAGAATCATAGAGCAGTGCTAGCTCATGTATCTATTCACATCCACGAAATTAAGGCTGTGTTGTCAATTACTATCAAAGCCTACAACATTCACGACGAACATTATATTTTTGGAAAGTGAAAGAATGAATTTCAAAATTTATTTCACCGTCAACGTGACCAGACTCTTCCACACCATGCTTGAATCAGTCATCATGGGCTAATACCATCCTGGTATGAGGGTGATATTTCTACGAGAACTAGCATGATGGTGAAGCTTGCAGAACCGAGGACGAGAAGGAAGGAATCCAAGATGCCATTTCCAGGCATATCCAGCATATTCACGGAGTTGTCGACAGGGACGAATCGAACCCTGGTCTTTGGAGGAGTCCAGATGGGAATCCTGATGAGGATAATACCGTTCCAGAGATCCAGAGAGTAATTTGTACAACCCTGGTTATTGAATAGAGGGCTGAGTGATAGCTTCTCCATGTCGTGTGTTTTTGGACATCCCTTCTCTTTTTCTAGTTCTGGTGGTATATTAGATTTAATGTAGTTTGTGAATCAACCACACTCTGTGTCAGCCATTTTTCTAGATAGGGATTGTATCTAGTTTAATGTAATGTCATTTATTTCAGTATAGTGAGACACCCTTGGGTCTAACATTTTGGTTAACCCTGGTGCAGCTTGATGAACGTCGTAGAACGTCAAAGCCTATCTTTTGCTAAATGTGACCGTAGTCATTCGAGGCTATTTTGTACAACCCTGTTTGGGGTGATTTTACAAGTCTTTGCTGACTTTAGTTATGACAATCAGATGTCATGGTTATTTCTTTAACTGCATTCTTTGCAGCCAGTTTTGATACACCCCTGACTTTCGTTAGAACAGTCGTATCAGTTAGGCAATCGACTGTAATTGCCAGTTTTGTAAATGCATTATATTTTCATTTTGAATAGGCTCAGAAGCTATTCTCGGTCAAGATTGAACCTAACAATTAGAAGGAATGTTTCGTTGCCTAGCATCGAACTCAGTTCCCAACGTATCATTAAGCAGATCCTTGTGTGAATCTGCGCCACAATTATCATTTTGCTTGTGTCATGTAAGACACGTTTTTATTTGATGTTGTACTAGCAACTACTGAATTGTATTTTGAGAGCAAAGAGCTCCAGTAGATTACTATCATTTAGACGTCTTTGGTAGAAAGACGGAATTATATTATTCTATTCAGATTTATTGCGTGTTTTTTATACACGGATTCTTTAGAGGTTCATAACCTATGGTAAAGTATTTTATGAACAGGCCAGATGTATAGTTTTATTTTGATTAAATTGCCGGCCTTGAATAATGTGTGTTTTGTGTCGACCGTACGCAGGAATGTGGTAGCCTGCGGGTGACATAAACTGGTTTTGTAATCCAGTGCCCTTGAGAGCACGCTTCATTTGTTTGTGAGACAGGACTACTTTGACAAGAGACAGAATGCTTGTAGTATTCGCTCTTTCTTTCATTGCAACTTAGCTTATGTTACCCAGTTTTCAACCCTGTCTCAGATCACATGTTTTATAGATTGCTTTTTGTTAGTTGAGCGCACTTCTTGCGTGTACCGTCTTGACGTGTACAATTAGGTCTGGTTTTCTATAGTGAGTTGCAGGCGACCCTGTTAAATGCAGGAATTTATTGTATGAAGGTACTTGTGATTACCTTGTCCGGGAGGGTTCCCGTTGACTAGATGTTATTGGAAGGTAACTGTTGTGGACAGGCCTATCCCAGAGTTATTGAATGCGAGCTTTGCGCCGCTGGTAACCCGTGTTATTGTGTGTCCGAGTTGTTATTGCTCGTTGATCTTATTCCGACTGTTGAGTCGAGGCTTTTTGGTGGAGAATGATCTCAGTGTAGACACTCCGTGCCCGAGCTATTGTCAGTATTATTCGCCATAAACCAACGATAAACCTAAACCGACATCTTAATAATAAAACGCATAACTTTGGTAAAACAAAGCTAACTAATGAATTCTTTCTGTCTAACTTTGTTCTGTTGCATTTTGGAACTGTTGACATAGCCGTGCAGTTGAAGGTAATTTCCTTGTGTGGAAATGACTAGGACAGTTGACACTTTTGTAGCGACCTGAAGCATGCGCGAACCTAGAGTTCGTAGCTTGTGGAGCTCAGGCCATGCGATGTCAGACGTGGTCTCAACTACGCATTCGTCACCGTAATTACACACATTAGATGACTATGGCTTACAAAGAGTAAACCAAGGTGTAGGCAGGAATGTAATAAAGATTTGTGTCTATTTCATTACTTATTTATGATGTATAAGTGTGCAAATCCTACATGTTACCTTATTGTGTGCTGATAGCACGTAGTTATTAAGAATAATTAAATGTTTTTCATGGCTGTACACTTAGATTTGTTGTAATTGTTTTCTGTTACGGACGTCATCGCCGTAAATTTTGTTATTAACTGTTAGGACTTAGCTAGATGATTACCGTTAAATGTAAATGTGGAAATGGTATCATCCTAACTTAGATTTGTTTTGCTACCCTGTTAAATGTAAATTCTGATATTAGCTTAATCTTGTAACTTGAACTAGGGACTTGCGTCGTACCATTTTCCTAGTGTTGCTGTTGTTGCTTTATTATTGTGAGTTAGATCTTTCGCGAGGGTTTTTCTCAGTAACTTCTCAGGTAAGGACCTGCTCTTTATTTTCTTTTGTTTATTAGTTTGCGGACTAGCCGATCATAACCCTCCGAACTAGGCTAGGGGCTTGTGAATCTTAATAAATTTTCACGGTGTTTTACTTAAGTCTGGATGTTTAATTTCTCAGTCTAGTTTTAAGGTGAACCTTTCCTTAGGCAGTCTATGACTATCGTCACCATGTACCACGATCCCCGTGGACTACAGTGTCTCGTGCCGCTTAGCCTATTAGGAAGTTCACCTGATCCTCACGGTAATTTTATTCGACTTATGGGATGTTAGGAAAGCCATCGTGGTTGTTGACTCGACTAACAGTCTCAATAGATAGAAAAACAATAGTTATTATAACAGAAATAATAATAGTAATAACCAGAATTATAACCGAAATAGGAATTCCCAAGACGAAGCAATGACGAAAGAGAAGTATGATGAACGTCATAGGGAAGGAAAAGAGTATATCAAGGAATTGAGAGATAAGGAAAATGGTAACGGAGGGGAGAAGAACTTGAGTATAGATCCCAATCCATTTACTAGTCAGAAAGGGAACTATGAGAACGATACCCAAGGACAAAAAACCAATTTTGAAAAGGAAGCAGAGGAGATAGGATATACTGCCACAGTAAACCAGATTACGATAAATGAAATTTATGAAGTAACAGACGAAGACTTACTTTTCGAGAAGGAAATAGTTAAAGAAGAAAGATCATTTGAGTTACCGATTATATGTGTTAATGTCGATGGACAAATATGCAAGTCTTTGATGGACACTGGTGCCATCATGTCCATCATGTCAGATGAGTGTTATCAGAGATTATCTAAGGGAAATAAGATGACAGTTTTACCCGCATGTGCTGTTCAAGTGCGTGGTATTTTTCAGGACAAAGCTGTAAAATGCAAAATCCAAGTTTTATTAAACTTTGAGATAAATGGACGCACATATGAACACATTTTCATAGTGGTCAGCAAAATTAACTATGATATCGTGTTAGGCGTTGACTTCATTACTGAAGTTGGAGCAGTAATTGATATGAAGAACCGAATCATAAAATTTAGTGAAGGGTTAATAAACACAGAAGAGTTAGAAGAAAAGGATTTGAATTACAGTCTAGATATAGATCTTAGGGAAGAAATAATAAATAATATTATTGAAGAGGTTGAAAATGGAAGAGAGTTACTTACTCTCAGAGCAGAAGGATTTGACGAAGTTATTGATGAATTTGAGAGTTTGATCATGGAGTTTCAAGATATTTTTGATGAAAAGCCTGGATTGATAAAGGACTACAAGTATAAGATTAAGCTGACAGATGAAACCCCTCACCAGAAGAGGATTTATCCGATACCGGAAAAGTACTATGAAGAAGTACGAGGGATAATTAAGAAAATGGAAGCTGATGGAAATATAAAGAAGCAGGCATCTTCTTACATCAATCCTATAACAGTAGTCAAGAAAAACAATGGTCAATTACGCCTATGTCTCCATGCACGAACTATTAACTTAAAAATTTTACCCGAGGCAGACCGACCGCCAAAAATACGAGATCTGCTCAGAAAGTTCAAAGGAAAAGCTTGTTTTACCGTCCTTGAATTTACTTCTTCATTTTACCAGATTGAGCAGGAAGAAGAAAGCAAACAATACACAGGGTTTCTGTTAGACCAGACGTCCTGGGTATTTGAGAGAATTCCCTTTGTTATGGTTAATAGTGGACTAGCCCTGATTAGAGCCCTTGATAACAAATTCTCAGACGAAGTCAAGAAGAACGTGCTTTGTTATATAGATGATTTAATCATATCTTCACCAAATGTCCAGGAACATCTAATACACTTGCGTAAGCTTTTTGAAAACTTGAGAGACGCAAACATAAAGGTAAACTTTGATAAGTGCCATTTTATGAAGGAGAAAATTAATTTTCTCGGACATACCATTGACCAGCATGGATATCACCCAAACTTGCAGAAAGTGGAAGCTATTATGAGGTTCCCAAAGCCCACTAAGGTCAGGGAAGTGAGAGAGTTCGTGGGTGCATGTCAGTTAATTAGCAGTCACTATCCAAAGTATTCAGAGATTATGGCCCCTCTATATGACATTGCTCATTACATTACATTTCTGGTATTGGCTCTTTGCATGGGATTCATGGTGACGAATTTATTGAACTGATTACCTTGGTATACTTTCGGACATGGACCGAAGATATCCGTGGCCATCAGCTCACGCGGTTTAGAAGGTATCATAGCTCTGGGTCTTCCTTTCAACAATTCTTATGCGAATTTTCCTCTCTGGCATTTATCACATGAGAATGCTGTGTTTCCTAAGGCAGCGAAACCAGAATGTCTCTTATCAGACCACGGAGCGCAGTTCACTTCAGTCGAATTTGCAGCAGAAATGGAAATATTAGGAATTAAACATACCTTTTCGAGCGTGCGTTTTCCTGAATCAAATTCTAGTGAAAGGTATATGGCAGAATTTAGTAAATTCTGTAGAATTTTCTGCCCAAATGATCACCCCAGTTGGGTAAAATACGTGCCAATTATTGAGGATTGTTTGAACTCCACAGTTCATGAAAGCACGGCAGAAGTTCCAATGATTCTTCACTTAGGACAGAATCCAGAAAGGCCATGGGACAACGGATTTGATTTCATTCCTAGAGATCCTGATTTAGGCAGTCAAGCGAGGATCGACAAGGCTAAGAAAGACTTCAGAATGCAGCTGAGAAACGCTTGAAACGAGTTGCAGGAAATGTTTTGGTACGCCATTAGAAATTGGAGATGTGGTTTTATTGCGCAGACCAGTCAAAGTGGACGTGAGCAGAAAGATATACCCAAAATTTGGTGTCATCTTTATTGGCCCGTTCCGCATAGAAAATGCTTATGGGAATAACTGTTATGAGTTATTTGATGAATAAGATAACGTTATCCTGGGAAAATTCAATGCTAAGAATTTAAAAAAGTATCATAAGAAAGTAGGCTAAAACTAATTCAATATTCGAGATCAAGTGACATATTGAAAGTCCTGAATCGGAATAGTTAAAAACAATTTTGGAACTGTTTTTAACTTGAGATAAGGGGAGAATGCCCCCGCAAAATGAATTATTTGGGTCTTAAATGAGAGTATTTTCCGAGCCCATGATAAAGATTAACATGCAAATATAAATCCTGGAATTGTGACACAAGTCAGTCGTGTTACAAGCTCGAGGCAGTGGGGAGATTCCAACCACGTGATATGTTGCGCAACAGACATTTCAAGAAGGTTGAAATCGACATAGCAACAGTGAATAGCTAAAAAATATAATAAATATTGTTATAAATTAAGCTATTGGATATCAGCCCAGAGCCAATGAGAAGAGGTCTTATTGAAGACGGGATTAACTTCAGCTATATAATTTGATGAAATTATGCATTTAGGCCCTTAGAAGGTGATTTTCTTAATTGGCAATGTAAAGAATATTAAAAGAAAATATGTCTGATACTTTAAAACCCGCAGAACGGTTGAACTACGCAGTAATAAGCATAGTTAAAACCCGTTTTAATGAAAGTAAGTCAAGAGTTATTCTAATATCAAGAAGAAGAAAAGCAAAGAAGACAATTGATATATTTATGAATTGGAAACGTCTTGTACAAGTAGATACGATGGAATATCTAGGAATAACTATAGACTCTCGCTTCAAGTTCAATGACCACATCAATAAAGTTAGTGAAAAATGTATTAAATTAATAAACGCATTATCAAAATCGGCTAGAATAGGATGGGGACTAAAACACCAGGCTGTGGAAACAATTTATAAAGGAGCAATATTGCCAATGCTGTTATATGGTGCTCCGATCTGTATTGAATCCCTAGAAAAGAAATGTAATATGATTAAATACGTGTGAGTGCAAAGACTTATTCTCTTGAGAATAGCAAAATCGTACCGCACTGTATCTCATGAGGCACTGTGCATTATTACAGGAATTACTCCTGTAGATATAATGGCTAAAGAGATTGTTACTCTATACAAAATCAAGTCAGGAAAAACAACTATGAACTATGTCATTGACCACCCCGAAAAACCTATGAGATGGCTCCATCCAGCCTATTTTCCTGGTACCGAAGATCCAAGAATAGCATTAAATGAATATATCCCATGGAAAATTTACACAGATGGAAGCAAAAGTGAAGAAGGAGTGGGAGCTGGCATAGCTATATTCAGATTGCACGAATTAGTAGACCAATTGAAATATAGACTGCAAGACAACTGTTCGAATAATCAGGCGGAGCAATTAGCTATACTTAAATCTCTGGAATTCTTAGATACTACTAGGACAGAGGATGATGAAGATAAGAATGTAATTATTTACACAGATAGCAAAATAGCAATTGACTCCATTGCGGACTTCAGAAATCATAACGAACTAATTGAGAATATAAGAAGGACTACAGCTATTCTAAAAAGAAAAAAATGGATAGTAAAATTTGAATGGGTTAAGGCATATACAGGTGTTGCAGGCAATGAACTGGCTGATAAAATTGCGAAGGAGGCTACAAAATTAAGCGAGGTTTGTTTCGATAGAATACCTATCTCAACTTTTAAAAGAAATCTCAAAGAAGAATCAATTCATGAATGGCAGCAAAAATGGGAACAAACTTCAAAAGACACACTTACAAACGAATTCTTTCCAACAGTTGCAGGTAGATTAAAATCCATAATCACCTTAACACCCAATATGACTACAATACTGACTGGACATGGAAATATTGCTTCGTACTTACACAGACTTAAAATTATACGTAATCCCGAGTGTTCCTGTAAAAGTAGCCCTCAGACTATAGATCATATAATTTTCGTGTGCAGTGAAGTGAAAAATATTAGGCAATTCTTGATCAATAGTGTTAATAGAGATGATAACTGGCCGATTCAGAATTCTGGGCTATTAAAAAAGTATTTGAAGGAATTTTCTAAATTTGTTAATGCTCTGGATTTTCAAGCTCTAAGGAAAAACGATGAATAATATTGTTTGATATTGTTAAGACTAAGTCATCAAGTAATTATTGATTTATTATAATGTAATTTATTTTGTTCATTTATAAAATGTAATGTAAGTGCATGTAGTACTACTTATGTAGTGGAGCATGCAGAGAGTATGAACAATTTAAAAAAAAAGTTAAAGTGCGCGCTAAAATTATGGTGGGAGACTGATATGGCCGCCAAAATTTTCGACTTGGAGAGGGAGACACAAGCATCGGAGTTCTTAATCCTACAGACTTTGAAGAGAGAGGAAGTTTTTCTTGGGTTAACTGACATCCCAAAGCCTTAGTCCGAGTGCGGTGATAGACGACTCGTGGAGACGATACGTTAGCAGGGTTGAATAGTGGAGGTCCCCATGCTAGTAATTTAGGCGAAATTGAAAGATGTCTTGATAATAGGATCTCTCATTTATATTTGAGATTATACATCGGCCGATTGAATTAATAGATAGTACAGTTCGAATACTATATTATACCAAACGTTGAGCGTCATAATTCGAACCATTTCGAAGATATAAGCTTGTAAAGACAGTTTTACAAATGTCACGGACGTTAAGCTGAAAAACTCTTTAGTTGGAACGCGAAGATAGCCAACATAGTCCGAGTGAACAGCGGTGGAGAACTTTTACATTGGCTCAGCAAACAAACATTATTATTATTATGGCTGTTAATATTTATCGACTAGTATCATTCAACATTATTAACATAATTGAGATGTCGAACTAAGAAGTCATGCGCCAGGGACATATTTAATGCAGAGTTAAGATACAACAATGGAGCTTCGTTAGACAACGTATTTCAGAATACAGACGTAGTGTACGTTACATCTTGTACATTTTCGTCAGTGTACGAACATTAATAGAACAACGATTAGCTATGGAAATAATTCATTCACCACGTACATGAATATTTCTATAAAATAATTACTCAACGATGATGCTGATATATATTTGCGACGGAGAATGAAGATCCTTCAGAAGAAGATAGTCAATATGCCAGGGAATCCCGGCAATCCAGAAGAATATGCCAGAAGGTTGTCGTTCGATTCCAGACGGAGGTTGGTGATTACCGGAGAGGGAACGGTTTCTCATATCCGAGGTCGCTGGTCCGATGTTTCGAATGGAGCTCCATCTCAGTATATTGGATTGAGGAAATACCTAAGTATTTTGCAAATACTTACCCAGATCTTCAAGATACCGTCTAATAAGGTTGCAGTGTTATTTATTTGTAGTATAGAGCTTGATTAGTGACATTCTGAGCCGACATCCTTACTCCATATTTTATGTATTTCAGTGTTTCGATGTAAACTTATACTTCATACCTTTATCAAGATTATATGCTTCAAGATCATTAGAGATGATAGTCTATCATCTATTTCTTTTCAATTTTTATTCTACGGATCAGTTGTTGAACTGACATTCAGATTTTGTTTGAGGAATCAGATTTCCTTATATAAGACTAGTCATTTTTACAATCGAATTTTTATTTTTATTTTGAACCAAGGATTCAGACATTGTGTCAGGGATGCAAATTAAATTATTTTCAACAATTTATTTTGGGCACTTTATTGTATCACCTCCAAGACCAGAAGAAACTTCGAATGATATCGTTATATCATTATTGTATATAAACTGTACGACGATCTAGCAAGAACTAGTCGTTTGATAATACTGATGTCATAAACTCATAGACATTCTTCGTGTAGAATGGAAAGACATTGCGAAACTGACAATCCTTACTTTATTTGAAAAAGCTCATAACTTTAGTCGATTAATTGTTTGAGGAAATATCTCTTTATAGAAGATAATTTGTATCTTTGACTAGGAATTCAAAGCTAGTTTATCCCGGTCAAGATTGAATTCTATTAGACACTA
This sequence comes from Meconema thalassinum, assembly GCA_946902985.2. Classification (NCBI taxonomy): domain Eukaryota; kingdom Metazoa; phylum Arthropoda; class Insecta; order Orthoptera; family Tettigoniidae; genus Meconema; species Meconema thalassinum. The sequence continues at coordinate 813,847,390 of OX336389.2, read as the reverse complement.
TACATAACATGTGTGGTTATTTATACACTATATGTGGAATATCACGTCATAATGTAGACCTGATATTGCAATGACGTGCAATTTAAAGCTTGACAAGTATGATGAAACAGAATTAGTATTTTTATTACATATTTATGTTACAAATGAGTTAACAATTAATTATATTTTTGTGTAGTAAACTCAAGGAGGTCATTCATGACAGTCTAAAGTCGTCTTTTATTTATGGAAGTTTTCTTTGAGAACTGGAGGATGTATTTTTGTACATCAGTAGTCGAGTATGACGACGCTGATGATTATGCCTTTAATTGAAAGAGGTTCCTACAGAAGAAATGTTAATAACAATTAATCCGCATTTGGTTATTGTTTAACATAGTAGAAGATATTTGTTTATACCATATACAGTGTTATATGAGGTGATGTAGAGCTATGTCTGAGTTCGTGCTATGGTGTTCCGCATTTTAAAGGAAGTTAACGAAGTATAGTTCTTTTGATGAGAACGTGGCATAGATCATAAATGAGTCGTTGTGTGTAGGAACCCAAGTACATTTGAAGTAACGTTTTTGCTGTGATGACACGAGAGTATGTGCGGATATCAATTGGAGAAAGGTTGTCTACTTATGCCATTTATACCTTTATTAAATCTTTATTAAAACACGGAGTTGTATAGTTGTGTGGCCGCCATTACGTTTCCGTCAAGATGGCGGCGATATAAAACATGACACTGAGGTGCCTTTTGTTAGTACTACCTCTGTACCAAATTTCGTTCCATTCGGTTGCACCGTGTTCGAATTAATAGGGGGAATCGATTTTCACACAAAGATGGCCGCCATCCGCAAACTATTAGGCTGATGATCTATTAGTTTGGTCAAAGGATCCTCCCCCTGTAAAGGTATGTTGTTGCAAAATTTGGTAGAGATCAAATGATTAGGTTAGTCGTAATTTGATTTAAGCTTTGAACATTCGTGTGGCCGCCATTACGTTTCAGTCAAGATGGCGGCGATACAAAACATGACACTGAGGTGCCCTTTGCTAGTGCTACCTCTGAACCAAATTTCGTTCCATTCGGTTCCACCGTGTTCGAATTAATAGGGGGAATCAATTTTGACATAAAGATGGCCGCCATCCGCAAACTATTAGGCTAATAACCTATTAGATTGGTCAAAGGATGCTTCCTCCATTAAGGTATGTTGTTGCAAAGTTTGGTAGAGATCGGTTGGTTATGTTAGTCGTAATTTAATTTAAGCGTTGAACATTTGTGTGGCCGCCATTACGTTTCTGTCACTATGGCGGCGATATAAAACATGACACTGAGATACCCTTTGCTAGTGCTACCTCTGTACCAAATTTCCTTCCATTCGGTTTCACCGTGCTTGATTTTCACACAAAGATGGCCGCCATCCGCAAACTATTAGGCTAATGACCTATTCGTTTGGTCAAAGGATGCTTCCTCTATAAGGGTATGTTGTTGCAAAATTTGGTAGAGATCGGATGATTAGGTAAATCGTAATTTGATTTAAGCTTTGAACATTTGTGTGGCAGCCATTACGTTTCCGTCAAGATGGCGGCGATATAAAACATGACACTGAGGTGCCTTTTGTTAGTACTACCTCTGTACCAAATTTCGTTCCATTCGGTTGCACCGTGTTCGAATTAATAGGGGGAATCGATTTTCACACAAAGATGGCCGCCATCCGCAAATTATTAGGCTGATGATCTATTAGTTTGGTCAAAGGATCCTCCCCCCGTAAAGGTATGTTGTTGCAAAATTTGGTAGAGATCAAATGATTAGGTTAGTCGTAATTTGATTTAAGCTTTGAACATTTGTGTGGCCGCCATTACGTTTCCGTCAAGATGGCGGCGATATAAAACATGTCACTGAGGTGCCTTTTGTTAGTACTACCTCTGTACCAAATTTCGTTCCATTCGGTTGCACCGTGTTCGAATTAATAGGGGGAATCGATTTTCACACAAAGATGGCCGCCATCTGCAAACTATTACGCTGATGACCTATTGGTTTGGTCAAAGGATGCTCCCCCATAAAGGTATGGTGTTGCAAAATTTGGTAGAGATCGGATGATTAGGGTAGTCGTAATTTGATTTAAGCTTTGAACATTTGTGGGGCCGCCATTGCGTTTCCGTCAAGATGGCGGCGATATAAACATGACACTGAAGTGTCCTTTGCTAGTGCTACCTTTGTACCAAATTTCGTTCAATTCGCATTCACCGTGTTCGAATTGATAGGGGGGGACAGACATTCAGAGTACACACACTCACACACAGACACACACACACACACAGACTCACACACACACATACACACACACACACACACACACACAGACTCACACACACACATACACACACACAGACAGACACACTTTTTTCGCCCTGTGTTGATCTCATAAGTCTACTTTCATTTTTTGCAAAAATCGAAAGTAGGCTAAAAATTGGTCCAGAGGTAGATTCACCAATGCGTTTAGGAGATATTTAACATTAAAATTCACAGATGTCGGATTTTGGAAGTACGTTAATGGAAAATCGTATTTAGGAACGAACTTCTAGCATATGACGAGTTTTGGAACAAAACATGGATTTTGCTTAACTAGGATTATTTGCCACATAATGTTGTTATGCACTCCAAATTTAATAAACACACAAAATTTACAGTGAACACAAGTTTCTAGCAAATTGGATAAAAAATAGTATGCACTAACATAATAATACACAAGGAGCAATAATTCACACAGATTAGATTCTCAAGTCGTCATCCTCCTCCTGGGGTTCACAAACAAGATCGTCTTCCACATCAATTGTCACGTTTTCTGGATCCATGACTTTCTTATAATATTGAAGTTCATTATTTTTCCACTCTTCCCCGTAGTGAAGTGTTAGTAGTTTGTTCACATCATTCATCTTCTCTTCTTTGACGGGTACTCCAAGAGGCAACTGAACTTTTTCAAAAGTTACCGTTTTTTCCTTTTTAGTTATCCCTTTGAAATCAGTTAAGTCACTCCTATAATTTTGCTCTCCACGAAGAAGAGTAGAGGATTTTACTTTCCTAAACACGAATCTCTTGCAGGATTGAATTCTGAAATGCCATGACCCTGGTGCTTTTAAAGAAGATTGGACGCTACCTTTCCAGTCATACACCGGACAATCAACACCTAACGTGTTCACTGTGCCAAACTGCTTGAAAATTTGAGAGTAGTAAGGGTTTGCTACACTTTGAATATTGCATCATCATGACCAGAAATTGCGTAATCCTGATGACGTCATGGGTCCTTAGAGCAAGCACGTGGTCCAGGTGGGATCAGGTGATTGGGTAATGGCTAGGATGACCACCACGCCTTGTGTTCGCATGGAGAGGACAGCAGAGGTCAGTTGTGTATCATGGCTATTAATTATTGATTGATTATTGAATTATATTTTGGTAATTGTTCAAGGAAGTGTAGAGAGTCTTGGGTGTCATAACTTTTGAATGAGAGTGTACGGTGAGGCGCTCGACATAGCCGGCTCGCTACCAGACATGTGGTGTGCAGCTGTTCCGTTTTTTCTCGCGCCGTGCGGCAAGCCATGAGACCAGCCAGCGCCCCCCCACACATGTGGTGCATGGTTGTTAAAGTTTTTGCTCGCGCATGCTAAATAAGTAAACTGATGTTGTAAAGCTACACTCTGTTTAAGTACGGCATATATTACCAGAGCGTGGGAGTGGAGTTGTGTTACTCCTTGTCGCTATGTTATGTCTGTTTAATTTAAATGATGTTAACATTTTTTGTGTTCTGGCTTGCTTCATGATCTCAATTTGGTTACAGTGTTTTATATGTCATGTATATCTTCGAGTGTGTGAAATGAATCTTGATCTGATTGTTTTTAGATTCCTAGACGTCATTATTCAAGTGTGTAATTTTTAATGAGAGAACAAGATCTGAAGCCAGTTCCCAGAGCTCCATGTGAAAATGTTTAAAATAGCTTTTTTGCAGTTTGATATTCACAATATATAAGAGCACATAGCTATGAAGTAACACTTAGTTTCAAAGTAACACAGTTTATCACCATCATGAGCATGTATGGAAGTCTTCTTGTTAAGCTCCAGCAGCTCTATGAGATAAAATCTCTGAGAGAGCAATCAGAGAGGCTGGGGTTAAACTTTGCCGTGAGCGCGCTCAAAGTGGAGGAGGATGTGTGGTTCAACGGGCTTACTAATTTACAGCAGGACATGTACAATTGTGAGCTATTAGAAATAATTCGAGACCGTCAGCATTGTCGAGAGTTGACGTCGGATGGCGTAACCCCCCACATATTGGGGGTAATCATTCAGCGGCTGGAATCAATCAATTCCGACAGTATTGAGCTGCTCGATTTTCCGCCGCTGGAGGAAGAGAGTGTGGGGGGTGAAGATCGTGCAGGCATGGATGGCATGGATGCCGAAGAAGGTGGAGAAGAAGAAGAAGTCCAAATTGTTAATTAAATGGACGTTGGACAGTGGCTGTTTTTTAACGAAAAAAATAATAATAATAATAATAATAATAATAATTTTGTGTAGTGTAAATTTTTTTTAAAATATATTTATTTGATCATTTGTGGTTTACATTAATTATATAATATGAATTAGTGAAAAATGATATGATCTTCGTTCTTAAAGTGGTAAGTAGTTCTTTTTCCAACAAGCTGCAGAGAATTGAAGATGCTGTGTTGTTTACAGAGTGGAATATGCAGGTCTTGTGCACGGGTAAGTACAATCATTCTTTTCTTTCTTGCGTGTGTTGGTTTTAGTGAGCTGAAAAATATATATAGAGACACATTAATAATAATAATAATAATAATAATAATAATAATAATAATAATAATAATAATAATATCTTTGTGAGGAATAAAAAATAAAAAAACTTACACTGTTGTAATTATAAGATATTTTTGTTGGGGATCCATGAGTTGTGAGTTGAATCGAATCCAAGCCAAGATACGAAGGCTCGGGTTCCTTTTCTACGTAGTACTTTGTCGACTAAGTAAATATTAGGATGTTTTGTTCGTTGTAACTCTGCTTCATAGAACGCTCCGAATATAGGCAAATTTTTATTATCTTTTAAAAGATATGTTCGTGGATTAGTATTTTGAACTTTATAAATTGTAAATAATTCTGTTGTCCAATTAGCTTCGTACCCCTTAGTGAAGTGTTTCTTGATTTTTGATATTCTTACAATGTCACCGATTTTATATTTTGGTTTTCTTAAAGTTTCATTATATTGTGTTGGCAAGCGGGGTGGATTGTTTCTTTTTACATCATTAGGTTTCATGCCGATGCTGCGATGTATTTTGTGATTATACTTTACTAGTAACTCAGGCAAAATATGTACCCATCGGTAAGAACCTCGTGTTGTGAATTCTTTCCACATCGATTCCTTAAGAGTTCGATTAAATCTTTCTACCACACTCGCTTTAATGGAGCTGCCAGTGGAATAATGCTTTAGATTTTGTTTCTGAGACCATGTTTTGAATTCACTGTTATAAAATTCCGTTCCTCGATCGGTGTGAAAATAATTGGGCAATCTTTTACTTTGAGAATAAACAAATTTTAAGCTTTTTACAATCTCACTTCCTTTTTTGGTTTTAAGAGGAATTGCCCATGCATATTTCGAGTAAACGTCAATAATGGTTAATAAATATTTAAATCCATTATTCCATTTTGCAAGTTTGGACATGTCCACAAGGTCAGCTTCATGGAGGTCATCGATTCCTTTGCTAATAACACGTCGTCTTTTAAACTTTTTTCTAAGCGGTGCGTGAAGTTCTTTTGCAATTTCTCGTCTGATTTCGTTCATAGTTATTTTCCAAACAATGTTTTATAACATACTGTGCATTGTTTTACAAACGTTGGAATTTTTATTCAATATATCCAGCATTTCTTAGTTCTTCTTCTATTGCAAAGATTTCGCTGTCTAGTCCTGTGTGACCTGCAGCTTTCGATGCAATTAATTTTTTAAGTCTTGATACCAATTTGTTTGGTTCATTCCAGTGAACGAATTCAATATTGTTTCCGCCTTCAAATTTCCAAATGGCTTGTGGCGCGATGTGTTTTTTTTTGACCATATCCAGTATGCATCGTAGTATTTGCTTCTTCATTTTCATCTGCTGTTTTTATAATTCTATCTATGTCTTCAGTGAGAAGGGGTTCAATTATATGTCTATACTTATAAGATTGCGTCCCTCTTGGAGCTGCATTGCTTGTATAATTTCTTTTGTGCACGTTTGAAACATTTAATAATTTCAAATATGAAGTTAAATCACTCCTATCTATTAGAGTGGGGTCTGGTACTTTCCTTTGAATCAATTCAAGTAGACCTTCTGTAATAGGAAATTTTTCACCACCAACTTTTATCCACTTTTTATCAAAGAAAACTCGTTCGCGTCCCAAGTATTGTTTATCATTTCTTATCGTTATACCAAATGTTCTATCCACGTTTTGTTTAATGAACGGATCAAAGTAGCGGTTAAGTAGTGAAATTATTTTGATGCTATCCTCCATCTTCTTCGTCTGAAGTAGCAGTGGATTCAGAATCGTCATATTTTCCTTTTCTTTTTCGATTTTCTTTATTTTGAGTCGACGTATTAGCAATAGCTACAAGTTGATTTAATGAACTTGTTACTGGTTTAAAGTTAGTCTCTATATCTAATTCTTTTCGTCTAACATCATCTTGAAGTGAAAGATACTTGTCTTTAACATCTTTTTTTAAGCGAGAAAGTTTATCCTTTACTCGACTTTCAGCTTTAATCTTTGAGCTCTTCTCCATGACTAAACGGAAATTGTGGTTGTTTTACTTATTTATAGTATATTCAAAATCGATTTGAAGAGGAAGATCATCAGTTTTATGTTTTTAGGGTCTCTAAGTCGAAACTGAATTTCATCTTGCTCTTCAACGACAATATCACTGCCATCCAGTTCAATCTCTTGACGTATATTTAAAATTGCATACACAATTGGAGATCTTGGTGAAACAAAAATTGGTTTTAATACGCCTTTGTAGGGAAGTTGGTACTGTATGTTATGATTATGAAGCGTGTATACTGGTGAATGGATTGATGGTGTGTTGGAGAATTTCAGAATAAATTTCGATAAGTTCTTTTTCTTTACTTCATCTTTTAATATGCCATATTCTTCTTTGGATGCAGTAAAACTTTCGAGTGGTTCTTTGTTAACCATTTGCTCAATTTTTTCCAGTTCAGTTTTTAACTTGTTATATTCTTCTTTGGATTCAGCAGCATAACTTTCAAGATCTTCTTTTTTAACAATATTGAGATTGTTAGCAACACCCTCAATACGAGTTTGTAAATTGCTTAAAATTTCTTTTAGTTGATTAACTGCAGTTCGTGAAGCAGCATAGTGTTCTACAAACCGTTTATTTGTCACGTCTTGGTCGTTAACAGGAAACTCTACATTTGTTTGTTTTTGATGTTGTAGATTGTTTACAGTTTGTTTCAATTGATCAAATTCACGTTGGGAAGCGGCATATTGTTCAACAAACGTCTTATTTGCAACATCGTTATCGTATATGGGATTGTTTACGTGAGTAATTCGTCTACTCATCATATTTAAAGTTCCACCATCGTCTACGTTTAAAACGTTTTGTTTATTAAATTTAGCGATTAAGTCTTCTAGATCTTTTCGAGAGGCAGAAAAGTTTTCTAAGTAATATTTGTTTATTGCATCTAACGAATCGATTGGTTGAGATATGTTTGTTATTCTTCTATTTAACATATCTACAGTTTCATCATCTCTGTTTATATTCAAAAGAGATTTTTTAATTTCATCGAGTTCATTTGTTACATGAGTTTTAAGAAAAGAATACGTTACCGCATCTTGATTTTGAATTGGGTCTTTAACATTTCTTATTCTTTTGTTACCCAAGTCGAGAGTATCTTGATCATACGGAAAGTGATCTTCTGAAAATTCTCGCACTAAACCATGAATGAATTCTACTCGTTGTAACACTTCGGTTATTCGGGTCTCAAGATATTTTTTTATATTCGATGTATGTTGCTGCATTGCAATAAGGTTTACTGCATCATTTGCAGATGATGGTAAAGCTAAGCCCGCGAGACGTTTGTTTTGAAAGTCAAGTTCTTTTTTCTCTATTTTACAAATTGAAAAAATTAAACCTTTAAGCTCGTTAAAGTTTCGTTGTATGTCTTCTTTAGACTCGATTTTATTTAGCTCATTTAATAACTTCACTACATAACCTTTGTTGCATGCATCTTCAACATGTATTGGCGTTCCAACATTTTTTAACCGTTTGCCGTTAATACTTAGATGTCCGTCGCTTGTTGTTGTTGTTAGTTGATTTCCATATTGCACTAGCTTATCATCAACATATGATTTAGTTGCAATATCATGTCGTGAAGTCGGTCGTCCGATAGACACATTATTGGTTTTGTTAAACGATGTCATAGTTAAGTTGTTAACCACGCAAAAGCTATAACACGAATGGCCATTTACCTCTTTTTGAAGTCATATTTATAACTGAAAATAAACATCAAATCCATTGCGATATCGACCATTTTGTAAATCGCTATCTTTATCGATAACCAAAAAACCAAACTTAGAGTTTTGCCAACAATACGAACAAATATCAAAGAACTGTTCATAGCTCATATCTGTATTTACATGATCGTTATATACGTGACGCAAGTTTGTTCCGTCTTGTTTAAAAAGAATTAAAAAATTAGCGTTATCTCTAATTAGATGTTTAGGTATACAAGAATATGTTTGACAAAGATAAAATACGTCAACGTTGTGATGACGACCTCTACTGAAATAATCTTTCATGTGTTGTTGTTTATTGCTGGCTACATCATCAAAAACAAATATAGAGTTTTTTCTAGCCATTTCTGGAGGCATTACTTCATCATTATCGGAAAAAAAATCACTTTTTATTTCTTTTATGGAGTCCAAAAACTTTTTTAATTCAACATATTTACTTTGAGCAAGTGATTTAGAATAAATATAAACGTTTTCAAAACGAACTCCATTTTTATGACACAATAAATTTAGCATTACGTTTGTTTTGCCACAGTTCGATGGACCGCAAATGATACATCGAATTGTGTTCGGTAGTAAAACACCATGCTTTCTTTTTTCACTTTTACTCTGGTTTTCAGCATTAGTAAATGAAATTACTGGTAGAGTGTTTGACTGCTTAACAAACTTCAACATGTCTACGTTTACGTCTGAGAATGCACACTGCACAAAAAATCACATCACATCAACATATATTGCTTCCACACGTATCATAACTTGTATTATATGGAATAATAGTAGGATTTTCAGGATTTAAATCAACGTTGCCGACGTAAAACCCTCTTATATATGGACAATATGGCGCCCATTTTTCATGATCATTTAAAGGATTATCGTTTTCCCTCCAATTTTCAATTTCAATCTTACAGAATATACATTTCACCTTATCACCATGAGCAGTATAATAAAATCCTGCTGATGCTAAACAAAATTCGTTTGGACAGGGAAGAGGCCAATTTTGAAAAGTTTTAAATCTTTCATATTCGCATTTCAATTCTATGCTAGGAGAAATAACTAAGTTGCAGATTACAGAAAGCACACCTAACCATATCCTTATATCCAAAATAGAAAAATCCTGCAGCTGCTAACCATGCAGTGTTCGTAAAACTGTCTGAAGACCAGGTCTTAAATGTTTTTAGCCGATCTCTTTCAGATTTTAAATTCATTTCTTTTTGACTCAATATCATTTGCATTAACTGTTTTTTGGAATACTTTACACAATTAAAATACTTCATGATGCTGGTTTACTTCACAAAGAAAAGATGTTCACCACACAAAGCTAAATGCGAACTGACATGAATCAACAAAACACGTTGGCTAATATGCATGTGTTGGGTTGGCCGAGCGGTCTAAGGCGTTAGACTTAAGATCTAATTTTCAGAAATTGAAAGCGAGGGTTCGAATCCCTCACCTGACAATATTATTATTTTATTTACATGTAGAGTGAGGAGGTAATTGATCATTAATAAGAACTTTAATATGAAATGGTACAAAAGACCTTTTTTCTTCTTTATTCATTTAGAATTACAATTAATACAATTTTATTTCTCTTGATGTAATCTCATTCTTTTTTTAGTTGTCCAGATGAGTGTGGGTGTGTTGAGATGATCTTCTTCTTCTTCTTCTTTTTAGTTGTCCAGATGATTATTTTCTGTAGACAAAAAATATACACTGTGTTAAAAAGCAAACTAAAAACAAAATATGTATAGCTGTCAACGACACTAGTAGATTTAAATTAATCACCTTTTATAGATAGCGATTACAGTTGTCACATTTGCAGCGAAGATGAAACAGTTGAAATTTCCTCTTTAGATGATCTGGTAGATGTTCCCACTCTAGACGAATTCGTTGTGGTTCATATATAGTCAGTACGTTTATAGGAAAGTAGTTCCAATCAAACTTATTAAAACCTCGAAGTCCATTGTTTCGAAACTTGTTTATTATCGAACACACGATTTTCATGATGCCATCAGAAGAATTTAACCAATGTTGAACAGCATTGACATTGAATTTAGCACAACTATTGCTTCCCATTGCTAGAGATGGTAAATGTTTTGGACAATCTGTAGGTAAACGATGGCTATGCCTCAACATTAGGTCTGACATTCCATCAATCGTATTAAGATCGAATAATGAGTCTGGGGAAAGTGCTTTTAGTGCAAACAAAGAAAATTCCTGTGGCAAATTATATACAACTAAATAATCATATTTATTCTTAATAGACTCAAAAAAAGAAGAAAGAGTTTTTTCACAATATGCTGCAACCCATGTGATCACGGGGCTGAATGAAGGTATATTGCCGTTATTTAACATACAGTAAGCAAGTTCCAAACTGCCGTTTGGTAGCTTGCGAATGTCTGCAACTATTGGTTGCTTCTTATTCCACGTGCCAGCATCAGTAGAAGGAGAGTTTGTTGTTGTCAATTCCATGATTGCAACTAAAGTGAGAATACTTGTTTACTTGCTTGCTTATAACTTAGCAAATATTGGTTTAGATAATTACTTCATTCGTTAATGGTCTGTAAGATATTTGACGATCATGAATAAGAACACAATAAAGAGTTGTATCTTCAGGTATATTCTCACTTGTCTCGATTTCAATTCGCACATCGACTGAAGATGTCTTCACTGCTTCCACTTGTTCGAGACAATTAATTACAATAATCGGACAAAGAGACTTAAATTCATCTCGTGAAACTAGAGTCTCTGAACGAACATCATCGATCTGATAATATACATTACGAAATTTAACAAACATGTCATACAACTCGCTGTAGTCATTTATGGCAATTTCAGAAGTTGGCATTTCATAGGGATAAAAAATTGAATTAAAAAAAACTCTTATAGATTTAATGTTACAATGGTCAAAATAGGAAGAGCATGTGTTTAGTAAATTTCTTCTAGTTTGAAAACCTAATAAAAATTGACGCGGTTTTTGAGTTTCAGAAGTTGTCATTACAGTCCAACTATATTTAGTTGTTCTAGGAAGAGAAGGCAAGACGTGAACATCCCACGATCGAAAACCAACCTGAATGGGAATATTTTTCTGCATTAGTTTTAATCTTTTAATTTGTTCTTCGTCCGATAATAATAAAACGGGAATTTTTAGATAAACTTTAAATAACTTGACCTTAGAAAGATCGTTTTCGGTTGTCGATTGCAACGCACGTGCGTCACTTGACGATCGGAGAAGTATTACCTCATGCTTGCAGTTTAAAATCGGCTTTCTGTAATCCTCTGCTAAACCTAACAGGTTGCTTAAAGGAAGTATTATATGAAAACGTTTTGTGTTACTATCAACAATATTTGCTTCACTTGCTGGCGTTGTTAAAGAGGGAAAATAACCAGCATTTTGTAAAGCTGTATATTCGTTTTTTGAATATGATGCAAAGGTTTTTATAGAACTTGTTATACCTAGATGGCGTGTACGATCAATTTCTTTACCATTTAACGTGATGCGAATTTCGCTAAAAAGATTAGCCCCAAAATTTTGGTCAGGATGCGCTGTAGTAGAAGCAGCTGGATTTATGTTAGAAGTAATAATTTGACCTTCTAAGTGAAGAACACCTTCTGATAATAAAACTATGTTTTCTTCATTTTAAATCGGTATTCGAATTTCATCATTATTTTCGAATTTATTAGCTGAATAAGGTTGATAAACTCTTTCTTCTCGTCGCACAACTCTGTTGTCAACCTCTCTTTTATCTGTTATGTTAAACATGCTAAACATGTTAACAGCTTCAAATATAGATAGAAACTAAATAAGATTAACAATTGCATATATATTTATATTGAAATTAAAGTACGCGATAGCCTAAAGACTGTAAGAATTGTTTGTTGTTACTCGATAACTGTTTCTTAGATTTCAAGGTGCGATGTCGTTGTTTGTTTTTTTTCCAAATTTTAGCTGATTGATTTATATTATTTTTTCGAATCAGAGTCGACTTCCTTTTTTTCAAACTTTGAGTATTATATAGTATAACCATATTTGTGATTGTTTTCTAGTATGCTTACTCAAGTAGAATGAAAACATAACAGTATTTCATTACTTTATATAGCAAGATATCGTGCTGGACGAATAATTAATTCTACAGTTAAATCTTCATCTTGCAAATCAATGAGCTGTTGAAGATGATCTTCAAGTTGCACAGATACATGTTGAATAAGCTTGGTGTTCATAGGCAAAAAATTAATCGTTGTTGGTTGTACAACAATCGGGTAACCAGCAGGAACATGAGCTTTAAAATTATATAAAGAGTGTGTTGGTTTATGGTTCAAATAAGAACTCGTACCAAGCACAAGGTTGCAACATACTCGAATACTATTAACAGTGTTAATTTTAATCATATATTCAGAATGATGAGTTGTGTTTGCCTTGAACTTTCTATGAGAAAAGCCTAACAAATCTGCAATAGAATCTGCAACACCAAAATCTATAGCAAACACTTTCGAATGTAGTTTACAATGATAAAAGACTTTATCATAATTAATATAAAATGATGGGAATTTGTCTTTGTCGCCTAATAAATGTTCAACTAATAATTCATTAATCTTTTCACTTAATTGTTTTAACGTATAGCTAGCATTGGGTATTATTAAAATCGCTCTATCCGCTTCGTTCAACTTTATAGCCAAAATGTTATTATTCTCGTTAATTGCAACTTCATTATCGATTCTATTTCGATGAATTTCAATTTCTCTTTTATTCTCTTTAGGGTAAACTTTCTTTTCAATACCTAAAGGCCCTGCTACACTGTTGGCTACAGTGAAATCAATATTAAACGGGGAAGACAAAACGAGACGGTTGTCTCTTTTTCCATCTATATCCTCTTCCACATACAATTTTGTTTTTTCTAAATGTTCTGGTATAAGTTTCGACAATGAGTGATAACTAAGTAAATCATCAAAAGCTGAGGCTAGATCTTCAAATTCATAAATACCCGGTGGTACCACTAAATCAATTGATAAAAAATTAGTAAAATGAATGCGAAATTTATTATTTCTGTTGGTAACATTTCGAATAGAATTAGATGTATACAATCCTGCAAGTCCTATTTCAAAAAACTCTGCTCCTACAAGATGAATCGGGTTCTCCAATGTAACATCAATCTTCGAGCCTTTACCTTCAAGAGTTATCCGTCTTTCGAAAGCCATCTTTGAAATGTTTAAAGACGGTCTGTGTTTCCTTATTTATACAATACAAGAAGACTAAACATAAATGTCCACAAATCGAAGAAGTAATCGATTGATATGAATGAAAATTATATTGTAGATAGCAATTTTTAAGATATGTTAAAATTTCTAATGGTGGTCTTAAATTACCAATACTATCAAAATAATGCACATATTTACCATGTTTACTGAAAGCCACCCAATGTGAACCGGATTTATCCATCGGTTCAAGGTTAACAATACAGTTTTAATTTTTTCGAGGATATCTTGGTAACGTATCTCGCATAAAGACTCCTCTAAAATTTGGAATCTTTAATTGATGTGCGTATTTAGCTAAATCGAAATTACTTAATGCTTTATTTGGTATTTGGTTAATTATCTTTTGTATGCAGGAGGATTTAAATAAATGCCTTGACCTCCTTTTCCTCGCATTGCTTCTATCATTCGATTGTGTCTTTTCATTTCTTTTAGTTCTTCTTGAGCAGCTTTCGCCTTGTTTATAGCAGACGCCACCCAGGTGCTCCGCCTGCTAGACCCCCCAAGCCCGACAAGGCTGCAAATATCGGAAGTAGGGGTAATATACCACCTTGCTTTTTCGATGTTCTTCTTTTTTTAAATCTTTTCTTGTTTTTTTTTTATTATTTAAGTTTCGCTTACCTCCTCCAATCTTAGACTTAGCTTTCATGATGCCACCCACTGTTAGTGCAGCCGCTCTCTCTCCAAATGATGCGTCACGGGATTTTACACGAGACCAAGCTTTTGAAGCTAAAATTTCATCAGCCTCTCTTCTTTTGTTTGAATCTTTATGCTTTGCGTAAGCAATGTCGTGCTCTTTGCACGCTTTATCTAATATATTTATTCCTGGATCACCACGGCTCAATCGCTTTTCTAATTTTGTTCCTGGTCCACAATATTCATATCCCGGGACGTGTAATTCCACGGGTAAATTATCAATAGTTTTATTAAGTACACGACTGATTAATGATCCACTTCCTGTTCGTTTATATTGAGTGGTAGAGTTGCTCCTCTTACAACGCACCATTACTAAATGATATGTAATATAAAGTAATTATACATATATAATTATATTTCTGGAAAATGGGAATGGTGGGGGGAGTTTTTTTTTTAAAAATAATACACACACAAAATTTGGGTTATTATTTATTCTTTTTTCATAAGCAAAGGAACACACAAAAATTAGTATTATTAACAGCATAAAAGTGTGTGTGTGTGAAAGAAATAAAGTAAGTGAGATGAACTGCTTTAATCTCAATTTGTTTCTAATCATTTTTCAGAGAAAAATGACCAAACGGTAAAGTATCAATTCCGTTTTCAGTTATGTGTCTTTTATCTTCGTTTGATGAAATTGCCAACTTATTTTGCCGAACAGTAAATACAGAATGAGATTTTGAAATTATACAAACTTGAACTTTGTTGACTTTATCTCTGTTATAAAGACACTTTCGATACTCATCAATATTCATACTTTTACTCACACTCTTCTTAATGCCTTTAGCCTTACACAAGCTATTCATTTCATCACACAATTTTATTGCATACATTTTGGGCCGTAACCCCACAAATTCTTCAACAATCCTTCCAGCATTTTCATCTTTCATTAAACCAATTTCACCTTTATTTTGTCTCACAATGCCAAAAGGATTGTTTGTTTCATAGTTTCCAGTATCAAACAAATTTGAATGCTGTTTCATGAACTCATAAATATCATCATCATAGAATATATACATAAAACTATCGGTGTCTGTGTATAACAACCTCACATTTGATTCAGGATTTGCTAAAATAACATTGTAATGAAAGTCATTCATTTTACATTTAGACAAATCTAATATAGATGCACCAACATATACTGGTTGATTGTAGAAAATCTTTAGTCTACTCATCTCGATGACCATACATTGTTCATCGAATATAATTCTATGTTTAAAATTAGCCTTAGCTATTAAAGACCTAGCACCACGAGCTCCATGCCATTTGGTGACCCATTTGATGTCCCTTAACTTCCTCACATTCATCAGTGAACGACCAAAAATTGCATTATTCATCAATTTATAAAAATTCTTTTCAAAATCATTTTTGGCATGTTTTCGTTTCTCTGTGTTCACATCAATATATGGTTTTAGCCATTGGCTCTGATTGAATTCAATTATTCTGTGAATACGATCTAATTTCATTCCTAGTTGAATACATTGCTTTAACAATCTATAATGCAAAACATAACGTTCTTTATTATCTAGGGTAGCCATTAGCTTTGTCAACTTTTCGGGACATAGAGGGTAATCTGAATGTTTGTCATGTAACTCTTGAGGATAAGTCAAATCTACTTCCAAAATATATCCAATTTCTGAAGTATCATCAATAGTTAAAACATCAAAGCCTTCAACATTTGCAACCCATTTAAAGCCCCCCGTTGGAAGATATTCCATCATCGCATATCCATATAAATTATTAACGTCAAAGTACATTATGTAGGAGTCTTGCTTTTTCTCATCATAAGTTTTCATATACTTATTATTAGCAATCGCATGTCGTGTTATACACTGAACATTTCCTCCTCGAATAGATCGTTCAAAAAAGTGTAACATATCAATATCTTGAAGCAATTCAAGTTGAACATTGGTTATCTTTTTCATAGCACACCAAGACATAGATGGAGCAGTGTAAAAATGAGCTGCATCAATGCCATAAGTTTCCATGCCATTCGATCTAAAATTTTCAAAGACATCCGCCAAAAGAAGTGTGTCAACTTTTAAATACAAATCGGCGTATTCTCCTAATGTTTGACAGGAAAACGTTTCCCACACCGATTGAGCAAACTCATACTCTTCATTCGATATTGTTTGATCATTAAGGCTGCTATAAAACTTGGATATTTCAGGTAATTTAGTTTCGTTAAGAACATCCATACTCGTGACGTATTCATAGGGAAACACACCTTTTCTCGCAGTAAGTCGAAACTGTGCATCATCATTAAAATAACGTCGTGTTATTTGCTTTGAATCTTCACTTAACGAAGATGAACATTGATCTAGTGAACAGGACAAGAAATTATATGTATCGAAAAATCTTAACTGAATGAATCCATTCTTAGCCCGTACATACTTTGTAAACCCTTTATAACGTTCCATATTCATCGCTAACAATTTTATATGACCAGGATTATGTAACACCTCTCCATCTTGTTTCTCGCAAATTTCTTTAATTATAAAATGTCCATCATAGGCTGTTAGATTATGAAATGCTATTGGCAAAACCTTTGTTACTTTGTAATTTAAATTACAACTATTGTGTGCGCTTCCTCTATATTTTCCAGTTAAGTGACAATGATCGCGTACTTTGACTTCATTAACTGCAATCGGTTTCTCGCAAATGTGACACATTTTACTTGACAAAAATAATCGTTCTTCATTTTCGGTCATCTTTAACATTGGCTTAACCGATAAGTAATATGTTTGAAGTTTATCCACAATACTATAAAGTTCCTTTACAAACAATTCAATGCAATTATTTCCCCTAAAGAGCTTGAAACTGCACAATTCACTATCAAAATTACAATGAAGGTATAAAGAAATGCTGTAAGGAATATGTTTATGTGTTAAAGTAGAGTTATGAATGTCACTATTTGGAAAACAGGAGGAAATTGGAGACAAGAGGCATTCAGTGTCTGCATATATTATAAATGGAACTGTATCTTTAACTCGGAATTCTGTAAAATTAACAAATCTTTGTTCATCAGTCGGCATTATGCTTTTTGCAACAGGAAACTGTTTACAGTCTGCAAAGTGAACATTTAACTCATCCTCAAGAAAATAATATGACAAACAACGTCTACATATATAAATCCTTCTGTGAGTGCTAGTGACGCTTGAACGCACAAGGCGAGCAAGATTTCTAATTAAACAAAAGTGATAACTTTCACTGTTTCCAATCTGCAACATCAATAAGTCTACACTCCTTTCATATACTTTATCTGATACATACAAAGGTACAATAGTAAAAGTTTTTTTTTCCTTTTACTTCGTTTGTTCCCATACATACCCAATTGTTTTCATCATATTGTGCTCCATACACATTTACAGAAATAATGTTTTGGTTTTCAAACTTGTTTAAATATTTCATTTCCATCGGAATTGGAATACCATCTAAATTTAAAACATCTCTGTAATTAGGATAGGAAGAAAGATGATTCACGTTTCGAGTTTTTGGATACAAACCAGCAACCACACTCCACGCAAAACAAGCTTCCTTTGTATCATACAAATTTAGCACTGCATGTTTATTGACTATTACATCAGGCAATCGACTAGTATTGGACATTCCTACTCGAAATCCAACATATTTATTTATATTAATTCTCAAACTATGAATTTTTTCTAAAGCCCACCCGGAACCATTTGCTTCAAATTCGCTCATTTTTGTCAATGTACCTTCAATGATATTCTTATTATAAAATTCATTTAAATCAGTATACTCGAAAACTACCTCATTTTTGATAGCAAAATATTTTGTTTCTGATATGTCGCGAAGCACGTATTGTGCACACAAAACTGAATTCACCTTTAAAGCTTGTACAGTTAACGCTTTCTTAACATACTTTGTAAACCAAATATTAGCATTCGCTAAAAATTCGCGAGGATCCAAAAAATCATTCTTAACATTTGATACTGCAAGTATGTACACTCTAGAATTGAATGCCGTTTCAATTAACTCACAGCTCAAGAAAGATTCATCCTTTATTTGAATTGTAATTTCTTTGAAATTCACAGCTTGTTGCAATATGTGCTCACTAATAACTCTCCAACATTCAATCAACTCATCACTGTTCTCAATCAACTCGGTTTGAGTGTTTTCCCCGATTTGGTATGATACTGAAATAGCACCGTTTAGTTCACTTCGAAAATTAGAAACACTTTCAAATGCATTGTCCAATTGGTTTCTTATATTTTCAGTGATATTATGTATTACAATATCGACCTTTCTACGTTTGCTAGGAGGCGAGGTCATTGTTGCTGTTGTCTAAGCAAATGTCCAATTTGCACTAAAGTTAATACACCACCAACAGTTGGTGTACCATCACTGATGTCTAAGCATACGTCCAATTTGCACTATTGTTAATACACCACCAGCAGTTGCTGTAACATCGGTTTACCATAAACCTATAATCTTTTAAAGTATATTCAAGCCATTGTGATAAATTACTGCCTGTAATCTCCAATGAACAATGAACAGCCTCAAAAGGAAATTCATCCTGAAGTTTACCAAGCAAATTGTTTCTATACACATTCAATTTTGTTACATCGTAACACGTCATGGAAAATTCGATTTTGAAAACTTCATCAAATGTATTGTATCCGAAGAAACAAATAAAATGTTCATCTTCACATAATTCTTTCAATAGATATCTTAGAACTGTTTCTGTCACCTCTCGCTGACTATCCTCTGATTTGCTAACATTGGTAACGTAGACTGAAAATGTTGAAATTCCACTCGAAGATGTCCATTTGTTAAAACAAGCTTCTTTCTCATTACGACTCACCTCGTTATCATCTTCTTCCTCTTCTTCCGGTTGTTGAAAGCATACACGATGATACTCTATTAGCGGGTGCGATCGATGTTCAGTTCCACTCAGGAAATTAACAGTTTTCCACTTCATTATGCTGGTTGTTTTATTAGTTTATTTAGATAATCTGAAAAATTAAACAAATTAAGAAATAATTAGCAACTAAATATATCAATCGTTATATCAATCAATACATAATATATAATCCAATACTCACCAAAACATGTCGATGTGAGCGGTTCTTCAACCCAAAATACACCGTCATCAGTTTGCCCTCGAGTACTGTTTCAAAATGACTTGATGTGAGCGGTTCTTCACCCCCAAATACACCAGCATCAGTGTGCCTCCCATTGAGTTTAGTTCATCGATCTCTGATGTGCTTAATTTTGAAAATACTGCTGGTAGAAATACACTTGTTACTTCATCTTCAATGTTAATATCCACCACTATTTTTCTTCCAAACCTCGTCTGTACGGGGCGAATAATTTGGACCACATATGGTAAATCAATGACTAGTTCAGCTAGTTTCTTATTAGAATACTCAGTACAAGATGATAAGTTATTGAACTTCGTTAGAGCTTCCATCACACAATTTGTTCCTCGTCGTTGACTTTCTTTATTTCTTTCACACACACACACACACACACACACACACTCTTCGCGCAAAAGTAAAAGTTAAACTCTTCCATGCACTCATCCATTTATATATCCTTCACCCCCACCCACACTCCAGAAACCATATGCTGCAAACTAGCTTCTAACGCAATCATTTCTTTTTTTCCACTATTGCTTAAAGAAGTCAAAGATTACATTCTTAGCCAATGACGTTAAAGGTCAACTCTGTCTCACGCGAACACAGCAGACGAGATCAATCACACTGCTGCACATGGTCAAACTTGCACGGGTGTCAAATGACGGTTAGCATCCAAAGCAAAAAACAATAACAGCAGCACACCACATGTGTGGATGGGAACCGCCTCCCCGCTCAGCACACCCATCGCGGGCAAAAAAAAAAAAAATAACAGCTGCACACCACATGTGCGGATCGCTGGCACTGGCACACATGCTCACACTCGCACGGGTGTCAGATGACAGTTAGCATCCTAATAAACAACCCCCATGACGTCAACACCCATTAACTTTTTATCACCATCACATAAACAAGCCAAGAGGTCACCCCCTTCCCACGCTAACACGTGCAGTGCACATGCTCGCTCCTGGACCACGTGCTCGCTCTAAGGACCCATGACGTCATCCCATGACGTCATCAGGATTACGCAATTTCTGGTCATGATGATGCAATATTCAAAGTGTAGCAAACCCTTACTACTTTTGAGTGTAGGTTTCTGGTTTTACAATAGTGTCTCGCACTTTAAACTCCTTTTCAATTCTCCCGAAGACTCGGTCTGGGGGTATGAAGGCGTGGCCTACAACGGGAAATACCTTCTCCACTTCTTTAACTTGTGCGGAGGATCATTATACAGCCGATAGGAAACCATTCCAACCATAATACTATTTTTATTTTGACCCCCACAGCCGTCAGAAACCAAATTAACTTTTGTGATACCTGTAAGATCAAGATGATTAAGTCTGTCATAAATATAGGAAGCTATTTCGTTAGATCCTTTTGGACGAGAAGATTCCAGCCACTGGTATATAAAAGTGTTCCGTGTAGTTTGACGATCACGCGAAGTTCCTGCACAGATTGTAAAATTGTACATATACAATTGTCTGGAGTAATACGTGGCTTGATCTGGTAATTTTGGAAAGGGTAATTTTTTCTGGCAATCGAAACTTAATATCAGTTCATTATCTTCCTGATTACGTAGAACATCATAAAACGCTTGTGCTCTTAATTTATGTACTCTTAACTCAGTTATTATATTATTCTTTTCTTGAGGAATATTGCAGTGCTTCAGTTTTTTGCTTTCAGCAACAAACATTTTGAGCAAGCATCAGTCGCTGGAGTGCCAAATCCAATATTATAGGTCCTACAGAAATAATGCCTAAAGTAAGCTGCCTTAACTCGTAGCTCAGTTGATACTGATTGGTTGTAACTTCTCCACAATTTACTAATGTTCAGCTCACTTGATAAATACTGGCGACCTTTCACTTGTCCTCTACAATAGTGTAATTCACTAACAACATTTAATTTCTCTATGAAAATGCTCATAGCTAGTCTTTTATTTTCACTGTACTTGCTACGAGTATCTCCTCCTCGTTTATCTATAGGCAGGAGACCAGTCTCAAAATGACGCTTACAAGGCAGACCTACCCTGTCTTTTGATATCTTCAAGATACCTAGAAAAGTTGCCCTGCAGACAGGTACAACAGGTTCTTTACCGGGTCGCTTTGTTGCCTTTTTCACTAAATACTTTATCGATATGTTCTTATTCTTGTTACTGCCATTACTCACGGTTCTCCTCGGAAGTGCTGCCGCTGTATACTTGATTATAAGTGCGTCCTGGATAAGCTTCTTTGGCGTGCTGTAGAATATGATATGAAAATGTTTGATGTCCCTAGTTGTCAGCGTCTGGCACTGAAATGCTCCCTTCTTGTGACTGCATATTGGTACTTTTGGGGGTTGTGAAGCAGAGTATCTGAAAATTTAATATTTATCTAGATTCTGCTTCAAGAACGCATTATTTGTAACGATTATATGATAATTATTGCTAAACGAATTAGTAACGAAATGCTCACCTTTCTCTTTTCTTCTTATTCTTAGCCCAGTTTTCGGAGTCACGGGAATGTTTCCTCCCACGTCCAGGTACAGAAGGAGATACTTTTAATGAATTATCCATTGCTTTGTAGAACAACACCAAACTAATCAGATGTCAACTGGTGACTGAAGTATAGAGCCAACAAATAACGCGTTGAAACAGTGCATAGTCACATTAGAACAAACTTGGCGGGAACACTTAGAAAGAAGTAAATTGGCGCCGGACATTGCTAAGTACTACAATCAAAAGTTCGTGGGAAACACTGCCTCGAAGTAATGCAACAGAAATGTAGAGTATTGGAACACACTTTGGAAAATGCATCAACTTTCTTATGCAAAATATCGGATTTAGGAACGAAGTGCAAATGTCGGATTATGGAAATAACTTAACAAAGCAGATGTCGAGATTTGGAAATAAAGTCAAACTTTAATATTGATTTTTAACCACAGATATCGTGTTTTGGAACATCTCCCACCATCCATTTGATGTGTTTCTCCAAGAAGAATATGAAATTTAAAAAATCTACTTTTTGTAAAAAATGTCAGATGTCGGCTTTTGGAAATAGGCTCCTCAATTGAGAACGGGCCATGATAGAGCAATAAAAATTTAGATATCTGTATATCATCAGCGGATGACGGAAATGGAATCTTGAGCAAAACTTTATCACCCACGCTAAATTCATCAGGAATACCTTTCTTTTGTTTGCGAATTCTCCTAGCTCCTGCCTTTTCCAAATTCATTCTCTTCCTTATTTTCTTCACTTGCCTTATCTTACTCAACAGTTCTTTTTTTCTGATCTTTTCTTTCCTCTTTCTCTGTGCCTTTTATCTACTTTTTCTTTATCAGCTTCTTTGTTTTCTTCTGTTCTTCTCTTAGTCTTCTTCCTCCTTCT
Source organism: Meconema thalassinum (assembly GCA_946902985.2). Taxonomy (NCBI): domain Eukaryota; kingdom Metazoa; phylum Arthropoda; class Insecta; order Orthoptera; family Tettigoniidae; genus Meconema; species Meconema thalassinum. Next base: position 813,824,453 of record OX336389.2, on the reverse strand, counting down.
CCTGCCCTCGATCTCATCTTTTTCTTCATCCGCCATGTCATTCCGTACCTTGTACTCCTCATCTTCCCTCTCCACCGTTCCTCTCTCCTTCTCTTCCTCAATTTTCTCCTCTTCTTTCTTGTCTGTCTCATAACCAACAACTCCTTTCTCTTCATCTTACATCTCATCCTTTTCATCCCCATCTTCCTTCTCCAACGTTTCTTCACCTAATCTTTCCCCAGTATGTTGTCTTCTCCATGACTCACTCTAGCACTTTTACCCTCATCTTTAGCCTCTCTTTCTTGACTGCTACTGTTCTCCTCATGACCAACCTCATCTGCTTCTCCTTTCTCTTCTTCAGTTTCTCAAATATCATCTGCTTTCTCACGCCCCCCATTTCTTGAATCATTTCCTTGCCTATTATCATGGTTTCTCTGGCTATTCAAAACTTTCTTTTCTACTATTACTTCCATTTTCATCTCTATCCTCCCGAATTCTACCTTTATTTCTTTCTTATTTTCTTCCATTTTCTGTAATACAGTATCTTGTTTCTTCTTCAGTTCTGTTACTTGATTAAATCTTCCTTCCATTCCCTCTATTCTACTAAAGCATTCCTTTGAATTATTCTCTACCACGCTATCCACCCTATCCATCCTCTCCTTTAAAGTAACTTCTATCGCTTCACATTGTGTACCTATCCTACTTTCCAAAATCTCAATCTTGTGACTGTTATCACCATACTCTTTCTGAATCTTATCTATCTGCGTCTGTAATGTAGTCATATTTACTTCCATTTCCACTCTTATCTTCTAACACTCTGAATCTAATTTCTCCTCCAATTTCCCTACTTTATCATTGAACCCATCTACCTTGTTTTCCACTTTCCTAATATTGTGATTTATTTCGTCAATTCTACAGTTAATCTTCTTATTCATCTCCTCAATTTTAGTGTTAGTATTATCATACATTTCCTCAATTCTAGTGTTGTTGTTATTATTATTCATTTCCTCAATATATGTGTTGTTATTATTATTCATTTCCTCCATTTTAATGTTGGTATTCTTACTCATTTCCTCCATTTTATTCATTAGTAATTGGAACCAGCCAAGGTTAACCCCTTCTATACTTTCATACGAGACCACATTCTCTTCGCTATTGGACTTTCCGTCATCTCCCCCTCGTCACGTACAGACATTAGTTTATCTGCAGATTCCATTTTAACTTCACGATGAATAGTACGTGATATTAGTACCATCTCTGATATTCCCGCAAAATTCACTCTTAACATTACTATCTATCTTAATTATATTACCTATCATGTGCATTTTCGAGATCCTATCTTGGTGAAACCTTTTCTACTTGGATGACATCATCGTTCACGGAAAGACGTTTGAAGATCACCTAAAGAATTTGGAGCAGGTGTTCTTACGTCTAAAACAAGCCAACCTGAAGCTCAACCCCAAGAAGTGCTTCCTTTTTCGGAAATAAGTTAATTACCTACACCACGTTGTTTCCGGAGAGAGGGTCGCTGCAGATCCGGACAAGATAAACGCTGTGAAGGAATGGCCAATACCGAAGGATAAGCGCGAAGTCAGGAGATTCCTCGGACTATGCACCTATTACCGTCGATTCGTGCCAGGATTTGCTAACATCGCGAAGCCTCTGATCCGACTTACCGACGAAGGTCGGAGTTTTGTGTGGAACACGGCCTGTCAAAAGGCTTTCGAACAACTGAAGGAGGTATTGACCAATGCTCCTATCCTGAGTTACCCACAACCGGAAGGACTGTTCGTTTTGGACACCGAAGCTAGCAATGTAGGCATCGGTAGCGTGCTCTCCCAACTGCAAGGTGGGCAAGAAAGGGTGATAGCTTACTTCAGCTAGGTTCTTTCTAAACCGGAGAGGAACTACTGCGTGACTAGAAGGGAATTGCTCGCTGTAGTGAAGTCAGTGGAGCATTTCCACAAGTACCTCTACGGGAGGAATTTCGTTCTACGGACTGATCATGCAGCACTTACGTGGCTTCTGAGTTTCAAGAACCCGGAGGGACAGATAGCCAGGTGGATCGAAAGGCTCGAGGAGTACGACTTCGATTCTGAACACAGAGCTGGTCTTAACCACCGAAATGCTGATGCTCTGTCTAGGAGACCGTGCGCGCAAGACTGCAAGCACTGTATCGGATAGGAGAGAAAATTGCAGCGGTGAGGAGAAGCACTGTGACTGACGACCACTGGCAGGATGAGGAAATCCGTAAGGATCAAGAAAACGACCCGGACATGAAACACCTAATGCGTTGGAAGAAGTCTGCGCAACGGCCGATCAGGGAAGAGGTAGCTGCCTTCTCGCGCTCTGTAAATGCCTGCTGGGCTCAGTGGAATTCCGTGATTTTGGAAAACGGGGAGCTAAAGAGGGTACTAGAGAATGAGAATGGGACTCAATAAAGGCTACAGGTTATTGTTCCACGATACAGAGTATCCGAGATAGTGAAGTTGCTGCATGATGGAACGTCCGGAGGGCACCTTGGAGTTCGGAAAACCATAGAGAAAGCCGAGAGCGGTTTTACTGGCCCAATTGCTCAGATGACGTTCGTGAATGGTGTAGAAAGTGCGTGGTTTGTGCCACTGTGAACGGGCCACAGAAGAAGAGAAGAGCAGCGATGAGACAGTACAACGTTGGTGCCCCGTTCGAACGGATCACCATCGATTTAGCGGGCCCCTTCCCTACGACTGAGAGTGGAAATAAATACATCTTGGTAGCAATAGATTACTTCAGCAAGTGGGTAGAGGCATATGCATTGCCCAATCAAGAAGCTGTGGTGGTTGCCGAGACGCTAGTAAAGGAGCTGTTGAGCCGATTTGGTGTACCATTGGAATTGCATTCCGACCAGGGACGAAATTTAGAGTCGTCGGTGTTCCAGGAAATGTGCCAGATTCTCGGGATCCGGAAAACGAGAACGACTGTTCTGCATCCACAGGCCGACGGCCTGGTGGAGCGCATGAACAGAACAGTGGAGAAATACCTGTCGAAGATTGTATCCGACCACCGGCGGGACTGGGACAAGTTTCTCCACTTGTTTCTACTGGCATACCACTCTTCTATCCATGAGACCACAGGCCAAGCACCAGTTAATGTGCTGTTTGGCCGAGAGCTGCGGTTTCCGTGTGACCTGACGTTCGGCTGCAAACCTAAGGATGACATTGTTGGTGAGGACTACATCTCCGACCTTCGTCGAAGGATGAATGACATTCATGACCGAGTTCGCGCAAACATCCAGAATGCGAGTGACCGGATGAAGGAGCGTTACGACCTAAGAGCCGAATCAGGAGGATACCAAGCAGGAGATCTAGTCTGGCTTTTCAACCCAAAATGGCGGCGAGGGTTCTCTCCGAAGCTGCAATGCTCCTGGGACGGACCATATGAAGTACTGAAGAGGATCAACGACGTCGTCTACCGCATTAGGAGGAAATCGAAAGGCAAACCCCGAGTGGTCCATTTCAATCGGCTGGCACCGTACCTGGGCGACAACCATGATGAGGGGCACGTGCAACTCGCCCGTATCTGTCAATTGCCAGAAGCGGAACGAGCCTTCGAAGATTTCATGGCTCAATGTGGTACTGGCCGAAAAGTTCGTTATGGCGTCACTACCGAGACTCGACAGGATTTATTCCAAACCGCCAGCCAAGAGCCTCGTGTCGGGCACGTGTTGTGCTTAACCAGGAACGAGCATCGCTCTTCTATCTGGTGACGAAAGAAGTTTCCCATCTGAAGCCCTCTTATCGTGCCATCTGGGATAGTCTACTTGCTATGCGGGAGCACCTACCGGAGCGAAGCATATCCAAATTAGCTGTACCCAAGTTGGGCTGTGGACTAGATGCTTTGGACTGGAGGATCGTAAGAAGCATGCTAGAGGAAGTCTTTCGACGCACAAGGATTGAAATTCTGGTGTGCTGCTGGCCCCGAATAAACGTGGTGCCTCGGAAAAAGGTGCAATGATTCTTCTTCGTCAACTCACGATGCCGTGCAGGACCGAGCTGTTCCTACCGTCACCCTGTTGGAAGTGTCTGCTCCGAGACGGAACAGTGTTTAAGAGGGGGCAGTGCAAAGATTCGTGCAATTGTCTGGCGGCCGCCATCCTGCTCTTGAGGTGTCAGGCAGGCGGGGTGACTGGAGAGTTCCGGGCAGCCAATCCACCCAGGGCTAATTAGGGTAGGCTCCTCCCAAAGCCCCCACAATAACAATAGCTCTACGAGTCAGGAAGATGATTGGCGCACAGGCTACCAGACTGTCCTGTTTCTCGAGGCTACTAGATGCAACGTGCAATTCCGGAACAGGCAACTAGAAAAGACTGGGCGGTGCCAGCATAGAACCCGCTAGAACACACTCAATGCCGCGAGAGGTAGCGACATCCAGAACATTCCAGTCCAGGGGCCGATTGTTTATATACCAGTGATGTGCGACGAGCAGGCAGTCAGTGATAGTCCTGAGTTAGTCTGCGGTGAAGGTGTGTGCCGTGCCAAGCGACAAGTGAAAAGAAATGTGAAGTACTGTAATATTATAGACAGTGCTGTGAAAATAAATAACGTAGACAGTAAGTGTGGAAGATAAATAGTGACTATAGGAGATACTTCCTTGCAGTGAACATTGTAAATAAATAGTGACTCATAGTTGTGTGAAGAGAGACTGTGTGTGTGTGTGTGTGTGTGTGTGTGTGTGTGTGCAAATGAGTAGGCATAATTTGTATGCCGATGCAGTATGTTTAACTCATACAAACGTTAGTCACAATTTATTTTCACTGTGGCTTGGGAGAAAATGTCTCATCACTACTCAGTATTCACATTCACGTTCATTTACACATTTATAGCCACGCCGTCGCACCATGTCGTGGCACTGCTCTGGCCGAACTGGAGCTCCCACTCAACTGCCATGAACTCTATATTTATCTTAACTTTTATCTTCATTCTGTCCATGAGTCGTCACTGTGTTACAGCTTACACTTACACGTACAGTCTACACAGATCCTCTTCAGCCTGGCACCTGCCGCTTCATTTACTATCAGAGTATTCTTGTTGCTTTTTGTGCGCCCCTGCTCGTCCTCAGTCGCCTCTTTGACGAAGCACCTCGACACCCCCAAGCATTCACAGTCCCGACTCAATATTGCGCACTGGCAGGTAGGTTTCCACTCTGTTACAGTAGACGTCTGGTAATAGTCACTACATTGCTCCGCACTCACTGTCTGACAAGACTGTTCACCCTTAACTGTCTTCACTCTTCACTCCTGACTCACTGCCACGTCGCTCCTCCACTAATATAATACAATCGGCCCCTGGCCTGGAAGATTCTAGGTGCGCCTCCTTCTTGCAGCATCGAGTATGTTCTCTACTGTTAATCCATCCAGTCGATTTGCGTATTCTCTGACCCGTTCGCGATGGCTCACAGGGGCTTTGTTATTGTGCCGGCCTTGTGAGTGGGCTGAAAGTGGTGCATGCCTGGAAACTGACTCGCCCTTTGATAGATCCACCGCATCCCCCCCCCTCCCCCCCTCCCCCCCCCCCCCACAAGAGCCGCTTGTCCGGTCCTCGGAGACACGTTACACGCCTATATCTACGTATTAGTGTCCTATCACAATACAAATGTTCAGTTCTATTGCTGCAATAGAAGATATTGAGTGGTTCAATTTATCCCATATCCACCATGTTAGATTGGTTTAAATGTAAACCACAAAGGTAAATTTCAGTAGATGAATATTATTATGTTGATTCATTACGCAAAATTTGAATTGGACCACTTGAATAGGATAAGAGTAATATAAATAGGTTTTGAAACTTCACACTGACGCCATCGTTAGTTAATGAAAACAGTTGAACAACATTAGATGACACTATATGAAGGTTACCCACATGGTAAATCTCTAAATTCTAAACCAAGAGAGCCAGGTTTTAAAATGCATACCACACATTAATAATGATATAAGTAGACAATATACCACATATTATTGCTGTAGCTCTAACTGCTTGGATGGTACAACTAAATTAATGCATTTTTTAAACCTCGAACAAGGAACGTATCTGATGTTTCAATTTCAATGTTTGGGTCTCATACTTTGTCAGTATGTTCTTCAGATACACTTATTTCTGAAATTACCGTGAGGATTAATGCGGCCATGTTATTTAGGTATCTGTATTAAAAAAAACTTTTATAAAATACAAAGCCCCATTTATTTGAGATATTAACAATTAATTGGTCTATTGTGCACTGCTCTTAATCAGAATTGTATGAATATGCCCAAATAATTCGTCAGTTGTGTATTTAATTTTTATAGCCAAAGACTCAAAACATTAATATTGGTAATTTATATTACAGAGTCTTACACAAAACTCTTATTATTCTATGCTACCATAGTCGTTATATTGAAATATCCTTATTATACTTAAACGTTTCACGGTGTCATCAAATTGTAATTATGTAGATGAAGACCGTGTCACCTACACAAGAAAACCCAGTTGTATACACCTTCCTGCAAGATAGTTTCATGAAAATTGATCAATTGGATCGCTAGTAATCGGTTGTAGTATTTGGAGATTCAGATCTAAGTAGGCTATGTTCAAATCTTTAAGACGTGCGTAAAGTCACGTGCAATGATGTTACACATGTTTGGTGCTTGTACTCCCTTAAATACCAAAATATCAATTTTATTACTATTTTTTCTTACAAAGATTGGAATTGCACGAAATAATCAATCTTCCAGTATACACTAACTTATGTGGGCAAGTATAGTCCCACAAATAAATCTCCCACACGTTCACGAGGTATTATGGAGCTGAGACATGCCATTATATCAATCGTGATATTGCTCCTTCCTGTATGCCGATACAGTACGTTTAGCCCTGACCTTGGATATTATGTCGTAGCACGGCTGTTATTTAACACATCAACTTCCATCGACCGGAAGAAGGGATGACAGATTGTCTATTGTTCTTGTTAAATTTTTGAAGGGCTTGGAATATGCTGGCCATCAATCCCATGTACTTGGAAGAGTGTTGACATTGTCTGATCTGTATATCTGTGGTGGTGAATGCCATAATGTTTGTAACTGTAATCATTAGGGTGTAGGATTAGAGTGAGTTCTCCGAGATTCGATATACAGTATCATTTCAGTAGTTCCTACGAGAAAATGAAGAAAATGAAATAAGACACTCAAGATTACTATCAGTGCCGGGGTTCAAACCTTTGATTTCCAGATTTCCAGATTCCTCTGCCTGTCGGGGCACACGGCTCATTGTGTAAATCTACATCACGGGAAGTGGCACCTGCAGAACTGTATTATGCTTGTTCTTATCATCCTAACTCAGTTGGTTTGATCTAGACAAAGTGAAACAGCATCAATGTCGTGTACCAGACACCACGCGGGTGAATAGGTAATCAGTAAATTTCCCGCACATAGCCTACGTTGTACGTCCAGAAAATAAGTTCCGTTTTGTAATATAAAAAACTGAGTACAAATACAGAAAAACAATGATTGAAAAACAAACTACAAATCCTAAACTATCTCTTCACATAGCTCCCACCATTGTGGAGGCACTTGTTATAGAGTGGCACAAGTCTTTGTTTGCCTTCTTCATAAAACGTTGCCGCCTGTGTTGTCAACAATTTCATAAAAAAGTGATCTTGAAAGATGCGGAAAATTCGTAGAAAGTTTTCTTTGACGCGTCGTTCAACAGCACGAATCAGGTCTTCGAAGGGCTTAGTGTTCTTTGCATTCAAAAAATGAATGATATATCTAATCATATAAGCGGCGGTATTTTCAATCAACTTCAACACTGTAACCAAAACTATAAACCGTAAACTACAGACAGCGATCTGAAATTGGCTTCATCTACTTATCCATGACCCAGAACAACTACCGCACATGCGTCATACTATCTTTGCAGCAGTACCGGGACAACGTATAAACACGGACCTTACTTTCTGGATGTGCCTAATATACGAGATCTAACTTTTTAACAACGGTAAAACACCTAGTATTTTATGTACTCAAGACATCAATTGTGCGTATTGTTTAGTCACATACAGCAATTTTGTGACTTTTGCAAATTAAGTCTCTTACACTAAACTTCCATTTCATTAAAGAAGGACCCGTGGCGTCACCGTTCGCGTTAAACCCCCTCATCGAGGATGCCATGGGGAACTGTAGCAAGTCCGGAGATCGGAGATTTGAATCCCGGCGCTGACTGCGGCTATCCCGCGTTTGGATTCTACACACTTCCTCCAGGCAAATGCCGGGATAGTACCTTACTTTCAGTCCCGGGACACCTACCTCATCTCTGTCACTAATACAGTTACACTCATTACTACAGTTATCACAGAAACACGGGTTATGATTACCAAGATGCCCCACATCCCTCAATTGAATTAATAACATATAATGGAGTAATACTTGTCTGTTGATGAGCTTGGCAGCTTTTAATGAATTACTGTAGAGTTGTTTGAGAGACTAGCCTATCTTTTGCCATCACATTCCAATTTTCTTCGTCAGACATGTGTTTTTCTGTTTCTCTTCTGATAATAAGCAAGAAGTTCCGTAATGAACTAAATAGCCTATTTTCATATATCCTACTTAAGTTAATTGCCTCTATCAACATACACAATTTCAGTTCGATTGCTGTAAAAGATTCGTAGATATTGAGAACCATCTAAATATTTCGGATGGACCCCATGTTGAATTTTTAGCCTACTTTTCACATTTTGCAAAAATGAGGAAAAAGTAGACTTATGAGATCGATCCGGGAAAATGTGTGTCTGTCTGTCTGGCTGTGTGAGTGTCCCCCCTATCAACTCCTAAACGGCTGCAGCAATCAAAACCAAATTTAGTATGAGTAAAGATGTGTACCGGAATATCTCACGTCCATATTTGAAAATGATGTCAGTGCTACTAACTGCTGAAAAAACGCACTATAAATTTGAGCTCTATGTTGGATATCTCGCAAGGTATGCATGGGAGCTATTCCAAAATTGGTACACATGCAGATAATACTATTTCAGATTAATTTCCAGGTGGCCAACAATGACAGTGTTGCCAAAATAATTTTAAGCCTTCTGAAAGGTCCAATGTTTAAATGCATATAACTTCTACACTATCAATTGGATGTCAACCAAATTTTGTATGTAATATCTGTACATAAACAGAGTTGATTGAGCGTATTCTTAAGAGCCACCAGGGCTGCCAACTGTTAATAATTGCTCTCTCAATTTTTTTTATCCGAATACCAATATATCAGAAAGTATACAAGCCAACAGCTTTAAACTATGCACACGTATATTCTGACATTTTAGATTAATTTGGAGTAACTTATATACGTCAGTTCTACCAACATGATTATAAGCCTGCTGATAGTACCAATTTTTAAATACATGTAACTTCTATACTATCAGTTAGATTTCAACCAAATTTCGTATGTGCTATGTGTACCATAACAGATATGACTGTAAGTATTGTTAAGAGCGATCAGGGCTGCCAAATGTTAATAAATGCTGTCTATATTTTTTACCCTAATATCAATATATCAGAAAGTATGCAAGCCAACAGCTCTATACTTTGCACCTGACATTGTAGATTAATTTGGAGTAATTAATACAAGGCAGTGCTGCCAACATGATTATATGCCTGCTGATATGTCCAATTTTAAAATACATGTAACTTCTATACTAACAAATGGATTTCATCCAAAATTGGCACAACAAGGTATCATAATATTTCAGATTATTTCTGACTAGCACACGCATGGTATTGTTGGCAACATGCTTTTACGCGTGCTGATAGATCCAGTGTCTAACTGCATGTAACGTCCATTGGACTTCAACCTAATTTTGTATTCTGTTAAAAGATGGAACTAAGAATATATTCAGTCACCAGGGTTGCCAACTGTAGTGCTCTATTAGGCTACATTATACCAGGTATATTTTGAACTAATTTGATATTTCGATATTACCAACTTAATTTTGTCATTATTCTAGAGAGGTTCATATACTGTAGAATAATCATTGGCATGAAATGTAGGCTGTATAGTTCTTCACGGAACTTCTTGTTATATATGTAGTACAAAGATTTATGTACTTTTAGATGAATATCGTTGCGTAGGTGTATTACTCAAACTTCAATCGCATGATTAGGACACAATAAATAAAAACGAAGTTTTAAAAATTCTCACAGCCGCCATCTTGTGGTTATGAAAATAATTGAAAAATATTAGATGTCAGCCGATTAAAATGTGTATACGCAGTTACAGTACCAAGTTTCACTGTGCACGGATGGTTAAATTGTGAGAAAATTCCTTTTAAATATTTAAATTTCGAGTCGCCACCATGTTGGATTTGTGCTCCCATAGTTGAACTTAAGTTCGTAGCCTCTATCAACATCAAAAAAATCAGTTTGATTGCTGTCATAGATTAGTAGATAATGAGCAAAGTCTAAATATTTCGGATGGTCGCCATGTTGGATTTTTAGCCTACTTTTCACATTTTGCAAAAATGAGGAAAAAGTAGTCTTATGAGATCGGGCAAATGTGTGTCTGTCTGTCTGTCTGTCCTTCTTTTATCCAAATACCAATATATCAGAAAGTATGCAAGCCGACAGCTTTAAACTATGCACACGTATAGTACCTGACATTCTAGATTAATTTGGAGTAACTTATGTACATCAGTGCTACCAACATGATTCTAAGCCTGCTGATAGGACCAATTTTTAAATACATGTAACTTCTATAATATCAATTGGATTTCAACCAAATTTCCTATGTGCTATGTGTACCATAACAGATATGACTATGCTTATTCTTAAGAGCAACCAGGGCTGCCAACTGTTAATAAATGCTGTCTCTACTTTCTTACCCAAATATTAATATATCAGGAAGTATGTAAGCCAACAGTTTTAAACTTTGCACAAGTATAGCACCTAACATTCTCGATTAAATATGAGAAACTAATATACGTCAGTGCTGCCAACATGACTCTAAGCCTGTTGATAGGTCCAATTTTCAAATACATGTAACTTCTATACTGACAAATGGATTTCATCCAAAATTGGCACAGCAAGATATCATAATATTTCAGATTATTTCTGACCAACGCATGCGTGACATTGTTGCCAACATGATTTTACGCGCGCTGATAGATCCAATGTCTAACTGCATGTCACGTCCATGGTATCCATTGGACTTCAACCAAATATTTATTCTGTATCTTAAGAGATGGAATTAACAATATATTCAGTAACCAGGGCTGCCAACTGTAGTGTTCTATTAGGCTACATGTATATTTCGAACTAATTAGAAATTTCGATATTACCAACTTAATTCCGCTATTTTTCTAGATAGGTCTATATAGATTGGCATGAATATTAAATTTTAAGAAAAGTAGGCTCTTTAGTTCGTCACGGAACTTCTTGTTATATATGTGGGCCATAGAGTTATGTACTATTATATGAAGATTATTTCGTTGGTTGATTATTCAAACGTTGATTTCGATCGCATGATTAGGACACAAGAGATATCAACTTAATTTTGAATTTTCGCACAGCCGCCATCTTAAGTTTATGTAAAACATTCAACCAAATTAGATGTCAGTACATTACAATGTGCTTAAACTCTTGCTGTACCATGTTTGACTGCGCCTAGATGCTTAAATCACGAGAAAAGTCTATTTAAATGTTTCAAATTAGCTTGGCCGCCATGTACGTTTTGCACTTAACAGGTGCTTAAAAATCACATAGGTAAACTTCTAGTAGTACGTTTTATCACCATACAAAATTTCAGGGTGATATCAGTAATAGTTTCGGAGATATAGAATGCCGGTGAAATATTTTGCACAGCCGCCATGTTGGATTGGTGAGTTGTAATAGCATTTATAAGGGCACGGTCGGGGTCGGACGGAATATTACTATTACCTCAGCGAGTTTCACGCCTCTCTTAGCATATTGCTGTTGTTCTAATAATAGTTTTACTTGCTATTTTATGAATAAAGTATTTTATTGGATTTGCTCCCCTGTTGCCTAATCTTGCTTTCATTGCTAGGCCGTTCTCCTTTTATTACGTCATCTTCCCTCCGGTAGTGGTTAAGCCGTGTATTTACACTCCATCATACATTGGTACTGTACTCGAATTTGTGATGCGTAAGATTGTGTATTTGCCTGCAATGGAACGAAGCCCATGTTAAAATTTATCGAGGCTGGAATCATGCTGAAAACGAGTATACTAGGGTCGTGCCAATCACCAGAATCGGCCAATCAGAAAATTTGCTGTGGAAATACAAGTTTTGAGGTGGCGAGAACCAGTTTACTTTTGATGACAAGGAGCCGTCATGAAACCCGTGCCAGGAGTCAGATATGTAACCCTCAAAGCAAGACGTATGTCGGAGACGCAAGCCAGAAGCGTGCCGAGAAAAAACCCACGTGACGTTCCAGAGCCAATCGGAAAATTTAAAAAAGGGGCAATTAGCAAGCTTCTCATTACCTATTGCGAGGCTAATTAGAAGTACCTTCACTTGCTGAAGAGACATATAATATTATTTTGAAATTTAAATGATATTCCTGTGTGAAGACAGAAGTCTAATTGCGGAGTAATGCGGACAATTGTTATACCCGCCAAATTATCACGCGAGTTTTTTTTATGATAATGCTAACTTTAAGCAGTTGTGGGGGATACAATGAGATACTCGGGGGTTCTTTGAAAGAAAACGTCTTGGAGGACGGACGTATGTGAATTACTGTGCCACAGTGCACCATTAGTTAAAGTAATGAGTTACATTACTCGGTGCAGGACACACCACAATTGAATACACTAGAGTTTTAAAGTGGACTTGTAATAAAAGTAACTATGATACTAATGAACAAGTGTGGAAGTTTGAAATTGTGAAAAGTCGAACTTTGAAAAAGTATTACGCAAGTGACGAGTACACGCATAAGTATACGAAGTGAGTGTTGACGGAAATATTGACAGGAAAGAAATTGTTAAGACAATGAATCATAAACTATTCAACGAGATATCTTCGTTAATAAAATTGTATTTTTAACGAAATCAAGTTATTCTTAGCTTGCAATATTCTGCGTGTTTATGAAATATATAGCAAGTGCAACGAGAGACGTATACTGAAGACATTAAAGTATTGGGAACAGTTATTTACGAACACTATCACCACCATGGTTGTAGAAATAAAATTGAGAGAGAAAATTCTGAATTACTTAGAAGGAGTAATGATGAGATGCTAAAATGTTAATGGGAATATAGCCTATGGAGGCAATGAGGATTTCCGGAGTGACGTAATGAAATGTATGTAATAAAGAGGAGAACACCATCTACTATTGATGTATCGTCAACATTATATTTCTTAATTTATGGCTACGAATATGGATACCACTGTCTCAAATATGAATGATACGCGGAGGATGAAAAGAACAGAAGATATTCCAGTACGAGCGAACAAGGGTGAAACCCGTTTGATTCCTGTACGAGAGAACAAGGGCGGACCCAGTTCTAGAATACACGAGACGCTGTCTGAGGAGGAGACATTTATTGGTCACAACGAGAATGTTTGGCGCACTTACCCGAACGGGGGAGATGACGACTACATGGAGGCGTACGAGGAAGGTGCCCATGGCAGCGCCAATAGACAGAGGTACTCAACGAAAACCTTGTTATTGATATCCAGCGTTGGAATAACCACTGTTAGACATCTTTACGCAACAAAAGGTAGGATCAAGAACTTATATCAGTATCCATATTTTTGTAGTTTGAAGATGTACGAGAATATCCAGCCATTATTCTATGATGTCATTTTAGCCTTTTATTCTAAGTATGTTAAATTTGTTTAGTAATTTCTGATGGATTTTTGATTAAGATTTTTTATGTTAGATTTCGACAGGTTTAATTATTTTTATGAGAAGGCAGTAGTATCTAGGTTCGATGTTTTTGAATCGAATTTTCGAAAATATTTTTGGAATTATTTAATTTACGAAGGGGATTTTATCGTATTACGTTATTTAGATAGTTTGATAATTCGACTTTCGAAATTATTCTAATATAATATTGTATTTCGGAACAACGATAGATAGACAATCTGTATTATAGATCAGAGTGAATTTATGTCATTAACGACTTATTGTCAGATCAGATGACGAACATTTCTCAAAAGAGATGTCAATGATGTATTAGGCATTTTGAAGGAAAGTTATTACAGTATTGTCATATTTATGATAATTGAAGTTTCGATAAGTACTCATAAGGAGTATAATTTGTTGACATTGAAGATTGCAATGTAAAACGATTATAGATGTATAAGAGTTATTGTATTTATTAAGGTTATTATATTACCAGTAATATCAGGACATATAGAGAACCAATAAATTATTGTAATATTTTTATGGATTTGTGTGCGACCAGAGAGGAAGGCAATTTGTAGTTGATATGCCACAGGTTTGTAAAAGATACAGACGTGAACGAAGTGATAAGAAAGAAGCTGCGATGATATAATATTTTGAGAAATATTGATGTAGTATTCCCGGTAGACGGAGGAAAGTAATGTTGGATTTTGTGGCAATGGAAATGTGCTGTATGACATTGCTTCATAGAGATTGAAATGTTGTTGATATCTGTGTTGACAGATAAGCGAAATTATTAAGTTGTAGACGGAAAGAAGGAATACTGTTGATATTGTTAAAGAAGTAATGTTGTGTTGCATCGAAGTCAGTTTGAAGGACGTGACAGACGTATTTGTGGACAATGCAACAGTAGGAACAGCTGATCTTTCTGATGGCTGGGGTTGTACTCCATTTAAATGGTTCTGTGTCAAAGAGAATGTTGTTGTATTGGTAATTAATATTTTAATGGAAGTTATTATTATTATTATTATTATTATTATTATTATTAATTACAAGTTTTTCGGGCTTGTAGGCCGTGGTCCAGACAGGATATCTCCCGACGTTTCATAGGAAACTGCGTCCGGTATTTTCAAGGGTTCCGCTCCTCTCCTTGGTCAACAGGGGAATGAGGAAGAGGCTTGAAATAATGGGTAACGGTTTGTAGTGGGGTATTGTTGCTTGAATATGACTGTTGGCTAGGTGAATCTTGGCGATCAATTTACGGCGGGAAGGCTGGAGGTTGGATGGCTCAAGAGCTGCAACATCTCAAGAAGGCCCTATGCACCAACGGATACAGCAATAAGGAGATTGAGCGAGCCTCTCATCCCAGGCGCCGGAGCACGAGGAAAGAATCTGAGGAAACTCCGGTGGCCACCGTATTCCTGCCGTACGTGAAGAAGGTGACGGACAGGATAGGCAAATCACTCAAGACCTATGGGGTGAAAACGGTTTATAAACCCACCGCCAAAATCCGGGACTTGCTGCGATCCACTAAAGACAAGCGCCACCCACACTCCACTGCAGGTGACTATAGAATCCCCTGTTCCTGTGGGCAGGTGTACATAGGAACGACGAAGAGGAGCGTGGACACCAGACTCAAGGAACATAACAGACACAGCCACCTGGGTCAAACTGAGAAATCGTCAGTCGCTGAGCATTCTCTTTTGCCCGGTCACGATGTACAGTACGGGGACACGGAGATACTCTTCACGACCACACACTACCACGCCAGGCTGCAACGGGAAGCCATAGAAATATTCAAACACCCTGACAAGATGTCACCCACACGTCAACCTGAAGAACCTTCCCGCTACAGCCCGGCAGTCTCCCAGGGAACACCTGACCCTCACAAGCTCGGTCGCCGAAGCCGGTGCACGCACCTCACCCCGCAACATGTACGCGAGACCAGACGATCCAGCCGGAATGCGAAGAGAACGCTTGGCTCACCGTGCTAATTTAATGATCCAAACTGCCTTCCAGCCGTCAATTCATCGCCAAGATCCACCTAGCCAACCGTCATATTCAAGCAGCAATACCCCACTACAAACCATTACCCATTATTTCAAGACTCGTCCTCATTCCCCTGCGGACCAAAGAAAGGAGCGGAACCCTTGATAATGCCGGACGCAGTTTCCGGTGAAACGTCGGGAGATATCCTGTCTGGACCACGGCCTACAAGCCCGAAAAACTTGTACTTAATTATGAACGCCGGCTGTGAAAACCTAAGCTGTTATATTATTATTATTATTATTATTATTAATATTATTATTATTATTATTATCTTTTTACGTACTTAGGGACAATGTAACTTCCTTTAAACAGTAGGAACAGCTGATATTTATTATGACTAAGATTGTACTCCATTTAAATCGTTCTGTGTTAAAGAGAACATTGTTGTACTGGTAATTGTTATTTTAACGAAAGTTATTATTATTATTTTTATTATTATGGTTCAACTACTTAATTGTGCGGATTATAGAATCCAGGATAGACATATACTACTGAAATGGGAACCAAGTATAGTGGAGATTATAGGTGATTGTAGAAAGCAGAGAGAAGTCAAATATTTAATGAAAGTCGTAGTTAGTTATTGTTGTTTTAAGGGGCGGAACTACGAGGTCATCTGCCCCTTAATGAAAGTCGTTTGTACATAGAATTCATTAGTTTTCTATGTGTTGTAAATAGATGTATTTTGTAGACAGATATAGTGAAAGTATATATAAGTTTGATATAGATTTTAATAAGAGTTTAGTGCTTTTCAGTCGGTCAACAAGAATGTACCCAAAAGAGATGGGTTATGCCCTAATGCTGAAATAAATTACATGAGATTAATAAAACACTAGGATGACCAGTTTCGATCGTCAAGCGATCATCATCAGATCCATTACACTTAGGCTACAAAATCTATGTTTGAAATACAGGTGAAAATATTTACAATATGTACAATTATTTAGTTGCAGTATTGGTACTGCAACTGTCAGTGTATGCTAAATGCAGTATATATGTTAGGTGAAATGCTAAATGGTGATAGCTATCCGGAGATTGTTGATCACTTTTGTGATACTTTCAATGTTTAGCTTGGCCCATTTGTCGGTCAAATTTTATTTATTGTTACTGAGATCCCCGAATGGTAATTATTTATTTACAATTGTTAATTGCTTAAACCATATGCATAATCTTGTTATCAATCACTTATTCATAGATATTATAGTTCTCACCTCGAGTGTTTCAGTCTCGCTATCTCAGGCGTCCTCACTCATGACATACCAGACATCTACTGGTTGATCCACTGTCTGCTGAGTAGTGTCGACTGACGTCACCCTGACTTTCGTTCGACCAATGGCAGGTCTTTGTCTGGTCGGGCGATCTCCAAACTTCGAGAGAGTTCTATGGTCCCTATTTAAGACGCCGCTTGCTGGCGTTCTTCATCACTTCGGATCAACAGCCACTTCTGAACCACTTCAACCCGCTGGTCACCGCTACCTCTCATGACACCATCGCTGATTTCTACGCTAGCGAGCAGTTACGTCACAAGATCTGCACCATGACGTATTGCTCAAGATGGCAAGAATAATTGCCAGCCGCTGTACTCTTCAACATCACCTTAGAGGGGATACTTGGAATCGTCCTTCAAAATATCTCCGGATCAGCTCTTGGAAACTGTAAATGTCATTCCTGCTCAAGAAAAGAAAGTTGACATTTTATTGATGGTGCACATAACTCTAGGCCATGTACGCCTCCTTCCAAGAAAACCGTGAAGACTTTTTCAACGTGTGCTAGCTGGAACTTTTTAAGGAGCTGGCTCTTCAACTCTCTTCAACTCTCTTCAACTCTCTTCAAAGATAAGTTCAATTTTTTAAAGAGCTTATATCATACCAGTTATTACACTCTTAATTATTTTTTATGGTTCTCTCTTTTTATAAACTGCATTTTTATATATTAAGCTCAACTTTTCTCCAATCAAGCAAGCTTTTCATGGACCTTTCTATAATCTGGGTTCTGTAATCAGGCCCTCACACTTTGCTACATTTATAATTGTTAATTTCTGTAATAAGCACTTAAGTGCAATTTGTTTGTTCATTATAAATTTATTAATAGGAATAAAAAATGTTAATGCATTGCTCCCTATATTGGTTTTCTAGTCACGTATTTCATGCTCAATACCCCCGCACCGTTTCAGTCTAATTTTCTTGCACATAATTTTGGTGCCTCACCCCCGGGAAACATATCTGTTGCACCCTGGATCCCTATATAAGTTTAATATTGTGAATTTTGCATTAACAACTTTTGTTCATTGTGTTTCAACACTAATTCACATTGTACGTTTCAGCTTAAGGCGCATGTGCGGCAGAGGAGAGAAACGTAAGCTAAGCCGGTTTCTTCCGCATCAGACTAAACCTTACTACATAGCAAGCTGTCATCCTCTGACTTCCAGTACTCGAAGTCACAATATTGACGTGAGTAACAAACAACTTGTAATATGCCTAACCTTGATGAAAAACTTAGCAACTCCAGAGCCTCTTGTAAGGGCAAGCTCACACGGTTTCGTACTTTCTTAACTGAACTCGAACCCCAAGAGCATAATCTTGACATAATTTCGCAGAGGCTTAAGAATTATGAACAAGCCTTTGAGAAATATGATGAGATACAATGCAGTATAGAAACTCAGCATCCGGACCAGCAAAGTGATAGGTTGGAAGTTGAAAAATTATACTATCAGGGATTTGCTGAAGCTAAACAGCTTATTAGGGCTTTAACTTTAAAAGAAAAACAAGAAGATCAAACTTCTGCAGCATCTTCTACATCTTCTTCACACATTATATTACCCAAATTAGAAATACCCAAATTTACTGGTAAAGACATAGAATGGGAACCATTTTTTGAATTATTCAATTCTTTAGTACATGAGAATACTTCTATACCAGTAATACAAAAATTTCACTACTTGCGTCTGGCAGTTCAAGGCAACGCACTTAACCTGATTCAAGCACTTTCTTTGACCAGTAATAATTATGAAGTTGCTCTGAATCTTCTTAAGGATAGATATGGGAACATTCGTTTATCTATTCAACGCCATATACAAAGCTTATTCGAGTTACCTAACGTGCAAGCTGATAACAGTTTACCACTTCGTAAGTTGATTGACACCGCAGAGTTACACGTCAGAGCATTGTCCAATTTAAATCAACCTGTAAATCACTGGGATTTATTTCTAGTTCACCTCATTTCTGCAAGATTGGATGCAAATACATTAAAAGCCTGGGAAACAGAACTTTCCCAGAATTTGCAATGCACTTATGAGGCGATTATTAACTTTTTGAAGGCCAGAAACCAAGTCTTTTCCGCCATAGCTAATCAAAAAACTAGTAGTTCAGATTCAAAAGCCTTCTCAAAACATAAGGTTAGCAGTTCTAATCAAAGAATTTTAAGATCACAGGCTCTTCCTGTTGATGCTCGGTCACCTAACCAAATGCAAACGTGCGGTCTGTGTCAGCAATCGCATAATTTATACAATTGTGATGAATTTAAATCTTTATCAGTAGATGAAAGACGAAAGTTCATTACGAACAAAAAAACATTGTTTCAACTGTTTGTCAGGAACGGATATGTTAAACAATTGCCGTTCACAACGTTTATGCTTTCATTGTAGGGCAAGACACCATTCACTTTTGCACAGGCATGAAAGACCACGGTTATCAGGACCAAGCAGTTCCAATACCAAGTCTAACTCGGAGACTTCTCAAAATAGTGCGCAGTCGTATGCTCAAAAGTCCTACCTCGCTTGGCAAAGTCCAGGTTTTATTATCTACCGTGCAGGTTCTATTGAAAAATTCTCACGGAAAATGGGTATCTGTTAGGGGATTATTGGATAATGCCGCTACCAACAATTTTATTAATGAATCGTTGGTACAAAAGTTAGGCCTTCCAAAACATCCTACCTCAATAGAGGTTACAGGAATAAACTGCTCTAAATCACAATCCTTAAGCTTTGCTAAAGTGGATCTTAAGGACTCTAATAATCTTGGTACGCAGTTGCAATTAGATTGTTTGATTATCAAGTCTATAGGCAACAATATTCCTGGCACTTCTTATCCTATTCAAAGTTGGAATATCCCGAATTTTGTCCAGCTAGCTGACCCTCATTTCAACAGAGCTTCACCCGTAGAGCTTCTTTTCAGCTCAAGCGTATTTTGGCAATGTCTTCATTCCAATAAAGTAAAAATTGCGCCTAATGTTTTCTTCCGCGAAACTGATTTTGGTTGGTTTGCTACTGGCCAAATATACCGTAATCCTATTCAAACTGTATCGAATTGTTATTTTGTTGGTACCGATTTGAGCCAAGAGCTAACCAAGTTCTGGGATCTTGAGAATGTTCAGGCTACTTCTTCTTCTTCTTCTTCTTCTAACGAAATTTGTGAAAAGTTATATAAGGAAACCACTGTCCGTAATACTGAAGGCAGATTTATAGTAACTCTTCCACGTATTCCCAATCCTCCTGCCATTACGGGCTCGCATTCCAGAGCACTTAGGGCACTATTTGCTATTGAAAATCGGTTCAAACAAGATGCTTCTGTCAAAACTCAGTATGCTTCCTTTATGGAGGAATACGAATCATCCAATCACATGGAGGTAATTTCTAAATCAGAAGAAATTTACCATCCTTTAAATGAAATAGTTTATTTAAATCATCATCCGGTATGGAAAAATTCCTTAACACAGGACAATATAAGAGTAGTTTTCAATGGCTCATCACCAGATTCCAATGGAATCTCTTTAAATGATACCTTGCAATGTGGTCCCGCGATTCAAACAGATCTCACCTCTGTTTTGCTTAATTTTCGAAGGTTTCCTATTGCTGTAATCTCAGATATTAAGCAGATGTATCGGCAGATTCTCGTAAATTCTGAGCAGCAAGATCTGCAAAGAATATTGTGGCGCGATGAGAGTTCCAAACCCATAAAGATATTTAGATTGAAGACTGTGACATATGGCCTGAAGCCTTCAGCCTTTCTTGCGATTCGGTCTCTCCACATGTTAGCCGAGCAAGATGGTCATCTGTATCATCCTTTGGCCTCTGAGTCATTAAAAACGGCATTTTATGTCGACGATTTCTTGTGCTCTTTCCCTAATATTTCTGAAGCGCTCCTTGTGTGCGAAGATTTGAAATCCCTACTCCTAGGAGGTGGTCTTCCGCTCCATAAATGGACTTCAAATTCCACTGAATTTATATCAAAATTTTCATCAGAGGTCCCAGTTGATGAATTTGTTGCCATTCCTACTGATGAAGCAGCCGTAAAAGCATTGGGTGTTTTTTGGTGTCCTTCCTCTGATACCTTTTCTTATCAGGTACATCTGTCAGAATCTCCCCCTGTAACTAAGAGACAAGTTCTGTCAGA
This sequence comes from Meconema thalassinum, assembly GCA_946902985.2. Lineage (NCBI taxonomy): Eukaryota > Metazoa > Arthropoda > Insecta > Orthoptera > Tettigoniidae > Meconema > Meconema thalassinum. Next base: position 813,803,171 of record OX336389.2, on the reverse strand, counting down.
AATCGCAAAGATCTTTGATCCTTTGCAATATATTGCTCCTATAGTTATTGTTGCAAAAATGTTCTTGCAAAAGCTTTGGTCATTAAAATCAGACCGGGATGAAAATCTCCCCCTTCCTCTTGTAGAAGAATGGTTAGAGTATCGCAGCAGTTTGCTGGATCTCTCCAAGGTTTCTATACCCCGCCCTTTAATTTCTAATCCCTTATACCAGCAGTATGACCTGCATGTATTTTCTGATAGTTCAGAACGAGCTTATGGCTGTTGTGCATACATAGTAGGACGTTCCTCAGATACTTTCCCTGGATTTTCTAATTTAGTGTGCGCTAAATCTAAGGTTGCTCCACTTAAAACAGTATCATTGCCGAGATTAGAATTATGCTCTGCTTTAATGGCAACAGAATTAGCTACTAAACTAAATGTCAGTTTAAAGTTAAAACTTTCCCGCACATTTTTTTGGAGCGATTCTTCTATTGTATTAGCTTGGATTTCCAAGCCTTCTTCTCATTGGAATACCTTTGTGGCAAATCGCGTTTCTAAGATTCATGAAGTCTCTCATTCTGAACAATGGAGACATGTTCCTAGCCGTGAAAACCCCGCGGATATAATATCACGTGGTTGCACGCCTAAAAAATTGATTTCTTCAGACCTGTACTGGAATGGTCCTCCTTGGCTAAGTCAGGAATCATCTTGCTGGCCTCGCTTAGCTAATCAATCTGCAGAAGAAATACCTGATGCCCGTAATGACCCTGTCACGTCGCATCTTACTTCTACTTCTACTAGCCTTTTTCATAGATACTCTTCATTTGATAAATTGATTCGTGTAGTGTCTTATATCTTCCGATGGAAATATTTAGTAATTGATCAACCATTGAAGCCTCAACCCTTTCTCTCCAGAGTAGAGTTAGAATTTGCTACTTGCAAGATTTTGTTACTTGTTCAGCAGGAAGTATTTGCTCCTGAAAAGCAAGCTCTTATAAGTGGTAAAGATTTACCCAAGTCTAGCAGGCTTTCACCACTCACTCCTTTTCTAGACCAGGACGGCATAATACGTGTGGGTGGAAGATTAGCTATGTCTAGTTGTGAGGATGGGAAAAAGCATCCCATCATTCTTCCTTCAAAGCATCCTATCACTACCCTTATAATAAAAAAGTTTCAATATAAACACCTTCATGCTGGCACTCGCACCTTGCTCTGTCTAATTCGTGAACTCTACTGGATCATCAATGGCGTTCATGAGGTTTCTTCTGTTGTCAAAAAGTGTATATCTTGCTTCAAGGTTAAACCAAGGCCCGCCACGCAGATTATGGGTAATTTACCTCCATTTCGTTCAGAACCTAGTAAGCCCTTTGCTCTTACTGGGATCGATTACGCAGGTCCTTACATATATCAGACCAATCCCTCTTCATCTAAGCGCAAAATCTTAGGTAAACTCTACATCTCGTTATTTGTATGTATGGTGACGGGAGCTATCCACCTTGAGTTGGTTACGAACGCTTCTGTATCCTACTTTCTGGCCGCCTTTTCTAGATTTGCTGCTAGAAGGGGTGTTCCATCTGAAGTTTTTTCTGATAATGCAAAAATTTTTGTAAGCGCTTCTGATCTCTGGAAAAAAGTGTTAAGCTCCCCTTCTGCTAAAGAAAAAATTTCCAACTTTTCCTATTCTAAAGGATTCACATGGCATTTCACCCCGCCTTATGCTCCCCATCATGGGGGCCGATGGGAGTCCTGCATCAAACTTACTAAAAGACAGCTTAAGAAAACTCTTGGTCCTACCATACTTTCTTATGAGGAATTCAACTCTTTGATTATTCAAATTGAAGGTATTGTAAATTCCAGACCTCTGACCCCTCTTTCAAACGATCCTAAGGATCTTTTACCTTTAACACCCAGTCACTTCCTGATTGGCTGTTCGCTTGCTGCTACTCCGCCTTTGCTGGTTCGACGCTGTGATCCTAACTTGCCTGTCTTTTGGAGAAAAGTAGAATCTTTGCGCTGTTCTTTTTGGCGCCGATGGAAGTTAGAATATCTCAGCTTGCTAAATAGGCGTGAGAAATGGCGGCTTCCTCAACCAGATGTACGAGTGGGGGACATGGTTCTATTTCGAGATCCATCTCCGCCTCTCGTGTGGAACCTAGGTAGAGTTATTCACTGCCACTTTGGCCGTGATAAACGTGTCAGAGTTGTTGATGTTTTAACTAGTAAAGGTCGTTATACTAGACCCATCTCGGCTATTTCTGTTTTGCCTTTCGAGTCTTAGTTTCTTCTCGTCTGTTATCCATGTTTGGCTTTGACTGATTCTTTTGTTTGTTTTCATTCGGAGTTCTCGGAGCATGATCACTTTTGTGATACTTTCAATGTTTAGCTTGGCCCATTTGTCGGTCAAATTTTATTTATTGTTACTGAGATCCCCGAATGGTAATTATTTATTTACAATTGTTAATTGCTTAAACCATATGCATAATCTTGTTATCAATAACTTATTCATAGATATTATAGTTCTCACCTCGAGTGTTTCAGTCTCGCTATCTCAGGCGTCCTCACTCATGACATACCAGACATCTACTGGTTGATCCACTGTCTGCTGAGTAGTGTCGACTGACGTCACCCTGACTTTCGTTCGACCAATGGCAGGTCTTTGTCTGGTCGGGCGATCTCCAAACTTCGAGAGAGTTCTATGGTCCCTATTTAAGACGCCGCTTGCTGGCGTTCTTCATCACTTCGGATCAACAGCCACTTCTGAACCACTTCAACCCGCTGGTCACCGCTACCTCTCATGACACCATCGCTGATTTCTACGCTAGCGAGCAGTTACGTCACAAGATCTGCACCATGACGTATTGCTCAAGATGGCAAGAATAATTGCCAGCCGCTGTACTCTTCAACATCACCTTAGAGGGGATACTTGGAATCGTCCTTCAAAATATCTCTGGATCAGCTCTTGGAAACTATAAATGTCATTCCTGCTCAAGAAAAGAAAGTTGACATTTTATTGATGGTGCACATAACTCTAGGCCATGTACGCCTCCTTCCAAGAAAACCGTGAAGACTTTTTCAACGTGTGCTAGCTGGAACTTTTTAAGGAGCTGGCTCTTCAACTCTCTTCAACTCTCTTCAAAGATAAGTTCAATTTTATAAAGAGCTTATATCATACCAGTTATTACACTCTTAATTATTTTTTATGGTTCTCTCTTTTTATAAACTGCATTTTTATATATTAAGCTCAACTTTTCTCCAATCAAGCAAGCTTTTCATGGACCTTTCTATAATCTGGGTTCTGTAATCAGGCCCTCACACTTTGCTACATTTATAATTGTTAATTTCTGTAATAAGCACTTAAGTGCAATTTGTTTGTTCATTATAAATTTATTAATAGGAATAACAATTGTTAATGCATTGCTCCCTATATTGGTTTTCTAGTCACGTATTTCATGCTCAATACCCCCGCACCGTTTCAGTCTAATTTTCTTGACCACAGTAGTTATTTTGGCCAGGCTTTTGCCTGATGCGTTTCGTTCTCCCGTATGGGGAAGTTTTAGGACAGAATTTATACTTCTCCAATTGTACTTTAGAGAGATTATATGGTTGTAAACTATGGTTAAACTATAAAATTTTTGGCTAACTACTCATCTGATTGTCTTCCGTATTACAGCTACTCGCTGTGCGGTCGACTGCGGTGGTTATCTTAACGACTGGTTTTTCCCCTGCCTCCTCCCACCTGTCCCTACGTGCTGTGGGGAGTGATAGCGATGTGTTTATGTGAGGTGTTGCCAACCTAGATAAGATGTATGTTATTGAATGAGGTGGGTCCACAACTATTAAAGACCGTGGATTGGCCCTCGCCACGCGTGGAGCATAACCCATTCGAACTAAGCGTTGACGGTCTTATGAGGACGTCCCGGCACCTTTAATACTGCCGCGAATATGGGCCTTGGTTTATTGCAGAAGCAAAGTACATCGTACACCTGATCCAGATAACATTTACCTATTAAAAACCCCCTAATTTCCGCCCTTTATTATCTAGCTTGGCTGTGTCGCTAAACTGTGTTTTGTTTCCGACAGGGTGTGTTTTTTAGTAGCGTGAAGAGGGGTGAGCTCTCCATGAACGTGTGTTCATTTAGATTGTTGGGATTGTTTCGTTTGGCTAGGTGTATCTCGATTGCTTCCTTTATGTCAAGAGCTCTGCCTTTCGATTCGTGATGGATTATTTTATGGTCCGACTCTATGTTGGTAAAGCTGTGCCCTGCGTCACACATATGTTCGCACACGGCTGAATGTGTTCCGTATCTTATCGCATTCCTATGTTCATTATAACGTGTGTCTACTCGCCTTCCACTCTGCCCGATGTAATTAGCTTGACAATCGGTGTCTTGGCACGTTATAGAATATACCCCTGACCTGGAATACGGGTCACGTTTATTTAGATTACTATTTAGGAGGTGCCTAGCGGTTGTGTTTTTCGTCGTGAAAGCTATCTTTATGCCTTGTTTTTGAATAGGTTAGTGATTTTATATGTATTCGCATTCACATAGTTGAAACGCGCAAATTTTTTCTCATTACTGTCCGGTTTGGGAATCGTTTTATCTTTATTTTTATGTTTGGCTATAATTTGATTTATTTTGCTTGGCGAGAAGTTGTTTTCCTTTGCTATTTGCATAATAGTTCTTATTTCCTTATTATAGTTGTCTTTTGACATGGGTATGTTTAAAGCTCTGTGCACCATTGAATTGAAACCCGCTAGTTTGTGCGTACTGGGGTGATTAGACTGATTGTCGATTGCATGCGAGGTTTGTGTTACTTTCCGGAATATGGAATATGAAAGGTCGTTGTCTTTACGTTCAATAGTTATATCGAGAT